>CM077593.1:3757500-4382500 GCA_039654915.1 Aquilaria yunnanensis | reverse complement strand
GGAAGATTATACCTCCTAATTTTTTTTATTCTAAGTGAATGGCCAAAAAGCCCCACTTTTCTTTATTTATTTAATTTCCTGTAATTATTTAATTTATGCACTTTAATTTTTTTTATGGAAGGTTATACCTCATACCTTATATTTTAAGTAGATGATAAAAAGCCCCACTTTTTCTTCATTTATTTAATTTTCTGTAATTTACTTTATGCAATTATGTGGATGATTAAACTTATTTCACTTTTAGCCATAAAAGATAATAAATAAATAAATAAAGAAGATTTTTTTATGTGAATCATTAACTTTATCTCACTTATTTTTAGTGCTAATCAAGAATCCATTTTTACAACAAAGCCCCCATCCTTTATTATTTTGGAATACATATATTTTTTTAAAACAATAAAAAATTAACCTTTTATTCCTTTTATTAAAAATAAAAATTAAAAAAAATCATAACCAGACAATAAAAAAAATCAATTTTTAAGTATATCTTTTTTTTGAAAAAAATATTTTTTATCAAACAAAAAAGAAAAGAATAAGAAAGAAAAAGAAAATAAAAATAAAAGAAAAAAATAATTTTTTTTTTAAAAAATAAAATTAGTTAACATTAAGGTTATTAAAAATCCAAAAGTTCACAAAAATTTATGACAAATTAAGAATTAATTTTTTTTAAGTTAAAATCCATGTCTGGGTGATTCGATAGGATTCATGGCTTGGAGAAAATATAAAATTTTAAATGAATAAAATTAAGTATCAGAATAAAATCCATATTCTGATAATTCGACAGAATTTATGATATGAATTATTAATTAATAATCAACTAAAATTTTGTTAAATTCCGTGTCTGGGTGATTCGACAGAATCCATGGTTCGAAAATATCAAGTTTATTATAAAATTGCGCAAATTAATTATTAAGATTTTTTTTAAATCCACATTAATTCATTAATCCACATCTGGACGATTTCAGTTAAAATTTCTAGTTTTGAAAATTAACTGAATTTATTGAAAAGCAAAGCAAAACAAAATTGAAATCAACTAAGGTATCAATTTTTGGGCACTATAACAAAGTTGTTTTAGCGTAACCGTACTCCCGAACCTTTGAACTCTCGCAGACCATTTTTAAGTATCCAATCGACCTGAGCAAAAACCGATTGGTGGCGACTCCCGAAAACCCGCACGTTGCCACAAATAGTGTGGGTGAGTTTTAGTCAGGGGCAAATTAGTCAATTTATTTAATAAATTGTAAGTTATATATAGGGAATTAGAGCTATATTAGTATGTCTAATTAGACATATGTCTACAATATAATAACTCAATTATATTTCTCTTGAATCAAAATAAATGAGGAAATAAAATAATATTGTTGGAATGAATCGTTCAATATGGGTGATGAAGGGGACTACTTAAATGTTAACTATTGAATGATGCAATCAAAATGGTAGAAATAAAAAAATTAATCTCCATTAGAGTGCTATCTTCACCTAGCTTGGCCACATGTAAGTTAATACTACCAGAAGGGTAAACAACTAGATAAAAAGTAAAAAATTACTCAAAACAACTCATAAAAAATAGAACACTACTATACGAAAATAAAAGTATGAACAAGACTTGGTTGCTAGCTCCAGATCTCATAAATCAAAACTATGATATGGTTGGATTTTACCCTAAAAAGAAAAGAATACAATCACATCAATATGTGCACTGACACTATTATAATTTATAAATACCCAAAATAGGGGGTTTTAGAACAAAAAAGTATATATATATATATATATATATATATTTGATATACATACATCTTATTTTAAAAGAAGCAAGGCTCTCAAGTAGAGTTTAGAGGCTTGGGGGTAAAGAGCAACAGTTGGGAGGAGAGGAGAAGGAGGGTAGGGTTTGTTTGTCAACTCAACTCAACACTCCATACTTATATGGCATGCAAGCATAATAAGTTTTTCAAGAAGAAAAACAATTCCCCTTAAAAGTAGGTAGAATGAAAAATTGAGAAAAAAAATAATACAACTTTTACCTGTACGTCTCCTCTTGAGTTTCTTCCCTTTGTCATTTGTCTTTCAGAAAAAAGAAAATGACAATGAACTCATGAAAATAAGGACTAGTGTAAAGACATTGCCTTCTTATTTGCTAGTAGCTTTTATGATTACCTTATATTTCCCCTCTTTTTTGAATTATAAGTGCCCATAATACAGCCAACATGCATCTCAACTATTCCAATCATATCAAGAATAATAAAAAAGAAAAACAAAAATCACATATATAGGACTTGATACTGTAAACATTGAATTCATCAAAGGAAAAACATAAAATCAAAATGGTCAAGTCAAGCAAACCCACATACATTAAAGCTAGCTAACTTTCCTTGCTTCATTTTTCTGTTAAGCTATAGTCGATATGTGTTTATATGTGGGTGCAAGAATTAATGAGGAAACTTCCTTCTCAGTATGTTGAGAATATGTGAGTAAAGGAAGATTAAAGAAACATGACCTTATACCAATATAGTAGGTCCTGGATCCATTTAAGGGCACACCCATATTCTTTTATTAGGAAAATGAGGTTGCCAAGAATTGCTTTCGTAGTCTTGTACATTTTACTTACTAGCATGCCACTACATAAGCACACAAAAAGAACCTTTATTTTAGACATTGATATTTCTAGGGTAAGACAGGTGTAGAATAAAAGAAAATTTCGACAATGGGAATTTGCTTTTATTAAACAAATGTAGTCTAAATAAATAGCGGTGAACCCTACAATTGAGTCAGGACTTATTTCTTGATCCTCTGAGGACGTTTACGTTAAGAAACGCATTTAGTTTAATACATTGTCACTTGATATGGATATAACTGGGACTTTTACTGGTTAGTTGAGACTATAAACATCATAACTGTGATCCTAATAAAGGTGTTGCATGACGATAATGATGATTTAATCATCATCCCAAACATTACCATAAATATAATGCCTAAAACACAAATAATTCTGATCATAAGCATCGTTTAATCTTTCAAATTAGTGATGCTCTAAAGAGAGTCATCTAAGAGCTAGTAGAGCAAACATTAGAAAGAAGCAAGCCTTGGTAGAATTTTTTTTTCCAATTACAGAAGTAGTGATACTTTATAAGATTCATTTATTAGAAACTAAAAGTAGTATGTAAGAATTTAATCTCTATTTTCATATCATTGAAGGGTTTCTTCCATCATAAAAGGAAAAACAGCCACAAACATAACAACCCAAAAAGAATCCTAATGATAAAACCTTGCTAAAGCATAAACTGGGGATAGTTGAAGCTCTTAATAGTGGAAGTAATGTATGTATCTCAAGACTCTAGTAAATTGAATGAAAACCCTTTTTGCACAAATTCTTCCATAAAAGCATGGACCTTCAGGACCCAAGCCCTCACATCTAGCTGGCCAATGAAATCCACTAATTATGTGTATACTAGATCGCCACCTGGCCCATTAAAGTACTTCCCAAGAAATCCTCCAAGTCCTTCTTGGTGACCAACTTATTTCTGTCATTGAGGAGCTTATCAAACACCAATCAAGAGATTAGGATTTAGAGACAGATCCAAAAAAGGTTTTAGATCAAAGTAAAGCTCTCCAAAAGTTTGAAAAGTTGTTTCTTGAACTTGTTTGAGAAAGTTAAACAACTCTAGGGCAGGCACGACAATCCATACAAAGGTGTCCAGCCTCTTGTTAAACCACTTAGCCATATGAAAAAGTACATTTATTGGCAGCTTTAGGTATGCATCTAAAACATCAAGGTGAAGTTTTTGCATTATTAGCTTTAACAACAAGCACTTGTCCTGTACTTCTTGCCTCTATAGAATGCTCAAAAAGTGCCTTAGTAGTAACAACCTTTGATTGATAGCTGAGCAAAGCTCCACACATGCAATAATCAATTCTCTCTCACTATCCCAAAGAATATAACCACTTCTATTTTATATGTCCCTGCATTACCCACATTTGACTTCAACACATTTCCTAGTTTCTTTTATATTTGCTCATTCATATGACCCTAAGTTTGGCTTGAGTCTACTGGGACCAAAACTCCTCAAGAGGCTTTATTTATTTTGTACATTGTATTTTTTGGCTAGATTATTTTCCCTAAAATATAGCATCATTCCTGGAAAGCAAAAAAAAAAAAAAAAAACCCAGCATGTAAAAGCTTGTTTTGAAAGAAATATCTTTTTTGTTCCAACTCTTCCCACTCACATATTTGTAGATTAAAAAACCCAGCATCCAACGTACTTATTGAAGCCTTGTCTACCTTATATCTAAACTATCAAATGGCTATAATGACCAATCACACAAGAGAATAATGTAGTCAGTAGGCATCCTTCAACAAGATTCAATTGAATAATTGTAGAATTTGAAAACCCAGAAGAATCCTAGACTTCTAGAAAGATAGTACCTTTGTCCATGTTGTTAGTCACATTGAATTTTTTTAACTTAATTTTGATTTGAATTTATGGGCATATATATATATATATATATATATATATATATAAGATTCCATTTATCAATGTATAAAGAAGTTTAATGTTTATTTACTACAATATTAAAGATAAAAAATGATAGATTAATTATTTTTTGTAATGAATGTCGCAAAGAACTTGTAATGGAAATAATACTTGTATGTGCTATTATTGAGACCCACATGAGCAAAACTAAGGTGTTGTTTTTAAGCTTAGTCAAAGAGATACCTAATAGAGACGTTAAAATTAGGGTCAATGAGCAGCCTCCAATATTTAATTCTTGGTTTATGTTAGTCTTTAACTCATTGACTATTCTGTTTTGGCCCTAAAGATATTGAAAACATTTTATTTTGGTCTCCCACTAGATTGATTAGTTAAATTGGAATAACTGTCTGACATCAATTTTTAAAATGTTATTTAAAAAATCCAATAATTGTCTTATACTAAATTTAAACCGTGTAATACTTTTTGATAATTAATAGATAGACTAAATTATTAATTTTTCATCTTTGAATGGTATAAACCTGATTTAAAAAGATGAAAAATTGATAATTTAAATTTGTAATTAACTACAAAAATTAGTATTACACAATTTGACTCTATTGGAAGATAGTTATAACATAGTTTAAATTATGATTTTAAAAGTTGATGTTAGATTGCCAATTAATTTCATCTAAAAAGGAATCAAAATAAAATATTTTTAATGGATTTACGACAAAAAAATAAATGTTTTCAACGATTTAGAACCAAATGAAACCTTTTTAATTGGTTTAGGAAAAAAAAGTGCAATCAATAGGGATAAAAGAAATAATAATTAAAAATTATGATTTAACCACATAATTTACTCACTTGAATTTTGGTTGGGGTATTGAGTATTGAAGTAAATTTGTAGCACATTAATGTCTTGAAAATGGGAGGAACAAACTAAATTAGTTTTATAATGCATGAGAGATTTTGGCACAAAGAGTGATGAGGGATTTTCCTATTGAGGAGCCTTAATTTTCTCAAAGTTTTGGAACCTGATGATCAGTTTAAATTAGGGAGGAAGATGAGTTTCTCTATACTACAATTCTAAACGTGTTTAGGAGAGGAAGAATTGTGATAAAGGATTATCTTAAAATCATTTGATTAATCATTTTGTTTTGAAGTGCATTTTACCTTTGAGCGAATTTCAGGCAAGAGTTAGGATTTTGGTGATTCATAAAAAAATAAATAAAACTACTAAACGAGGTAATGATATTTCTACTAAAAAAATCGAGATTATGGTCTAAAATGATATAATGATTAAAAGTTAAAGGCCTTATATGCAAATTGTCTCATATTCCTTTTGTTGAATCATCTCTATTAGGGTTAGGGACCGCAAAATCTAACCCTACTTGACCTATCGAAACCCAAGCCTAACTTGATTCGATTTGACTGACCTAAATCCTGAAATGACCCGAACCCAAGATTGACTTAGCCTAAACCCAAAATGATCTGATAACTAAACCCAGCATAACCCAATTTTAACCAAAACAACATAAATATATGGTTGACAAAGATTCAAAAAATTGTGATTTTTATATATTGCTTATTATCTAAATTACACATAAATTATAACCATACGATTTAAGAAACTATGAAATACTATAAAAGTATTTTTTATTTAGGGCACTTTGAAGAATAAATTAATAAAATAATATATTTTACATAGAAGCCTTCTAAATTCTAATAATTTATGAATTTACATATATGTTCTTTTGAAAAATGTAACCGATACACTGGATCTCATCTAGTTGTTAAATTGGACTTCGACTACTCCAAATTGACTAGCAGTAAATCCATTTAGGGAAAACTTCATTTGTCACATAAATTTTTTCTTTTTTGTTTTTTTGGTAATCCTGCCTAAAATTGTTGAATGCTTGGATTTGTTATTTAGGTTTCAATTTTCAAGTTTGCCGTACAAACTTCAATTGATAAACATAGTATTAATTTAATATAGTTAATTATTTTAAATTATTTAAAGTTTGATTTAATTAATATGGTTCTTTTATTTGTTTGAAATTGGATTCAATTAATTTTAAATGTTTCAAATTAGTGTGTTTTTACATCTAGTTAAATTAAATTTTTTAATAGTTTTTTCTTCTACTAACATTAACATTCCCACCCTACCCCATATTACCAATATTTCTATCTTGTATTAGTAAGAATGGTAAATACAAGATTAGTCTTTAATTATTTATCTTTGAATTTGAATTTAATTTATCATAACCCTTAAACCTGAACCCATAACCTTAAAACCCTAAACATTTACCTTAACTTAAATCATAAGCCTTCAATCCTAACCATAAACACTATACCTAAACTTAAATCCTAAATCCTAAACCTTAGCTTTTACTATAAATCTAAACCCTAACTTTAACCACAAGCCCTCAATCCTAACCCTAAACCCTAACCTTAAAACTCTAAACCCTAAACCTTAATACTTAATCTTATTCTTAACCCTTATCCTAAACCTTAACAATTAATTTTTAACTTTTACCTTAAATCTTAACTTTCTTCTTTTTTTACATTTGATATTTAATAAGTCTCATATTTAAGGGTTTTCATATTTAATAGCTTCTTTTTTTAGGAACATTTATATTTAGTAAGTCTTATATTCAAAGACTTTCATATTTAATAAGTTTCATATTTGGGTTCTTCTAAAATAAGTAACTCTCATATTAGTAAGTTTGATGATCATGATAGACAATAGTCAAATTACAACATTTGTCTCTAAAATTTTAAGTATGGTGCCTAAATTTTGAAAAGTTTCATTTTAGTCACAATAATAATTACAACATTCAAATATTTGTATTTTTACCTAAAATTTTTGAAAAATTTCAATTTAGTCACTAATAGAGTAATAGTGAACTAGAGTTATATTTCATAACAATTTCACAAAAAGAATTTTGGAACATAATTAAGAAAATTTTTATGGATTTTTTAATTTAACAAAAAAAAGTGAACATAAACTAATTGCACAAAAAATTTAATTATTTAATTTAAATTTTAACAAAAACTATATAAAAAATTGAATTAATTAAATAATTTCAGTATATGCACCAGTAACCCAAACTAATCCAATTGGTCAACCCGAGTTTGGCCTCAAACCCAACCTAAAATTACATGAGATTAAAATCGACCTAACTTGTATTGAACTCGAACACAAATAAACCTGACCCAACCCAATCTGAACCCAAATAACCTCATCTGAACCCAATCTGGATCTAAAGTTATACTAACCTAATTAAACCTGAACTCGAATGGATTGACGCAAAGTTGTACCCTCCTGATGAATTTTCATGTATGATTTTTAAATAAAAAGAACATAGTAAAATTTGAGTAAAAGTTAAAAACAGCTATGGTATAAATAATTTTTATTAGTACTTATACATCAGAAGAATATAAATATTTAAATATGATAAACACGTGAATAAATATCAACTATTAAATGAATGTTAAATTAAGCTCACATTCTAAATAGTATATTAGAACTGGGTGATATTTCAATCCATGATCACCATGTTAGAAGGTGTATTGTTAGGTTAATTTGTTTTACTGTTAGAATATTTATGTTTATACATACAAACATACATACATACATACATACATACATACATACATACATACTTAGATACATACATTCTTAAAAGTACTTCTACATAGATCACTTGTTTTTATTATTCATGAAAAAATTAAATATTTATTGAAAAACTTTAAAAAATCTTAAAAGTACTTCTACGTTTTTTTTTCAATTTTTTTATTAATTTATTTTTAGGTTGGGTGACTTGAAAAACCATGAAAATTTAATTTTGATGCATATATAGTACTCTATCCATCCTAAATTTTTTTGACGCATATGAGATTGATATTATATACAAATAATAAAAAAGAGAAGAAAATTTATATGTTGTTTTTACTTAGATAATAAGAAAGAGAAAAAAATTTATATGTTGTTTTTACTTTTACTTTCACTTTTTACAAGTAAATCCATAAAAACGAAAAAAAGTAAATACTTAAATGGTAGTTTCTGAATGATATCGGCACATATGTTAAGTGATTGTCATGCTTATATAGTGTTCTATCCATCACATGTTTTTTGACACATATGGGATTGGCAAAAATATTAAGAAAGTGAAAAAAAAATTTATGTATTGTTTTCACTTTTACCTTTTACTTTTTGCACATAAATAAAAAATAAAAAAAGAGAATACTATAATAATAGTTTGAAGAGCAATATGAAAATATTGTAAAAATTTGTGATAACTCAAAATAGTAAATATGGTTAAGTACAATTTGACCCCTAATGTTTAAGTGATTACATTTTGCCCCTCCTGTTTCATAAATATATATTTTTCTATAGTCTTTTTTACATTGTCTAACAACAAATTTTGAAATCTTAATAAACTGTATGGTAGTCACTGGTCACTAGAGGTGTTCGCTCGGCCTGGGTCTAGAGGGCCCGGGCATGACCCAGCTAAAGGAGTGTCGGGCCTAGGCTCACCATTTTTTTAAAATTTTTTTTATTTTTTTAATTTTTAAATTTGATTTTGACACAATTTTTTTTTGAAAATTACTTGTTTTAAAAGTGAAACACTACTACTCGTGTGAAATTTTATTAATTTTAAAGTCAAACAACACTTACATAACATGAAACGGGCCTTGCATGAGTCAATGGCAAAATAGTCCATAAAAGTAAATTTAAAATAAAACCTAGGATATGTATTAAACAGCAAAATCAGATCAAATACAAAGTAGAAAGATAATAAGTAAACCGTAGATTTAAATATCTACCTCATTGGGGTTTTCATCGTTAGAACTCTTGTGGTCTTGCAATCTTAATGCTGCAAGACTCCAATCATGGTTGCACATACAAACCTCAACTGTATTCGGTGAAAACTTTGCTTGTTTATCTGAAATTATATGTCTTCTGGCGCTAAAAGTCGACTCAAATATAACGGTTGAGACGGGAACAGCTAGAACTTTTCTAGCAATCATAAAGAGTATTGGAAATTTGTTGCTTCTTCCTTTCCATAATTTTAGAATATCGGTCTCACTATTCTCCCAAACTAAGTTGAGGTATGCATCTACTTCAGTAAAACTGGAGGCTACAGCTCGAGCCTGTTTGAGGAGTTGTTCCGCCGAATTGAATGCTGATGATGCTGATGATGATGGACACCCAATGGTAGAGGAAGTATTCTTCCCTACCTTATCCTTATTTCGGTAGGCAAAAATCTTACATAACTCCTGCAAGTGTTCTTCAATAATGGTAGTTATAGTAGGAACAAAAATATGCGACATTTCTAAGTAACTATAATAACCCTCAAGTAGCTGCTGTGTACTCATGATTCTGATAGTCGAGTTTAGTACAGATGCAAGTAAATAGATTTGGGGTATATCACTAAAATATAAAATCCATTTGTTTTTCATGGCTTTCATTGCGTCTTTTAAGAACTCGTCATCCTTGTATTGGTTAAAAACTCATGCAATATTGATCAAATGCATTAAAACCTTGTGAGAAGTTGGATAGTATACACCGAAGTAAAAAACAGTGGCATCATAAAAATATCATAGCACAGCAGCTACTTTTGATAGTTTATCTCACATTTATTGTTTCAAAATTATTTTCTTTTCTTTCATATTTTATAAACACATGTCATGTATGCAGCAAATGGCATCGCATCCATCAACATCTCATAAATCGAGTTTCATCTGGTAGGGCAATCAAGTTTAAAATGTTTCCAGTTAAATTCGAGACCATTTTCAAGACAATATGCCTTAAACTCTTTGAAAACTTTGTCCTTTGACTTCAAATAATTGATTGCCCATCAAATGGGAGTAATTTTAATACTCAAAATTTGAAGACCTTTTTGGATAGCTAAGTTTAAAATATGACATACATATTTAATGTGAAAAAATGTGGCATCTCAGACAGGTTCTAATGATCCTTCAATGTCTCAGTTGCGACATCGTTGTTGGATGCATTATCAAATGTTATGTTAAAAACCTTGTCATGACAAAAAAATTATTTAAAAATTTCTGAAATAACTTGAAATATGTTTCAACCAGTACGATTACCTCAATCTACTTAAATGCAATAATACGCTTTTAAACGACTCAACTTTCATTAATCTAATGTACAATGATACAATAATAATTTTGTCCTAGTGGTGAAGTCTATATGTCACTAGTAAATGAGATAGAATGATCAAAGGCAAAGAAAAATGCTTGTATGTTTGATTTACCAGCTTCATAAATTTTAAATGTCTTCCTCCTAGCAGTACTTCTAAATGTTTTTTTAAAAGTGTAGTTTAATTGTAGTTTAATCCAATTTTCCATGTGCTTAACTTTAGCTTGTTTGAATGGTTTTTCAGTCAACATCATCCATTCTACCATCCTTTCTTTACAATTTTATTGATTAAATCTAAAAATACCTGAACCGCCATCAGTACTCCCAAGCTATATTTAACTGCCGGTACTAGCAACTGTCTCTGGACAGAGATTCAGATACTTATGTTTCATGTACCGTTTGAGTGTTCCCGTGCCAGAGTTCTTCTTGTGTGTGAGTTTTGTCTTGCAATGTTTGCAATTTGCGAATCTTGGATCGTTGCCATGACCATCCTTCTAAAAAAAGTGGTCAAAATGCTTCCAAACCCATGCAATGAGCCTCGACGTCTTATCTTAGTTTAAACTTCAAGTTGATGGCTTGTCGGAGTCAGTTGAGAACCATCTCCTCCACCAAAAATTCTTTGCTGACGTTGACTTCACCTCCTCAACGTCATCATCAGAAAGTTGATCGTCGAGCCCCAAGTTGTCTTGAGCCATATCGAATTACTCGTCATTGTCAGTTTGTTGGATTTGAGCCCCACAGGTTGCCGGTCAGGAAATTACGTACAAAAAACCTCAAACCGGTACGAAATAAATAGCTTGAGGCATTTCCTTTTCTATTTGATACTCTTTGTGTGAGAATAAATTGAGAAGATGATGAACTTTGGAAGTTATCAAGGAATGATTAAGAAAAAATGAATGAATTAAGGTTGAGAGCTTGAAGAGAATGTATTAGGAGAGAGAAATTGTTAAGATTGGTATAAAGAAATGGTGGAAATGACTTTTCTACTTATAAGGGAAACTCTTTCTTTTTTTTACTAAAAAATCCTTATAATATAGTTGTTGAGGGGGGAGGGAGAAGTAATTATGGGGTCCAAAAAAATACTGTAGGCCGTTACAGGGACCTGCAGTGTAAAAATGCTTTTTTTATTTATTTATTTAGGAGCTGTTGGAGTATTGATTGATTGTTGGGACCGAACCAGGCCGGGTCCAATTCCGAAAGCCTCATTCTCCCTTAGGCCCATAATTACCCCTCCCTCTTCCATGTCTTACCCGGGCCCATGCCAATCCGGGCTTGACCCGGGTCGGTCCCAAGCCGCCTCTTTGAGCACCTCTACTGGTCACATCTCAGTAACTTCAGTTTGTATGGTACTTTTTTTTATAGTTACTGGATATTTTAAATTATCAATTTTTTTTCTTTCTATAAATGTAAAATAATTTTTTAGAGGATAAAATATAAAGCAGGGGATAAAATATATATTTTTGAAACAAAATGAGACAAAATATAAAATCACTTAAACTACGGGAGGTAAATTTATAATTTATCCTGTACCCAGCTCGATAAAAGAAATGCTAACAAAAATATTTCAGAAATCCATTTAAACTTATTAAAGAATAGAATTTCAATTAATATAGAAATTGAGTGAATAATCATTAAATAAAAATTATATTTAATAATTTTTTTATTTAAGCACAAACAAACACAGCTACAATTACACATGAATGACAGTAGTATATTCAACACAAAAAATTGCGCGACTGCTTAAAGGAAATGAAAGAAAAAAAAAGAAAGAAAGAAACTCGAGCAAGCTGGGTGTGCGACTTTCCTCAACGAAATTGGAAATTTATTAGTTGTCATTGCGAGGCTCTGCATGTTAAATTATTGGCTTTTATAAAAATAAATGAACACCTGCAATGATAACGGAGATAATAATAATTGCAGTTCGACGCGGCAGACACTTCTACGCGCGTCCAACCACGGGCCAATTGTATCTGCCTCTGTAGTTGGGCCCACGGCCCTGCCTCCGAATTGGTCCAAAAAATTTTGTCCACGGTTTGACCCTCTCGCGTGCCCGCACCCTAACACAAAATAATTAGATTTGAATTTTTTCTTTTTCTTCCTTCTTCTTTTTTTGATTTTCCCCCAAACCAAAAGAGCTTTTGCATCTGCAGTCTGGTTTTGTCACTCTGCTAGGGTTTCAGAGTCGCCGCTGCTGCTGCTGCTGCTCCTCCTTCAAATCATCGACCGATCCATTGATCGTTGCCGATCGGATTTTCTGATCAGCTTCTGTAAGTTCATTTTTCCATGATTTTTCTTGAATAAGCAGTTGTTGGCTCCTGATCTACTCTTTGGTGGCCAGTCTCTTTGTCGCTTGTCTCTTTGAGATCTCTCTACGTTTTTTCGATTTCCAGTGATTCATAGGTCTCTTATTCGATTTAATTCAAATATCGTTCACTAAGAATGGACGTTAGTTCATTTCGAAGGCGTAGGTATTAGATTCCCTACTGATTATCGCAGTAATTATCCTGGTGAAGAAATGAAATTATGGGGTCGATAGGTCTATGAATTTGTACTAATCGAGCACCAGGACTGGTAGGGTAGCATAATCCGTGTTTTCCTAGAGTAATCAGATGCGGATTGGTTAGACATATAGGATATGGTGGAACATTTGCAGTTAAGTTTTTTCGTGATGAAATTTGTATAGAATATGGTATATCTTTTGCTTACCTATGGTTTTATACATTCAAATCTGCTCTCTATATGTGCCTGTGTGCCGAAATCTGCTTTTGATAAAAACCATAATTTGTGTCAGACAACAGATTACAATCTCATGCCAGATAATGATGGATCCTTTTTTTCTTTTGTTTGGCTGTTATGCTATGGAAACGGGCACCTACATTATATGTCACCAACATTGTGTCTGATAAAACCATCTGGGTTCTTAATTTCAGAGTGAAATGGCGTTAGAAGTAACGCAGATTCTGCTAAATGCACAAGCAGTTGATAGTACCGTGCGGAAACAGGCTGAAGAAAATCTGAAACAGTTTCAGGAGCAAAACCTTCCTGGTTTCTTGCTTTCACTTGCTGGAGAGTTAGCAAATGAGGAGAAGCCTGCAGAAAGTCGTAAACTAGCAGGGTTGATCCTCAAAAATGCCTTGGATGCCAAAGAACAACATCGAAAATTTGAACTTGTGCAGAGGTGGTTGGCACTGGATTTGTCGGTAAAATCTCAGATAAAAATTTTTTTATTGAAGACCCTTACATCTCCTTCGCACGATGCTCAATCAACTGCCTCCCAAGTCATTGCAAAGGTGGCGGGTATAGAATTGCCACATAAACAGTGGCCTGAGCTGTTAGGATCTCTTTTATCAAACATTCATCAGCTTCCACCTCACACCAAACAGGCAACTCTGGAAACACTTGGTTACATTTGTGAAGAAGTGTCACCAGATGTAGTGGACCAGGACCATGTAAATAAGATACTTACAGCTGTTGTCCAGGGTATGAATTCTACTGAGACCAACGATGATGTCAGGCTTGCTGCCACACGAGCTTTATATAATGCTCTGGGTTTTGCACATGCAAATTTCTCAAATGATATGGAACGTGATTACCTAATGCGAGTTGTGTGTGAGGCTACTCTTTCTTCAGACTCGAGGATCAGACAGGCAGCTTTTGAGTGTTTGGTTGCTATATCTTCAACTTACTATGAGAAATTAGCTCCTTATATTAAAGATATCTTTGACATCACTGCAAAAGCTGTGAAGGAGGATCAGGATTCAGTTGCTCTTCAGGCCATTGAGTTCTGGAGTTCAATTTGTGATGAAGAGATAGATATATTGGAGGAGTATGGAGGAGATTTTACTGGTGATTCCGATGTTCCTTGCTTTTACTTCATCAAGCAGGCACTCCCCGCTCTTGTTCCATTATTGCTGGAGACGTTGTTGAAGCAGGAGGAAGATCAAGATCAGGATGAAGGGGCTTGGAATATTGCAATGGCTGGAGGCACATGCTTAGGTTTGGTAGCAAGAACAGTGGGTGACGATGTGGTGCCACTTGTTGTACCATTCATTGAAGAGAATATTACAAAACCAGATTGGAGACAGAGGGAGGCAGCCACATATGCTTTTGGTTCTATTCTGGAAGGCCCATCTCCTGAAAAACTTATACCGCTGGTGAACACTGCTCTTAACTTCATGCTCAATGCTTTAGTCAAAGATCCAAACAATCATGTAAAGGATACAACAGCATGGACCCTTGGAAGAATGTTCGAGTTTTTACATGGGTCGGCTTTGGACACACCCATAATCACTCCAGCGAATTGCCAACAAATCATTACTGTTCTGCTTCAGAGCATGAAGGATGTCCCAAATGTTGCAGAGAAGGCCTGTGGTGCTCTATATTTCCTTGCTCAAGGATATGAGGATGCAGGATCATCATCTTCTCCACTAGCTCCTTTTTTCAAAGAGATACTCCAGACTCTTCTTGCTGTGACTCACAGAGAAGATGCTGGAGAGTCACGTCTCAGGACTGCAGCCTATGAGACCTTAAATGAAGTTGTCAGGTGTTCAACTGATGAGACCGCCCCGATGGTGATGGAGCTTGTTCCTCACATTATGATGGAGCTCCATCAGACTCTTGAGGGGCAGAGGCTTTCTTCTGATGAACGAGAGAAGCAAAATGAGCTACAAGGCCTTCTCTGTGGCTGCCTGCAGGTCATCATACAAAAGCTAGGTTCATCAGAGCAAACGAAATATATTTTCATGCAGTATGCTGATCAGATGATGAGTTTGTTCCTGAGAGTCTTTGCTTGTCGTAGTGCCACAGCACATGAGGAGGCTATGCTTGCCATCGGTGCTCTGGCATATGCAACTGGTCCAAATTTTGCAAAATACATGCCTGAGTTTTATAGATACCTTGAATTGGGTCTTCAAAATTTCGAGGAGTACCAAGTCTGTGCCATTACTGTTGGTGTGGTTGGTGATGTATGTAGGGCTCTTGAGGATAAGATATTACCTTATTGTGATGGAATAATGACCCAGCTTCTCAAGGATTTGTCCAGCAATCAGCTGCACCGATCTGTGAAGCCTCCAATCTTTTCATGTTTTGGTGACATTGCTTTGGCAATTGGTGAATATTTTGAGAAGTACTTGGTTTATGCTATGCCCATGCTGCAGAGTGCTGCTGAGCTCTCTGTCCATATATCAGGTGCTGATGATGATATGACAGAGTATACCAATACCCTGAGAAATGGCATCTTGGAGGCCTACTCTGGGATCTTTCAGGGTTTCAAGGGCTCTCCGAAGACCCAGCTGTTGATGCCATATGCACCTCATATTCTTCAGTTCTTAGACAGCCTGTACATGGAGAAGGACATGTAAGTTCTTCTAGATAGTCATCTTTTTTATCTTATTTTTATTGAAATCTATTATGAACTTTACCTGTTTTCTTGTTCCTACAGGGATGATGGGGTGATGAAGACAGCAATTGGGGTGCTTGGTGATCTAGCAGATACATTGGGTAGCAATGCAGGATCCTTCATTCAGCAATCTGTGTCAAGCAAAGACTTCCTGCATGAATGTTTGCAATCAGATGATCCTATGATTAAGGAATCTGCTGAATGGGCTAAATTGGCCATCAGTCGAGCTACTTCTTTTTGAGGCTGTCCCTACCTCTGTGCACTTGAGTTATTGCATGCATTTGGGTGTGTCGAGTTGGGTCTGGCATTGCATACATTGAGTCAGGTCATCACCGTTTTGGGTGGGTCGCAGATGATTTGGTCAGTCAGCTGTCAGCATTTGGCATCAGAAACCCTGTCTTTCCCTAGTACCCAAACTGTTTCTGGTTGCCATGGAGGAAGTTGTCCGGTGATGACCCACGTATCTATCTGCTAATGGCAGAAATGAACGTCACATGTAGCAGGAGGGGGAAAACGCATGGGTTATGGGTGAATGAGATTAACCACATCCTAGTCACACCCTCCCAATAACATCAATGGGTCAGGGTAGCAGGTTTTGGAGTGATGACGCACAAGATTTGGTTACGGTATTTGGGATGTCATAGCAGCAGTGATCATAACTTGGTCATATTTCCTCCTTGTTCTTGTTCCCTGCACTTTTCATTGTTTACAAGATTTTGGAGTCCTAAAGTATCGCAGTCTTGCGTGTCTATTGTCAGAGTTTGCTGGTCCATATGTACTCACTCTGTACACTCTTCTCATCATGTGTAGTGCCGCATAATGTGGAGGCATTCTTATCATGCGTTTGTCATTTTTATGATAATGTTTAAGTATAGTCGTCTTATTCATTTAGCCAAATACATTTGTGGTCGAGGCCTGTAGCTGCACATCATACACATTTTTTATCGGTTTTCGTCATTGCTCTTGCACGTCGTTAAACATTGTCTCACCTTTTTCCAGCATATATGCATACATCAATGCAAAGATGATTATGTTCTCTCTTTCATGGCTATATTTATCGATGGTTGATTTTGGAGAAGACTGAAGAAAGTGGGAGGACCCGGTTTGTGTGGGTTTCTCATCCCTTCTCGTTGCTGTTTGATGATGAGCTTGTAAGAGCCTTGGGTTTTTCCCCATCTCCCTTCTCGGTTGTTGAATTGAAAGGGCTCTCTGAAATGAGAATAGCTAAAATGATCTTTAGAGTTATATGTTATGTATATTGGGAAGTCTTGTTTGCCGCGTTGCTTTTACTCTTAGGCCAATGGAATTATGTTGTTCACTTGTTTGTGAAAATCTGAAAGTCACTTGCACAGGTGGGCTTGTATATCAAGCAAATCCAATTTAAAAGGCAATGTTGATCTTTTCTGGGCTGTCCGTTTATTTGTATTCTAAAGTCCTCGTGATCACGAATCACAAAATATTGACATTGAATTCTGCATAAGAAATTAGAAATGGTATGCTAGACGAACGTGAAATGCTGAATTGACGGGGGTCTCGTGAATTCTCAGTAGGTTACATGAATCAGAGGTCTGGACATATATTGTTGGTACATCATATTAGGGTCTTTATCAGAATTTCTCACATCCATTACGCGTCCATCCATTAACGGACACCGTTAAAAATAATGAAACTGTAGCAAAAGCATACCAAAACTAAACATACAATTAAGATGAAAAAAAATATATCTTAATTCTTAGAAAAATACATACTAAAACCAAATAAATGTATCTCAGAACAAACCAAATGAACATTACAAATAGACATATAATCAAAGTGAAATAAATGTATCTAAAATCTAAATGAAATTATTTCAATAATAAACAAATACTTATCAAAACTAAATAAATGTATATTAAAATTAGACAAATGTATCTCAGAATTAGATAAATGAATCTAAAAATTTATATATAATCAATCGAAACAAATGCATCTCAAATCTAGGCAAATGCATATTAAAACTAGATAAATAAATATCACACACACACACACACACACAAATTAAAGCAAAACAATTGTATCTCATAATAGATATGAAAAATGAATGAATAACTCGAGTTATGCCTAGTTTGAAACTCGTTCAAATTGTTATTAAGCTAAGCCTGAACAAAATTTCAAGTTCAATACACAAAGCTCGATTTGCTTATTATTCAACTCAGCTTGACTCAGTTTTAGTTCTCCCCTTTCTTAGTTTAAAGCAAATTGCTCGAGCTCAATCAGTTTAAACTCATTTATGACTCGTTCATATTCTTTTCAAACTAAACATAAATAAAATATCAAGTTCGATAGATGTTTCAAGATAAATAAAATTAGCCTACTATTCGGCTTGACTCTGCTCAGCTCATTTTCAGCCTTATCCCAGATCTAGACTATACAATCTCTATTATAGACAAATGCATCTTAGAACTAGGTAAATGTATTTTAGGAATAAACATACAATCAAAATGAAATAAATGCATCTTAAATCTAGATAAAATGATCTTCATTCTAGATAAATGCATATGAAAACTAGATACATACATCTCAGAACTAGACAAATATATATTAAAATTAGATGATTTATTATAATGAATGTTGAGTTAGGGGGACATAAGCCCAATAATGCTAGGAAGTAGAGATGCGCAGTGGGCCAGCCTTGCTTGGGCGAGGGTATGGTCTGGCTTGAGCATAGCATGGGTTATGGTAGCTGGGCTGAGGCTAGTCCAAACCCTGTCCCTAGCTGGCTGGGGCAAACTTGGGTTGGGCTGGGCTATTTAAAAAAAAAAAATTAACTAGGGAAATTAGTTTATAGAAAAAGAAAACACCACCAGTGATGCATATTTTATTAATTAAAAAGTCTAATGACACTTAAAATAACTAAAACATGCCTCACAAGAGAAAATAACAAAACGTAAAAAATAAAAAAAGAACCAACCTGGGATCTATGTTTGTTGGATTTGTTCCAAGAAAATATTTAATTTTGATGATGACAAATGTATTGTGTTATTGTGTTTAATCTCATTTTATTGTGTCAAAATAAATTTGTTAAAGTTGTGCTTAAATTTCAAGTATTTCAAGTGTTATTTCAAAAAATATGTTTTAAGTTTGATGATGAAATTTATTTTTAAAGAAAATTTGGTAGGTCATCAAAATAGGTTAATGTTTGAATCAAGTTTTGATTTCCAAATGACAAGTGTTTTGGAGTGATTTTAAGTTTAATCCATTAAAGTCACAGTTTAACAGGTATTTGTTTCACCTAAGTTTAACTTGCTCCCAAGTTTACACTTTAACACGTTAAGCTGGGTTAATTCGAAAGTTAAGTTTCCTGTGATTTTTCAAGCTTCAGCTGACGCGTTAAAATTCGGTTTTAACCTGTTAAGTTGAAGTCTGAAGGCTTGGGGTCAAATGTTTCGACTGACGCGATTTGAATCAAGATTTAAAATGTGACGTGAACGAATCAGAGGACGCCACCTGGACATTATGGCAGAGCTTTTAATGAGCTGTCACTAGCCGTTTTTGACCGTTGGAGGATGAAATCGAGTTTAACCTGTTAAACTCAGAACTTAACGCGAAATCTGGGAGTGTTGCGTTTTTCATGCAAAACAGAGCAACGGCTCTCCAGAATTTCAGGAACTTTTCCAAACTTCCCCAACAGGTTTCCAACGTCTCTTTGGCCCCCATATGAGTATAAAAGCATGAAGAAACACTTTGGAAACAACTTTTGGCAACTAGAAAATAGAATTCATCATCAAAGAGCTCAAACTTAATATTTGCCAAGAACTTGTGCTTTCACTTGTTTATCTAGCTTTGAAAGCTTTTATTGTTCTTACCACTTTGTAACCTTGTAAACACCATTTGGTGAGATTGAGTTGGTGAGGTTTCTAGTTAGCCTCTAGGAAAACTAGTGAAAGGAAGGGTGTTGGTTTAGCCTTTAGGAAAACTAGTGAGTGATTGTGCTAGAGAAAACTACCAAAGAAGTGTGTACACTTGTGATTTATAGTGGAGAAGAAAACTCTCAACTGGTGAACTTGAAGAGAAGAGTAGGCTCTCAAGAGGAGAGACCGAACCTCTATAAATTCTTGTGTGCAAGCTTCTCTTCTCCTACTTGCTTGATTATTGCTTGGTGATTTGTCTTCATTCATTGGTTGAAGTTGTTTGTTTTCAAAACACTTCAAAGCAAGTTTTCAAAGCAAAATTTAGGATCATTGTGGTAGTATTTTCTGGTTAAAATAATTTTATTTGAGTTCCTTGAATTGCATTTTGGTTTAAGAGATTAAAAACTCATTTTTGGTGATTTTTTTAATTCAACCAATTCACCCCCCCTCTTGGTTGCACTTGGGCCAACAATGTTTAACAACATAGTTAGATTAAATATAAAGTAAAAGTAAAAAATGTGAAACAAAAAAAAAGTCATGTCTTGTCATCGAACGACACTTCATCATCAAAACTCTCAAGAGTTCGGTCTTGCTTTCATTTAAGAGCAATACCGCAATCACGGCTGCAAACACAAACTCAACTACCTCAGGCTAGAGAGAGTGTTGCACATATAGAAAACAGATTATAGATGATGTGAGGAATAGTGGAAATGAGCTTATCTATTTATAGGAGTTCCAAAATTTTTACTTCTTCAGAACTAACTGTTTGTAGGAGTTTTTTTTGGGGGGGGGGGGGGAGGGGGAGGTTTGGCCCCAAAAAGATGTTACTAGTTGTTTGGGGACTAAACCTATAATTTTTCCTTTTTTTAATGCAACACCGCTCCCAATATTTTGCTTGGCCTAGCTGGTTTGGGCTTAATTAAAATGCCCCCTGGCTCGTGTATGTCGTGCCTCCCCTCTATGTTCCCCTGGACAATGCCCACCTCTGCTAGAAAGTGGAGGTGAACATGGTTCATGTTAGTTTTGGTTTTTAGTAGAACTGAACTAACTTGAAATAGACTTGATTAAAAAAATTTCTTACTCAACCTAGAAACCAAGAACCAAATAGAACAAAAAGAAAGGTTCTAGGTTTTTTGTTCTCGATTCTCAGAATTTTCAGTTTATACCATACACCTATAACAACACTAAAATCCTATAAAATTGTACTCACAATTCTTGCTCGACAATAGTTTGCGAAATTAAGAATGCATTTGTAGATCGAGATTGAGATAACTAGGACTAAGGATTAGGTTTAAAACTAAATAACAAAAAATCTCTGTAATTTAATTTTCAATAAATAATTATAATCATGAATTTTATAATATGTTAAAACATATACATTGAGTTAGTTTTATATGGAATCGGAACCAACCCAAGAATCGATGGTTTTTTTCAAAGGTGAAACCAATTTGTGAACCATAATTGATTTTTATCCAACTCACCCCTATTCTGTTAGGTAAATCTATGGTTCTTTCCGATCTATACTCACCCATACTAGGAAGTTTTACACAAGATAAGTGCTAAAAATATGAAGTTTCATGTATTATTATGGATTACAACCACCGTTTTAAATCTCTATAAATTAGATGGTCTTGTGATACGCACATAATTAAATTCCAAACTTTTGACAACTTATTATGCAAACTATTTTCATTAAACAATTTAATCCGCTTCTGCTAAGCCTGTTTCCATTTTTATTTTGTAGGAAGCCATCGCTATTATATTTGGCTTGAAATTAAGGTTTTTGTATCCGATGATATACTATTTTCTAATGGTGTGGTATAATATTGGTATTTACTATCTCGAATGTACCGCTGTTAAATAATTTAAGCATATATACATATATGAAAATCAAATATATATAAATGTACAATATCAACACATCAAACATATCAAGATTTGAGATTCTAAAGGTATGAAATGTAAGTTATATATAAGGTAAAATTAGTTTGGTGTCCATAACAATTTTGCATTGTCCTAAAATGGTCTCTAACCTTAATTTTATCATTTTAAAGTTCCTAATTTTTCTATTTTTACCCTAAATGTGGTCATTTCGTCAATTTCATAATTAAATTTGACGGATTTTCTATGGCAAAAGCCAACTCTAGTGCATACATATCTTTCCCTCGTCAAAGCTATAAAAAAATTAACACTTCAACCCCTTAATTAATTTAAAAGAGTCTACCTCCTGCTATCCTATCCCTAAAAAATATCTCGATTCTCTCCCTCTTCCTTCTTAAACCGCCTCCCCTACGCCCCTGCCGTCATCTGTCTTGCTCACATCTCTAGGCTACATTTCTCCCCCGCCGTCATCCGCCCTCGCTCATGCCGTCGTGCGAGCAACTCCGCCTCTTCCTCTAGGCTCAAGCATCCCTCGTCGTCATGATCTACTGAATGAGGCGGACGATGATATATCATCCGTTGTTGTCGGCTTCAGCCTGATCGAATCCTAGTGCGTGGGTGAGTGAGGTTGGTCACGATCGATCAGCTATTACTGTGAACCAAGGGGCTCACGTATCTCTGCCTCCTTCAGGTTCACGTATCCCTCGCCTCCTCCAAGTGCAGCTTTAGTGCCATCGCCACCACAAAATAATCGCCTCGAGCAGCCCTGGCCTCTTCATCTCTACTGTGATCTGAAGCTTCTCATCTCGTCTTTCTGGGGGTGTTGTGAATAGCAGGCAACAACTGGATCAGGAGGATTGAAAGGGGAGGCGATCGGGTGTGAGGTAGGCAGCAGCAGAGGTCGTCAAATCTGAGAGGGAAAACAATGGTGGCCGCAGCAGATGACGATTGGGTGAGCAACGATTGGGTCTGCTGTTGCTCGAATCTTGACAATTAATGGTGAGCAAGTACGAGCTCGACATGCCGTCGTGGCCGTCGGGCTGGGCGTGGACCATGCGCATACACTTGTGTTCTTTGTGACAGATGTGTCAATCATATGTTTTTGGGAACTTTGAAATGAAAATGATGTGAGGATCAAGCAAATTAAAGATGCAAGTTAAAGTTTTGTTCTTCTTGCTGCTGATTTGATTTCTCCATTTTTCTTATCCATTATAGCTGATTACATGGTGTGCGTGAGACCGAAATTGATCAAGACAAAAGGAGAGAGTGGTGAAGTTGCGATCGGAAGCGATACAGGGGATCGTCGGGAGTGGGTCAGGTCGGAGATGGTGAGAGAGGATGAGTGGGGAAAACGGTATTTGAAATGTTAAATTTACTAACATAAAGGTGCTTTGAGTGGGAATGAGTGGGAAGAAGGAAAGTAGGACTAAAATGGGTGTTTTCTATCAAGATTCCGTTAATTTTAACTGTGAAAGTAACGAAATGATTATAATTGTGATAAAATTTGATATAATAAGGACTTTAAGAGGACAAAATGGATATTAAAGACATTTTAAGGACAACCTAAAAATGTTAGGGATCACAAATGAATTTTATCTGTTATATATATATAGAGTAATTAAGAAATTTTCTCATATGAATGTTCTATTATATGTAATAAAACTATAATTTAAATTAAAAGCACAAATTTTCTTTAAAAATTTAGTACTTGTTTGTTAGGAAATTAATCATTGCACATGCTTATAATTACAAATCCATTCTAAAGGTGATTATGACTTTATTTTAAGAAAAAAATTTATAGGTGGATAACAATATCTCTTAGCAAACTAGCACAACCTTTAATGAAGAGTTAAGGACTATGACCATCCATAAGTACCAATTCACCCCTATAAATTGAGCACAGTAGGATTGTGCAAATGGAATTGCAGACATAACCTTAGAGACTCTATTTCTTCTATTTCACCCCACACATAACCTTAGAGGCTCTATTTCTTCTATTTTGCCCCATACACTTATTTTTCACTATCAAGAGAATTCTAATCGAATATTGGATGTGAATCAACAAGTTAATTAAATATATGATCCTTGGTGTTCATAATAAGTCACATCTTTCACAATATATTTAAAGATGTATCTTTCATAAAGAAGACTATTACTAATTTTTTATGGTGATAGCTAAATGCATCTTAATTTTTATATTTATTTTATATATTAAAAATTAAAGTGTTTATTAGTTATCAGTAAATTTACTTCATCGTTGAACACCATATGCAGCATGGTCAGCGGAGGAAGGGATTGCCGGTGTATGTTAAGCTCCCCGTCCCCGTTGATGCGGTTGGCTCGACAACTGCGGCAGCGCAAGGCAGTGATCGTTCCGTGCTCTGGCTGCCGCTGGGGTCGAGGGCGTAGTGGCGGAAGTGTGGTGGGGGCTTGTGGAGAACGATGCTCCAATGTTCTACAATTGGCAAGGCCATGTGGAGGTCGTGGCTTTGGCTAAAGCACTGTGGGTTGAAGGTTCGGGTAGAACCGGCCTTTCATCAGAATGGTACTGGATCTGAGGATCCTCATACTCTCCTGTTTGTTTTCTGAGTAATTGATTTAATAGGAATGTGAGAGCCATGTTATATAATTCAATTTGGGAATATTTTGATGAGGGTCTTTCTGTTGCATTGCTCTGTGAACTTGGCGAAGGAGACCTTTGTTAAAAGCTGGATTACATGTCTCTTGGAAAAGGATAGAATTATCGTTGCTGTTTCTCTTATACTATGTACTCTCCTAAGCTTCCCAGTTCCCAGCCACTTGAACTTTACAGCTTGCCATTTTTGGTGGCAGACACATGAATGCGATATCAACCTTTTCAACTTTCAGTTGGCTCAAGACATTACCACGCTGTAGTCTTATTCATTCCTCATCTTCTCAAGCGATGCTTTCAGAAAGTAGCATACCTTTTTGGATCATATTCCTCTCGAGAATAGCAATGACAAAACGTTAAAATCTGAATTAGTGATTGAGGTCCTCATTTGGGGGAGGAGATGGTGGGGGAGGTGGATCCGGTTTATTGAGCCCCAAGTTTTCGTAACATACCTGTACCCTTGGATTGGAGAAAGGGGATGGAAGATATATGCTGAGGAAACTTTTACTGTTTTTATCATTTTGCTTTCTTCTTCTTCTTCTTCTTCCTCTTCTATTTTGCCCTCAGGGCAAGTGACTTTGGGGCCTTGGGCAGTGTTCTTGTTGTTTTGTTTGGATTGAAACTGGAAGTGTGTCCTGCCAAAGAGTTGAATAAAATTGGTGGTCTGTCCTTTGGCTTACTATATCCTTCTTATAGGAATTCTAGGAATTTTCTAATCAACAATGCAGTATTTTACTTCCTATTTGCACTACTCAAGACTTATGATGGTCTGCTGGTTTATGTTGAAACTTCACTAACAATTTTCTTGAACTTTTGGAGCTAGTAGAGTCAACTGCCACTTGAATTCAAAACCTCACTCAACGGCCTGGCAAGATAAAAGGCTTCCGGGTAGTGTCCATTTCTGTTGCAGCTTTCTACTTTTATGGATTGACATTTTCACTCTTGATTGAAGTTTTTCTGTTTAGTTCTTGCATTTCTCATATATTTTGCATGTACTGGTGGTTCTGAAACATGTCCTTTTCGTTTTGTTCTCGACTTCAAGGCTGCCTCTCTTTCGCTGGGTACTCAAGGAAATTGAGAGAGATCCAGATATAAAGATACTGTGACAAATTCGGGAAAAGAAATTTGGAATATATTTCTCTAGGATGTGACAATTTTCCCGTCCTGCGAGGGCGATCTCCCATTCAAGCATATGCAGACTTAATGAGGAACTTCAGAGACGTTCAAAGCTTTGCTTGGTGCTATCATTGCAGTAAGATGCTGGCTACACCATTACCGTGTTCTGTCGATGGTCATTTGCATTTCTCATGTCCACTGATTTCCCTTTTTGAAACTGTTTTTCAGGGTATCCAGATAGGGATAGGTCCTGCTGGTGAACTAAGATGTATCCTTCTTGCCCTTCTAGAGAGCCACCACGGCCTTGGCTTTCTCTGGAACCCTGATAATTCCTGTGCTGTGACAAGGTAGGCAGAAAAGTTGCTCTCATCACAGACTTGCAAAAATATTTACATGCACCTACATGATTTTCTGCAGTAGATGATTGCCTGTCTTAATGCCCTGTGATGCCTGGATGGGGAGGGGCCTTGCTGGTGCTGGAAATTTGATGCAGAATCCTGAGCTCACCGACTTTTTGAGAAGTGATGGTTTCCGGAATACATAACAATGTTGGAACCTTTCGGCTTTGAACCTAACTTTTTTCACTCGTTCCTCTAATCATTTTATCTTATCAAAATTCTTCAGAATATTTAGTACAAGTTTAAAGAACTTGTCTAATGGCTTCTCATTAAGATTGAACACTTTAAATCTAATATTACCCGTACAGAGATCCATCCCTCTAAAATTCTCCACTCCTTTTAACAAGTCCACCAAAATTAAATGAGCACCAATCTCAAGCCTAATTGAACAATTAAATAGCCCATTAACAGTCCTCATTTCCTCTTTCTCCAAATTCGCGCCCCCACCTTCTAATTTCTTCTATCGTGCATAATTTGGGGGTTAGTGCATGGTGTTCCCACGGAAAACACTCATGTTGCTTCTACTATTTGACTGAAAAGAACATGTCAGCTCTTGCATTACAAACATTATATTCGCCTCGGTTTCTTAATGCATGTTTCTGTATATGCACAGCAGAGTCTTTATCAGTTAATTGATTAGTATCTTATCGCACTTTCTTTTTTTTTTTTATTGACCGAATTATCTTATCCACACATAACACTTTGAAACTTATTAAACTTGTATAAATCTATCATAAGGTGAAAGAGTTTAGGGTAACTAACGGAAAAAGGAAATTCGGTTTTCTGGTTTTTAGTCCAAATTTTAACTTCCCATTTCCTTCTCGGGAATTTAGGATGGTGCTTAAGACCCATTACAAATATACAGATACAATATAAGTAAAGTCATCGACCAAGGCCCACAACCTATTTGAAAATTTAATTTTTTCGGTGAATGAATCGTTATTGAATGAACTGATAATAGAACCGAAAATTAATTTTTTTTTTTTCAGTTACTTAGGTTACGACCAAATTTTAACTCATCCCTAGTGCCTTACTAATAAATTAATATTAACCTGCATTTCTGTCATGTACCAGGTGTCCAGAATGAGAACATAATGGCCCCATCAGTCTTTTGGTTTTGGAGAGCTATAAATTAAAAAATTGAGGCAAAGCTGAATGGAATGATAAGTACCCAGTTTCTTTTTCGTAATGTAATGATGGCGGCTACTTAGGTTGCTGACAACCTCTAATGGTGTTGGAGGAAGTTGTTGTTTGTACAAGTACGCGTTTATCCTTTGATAAAGGCGGCACATAAAATGTATATGCTTTTAGACCACCCAAGGAAAACTGACATTTTGCATAATGTTTTTAAGTAAGTTGACAATTTTGTTTGCCCAAGTGCTTGTCTGAATTATTGAAATGCATGGTCCATTAAGAAGAAATTGCTGCCACATTGCCACTTCCCTAGGTATCTGGCCAATGAAAAAAACAAAAAAAAGCATCGGCATGTATTTTAGATTTCAATTTTTGGTGAATGGATGAATTTGATCCATGCAAAGTTGACTGGTACCTAACTATTTGCTTTTTGGAGATGCATCATTCATGTTGCGAGGTAAATAAAACACCAGCGGAGTTGACTCTTTGTTGTGTTGGCTTGCTAATAATGGATGCACCAATTTCATTATTTCCACAATGCTTTTGAGTAGCCCAGCAATACAAGCATTTGTTTCTATTGGGCCCGTCTCTTTCCTGCTATTATAAAAACCTGCACTTACCTCATATCTTCATTATCATTCATTCTGAGCATCCCCTAGCTAGCTCCGTCCACCACAATGCCCAGTTTTTTTACCAAAACCCTTCTTTTGATTCTTCTTTGTACCTATCTTCATTTTACAGGTACATTAGTGATTTGCATATTAATGTAATAAGTTTTCCTTGTACATATATATGTATATCATGGTAACAAAATCAGATTCTTCTGCAGGAAAAGTCAAGGGCTTGGAAGGTGGACCGGATTCAGCAATATTCCCTTCAAGTGAGGAGGTAATTGATCAGTTAGTTTGGCGTGATATTTTGCAACATATATTATATATAGTAGCCCAGACATAACAGTTTAGTGGCCCAGGGAGCCACACCTGCATTCCTCACGTCAGGAATTTCCTTTTTCCAGCTCATAAAAATGACTCAATAACCATAGTTAAATCATGTAACAAGAGGTAGCCCTCCTCCTTGCTAAGGCGGGTTTCTTTACTAAGACCTTGTTTCAGTAACCAAATTTACCAACTGTACTAGTGATACTTCTGACGTTGGAAATTATTAGTAAGAGGAAAATGAAGCAACAGAACAACGCCTTTTGTCATGCGGTGGGAAAAGGTTTTGAGTTTAGTGAGGCTAATCTTAATTTAAGCATGTTGTTTAGTGTTTGCTTTTAACTTTGTTTCTTCTTTCATACGTTTGAAAAGGTCGACTAAATATGCTACAGTATAATTTTTTTGTTCTTCCTGGCTACATGACAAGATCAGTAGAAATTGAATTGAAATTGGGTGCCGAGAATGACAGATTTAATCAGATAATTAATTTAGGGTTCACATGATGAGTTAGTTGTCTAATTAATTAGCTGACATGGTTTGTGAAGGGCAAGGACAGAAATGTTGGGAAGGTGATGAGGAAGCTTATGATGATGGAGAAAATGGACGCCTTTCTGATGGACTACTCGCCTCCTGGCTCCAACAATAAACATGGCCCAGGCCACGGCCCTTGAATAGTATTTATCAACTTTAGGTGTCTTCATGCATTATTCTAGCCAAGTGTACCCATATAAACTTTGAACTATGAATAATTATGTCAACTAGTGCAATTAAATAACTTTCTTCCACTCATGGTTTAGATTAGTGTACGGGAGCGTGCATGCGAGTTGAGAACGTGACTTAGAAGCTGCTGATGTGGCTTGAAGCAGTCAAAATAGTTATTAAAGTTAGTGTTATTCGTAACCAATAAGTTAGAAACTACCTAGTTTAGTTGAGATTTCTTGCTATTTGTTGGCAAGTTGTTAGTCGTTTTTATAGCTTTTCAGTTAATGTTTTTGCTGTATAAATTAATGCATTGCTGCTTAATAAAATATAGCTTTTCCAGCCCTTCTTGTGTTTATATTCTTCACATACATAATTCAAGAAAACCAACAAAGTGGTATCATAGAATTCTTCTTGAGGGACCTATGAGATTGAAGGAGCCCAAACGCAATCCTAAACCGCCATTGCTCATCCTACACAACAAACAAACCCTAGCATACCATTTGAAATGTATTTAGAACTTTCATCACTGTTCTTGCACTACTAGTCATGTTCAATCAAATTTAAGCTATTCATATTGAAGCCTATCTTGAGGCTAATGATTTGTAGGAAGCTATTGAAGAGAATTGGAAATGGGAATTACATCAAAGGAAGAAGGACAGTAGCAATCAAAGTGCATCATGTTTGAAATTGATTTCTGATGTCTTATACATACATATACATATATATATATATATATATATATATATATATATATATATATATATATATATATATATATATATTGTTGGGTTTCGGGAGCCAAACAGCGCAGCGGAATTTAACCAAAACCCTCCAGGATCCAAGTGAAACGGGGTAAACCAGGTGTTCGAAAATTTCATACCTAATTTTCGGTTGAGATCTCTCACTCAACTGTAGAGTCGAATCACAAAACCTGAACAGTTGACGTGTTCAGGCTCTCTATGGTATCCACACGAGCCTCTCAGGATCACCACGCTTCCACCACGTCCCGGCAGATGCGTTTCTTTTGTGCTCGCAGTGCTAGCTTGCGTCCTCCAAGGAATTGCAAGAGAAGAGTGTGGCTGTCCTTTTGGGAGGCTAGGGCAAGGAGACCTGCGAATTTCTCACTTAAAAGTTGTATTTATAGTGAGACTCAACTTCCAGGCCTAATGGGTTTCAAAGCCCTAATCCAATTAGGATTTAATTTCGGGCTTAATAATGGCTCAACTCCTTGGCCCATTATTAATACGAAATTAAAGTGAAACCATAACCCAAATAATTAGCCCATGCACTCTAATGATCCAAATAGCTCTACGTGTGCGACCCAATAGACTCTTGCCATGTTGGCAATGATCATAAATCACATTTATGATCATAAGCAATGAGCGGTGTCTAGCAACACATCATTGCTACCCAAGTGACAAGATTGTCGGTGAATCGACTAAACCTTTATGATCATCACCGATATATGCCATTGTCCCTTTGTCCAAGATATCAAGACTAAGCACGAGACATGGAATGTGTCACTCTCGTATAGCCCAATCTTTGGTTTCTTGATTACCGAGTAGACTAACTTAAACTGATGACATTGATATCATATATCAACTCATCGGAGCATGGCCATGCATTTTCTAAGTCTCACTCTATCAAGGGGCCCAAAGATATCACTCCCGTTACATAGGAGGGACAAATCCCATATTGATCATACAAATCCTGTCGTGCCCTAAACTGCCCCTGGCCCATCCGGGCCCAATTATCTAAAACATGCAGCGGAAGTTTAATTAAACCGAAGGGACTTTTATTACTCACTAAGGCTTATGGGCACGAACCCCAGGATACTTACTGGTACTAGCTTGTTATGTTCTTATTAAAGGTTTAAGTTTAAGTGCTCTTGGAAACAAACTAGCACCTATGTGGATTTCATGTGTTCATTTTCATGGTATTTACCAAGCTTTAGCCAAGATTATGCATGGCATCCAAAATACCAACTTAAGTTTGAAAACTTATTTTCATGCATATGCTTTGCATGCTTATGTGTTTTGGTGTTCACTAGTGCACATAATCACTTAATGCCTTTAGATGCAACTAATGCTTAGGCATATATTAATTCACGTACGTGCACTTGAATTCCTTATTAGCCAATCTTTACACATGCATCCAATTTCATGCTTCTCCAAGTTTATTTGCATGTTTTTCTTTGAGTGCGCATACAAAGCCAAACATAGCATGCTTTCAACAAAAACATGGGCTTATGGGCCTTTTCCATACTTAACATGCATATGGCCCAAAATTAACCAAGAACATATTCAAATTTTCTAATTTCTTATTTAAGCCCAAAACATGCATTTAAGCCCAATTTATACATGCTTCCGATTTTCATGAAAATCATACTTCCATAAAACATTCATGGGCCTTGGTAAGTCCACCAAGCAATAAAAACACCCAAAGTGTCCATAGTCCATATTACAAGCCCAAAATACTAAGTTTGGCCAAATTTTAGCTAAGTCCATAAATTTGGTCATTTAACTAAGACCAACTATTACATGCTTAAAAGCAAGCCATAATCCAAAGAACACAAATCCACCTTAAGACGTTATTCCCACAGTTTCTAGACTCGTAGTCCTGCACACAAAGTCCACATTTTATTAGCTTGATTTTCAAGCAACTAAAGGTAAATACTTAGAATAAATTGAGCAAATAGTATTTACATACTCAACCTCAACACCACAGAAAGAGTACTTAGGACTCTTAGCTCAATCTTTCGAGCACACTTTTTCCTACAAAGGTAGAGTAGGGCGGGTGAGATTTAAATCTCAATAAGGATTCCGTATGGCTTCCAAAGCCTAACATATGGCCTTTATGGCCTAACATATGCCAAGAATGTAATGGCAATAAATATTCCAAAAATCCTGCAAAGAAAACATAAAGACAAAGAAAACACAAAGATACATGTATATACAATAATAATCGAAATCGGGGGTTAGCATGCACAACAAATTCATAGAAGCACACAAACACACGCCACTTAACACCTTGATTTACAGAAGGGCAGCAAGCATCCCTCAAGTTTTATTTCATTAATTTCACATACTTTTCATTTTCGGAGATCTCACTTAGCATAGGAATTTAAGGTGGCCTACTTAAATCCTAGCCCATAATGCTTGCTTACTTAACTTAGCTCATGAGCGATACAGAATTGCCGAAGCAATAATTTAACTTATGCCCTCTTATCACACCTAGGATCATATGGTTCTTTGACCATCACCTAGGGGCCTGAATACTCAAAGAGTATAGGAATCCTTACCAATACCGAAAGCTTCTTAGAAGCTTGTTTTCCTTCGATTTCCTCGCTTGTTGGTTTCTAGAAATGATTTTCTAGCACAAGAACCAAAATGGCCAAATAAATTAGTAATCCATAAAATACCAAGAACACTTGGTAATTATCTTAAAGAAATCAAAATACCAAGAATACTTGGTTCACACTTACGAAACCTCGACTAGGAGGTGAGACCGAATTTTGTGTGCTTGATGTTCTTCAAATTTTCTTCTTGATTCTTCCTCCCAATGAGCTTAGAAGCTCATATACATAAACAACTCCTTGAGAAGAGTTCAAAACCTCTAAGAAATGAAGATGGCCGAATTTCTCTCCTTGGTTTTCTTTGAATCTTTTACTTGATTCTTGCTCTTTGGGTGTTTAGAGCATGAATTCCACCAAGAACACTTGGTTTTAATTTATGGAAGGGTGATTTCTAGTGATGGCAGAATTTTTTGAGGAAGGAGAAGAGTTAGAAATGTCCTTGGAGAGAAGAACAAGTGTTGGCCAAAACTAGAGAGAAGGGAGAGAGAGTTTGTAGAGAGAGATTGAAGAAAGGGAGTGAAATGGCTTGAATGAGGTGAGATGAGTGAAGAAATGTATTTTGTTGAATGGGGGAGTGTATGTACGGTTATGGGTGTCCAAAATGGGTGGGAATAATGCCTTAGTGGAGTAATAATTCAAATGGGAAGTGGGAGACAAAGTGGGGGGACAAATTGGAAGAGTTGGTGAAGTTAAATGATGAAGTGGTGAAGGTGGGGGACAAAGGTGAGTGGAGGTGTGGGTGGAGGTGGAGGTGGCATAAAATATATTATTTTGAATGGACATGGCTAGCCATGGCATCCAAGGCCATGAAAATGGGTCAATTCCCCACTTAGTCCTCCAATCTTTAGAATTTGGGCAATTGAGCCCAACTTACAACAATTCCTTTGTTCAATTGAGTCCTTTATCTTTGAAATCCACCATTTTCACCATTATTTTTCTTGGCCTAAGCCAAGCTTAATTTCATGAATCCTTAACACTTAATTTAATGTCCCCTCACATTAATTCAGCTAAATTCCCAAATTAGGAAAATTCTTTGGCTCCCAATCCACTTACCCCGGGACCTAATCAGTTTGGATTTTCCGGGCATTACAACACTCCCCTCCTTAAGAAATTTGGTCCTCCAAATTTCCTAGGAGCTTAGGAAAGGTATCCGGATAGTTCTTAAGCATTTCAGTTTCAACCTCCCATGTTGCCTCCTCCTCAGAATGGTTAGTCCATTGGACTTTTACCATCGATATCCACTTACTCCTGAGCTTTCTAGTGTCCCTTGCCAATACCCGAATTGGTTCTTCCTCATATGTAAGATCTTGGGTAATGGGCACACTAGTGACATGTACCACTTGTTTAGGGTCGGAGACACACTTCTTCAACAAGCTTACATGAAATGTGTCATGTACATGTCCCAGCTCAGGTGGTAGTTCTAACTTGTAGGCTACATTTCCTACTCTTGCGAGTATTAGGTATGGTCCTACATACCTCGGGGCTAATTTTCCCCGCTTACCAAACCTCATTACTCCCTTCATGGGAGATACTTTCAACCACACTTGGTCTCCTGCCTGGAACTCCAGGTCTCTTCTTTTCTTGAGGTTGGCATATGATTCTTGCCTATTGTTGGCAGCCTTAATCCTTTCCTGGATTAGCTTAACTTTCCCAGTAGTCTCTCTTATGAGTTCTGGGCCAATTTCCAACTTATCACCTGGCTCATGCCAGCAGTGTGGAGTTATGCATCTCCTTCCATATAGTGCCTCATAAGGTGCCATGCCAATCACTGAGTGATGACTATTATTGTACGAAAACTCCACTAAAGGCAAGTGTTTATCCCATTCTCCTTGGAAGTCAATAATACAACACCTCAACATATCTTCCAAGGTTTGAATGGTTCTTTCAGTCTGTCCGTCCGTTTGAGGATGGTATGCGGAACTGAATTTTAACTTAGTGCCCATGGCATGGTGCAAGGACTTCCAGAATCTGGAAACAAATCTTGGGTCTCGATCTGAGACAATGTCGTCTGGTACACCATGTAGCCTTACTATCTCCTTAACATATTGTTGGGCTAACTTCTCCAAGGAGTCTGTAAGGTTTATGGGCAAAAAGTGGGCTGCCTTAGTCAATCTGTCCACTATGACCCAGATTGTATTACTCTTTCTTCGGGTCAGTGGCAAACCCACTACAAAGTCCATGGATATGGATCCCCATTTCCTTTCTGGTATAGGTAAGCTCTGTAATTTTCCACCAGGTCTCTGGTGTTCCACTTTGACTTGCTGACAAGTCATACACTTAGCCACAGAAGCACCAATCTCCTGCTTCATATATGGCCACCAGAAATGGGATCTCAAATTCTTATACATTTTCTGAGCTCCAGGATGCATACTCATCAAGCTGGAGTGGGCTTCTTCTAGGATTTGTTGCCTGATTCCATTCCTATTTGGCACATAAATCCTATTCTGGAAATATAATATTCCAGCCTTAAAGGAAAATCCTTGATACAATTTCCCTCGTTTTTGCCCAGAGATCCTGGGAATCTCCTCATCTTGAAGCTGAGCTTCCTGAATTAGGTCTTTCCATTCAGACCTAATAGTTAGGACCTTTACTTGGTCCATCTCCCAGTGTTTCCATTCCTGGGCCAATTCAGATAAACTGAGTACCTCTACCTTAGTAGGCTCTCCAGTGGCTTTGAGTATTCCCGTGTACTTCCTACTGAGAGCATCAGCTACCACATTGGCCTTCCCAGCCGTATACTCGATGACGCACTCAAAATCTTTTAGGTACTCAAGCCATCTTCTTTGCCTCATGTTCAGGTCCTTTTGTGTAAACAAGTACCTTAGACTCTTGTGGTCTGTGAAGACTTGGAATCTGCCTCCAAGTAGGTAGTGCCTCCACTGCTTCAGAGCAAAGATCACTGCCGCTAACTCCAGATCATGAACTGGATAATTCTTCTCATGAGGCCTTAATTGTCTTGACCCATAGGCTATTGCTTGCTTCCCTTGCATTAAGACACAGCCCAGCCCAACCCGAGAAGCATCAGTGTAAACTATATACTCCTTAGTAGGGTCTGGTAGAACCAGTATTGGGGCTGTAGTCAATCTTTCCTTAAGTTCTTGGAAGCTAGCCTCACATTGCTCACTCCACTCAAACTTTTGGTCCTTTCTTGTCAATTGAGTGAGTGGAGCTGCTAGTACAGAAAATTTGGGCACGAATCTCCTATAGTAGCCAGCAAGTCCTAGGAAGCTTCTTATGTCCCTCACAGTCTGAGGTTGCTTCCATTCCAAGACAGCTTTGATTTTCTCGGGATCAACAGCTAATCCATGCTCATTGATCACATGTCCGAGAAACCCAATTTCCTTAGCCCAGAATTGGCACTTACTTAGTTTGCCATATAACTCATGTTCCTTTAACAGGCTTAGCACCCTTCTTAGGTGCTCCTTATGGGCTCCTTCATCCTTTGAGTACACTAATATGTCATCGATAAATACCACAACAAAGTGGTCCAAATAAGCCTTGAACACTCTTTGCATGAGGTCCATGAAAAAGGCTGGCGCATTTGTGAGCCCAAATGGCATCACTGTGTACTCAAAGTGACCATATCTGGTTCTGAAAGCTGTCTTTGGGACATCTTCTTCCCTGACTCTCAGCTGGAAGTATCCAGATCTGAGGTCTATTTTGGAAAAGACCTTAGCTCCCTTTAACTGATCAAATAGATCCTCGATCCTTGGGAGGGGGTACTTATTCTTAATGGTTAGTGCATTGAGCTTCCTGTAATCGATGCACAACCTAAGGGTTCCATCTTTCTTCTTCACAAAAAGTACAGGTGCTCCCCAAGGAGATGTACTTGGCCTTATGAAACCCTTCTCAAGCAACTCATCCAGTTGCTTCTTTAGTTCCACCATTTCAGGAATAGCCATCCTGTAAGGAGCAATAGATGCTGGTGCGGCTCCTGGCACCAATTTGATCTCAAACTCAACCTCTCTTGCAGGAGGGAGTCCTGGGAGATCAGTGGGGAACACTTCAGGGAATTCTCTTGCTATGGGTATTTTACCCAGCTCTATTTCAACTTCAGTTCCATTTAACCCTAGGTATTCACCTTTTATTATTAGGGGTATGTGTTCCACCACTTTCAAAAGATGTTCTAGGACTAACCTAGAAGATTTTTTCAAAGATTGAGGTTTGTGTCCAGGCAGATAAAGTTGCCTGGCATGGCAGTCTATGACTACCCGGTTGGTACTAAGCCAGTTCATACCTAGTATGATATCATATCCATTAGTATCCAAGATTATTAGGTCGGCTCTAAGCTCTAGCTCACCTAGCCTAAGCATGCAATCTTTTACCATATGGTATGTTATCAAGACCTCGTTCCCGGCAGTTTTAACCAGGTACATTTTATCCGTATTGCATACTTCTAGGTTCATATCTTTAACTAGCTTAGAGGAAACTATAGATAAAGATGCACCAGTATCAAATAAAACTGATACCTCATAACCATTAATAATAATGGTACCTGCAAGAGTTTGCCTGACCAGCCCGGCCTGGTCCATTTCTTCTTCATCGTCCCCAACTCTGTTGTCCTCTGGGTCCTCTCGTGCTTTTCTCGAACTCTCAATCTGGAATACTCTTCCAGCAGCTTGAGCTTGTTTATTCCTGCCCTGGGGCATGCTAGGGCCCTGGTCCCTCCTCGGTGGTGGAGGTATATTGGGCCTCTTTATGGGCAATTGTCTATGTGCCCATCTATTATTGAACCCTCCCGGGGTCCTCTGATCTTCTCCCTTGGCAGGGCAGTCTTTTACCCAGTGATCCTGGGCGCCGCATTTTAGGCATCCGGAAGTGAGCCTGTAGCATGGCTTTTGGCCATGGAACTTACCACACGTTTCACATTGTGGCCCGTAGGGGGCTGTGGCCTTCATTCTCTTATCCATTCTTGGCTCATATGCCAAGCTATCTTTTCCTCTCCTTTTAGAGGGCTTTTGTAGTCTACTGGTACTTCCGGAGCCAATCATGAATTGTCCCCTGAACTCTTGCTCTAGGGCCATAGCCTTCTGTACAATGTCGTGGTATTTGTTGGCTCCTACTGCTCTGAGTATTTGCCTCAGCTCTGGCCTAAGTCCTCGAAGGAACCTCTTGGCCTTTATATCCTCTCGATCATCGTACTGTGGTGCATATCTTATGAGGTTACTGAACCTCTGTTCATATTCTAGTACGGAGAGCTCTTTCTGCTCAAGCAGGTCAAACTCAACCTGCTTTTGGTCTTTCTGTGCTTCACCGATGTATTGTTGATGAAACACTTGTTCGAATTCGGGCCATCTCATTGCTCTTCTACTTTGAGCAGGCCGCCTAGCATTTTTGCTAGCATATGTCCTATGGACTGCTCTCCACCATAACTCAGCATTTCCTTCTAGTTTGAAGGTTGCCAGTAAGACCTTCTGAGAAGCGGAAACCTCCATTCTCTCAAAGATCTTTTCGATCTGGTTTTTCCAGAATTCTGCTTCATCTGGGTTACAGCTTCCTTTAAATACTGGAGGTTTTAGGGCAAGGAACCCCTCCAATTGGCCTTCTCTTAGGCCCCCAGCATTATCAATATTGGGCCTCCCTCTTTGCGCCCTCACTGCCCTGGTGGTGGCAGTGAGTTGGGTAGGTCCATCAATATCCTCTATGTCCAGCTCTTCTGCATCTGGACTTTCTTCCTCTTCTTCTCTTAATTCTTGTTGGATCTCAGATCTTATTCTTCTTGCTCGTGGGTTTCTTCTTTCTTCATCCTCATCATCACCATTCTCGCTAGCTTGATCATTGAGTACAGGTTCTTTTCCTGGCCTCCTTCTCATTGGTGGCTCTCTTTGCTGCCCAGCAGGCTCTGGGACTTGGGCTTGACCCCTTGCCAGGATCTGCATGCTAGCTGCTAATTGGGCCATATTGGCCTGCATAGCTTCCATCATTGCTTCCATTCTTGCTTCTCTTCTTTCTTGGGCATTAATGCTAGGCCCAGTAACATTAGCCCTGATGGGCTCATAAGGCCTGACTTGGGCCTCTGGCACAAAGCCAGCATTTTCATTCCCTTGATGGGAATTTTCATTTCCATTTCGGCCTCGGTTCATATTTCTGGTTCTCATCCTACAATTAACAACAAGCAAGGCACACAATTGCTCAATATTCATAAATATTCATTAGTGGACTTAACCTATGTGGGAACAAGTCTATACTAAGAATCATAGACCAAAACTTTGGTCCTTTAGAGCAAACTTGCTCTGATACCAAGCTGTCGTGCCCTAAACTGCCCCTGGCCCATCCGGGCCCAATTATCTAAAACATGCAGCGGAAGTTTAATTAAACCGAAGGGACTTTTATTACTCACTAAGGCTTATGGGCACGAACCCCAGGATACTTACTGGTACTAGCTTGTTATGTTCTTATTAAAGGTTTAAGTTTAAGTGCTCTTGGAAACAAACTAGCACCTATGTGGATTTCATGTGTTCATTTTCATGGTATTTACCAAGCTTTAGCCAAGATTATGCATGGCATCCAAAATACCAACTTAAGTTTGAAAACTTATTTTCATGCATATGCTTTGCATGCTTATGTGTTTTGGTGTTCACTAGTGCACATAATCACTTAATGCCTTTAGATGCAACTAATGCTTAGGCATATATTAATTCACGTACGTGCACTTGAATTCCTTATTAGCCAATCTTTACACATGCATCCAATTTCATGCTTCTCCAAGTTTATTTGCATGTTTTTCTTTGAGTGCGCATACAAAGCCAAACATAGCATGCTTTCAACAAAAACATGGGCTTATGGGCCTTTTCCATACTTAACATGCATATGGCCCAAAATTAACCAAGAACATATTCAAATTTTCTAATTTCTTATTTAAGCCCAAAACATGCATTTAAGCCCAATTTATACATGCTTCCGATTTTCATGAAAATCATACTTCCATAAAACATTCATGGGCCTTGGTAAGTCCACCAAGCAATAAAAACACCCAAAGTGTCCATAGTCCATATTACAAGCCCAAAATACTAAGTTTGGCCAAATTTTAGCTAAGTCCATAAATTTGGTCATTTAACTAAGACCAACTATTACATGCTTAAAAGCAAGCCATAATCCAAAGAACACAAATCCACCTTAAGACGTTATTCCCACAGTTTCTAGACTCGTAGTCCTGCACACAAAGTCCACATTTTATTAGCTTGATTTTCAAGCAACTAAAGGTAAATACTTAGAATAAATTGAGCAAATAGTATTTACATACTCAACCTCAACACCACAGAAAGAGTACTTAGGACTCTTAGCTCAATCTTTCGAGCACACTTTTTCCTACAAAGGTAGAGTAGGGCGGGTGAGATTTAAATCTCAATAAGGATTCCGTATGGCTTCCAAAGCCTAACATATGGCCTTTATGGCCTAACATATGCCAAGAATGTAATGGCAATAAATATTCCAAAAATCCTGCAAAGAAAACATAAAGACAAAGAAAACACAAAGATACATGTATATACAATAATAATCGAAATCGGGGGTTAGCATGCACAACAAATTCATAGAAGCACACAAACACACGCCACTTAACACCTTGATTTACAGAAGGGCAGCAAGCATCCCTCAAGTTTTATTTCATTAATTTCACATACTTTTCATTTTCGGAGATCTCACTTAGCATAGGAATTTAAGGTGGCCTACTTAAATCCTAGCCCATAATGCTTGCTTACTTAACTTAGCTCATGAGCGATACAGAATTGCCGAAGCAATAATTTAACTTATGCCCTCTTATCACACCTAGGATCATATGGTTCTTTGACCATCACCTAGGGGCCTGAATACTCAAAGAGTATAGGAATCCTTACCAATACCGAAAGCTTCTTAGAAGCTTGTTTTCCTTCGATTTCCTCGCTTGTTGGTTTCTAGAAATGATTTTCTAGCACAAGAACCAAAATGGCCAAATAAATTAGTAATCCATAAAATACCAAGAACACTTGGTAATTATCTTAAAGAAATCAAAATACCAAGAATACTTGGTTCACACTTACGAAACCTCGACTAGGAGGTGAGACCGAATTTTGTGTGCTTGATGTTCTTCAAATTTTCTTCTTGATTCTTCCTCCCAATGAGCTTAGAAGCTCATATACATAAACAACTCCTTGAGAAGAGTTCAAAACCTCTAAGAAATGAAGATGGCCGAATTTCTCTCCTTGGTTTTCTTTGAATCTTTTACTTGATTCTTGCTCTTTGGGTGTTTAGAGCATGAATTCCACCAAGAACACTTGGTTTTAATTTATGGAAGGGTGATTTCTAGTGATGGCAGAATTTTTTGAGGAAGGAGAAGAGTTAGAAATGTCCTTGGAGAGAAGAACAAGTGTTGGCCAAAACTAGAGAGAAGGGAGAGAGAGTTTGTAGAGAGAGATTGAAGAAAGGGAGTGAAATGGCTTGAATGAGGTGAGATGAGTGAAGAAATGTATTTTGTTGAATGGGGGAGTGTATGTACGGTTATGGGTGTCCAAAATGGGTGGGAATAATGCCTTAGTGGAGTAATAATTCAAATGGGAAGTGGGAGACAAAGTGGGGGGACAAATTGGAAGAGTTGGTGAAGTTAAATGATGAAGTGGTGAAGGTGGGGGACAAAGGTGAGTGGAGGTGTGGGTGGAGGTGGAGGTGGCATAAAATATATTATTTTGAATGGACATGGCTAGCCATGGCATCCAAGGCCATGAAAATGGGTCAATTCCCCACTTAGTCCTCCAATCTTTAGAATTTGGGCAATTGAGCCCAACTTACAACAATTCCTTTGTTCAATTGAGTCCTTTATCTTTGAAATCCACCATTTTCACCATTATTTTTCTTGGCCTAAGCCAAGCTTAATTTCATGAATCCTTAACACTTAATTTAATGTCCCCTCACATTAATTCAGCTAAATTCCCAAATTAGGAAAATTCTTTGGCTCCCAATCCACTTACCCCGGGACCTAATCAGTTTGGATTTTCCGGGCATTACAAATCCCTCCGCATGATATGTGACATACCCAATGACCTCCTTCAAGTTCACTCAGTTACGAGCAACAAAGGAAAGTATCAAAGTATGTGACTCACATGTAGGGAACCTTGCTGATCTTAGGTCGAAGGACTACATATACCATGATCACTATGAGAATCACTTATGACACTCATATAACGATCCATGAAGTGTTCTCATGGTGGGTCGGTCCAGTACACAAGTTCTCCAACTTGTACCCATATGTAGACTACATATCTCATATTAGTCTCCACATATGCTAGTCATTATGTATTATTGCAACCCGCTCCACAATAATACTAGACTAGGGACGTTTAAGAATATCATTATTCTAGGGTTACAATTATGTTTATTACGTTACGCAGAAACAAAACAACAAACAAAATTGCTGGATTAATGCCTCAATAAAATATCATGATTCAATGTGCAAAAATACAATCATCTCATGATTGGCTTTTTGGGCACAATACTAACATATATATATTAAGTGTACCTATATAAACTTTGAACTATGAATAATTAATTGAAATCTATTAAGTGTTGCTTTATAAAAGCTTTAAGGTGTTGTTTGAAAAGAAGTGATGCATAATCAAAGATGCAACAAATAGACAAGTGTTCAATGACAAAATGAAAGATAAAAGCTTCATTTTAGACTTCATGAAAGAGGAGGCTAAGGATTTCTTTAAGCCGAAGGCTGTTGAGAAGTGTTCTTTCCTACGGTGAAGAAGCAACTTCTTCTCTAATCTTAAGGACATTGAGAAGAAGGCATTTACCAAGTTCAAATCCAAGTTGAAAACATCGTTCTATAAGGCAACTTGCTCCAGAAAGTAGAAGACCAACCAAAACCAGAAGCCAAGGCAGCACAAGATAACGACGAGACAACAATGAAGAAAGAAATCAACAAAGAAGTCTTTCTGTGGGACATCCCTTTTCTTCCCAACAAGGGCTTGGAAGGAACCAATGTGGTGCTTCTCAAGTACTTGAAGGTTATAGAGTTCAAAGTGGGTGACACTTTTGAAATGCTCAAGAAAAGCCTCAAATGGAATCTTGGCCATAACTCTGTGTTAGGAAAGACCCAAAATTTTAGATCTTTCCTTCAAATCTTAAAGTAATAAAATTAACAAAAATAAACTATAAAATAAGAAAATAAAGATGATCCAAAGATTTATATGGCTAAGCAAAACTAGCATATGCCTGTGAAGATAGCCCCATTCTTCACTATGTAAGATAAAGCCTAATACAATAATAACATCGCTTTGAAATAAAACCCAATATTAAAGTCCTTGTACTCCTTTTCACAATCTTAAATAGTATCTTTCTAATCTCTAGAGAAACTAGAGAAAAAGCTAAGATCTCACAATGAGTTACACACACAAATCTCAGCGTTTGTTCACCTTGCTAAACCTTGAAAATACAACACATATTTATAGTATTAGCCAAATCTTGTTGACCAAGTTTACGTACTTAATGCCCAGGTAAACTTGCTCTCCAATAAAAATATCTTTTGATTTAATTTCTTAAAAATACAAGTAATTCCCCAATAATCTTTACTTTTCTAGTATTTTTGTTCACATGAAAGCTTTTAGAAAAATCCCAAAGAAAAACTTTGAATTTCAGCCAATTAGACTTGTTCCATTACAGCTATCCACTAGAATCAATTCATGGTTTATACCTTGATTTCGGCCAACAAACTATGTGTAGTTGGACTCGAGTCATTTGCGTTACTTGACCCTAGAGAGCGACCTCCACCTATCCACCTTGACATTGGTAAGACTTTTCCTTTCACATCTATTTATGCTCCAGAAACCATCCTTTGCTGTCGATTCTGCAAACAAAACATTCCGCAGTTTATAGTTACCATCTCCAACACATGCATTTTGTTTTTGACTCTTTGAGGTCCTAAATGTGTCAAATTGTAAGTGATATAACCTTCAACACAAATCCTCCGCTCATTCAGACCATATATCCTTTAGTCACCTTCATAACTCCTCTAATTTTGTAAGCATAGCCTTGGGAGTCTAGAAGGCTTAACATTATTAGATTTCTTATAACTTCACAAAATAAACAACTTTAACCAAAATGTAAATTGATTTGTCTACCATTTTGATTTATGCAAAGTTAACACCCATGGCCTCCATCATCGAATGATCTCCCATATTCAACTAAGGGTGTAAATGGGTTATGCCTTTATCAGGTGGCTCGAACTTAAGCTTGATTTGAGGCTTATCAAGCTGAGCCTGAAACAAGTCCAATACCTGAATAGACCAAGCTCGAGTTTGTAAGTATTTAGCTTCTTTTGTTAAAGAGCCTATTGGGCCTTTAATAATAACACATATAATACGTTAATTGTCTAACTGATCAAACAATTATTAGTTTAAATCACTAAATTAAACAAAATAAATTCCATAAAAGGCCATTCATTCAAGCCTAGTAGGCTTTCGAGTCTAGTTTAAGCCCTCTTTAAGCGGAGCTTAAGCAATTTGAGCTTGAGCTCGAGTAGTACCACTAGCTTAAATGGCCAAGCTCAAGTCCAGTGGGCTCGGGCTTGGCCTTGCCTTATTATTCCCCTAAATTCAACTTTCTAGCCATTTCCTCATGTAAAATATCAACATAATTTGTCCTAGAAAAAATGTTGGTAATATAAAAGAATCTAAATACTAACCATCCTAAGAATATGCATCTCCACCTTTGGAGATTACAAGAAGATCACAGTTAATATGCCCCCACAAAAGAAAAATTAATGTTCTTATTGTTCCTATTTCCTTTGCAATTTTCCTTCTTATTTTTCAGATAGTATCGTCTGATATGTTTGTATCTTTTGCATATATAATGGCCCTCCAAGTACCGGACCTATTATGGTTAGGTACAACTTTATTATGAGGTGAGAAATCCTTAGTTTAAACACTTTTTATGCATTTTCAAGCAAGTAGTAAGTGTTAGAAAGTTTCCTATAGCACAAATGGCATCTAAGTGTCACTATGGGTATTAAGCTACTCGTGCATTACTAATGGTGACTAGGAAGGTCATGGGTTAGGAAGGTTCCTAAAGTAGAAATGATGCCTAAGCTACTCATGTATTCATATATTACTAATGACTATGATAGAAAGCTTATGTCATTTGCATTAGTTTTAACTATAAGCAAAAATACCAACATTTATAAACCAAAGCTCAGGAATTTCATAAATTTCATAATGTTACAACATAGATAGCATTGAACTTCATCTAAGTTCCTGATTGTTGACTCAGACCTACCTGCTGAGACTTATCTTAGTCAGATCTATATCCTCGTCAACCTTCACCATGAACAACCAATGCATCCACATATAGAACTTTGGATTTCTCAAATTTTCAAGTTTCATATACCACCAAAGTTACTTGTGCTTGGTCTACAATCATTTTTTTTCTTGTTATTTGACAACATCTCTACACAATTTTTGTAAGAGTTAGGGAGAGAGGCAAGAAGTAATTGCACCTAATCTTCTTCTGCAATTTTCACATCAGCATTTTTCAATTGGTTCACAACACCATTGAATTAGTTCATATGCTCCAGTAGGTTCCCGCCTTCTTGCATCCTTAGCCTATACAATTTCTACTTGAGAAGTTGCTTATTAGTCAAACTTTTTGCAATGTGTATCTTTTTCTTTTTTTCAAACTTTAATGAGGGAATCCTTGTCATAACATTATTAATGATATTATCAGTGATGTAAAGTTGAATTATACTTACATATTGTTCTTCTAGCTCTTTTCACTCTTCATCATCAATATCCTCAAGTTTGTTCTTTAATGCGTTTGCCAAAACTAGCAACGCCTTGAAGGATATTTTATTAAATTTCCTCTTTAGATTCAAATAGAGAGCACGTATTTAGGAATCTTGTTGACCAAGTTTACTTAATGCCAAGTAAACTTGCTTACACTCTAAGAAAGTATCTCCTTTGATTTAGTTTTCAAAAAATAAAATCCATTCCCCAATACAATGAAGGAGGCCTAAGCTATCATTATGCAAAAACTACCTGTGGCAACGTCGGGTTTTCGGGAGTCGCCACCAATCCGTTTACCTAGGTCGATTGGTCACCTTAAAATTGGTCTGCGAGAGTTCGGGGATCGGGAGTACGGTTACGCTAAAACAATATTGTTATAGCGCCCAAAATTGGCACCTTAGTTGATTTTAATTTTTTTTTTTTACTTTGCTTTTAAATAATTTTCAGTTAATTTAGAGATTTTAACTGAATTAGTCGAAATGTGGATTTTTAAGTTAATTTGTATAAAATTTTATACTTCCGAACCATGGACTCTGCCGAGTCATTTGGACACGGAAGATTTTGATTCCGAACCATGGACTCTGCCGAGTCATTTGGACACGGAATTTGGTGAAATTTTAAACAATTTTATCCATATTGTAAAAATATGGATTTTTTATCTTTTTATTTAATTTATTTATTTTAAAAAGTTTGATATTTTCCAAACCGTAGATCCTGCCGGATCATCCGGATATGGAAATTAAATTTAATTTATTGTTAGTTATATAATTATTAATTTTATGGAATTAATTATTCGTTTAATTACTAATTCGTAATTCTTTTTGTTATAGAATTTTTAGATAAAAAAATTTTATTTTTTATTTTCTTTATTTTCTTTTCTCTCTTTTCTTTCTTATATTTTTCTTTTCTTTTTGATTTAATCTTTCCTTTCTTTTCTTTCTTTTCTTTCTTTTCTTTTTCTTATCTTTCTTATCTTTTTCTTATCTTTCTTTTCTTTTCTTTTTCTTGTCTTTCTTATCTTTTTCTTATCTTGTTTTAGTTTTCTTTTTGTTTTCTTGTTTAATGAAAAATATTTATTATTTTAGTGGATTTAAAAGTTATATTTTAAATAAATCAGTAAAATATAAAGTCTTAATTTTCATGTATTTTTTTTAAACAGGTTTTATTTTTATTTTTTTATTATTTTTACTGGATAAAAATAACTATTAAAATTAATTTTAACTTTTTGTTATCTTTAAAGAATTAAAAACATGTATATAAAAATAAAAATAATTGGCTTTTTTTAAAAATGATATTTATTAGCCTTAATAATTAATTACAAAATAATCTTCTTTTAATTTTCATTTATTTATTAATTAGTAAAGGGTAAAGGTGAATTAAATAAAAAAATTATATAAAGAAAAAAAATTAATAATAATAAAGTGGGGCTTTTTGGCCATCCACTTTAAAAATAATAATAAATGTTAGCAAAGTTAATTAAATTAATTGTTAAACAATAATAATAAAAAGTTAGTCAAGTTAATTAAATTAATTAATTAACAACAATAATAAAAAGTTAGCCAAGTTAATTATATTAATTAATTAACAACAGTAAAAAGTTAGCCAAGTTAATTAAATTAATTAATTAACAACAATAATAAAAAGTTAGCCAAATTAATTAAATTAATTAATTAACAACAATAATAAAAAGCTAGCCAAGTTAATTAAATTAATTAACAACAATAAATAAAAAGTTAGCCAAATTAATTAAATTAATTAATTAACAACAATAATAAAAAGCTAGCCAAGTTAATTAAATTAATTAATTAACAACAATAATAAAAGTTAGCCAAGTTAATTAAATTAATTAATTAACAACAATAATAAAAGTTAATTAATTGTTAACAACAATTATAAAAGTTAGTAATAATGCAAAAATTAAAAGGTTAGTAACAATAATAGTATTAAAAGTTAGTTGTTAATAAGTTAATAACAACAATAAAAAAAGGGGTTAGTAATAAACAAATAATAAACAAACAAGTAAAAATTAAAAGGGTTAGTAATTAATTCTGCAAGAATAAAATACAAAGTTAGTAACCAAAGTGAAAGAAATTGAAAAGATGAAGGATTAAATGAGAGTTGTACCCTTGATTTTAAATTCTGAATTCTGAGAAATGGAAACAGAGGGCGCGCGATGGGGGGAAGAAGATGGCTTAATCGTCAAAATGAAAAGTTTTGAGATTTTCTGAGGAAAGGAAGGAGAGCTAGGGACTAAGGCTGTAATTTTTTCTATTTTAAAAACGGAGCTCTAAGCTTTTCTTTCTATTTTTCTCTGTGTTCAGCACAAAATTTGGGGGGCTATTTATAGAGGAAGTTTAGCTGAACTGTTGATGGATAAATTAATAAAAAATTTCAAACTTATCTCTTAAATTGGTAAAATGACAATTTTAGTCCTTTACGTCTCTCAGCCTCAGGATAAGTTCCTGAAGCTTCTGATTTTGACAATTTTGTCGTTTTCTGTCAATTTGAGCCAAAAACGTCGGCAGGCTCAAAATTTTATGTGACAAACTACCAAATGCTCCTGGAACTTTTAGAATTTGTCAATTTTTTCCGAAACTTCTCAATTTTGTCATTTTTACCTCAAACTTTTAATTTTTTGTCATTTTTTTCATGAAATTTTATTTTATTTCAAACATACACATATTCACACATATATCATTTTAAATCAAATTTTCACAAAACAAAAATATATTTTAAACTAATTAAAATTTTTTAATAATAATAGTAATATATATATTTTTTTAAATTAATTTTTTTTTAATAAAATTTTTTTCAAAATTTTAAAACACCCGGACGAAATTGGGTGTCAACAGCTGCCCCCCTTTGCATGCTTCATGGGACATGATGTATGCAAAGTCGTTACCAAATTTCGTCCGGCTTAGGTAGGCATTGAGAATGTTCTCGCCGCCCAAACAGTAAGGTTTAAGGAAAGGTCCTTAAAACCTCTAACGATAGGAAAGCTCCTATTGTTGTAAGATGGACTGATTGATTGATTATTTGTTTGAGGCTAAGGAAAGGTCCTTAGAACCTCTAACGATAGGAAAGCTCCTATCGTTGTAAGATGGACTGATGGATTGATTGTTTGTTTTAGGTTAAGGAAATGTCCTTAGAACCTCTAACGATAGGAAAGCTCCTATCGTTGTAAGATGGACTGATTGATTGATTATTTGTTTTCGAGGCAAAGGTTTCATCCTTAAAACCTCGGATTGATTGATTGATCTCGAGGCAAAGGTTCCATCCTTAAAACCCCGGATTGATTGATTGATGTCGAGGCAAAGGTTCCATCCTTAAAACCTTGAATTGATTGATTGATGTCGAGGCAAAGGTTCCATCCTTAAAACCTCGGATTGATAATTGATCTCGAGGCAAAGGTTCCATCCTTAAAACCCCGGATTGATTGATTGATCTCGAGGCAAAGGTTCTATCCTTAAAACCTCGGATTGATTGATTGATCTCGAGGCAAAGGTTCCATCCTTAAAACCCCGGATTGATTGATTGATCTCGAGGCAAAGGTTCTATCCTTAAAACCTCGGATTGATTGATTGATCTCGAGGCAAAGGTTCCATCCTTAAAACCTCGAATTGATTGAATGATGTCGAGGCAAAGGTTCCATCCTTAAAACCTCGGATTGATAATTGATCTCGAGGCAAAGGTTCCATCCTTAAAACCCCGGATTGATTGATTGATCTCGAGGCAAAGGTTCTATCCTTAAAACCTCGGATTGATTGATTGATCTCGAGGCAAAGGTTCCATCCTTAAAACCCCGGATTGATTGATTGATGTCGAGGCAAAGGTTCCATCCTTAAAACCTCAAATTGATTGATTGATGTCGAGGTAAAGGTTCCATCCTTAAAGCCTCGAATTGATTGATTGTTTTCGAGGCAAAGGTTCCATCCTTAAAACCTTGATGATGAAAATTGATTATTTTCGAGGCAAAGGTTCCATCCTTAAAACCCCGATGATGAAAATTGATTGTTTTCGAGGCAAAGGTTCCATCCTTAAAACCCCGATGATGAAAATTGATTATTTTTGAGGCAAAAGTTCCATCCTTAAAACCCCGATGTTAAAAATTGATTGTTTTCGAGGCAAAGGTTCCATCCTTAAAACCCCGATGATGAAAATTGATTATTTTCGAGGCAAAGGTTCCATCCTTAAAACCCCGATGATGAAAATTGATTATTTTCGAGGCAAAGGTTCCATCCTTAAAACCTTGATGATGAAAATTGGTTGTTTTCGAGGCAAAGGTTCCATCCTTAAAACCTTGGATTGATAATTGATCTCGAGGCAAAGGTTCCATCCTTAAAACCCTGGATTGATTGATTGATGTCGAGGGAAAGGTTCCATCCTTAAAACCTCGACGATTGATTGAGTTCGAGGCAAAGGTTCCATCCTTAAAACCTCGGATTGATAATTGATGTCGAGGTAAAGGTTCCATCCTTAAAACCTCGAATTGATTGATTGATCTCGAGGCAAAGGTTCCATCCTTAAAACCTCGGATTGACTGATTGTTTTCGAGGTAAAGGTTCCATCCTTAAAACCTCGAATTGATTGATTGATCTCGAGGCAAAGGTTTTATCCTTAAAACCCCGATGATGAAAATTGATTGTTTTCGAGGCAAAGGTTTCATCCTTAAAACCCCGATGATGAAAATTGATTGTTTTCGAGGCAAAGGTTACATCCTTAAAACCCCGATGGTGAAAATTGATTGTTTTCGAGGCAAAGGTTTCATCCTTAAAACCTCGATGATGAAAATTGATTTTGAGGCTAAGGAGCTTTCCTTAGGACCTCGAGCGAAATTTATATGAAAGCAATTGAAATTGAAATAATTTTCTTCGAAAGTGTGAATTTTCATAATAGGTGAGTGCAAAAATTTAAACTTCGATAAGATGAGTGAATCTTGATGATGACAATAACACTGACAAATTATGTAAAGGGAACGGATGTTTGGAATCAATATCCAAGGTTCATCTAATATCTTCTTCAGTAAATATAGATTCCCTTGTGAGATATGTCATCCAAATAAGGTTAAAGCTTAACTACCCCAAAATGTTATGCCTAGTAGACCTAATAGGATGCGTCTCAAGAGTAATAAAAATTACTCTTTACTCAGCCATTTCAACCTAAAGGCATTGTCCCATGGTTTTAATATCAGCATGGACGAAGCTATATTATAAAAAAAAGAAATTCCCTGAAAAGAAAAACTGAAATACAAAAGAAAATGCTGATAATTAAAACGAAAGGACAAGAAAAACGGATCAGATCACTTCTTTCTTCCACAATACTTCAACAGGGTGAGTAGATGACCATTATGGGAGTGAACTGGTCGGGAAAGACTGTCGTGTCCAGTCTATCTGAATCATTGCTGGATCTGGTTCAGGAACAAAAGCTTGTATTTTATCTAGCAATTCTCCAGCAGTTGTTGCGGATATTATAATTCGCCGTGCCACTCTTGATATGAAATTCTTCTGCATAGCATAATCCATAAAAGCTATCAGACCTGTAAAGAAATTTTTAACATTTAAAGGCCCAATGGGTTTCTTATGCAAATTAAGTTGGGCCATGGAAGCAATTTGAAAGACTTCTCCCAATGTGCCAAAACCACCTGGTAGAGCGATAAAAGCATCAGCATTTAAAAGCATTTGTAACACACGCTCTTGCAAATTTTTAACCACTAATTCTTCTCCAATCGTGCCCCCAGAAATAAATTTCAGAGGTCCAGGGATAATGCCCAGAACTTGACTTCCTCCTAGAGATGCTGCTGATGCTACACCTCCCATTAATCCGACACTACCTCCTCCATAAACTAAATGTATTTTTCGCTCAGCTAATACTCTACCCAAATGGTTGGCTGCTTTTAAATACTCTTCATCTTTTCCAGGAAAAGCCCCAGAAAATACACAAATACTTCGGGATTTACGAGTTGGGGTTTTCTCCATTCCTATCCTTACCCTTGTGAGAAAAGAGGATATATTTATAGAGATGAAGAGATAAGGTAATAATTTTATTTTCAAGAATAGATACATTATTGCCAGCTATTCACAGTAGTCACGAGTATGACTTTGGTCAGGTATGGGTACACTATCGTTAAAAGAGGAGGAAAATTTTCAAAATAGCTGCTTGCATGTACAGTAGTCACTACTGTAGCTTACGTCAGGAGTAGGTACGTGATTGTTGGAAGAAAAGGAAAATTTTAAAAAGTGGCAGCTATATACAGTAATCATAACTGTATCTCATGTCAGGAGTGAGTACATTATTGGGAGGATAATTTCAAAAGCGACAGCTAGCATGTACAGTATCGTGACTATGGCTTATGTCAGGAGTGGATACATTATCGCTGAAAGAGGAGGAAAGTTTCAAAAGCGACAGCTAGCACGTACAGTAATCGTGACTTTGGTTCATGTCAGGAGTGGATATATTATTACCAAAAGGGAAGGAAAATTTCAAAAGCGACAGCTAGCACGTACAGTAATCGTGACCTTGTTCCGTCTTCTACTGGCTTTGCGTCCAGTAACGGCTTCAATGCTTTCTATGAATCGGTGATTTGCATCTCATCTAGCTTTTTCACAAACTGGCAAACAGGGTCGTTTAGGGTCAGATTCCCAAGACTGTAACGTTCTCGTTCTTTTTGGAGAATTATCCATAATCCAACAACCTCAAATTGTACTATTCCGCAAGAATGCGCTTCAAGAACCTCTCGGATATCTTCCAGAGATTCCTTACGCAAGCCATTCTTGATGAATTTTATTCTATCTTCACGATTTCTGGTAATCACTCCTGGAGAACGACATTTAGCACCGCAAATCCACCATCCACAATTGTGACAGACGCCTAGCCTCTTTGCTCTTCTCTTTTTGGCATAAGCGCTTTTACCAAAGCCGGGCATACGGAGAAAGAACGCATCTGGAACTTCACCAGCCGAACGAACTTTAGCTTCGATTAGCCATCGCATATTATCAGGAATGCCTTTGTGCATAAATAGTCGGAATCGTTCACATCTAGCTTGATAAACCTTTTTAAGAACATTTATTGGGAAAGAAGGGAAATATTTTCGTAGAGCAGAAAGAGAAGGCTCCATTAATGAATGAGGCAAAGAAAGAAATTAGTGATTGTAGGAAACGGAAATAACTAACACATATTTATAGTGATGAAAGGGATAATGCGTTAATTACACTTGCAGAAGCAAGTACATTATTATCAAAAGAAAAGACAAATGACAGCTTATATGTACAGCAATCATGACTGTGGCTCTCGTCTTCCACTGATTTATGTCCAGTAATGGCTTTAATGCCTTCTATAAGTCGGGGATTTGCTTCCCATCCAGTTTTCTTACAAACTGACAAACAGGGTCGTTTACAGTCAGATTTTGGGGACTGTAACGATCTCGTTCTTTATGGTAAGTCCTCCATAAATCGACTATTTCGTGTTGTACTATTCCACAAGAATGTGCTTCAAGAGTCCCTCGGATATCCCCCAGAGATTCCTTACGCAGACCATTCTTTATGAATTTTCTTTTATCCTCGCGATTTTTGGAGATGTATCCTAGAGAACGACATTTAGTACCGCAAATCCACCATCCACAATTATGACAGACGCTAGCCTCATTGCTCTTCTCTTTTTGGCATAAGCGCTTTTACCAAAGCCGGGCATACGGGGAAAGAACGCATCTGGAACTTCACCAGCTGAACGAACCTTAGCTTCAATTAACCACCGCACATTATCAGGAATGCCTTTGTGTATAAATACTCTGAATCGTTCACATCTAGCTTGATAAATCTTTTTAAGAACATTTATTGGAAGGGAAGGAAAGTATTTTCGCAGTGCAGAAAGAGTAGAATCCATTGATTAGAGAAGAATTTGAGAGGAGAGGGAATGAATCAGTTATTGTAGGAGACTGGAATAACCGACTTTAGAAGTCACGGGGTATCTTATCCGCTGCTTAATCAGAAGGAAGAACACGCATTTATAGTGATGAAAAGGGATAACGTGTCAATTACACTTAGGGGAGCAAATACATTATTAAAAGAAAAATGGAAAATTTTAAATATGATAAATTGTATGTACAGTAATTGTGACTGTGGCTCACATCTTCCACTGGTTTTACGTCCAGTAACGGTATTAACGGCTTCTATGAGTCGAGGATTTGCTTCCCATCCAGTTTTCTTACAAGCTAGCAAACAGGGTCATTTACAGTCAGATTTCCGGGACTGTAACGGTTTCGTTCTTCATGAAAAATGCTCCATAAACCAAGAAGTTCACGTTGCACAGATCCACAAGAATGCGTCTCAAGAGTCAATTGGATATCATCCAACGAGTCCTTACTCAGGCCATTCTTAATGAATCGCATTTTATCTTCTCGATTATCAGAGATCATCCCTAAAGAACGAGATTTAGTATTACAAGTCCACCGTCCACATTTATGGCAGACTTGTAACCTTTTCGCTCTTCGCTTTTTGGCATAAGAGCTTTTGCCTATACCAGGCATGTGAGACACAAATGCTTCTGGGATTTCACTTGCCAGACGAACCTTGGCTTCGATTAACCACCGCACATCTTCAGGGATTCCTTTGTGCATCAGAACTCTTAATCGTTCACAGCGAACTTGGTAGATCTTTTTGAGGATGTTCATTGGGAGAGAAGGGAAATACTTTCGTAAGGCGGAAAAAGTAGGATCCATTTTCTAGGAGGAAGTAAAAGAAAGAAGGGGTGAAGGAATCAGTTATTATGGGCAACTGAGAGAACCGACTTGAGAGTCACGGAGTACCGTATCCGCCGTTTAACCGGAAAAGTGGATCCTACTTTATTTTGGTATGATAGATATTTTTTATATTCCATCGAGCTGACGTCGATCCAGTCCTCGATTATTGAATCCATTGTCCGCTTTTGACAAATTTTCAACGACAATATTTCTTGATGTCTGCCTTATCTTTGACTATCTCTTATCTTGGATGCTGCTAAGCTGGCATCAATCCTGTCCTTCCAGGTGTAGCCTCGATTATTGAATCAATTGACAGGCTTTTGACAATATTCTCTACTTTATATTTTTTTGATATCTGCCTTATCCTTGGCTATAGCTATCTCTTATCTTGGATACTACTAACTGACGTCAATCCTGTCCTTCCAGGTGTAGTCTCGATTATTGAATCGATTTCCAGGCTTTTGACATATTGTCTACCTTATCCTTGAATTCCTGATGCGGGTTGGTCCCGCATATTAGCTGTGTATCCAGTGATAGATTGGTAAGAGCTGATGACATTGAGATCTCAGCTCATACTGCTGTAACTGTGCTGTGAATGTGATTCCCGTTTGGTCCTTGTTATGTAAAGGCTATGTATGCATGATATGAAATGCATGAATGCAGAGCATGTGTAACTAATGGCTTTTTTTGTATGGATCTAGTTTTTTATGTCTTTGTTTTACTGGATCCTCTTTGTGATGGCTTCTTGGACTATCATTGAATCTCTTTATGCTTTCCAGCTTTTGTTCGCTGCCTCAAAAGCCCAACTCTTTTCAAAATCCTCTTTCTTTGACTTGTTCTTTGAATTTTGGCCTCAATTTCTTTAAAGTTGGCCCGCCTCATAATTTATATCTCTTTCGGGTACTCATCCATTGTCATGGATTTGATACCATCAAAGGCTTTACTTTCAATGTCTGCTTTTTCTTGTGTCCGGGTTGACACATACTTATCCCCATGTTACAATCTGAATGATTGCTCTTCCTTGAACTCATGTTTTGATCCATAAGACTTGCCCCCTTGTCTATTGAACTTCTTTGTTGGCAGTACTCCTCTTACGCTTCGTAGAGACTACTTTGCCCCCCTGAATATGGTCTTTATGTGGATAAAAGGTATCATCTCGCCTTTGATTTAACAGAAGGTCGAGCATTTCTAGACCTTTGTGCTGGCACTTGATCGTAAATTTCTCTTACAAGAACCACATCTTATTAAAGAAAGACTCAAGCTATCTCCTCACTTTTAAGTCTACATACATTAATGAATAATGGTTTGGCCTTAAAGAAAAACTTTCATCAATTTGCAAAGCTTGACAAAGTAATTTACGGTCTTTGTTTTCAATTAAAATGTCCTGCCATTCTTCCCTTTCCAACTCGAAGACATAAACTGTGCAAGGCAATAATGTAGAAACATGATTCACAATAATAGCCTTTTAACTGAATGAGGATGATATCGAGAGGTAAATGTTAGGTGTGAGGAAAGTTATGTTTGAATGTTTTTTTTTTTATGGCAGTCTTTTAGCTGAATGAGAATGATATTAAGAGGTAAATATTAGGTCTGAATAAAGTTAAGTTTGAGTGGTGTGAAAGAAGGGTCTTTTAATACTACTCGTGAGCAAATTTGATTATGGTGAAAAACTCAATAGTGATGACCTCAATTTGCCACTCTTTCCAGAAAGTTAAACCTCATCTGTTGCCCCCCCAACTATCGTGGTCTTTATGTATGCTTGGCTTGAAAGTTGCTTTTGTCTTCTAGACCGCCTTTGCAGGTTTTCAGTTTAGAATCCATAGCTCACTTGTTTTCTTTTTTTTTCTTTTGCTCTAGTTTGAGCCCTTTTTTTCCTTTCTCTTTTTTTTTTTTTGTTTCCCTTTCTTTTTTTTTTTGTTTTGTTTTGTTTTTTTTTTCGTTTTGTTTTGTTTTTTTTTTGTTTTTTTTTTGTTCCTTTTTTTTTTGTGTGAGCTATGGTGATGACATATTTGATAACTTTCTTGAAGTGAGATGACTCAAGTGGCCTTGCTTGCTCGTGCTTGTTCTCAGTTCTTTTTGGTTTTGAATTTTCCCTTGTTGGCTTTTTGATGGAAGGGATGAACTTTTTCTTTTCGGAGTTTGTTACAGAGAACCGAGATCATAGCCTTCTTGAAATGAGATGATTCAAGTGGCCTTACTTGCTTGTGTTTGCTCTCAGTCTCTTTTTTTTTTTGTTTTGAATTTTCCCTTGTTGGCTTTTTGAGGGAAGGGATGAACTTTTTCCCTTTTTTTTGGAGTTTGTGTTATGGAGAACCGAGATCATAGCCTTCTTGAAGTGAGATGACTCAAGTGGCTTTATTTGCTTCTCAGTCTCTCTTTTTTTTTTTTGGATTTTTTTTTTGGATTTTCCCTTTAATGGCTTTTTGATGGAAGGGATGAACTTTTTCTTTTCGGAGTTTGTGTTGCGGAAAACTGAGAACCTTTTTTTTTTTTTTTGAGCATTTATGAGAATTGGGAAGCCACTGAAGTCATTTAATATGAGAGCTACCTTGTTTGGAAACTAACCCCAAACTTCTTGCAAGGATGTTGATAACCACTGTGAATTCTTTTTGAGGGTTGAGGTGCAACATATGAAATCCTTCTTACTAGATTTGGCAGCACTTTCAAGATCATTACTATCAAATTTCCCTTAGCTTTTTATTTTCACCCACGAGTAGTATCATTTAGAAAGCAAAGTATGATAGCAATAATGGATAGTATAATGGAAAGGAGTGAGAGATGGATGTAAAAACGGAATTTTTGGTAAGAAGTGGTAGAATGTGTAGGTGTAATAATTGAATTTTTGGTAAAAATTGGTAGAATGTGTAGAAGTAATAATGGGATTAAAAAGTGGTAGAATGCACACACAACATCTTTTTGTTAGAGAACAAAAAGAATTACCGGTTGTCGAAAAGTAAAGTGTGATGGCAATAATGGATAGTATAATAGCAAAGAGTGTAAAAATGGAAAGTAGTAGAATGCACGCATCACATCTTTTTGTTGTACCAGAAAAAGAATAGCAGGTGTCCATTTAACAAAGACTACACCCTAGATTCTGGACTAAATCTAGGAGATTTTTACTATTAGATTACTTTTGCAAGCTTTCAAAGATACAAGTTTATTCAAAGGATTCCCTGTCATTCAAAAGTGTGTGCGGACTATTAGGTCAGATCTGACTTGGAGCCCTTCCAAAATTAATGTAATTCCAGCTCAAAATCTTCACTTTCAATTACCAATCACATCGGGCCTAGCAACTTGGACTCGACCAACTGTTGAACCTTGAGTTTCAATATGACAGAATTTTCAGTTACATGTCCAATTGAACCTTTTTTATAATCATATTTGGCATTTGGGTCATTCCAACTTGGAAGATGAGGCTACTTGGTCTTTGCTACCATTGATATAGGTGATAGCAGAATGCTTTCTTCAGCCAAAACTGTGATTAACTTTCTGTCAATAATGAATTTCATTTTTTGGTGTAATGAGGAGGGAATTGCTCCGGCCATATTTTCTATCTTGGACTCCATCTCTATAAGACGTCCTTCGGCTTGTTCTGCCATTAATCTTGTTTGAAGTCGAGTTGAATATTAGTGTTGAGGTCCAATTTTACCTTTTTAAAGGAATATTTATTTTATTAGATTCTATGCGTATATGATTGATGTGACGGATGCATGCAATGAGATTATGTTTTTATCAAAATTTATATGCACGTGATTGATGTAATGGAATGCATGCAATGAGATTATTTTTATTAGATTTTATATGCGTGTGATTGATGTAATGGATGCATGCAATATAAAGTGAGATTATGTTTTTATCAGACTTTATATGCCCGTGATTAATGTAATGGAATGCATGCAATGAGATTATTTTTATCAGATTTTATATGCATGTGATTAATGTAATGGAATGCATGCAATGAGATTATTTTTATCAGATTTTATATGCGTGTGATTGATGTAATGGAATGCATGCAATGAGATTATTTTTATCAGATTTTATATGCACGTGATTAATGTAATGCATGCATGCGATGAGTGAGTTTGCTTATCCATTATCGTAGAACTTCAAAACTTTTAGTTGTCATTATAAAGACCAAAAAGTTAGCATAATTTGATGCGTGGTTTTGATGCATGAAGAATAATTGCACAGAACGGAAGTATAACAAAAGAAAAATAAGGTTATTAACAAGTTAAATAGTAATTAACAATTCATGAAGTATTATGGATAAACAAGTTAAAACCATACGAAGAAAAGTGTATAGTAACAACACAGCATAACAAGGATATGCTTATGGTGTTGGTAAAAATGGTAGAAATTCTATGGTCAGTTCTATGGTTAAGTGGGGAGTTCTATATGCATAAGGTGGCTTATCAAAAAGGAAAGGGATAGTTCCCGAATCCCGTCACTAAATCATAGTGACGGCCCGATTCCTTACCCTCTAGGGTTAATGTAAGGAATGGATTAATTCGAGTCATAGCTTTTCGTGGGCCCATGCAGAGACTAACCGTCTCAGAAGGCAATACACTACTTTGCTACTTTGAAACCGGTGAAGGCTTGGAGACCATGGCCTCACAAGGACAACAACACCAATTCCGCTTAGAAAGAATCGTGTTCGATTTGAGGAAGCTCGGGTATAGAGCTTCATATTGTGAATGCATAATGCATGTTTTTGCTAAGCAAATATAGCATAAAAAAATCCACATAAAAAATAAGCAAAAGCAAAACAAATCAAGTTTTAGGCTCGACTCACTAACCGTGTCCCCAGTGGAGTCGCCAAGCTGTGGCAACGTCGGGTTTTCGGGAGTCGCCACCAATCCGTTTACCTAGGTCGATTGGTCACCTTAAAATTGGTCTGCGAGAGTTCGGGGATCGGGAGTACGGTTACGCTAAAACAATATTGTTATAGCGCCCAAAATTGGCACCTTAGTTGATTTTAATTTTTTTTTTTTACTTTGCTTTTAAATAATTTTCAGTTAATTTAGAGATTTTAACTGAATTAGTCGAAATGTGGATTTTTAAGTTAATTTGTATAAAATTTTATACTTCCGAACCATGGACTCTGCCGAGTCATTTGGACACGGAAGATTTTGATTCCGAACCATGGACTCTGCCGAGTCATTTGGACACGGAATTTGGTGAAATTTTAAACAATTTTATCCATATTGTAAAAATATGGATTTTTTATCTTTTTATTTAATTTATTTATTTTAAAAAGTTTGATATTTTCCAAAACCGTAGATCCTGCCGGATCATCCGGATATGGAAATTAAATTTAATTTATTGTTAGTTATATAATTATTAATTTTATGGAATTAATTATTCGTTTAATTACTAATTCGTAATTCTTTTTGTTATAGAATTTTTAGATAAAAAAATTTTATTTTTTATTTTCTTTATTTTCTTTTCTCTCTTTTCTTTCTTATATTTTTCTTTTCTTTTTGATTTAATCTTTCCTTTCTTTTCTTTCTTTTCTTTCTTTTCTTTTTCTTATCTTTCTTATCTTTTTCTTATCTTTCTTTTCTTTTCTTTTTCTTGTCTTTCTTATCTTTTTCTTATCTTGTTTTAGTTTTCTTTTTGTTTTCTTGTTTAATGAAAAATATTTATTATTTTAGTGGATTTAAAAGTTATATTTTAAATAAATCAGTAAAATATAAAGTCTTAATTTTCATGTATTTTTTTTAAACAGGTTTTATTTTTATTTTTTTATTATTTTTACTGGATAAAAATAACTATTAAAATTAATTTTAACTTTTTGTTATCTTTAAAGAATTAAAAACATGTATATAAAAATAAAAATAATTGGCTTTTTTTAAAAATGATATTTATTAGCCTTAATAATTAATTACAAAATAATCTTCTTTTAATTTTCATTTATTTATTAATTAGTAAAGGGTAAAGGTGAATTAAATAAAAAAATTATATAAAGAAAAAAAATTAATAATAATAAAGTGGGGCTTTTTGGCCATCCACTTTAAAAATAATAATAAATGTTAGCAAAGTTAATTAAATTAATTGTTAAACAATAATAATAAAAAGTTAGTCAAGTTAATTAAATTAATTAATTAACAACAATAATAAAAAGTTAGCCAAGTTAATTATATTAATTAATTAACAACAGTAAAAAGTTAGCCAAGTTAATTAAATTAATTAATTAACAACAATAATAAAAAGTTAGCCAAATTAATTAAATTAATTAATTAACAACAATAATAAAAAGCTAGCCAAGTTAATTAAATTAATTAACAACAATAAATAAAAAGTTAGCCAAATTAATTAAATTAATTAATTAACAACAATAATAAAAAGCTAGCCAAGTTAATTAAATTAATTAATTAACAACAATAATAAAAGTTAGCCAAGTTAATTAAATTAATTAATTAACAACAATAATAAAAGTTAATTAATTGTTAACAACAATTATAAAAGTTAGTAATAATGCAAAAATTAAAAGGTTAGTAACAATAATAGTATTAAAAGTTAGTTGTTAATAAGTTAATAACAACAATAAAAAAAGGGGTTAGTAATAAACAAATAATAAACAAACAAGTAAAAATTAAAAGGGTTAGTAATTAATTCTGCAAGAATAAAATACAAAGTTAGTAACCAAAGTGAAAGAAATTGAAAAGATGAAGGATTAAATGAGAGTTGTACCCTTGATTTTAAATTCTGAATTCTGAGAAATGGAAACAGAGGGCGCGCGATGGGGGGAAGAAGATGGCTTAATCGTCAAAATGAAAAGTTTTGAGATTTTCTGAGGAAAGGAAGGAGAGCTAGGGACTAAGGCTGTAATTTTTTCTATTTTAAAAACGGAGCTCTAAGCTTTTCTTTCTATTTTTCTCTGTGTTCAGCACAAAATTTGGGGGGCTATTTATAGAGGAAGTTTAGCTGAACTGTTGATGGATAAATTAATAAAAAATTTCAAACTTATCTCTTAAATTGGTAAAATGACAATTTTAGTCCTTTACGTCTCTCAGCCTCAGGATAAGTTCCTGAAGCTTCTGATTTTGACAATTTTGTCGTTTTCTGTCAATTTGAGCCAAAAACGTCGGCAGGCTCAAAATTTTATGTGACAAACTACCAAATGCTCCTGGAACTTTTAGAATTTGTCAATTTTTTCCGAAACTTCTCAATTTTGTCATTTTTACCTCAAACTTTTAATTTTTTGTCATTTTTTTCATGAAATTTTATTTTATTTCAAACATACACATATTCACACATATATCATTTTAAATCAAATTTTCACAAAACAAAAATATATTTTAAACTAATTAAAATTTTTTAATAATAATAGTAATATATATATTTTTTTAAATTAATTTTTTTTTAATAAAATTTTTTTCAAAATTTTAAAACACCCGGACGAAATTGGGTGTCAACACTACCCTAAAAAGAGATCTTGCAAGAGCCTTTCAATGATGGAGACAAGAAATTTTGAGTGTGAAACTTTGAGTATGCAATGCCAAAATCTAGGAAAAATGTTTAAAACATCGCTTAGAAGCTACTGATGTAGCTTGAAAGAGTCAAAATAGTTGTTAAAGTTAGTGTTATCCATAACAAATAAGTTAGAAAATAGTTTAGTTGAGGTTTTCATATTATTTGCCAGCAAGTTTTTAGCTTTTTTTTTTCTTTTTACTTTTCATCCATTAGCTCTTTACTATATAAATTGATGCATTCTTACTTAATAAAATATAACATTTCTAACTCTTCTTATGTTTATATTCTTTACACACATACTTTAAAAAAGGAAAAAATAGCAAAAAGAAAAACATAAATGTTTGTGTCTTGGTCCAAATAGACCATTATTATTTTTTTTTCAGCTCAAATATATCACTCATATTTTTAATTTGATTAAATTGGTTGCTCTGTATTGAATTTGGTATTAAATGGTTGTTTTTTATGTGTGATAATAATGAATCACTTTCAAAGTGCATTTTTTTTTCATTTCTGTATACTAATTTCTATACTACTACTCAATTTCTACCCAAATACTAACAACTTGTTTTTATTACATTGAGATCTCTCTCTCTCTCTCTCTCTAACAATAAAACGATACAATATCTTGAAATTTTCATCCTTTTTTATGATGGTGTTTTTATTAAATATATAATGTTTAAAAAAAATGAAGAACAAAAAGAAAAAAGGAACAAAATGGATCTCAGCGTGTCCTGGCCCTGTAGCAAGTAAAAAAGTTTTTTGCCTTTGTGGAGAAGGAAAACACCTTTTTCCAAGCCCTGAGGCTAGAAGGGTATACTTTCATGCTTTTATGGCTACAGTTTTCTCACCCCTAACTTTTATATTATAACCGCCTTTTCTTTTTCCAACTAGAAAGAGAATTAAAAGGCACATTAATCAGTAGTGCTATTGTTAATTTATTGCTGTCATTGTAATGTAAGGGTCTTTTTAAAAAATTTATGTTCAAATGCTGTCTCAAATGTGCATTGTTATTTTTTTCTAAAATTTTTTTTTTTACATTCTAAAAGATGTTGTTTTTATGTAATGTAAGAAACATTATTAAAGGCAATACACTAGACGTCGAGTTTAGTTTATTCTAATCGGGTTTGAACTCGAATAACATAAAAATTAAATTACAATCTTAAAATATATATAGGTAAAAAGATATCCTTTCCTCTTATATATTTCAAGAGATCTAAACCCCAGGGAAAATTAATGACTAACTTTGAATTTACTATTCATTACTGTGAGGAATGAGTGAGAGCTGCCGGTTGGATGTCAACCCGTCATCATCCTTTCAGCCTTTTTCATTGTTGTTATCCTTCATTCTCTACATACATCCAAATTAAGCCATTTTGTACCATTATAATTATAAAAAAACATGTGTGTCATTTTTTGTTGTGATTATGTTATATATTAAGAAATATTTTGAAGAAAGGAAAAATTACAAAGCCCCCAAAACCCTTCTGAGGTATAGTGACACATATACTTATATCTTCATTGTTTCAAATACCTACATTTACCCTTTTGAAAAGTTAACACTATTAATGATCATTAAGGCGTAAAAAAAATATTTTAATATCCAAACTTTCTTTGTTTGATAACTTTGCCCCCCAACTTCCATCCCTTATACTCTACTCCTTCGCCATAACTATTTTCTCTTCATTGGCCTATCTCTCACCCTAGTTCATTGAAGTCAAACCAAAAAATGAACCCAAAAACCCTATTGCTCATCAAATTGCCACCAACCCTTCTCTACCAATAAGGAATTTGATTGATTTAGAGATTGTGAAATGAACAAGATCAGATCAATTTTTTTGGTTCCAGATGCGAAGAAGAACGACATCCTCGGCTGCCCAGTGTCATCTTGGTTTTAGATTGAATGATCAATTTGGTTTTGGATGATTGATTTCAGATTGAATGATTGGTTTTGTTTGAATAATGGTTTTAGATGATTGGTTTTGGTTTGAATGATTAGTTTCATATGAATGATGGTTTTAGATTGAATGGTTTTGAATTCATTTTAGGATGATTTTTATTTTTTGGTTAATGAATTAGATTTCAAATGACTTTCATTTTCTGGTTAATGAATTTGTCTGTTGTTTTTGGATGATTGTTGTTTTTAGATAATTTTTTTTTAAATTTTTCTCTAGTTTTCTGCTTGCAACCAATGGTGGGGATGATGGATTTCAAGGCAAGGAATGAGAAGATAAAGAAGAGGCAGAGAGAGCAAATAAGGAGGGGATGGGAAGGGGCATGATTGTTAGATGCATAAGTTGGGGGCACAAATTAAAGTTTTTAATGAATAAGGCTAGGAGGGCAAATTCTAGCATTATCTCATTTTTGTGGTAATGGTGACTCATGGTGTTTACTTAAAATGGGATAATTGTAAGTATTTGAAATAACAAAGATGAAACTATAGGTTTCACCAAACCTCAAGGGAGTTTTTGTAATTTTTCTTTGAAGAAATATATCTAAGGGTGAAATACAATTTTCCATTTGATGTTTATCCTAAATTACACTTTGTTCCCACTTGTATAATAAATCTCTTAAAAGTACTTTAAGCCGAGATTTTAAGAAACCTACACGTATCCCCCTATTGTCTTTTTTTTTTTAAAATCAATAGATTAATTATACTATAGGACCTCAACTTTTAGTTCTCATTTAAATTTTCTCTTTAACATATAAATTGTTTTTATTACTTGTTTTTTCTTCTCAATTGGCATAATATATTATATGTATTGTTCCTTCTCAATTTTTAATCACTTCTAATTAATAATGTCATTTTTTATTTTTAAAATTGGTTGTTACTTTCTATCCTCTCACTTTTTTTTTTCAAAACTTGTAATAGTAACTATTAAAACAAAAATCAAAGAAATGATGAGGCTCATTTTATAATAACATAGAAAATTTAAAATTCACTTTGTTCAAGTTAATGGAACATTTTTTCATTTTAATATAATTTTATTTTTATATATTTATAGATTGATTAATTATTTTTTAAGAAACTCTCATTTAGAAAAATATTGCTTGATTTCCTTAACTAAAGAATGCACTAGCCCTTAGAGCAATTGTGATGCCTAGAAGATGAAATACAATAAAGAATAGTGTCTTTCATCGAATAGCTCTATCTCTTGAGTGGGAACAATGACAAATAAGATTTTTCGAAGGAAATAAATGTGAAGGGTTGGTGAACTGTAACTCAAAAAATAGTAATAATTTAGTAATTTCAATTTCACTCAATATTAAAGATGAAGTCAAATAATTATAATTGAAAATCATTCAAGTATCTGAGAAATTAGTAAATAATCAATAAGCATTTTGTTAAACAAGATCTTTTTATAGAACAATTAATTAATGAATAAGTATAGAAAATTAATTACAACAAAATGACCAATTATGTATTAATTGAAATGAAAACAATTTTTGAAGTTTTTATATGATTGTAAATATAAGCCTCTTCATTTCTTCAATTTTAGATTTAATAGTTATCATAATAAATTTTTTAAAAAAATGAGGATGACATTTATAAAGCTTCTAAATACAAATTAATAAATTAATAAAATCAATTTTTAAAATAAAAATAATATCCTTAATTATAGATATTTTTAAAATTGGAAATATAAAGATAAAAAAAGTTACATGAAATGAAAAATAAATAAAACATAATTATAAGAAAAAAAATTGAAAGATGATAAGTTGAAGGGAATAAGATATGTAAAAAAAATCTATCATATTATGTCATTTGAAAAAGATAAGTAATGAAATAATTTATATGTTAAGGGGAAATTTTAAACAAGAATTAGAATTGAGGTCTCAAAGTGGAATTAATTCATTAGTTTTAATATCTAAAAAAAACTATAGATGGGTAAGTATACGTTTCTTAAAATCTCAAGAGCTTTTAAAAGGTTTCGAAGATACAATAGGCCAAATTGTAACCCTCTTTATGTCTAATTAGGTATTTATTAGAAGATCCTTAAACTATCATGAATATGATATTTTGGTTTTTAAACAAAATAAACTCCCAAATAACTCTTGAAGTTTCAAAACTATGCCCAATTGATCCTTGGATGGAGTCTTACGGTAGTGAGCATTGCCACCGGTGAATGGGTCTTGCCAATCTTAGGTGTAACAAAAGCTTATTGTTTCATAATCTAATTTATACTCTACAATTGAATTCTCCTTTTGAATCTGAGGAGGTAAATTAATAAAATTGATCTAATTCAAGTTATTGAACAAAAATTGGAGACATATATGATAAGGTTAGGATTCAACACAGCTTCAAGTTAAAATATCCTTTGCGACATTGCTGGTTTTGGCCATCCATGGGTTAGTTGGGTACAATTTTGATAATTCAGAGGCTACTCCCACTTGTTAGCCCATCTTAATTTATGGGCGAAAAAATTAGAGTCGACTATTATATTAGAAACTCAAGATAACGGGCAAATAGATAGGCTGATTCATTTAAAGTTTGACGACCACTTAGGGAAATAAACCTGAAGATAAAATAAGTAAGCTGCTTGCTCTTGGCAGTGGCATCCAAGTATCTAACTAGACCACAAAATAAAAATAGAAAGCGACTGGTTATTTGGTAGCTGTTAACAATCTTATCTTTGCTAGTGTATTTCTCAGTGTTCTCACCCATCAAAATTGTTATGCGATAAATGAATTTAAAAAAAAAAATTAGTTGGCCTTCAGTTTCTCTAAATCAAAATGCTGGTTTCACTTTTAAATGGTATATATACAATTTAAATGCCATGAATATTCAAAATCCCATCCGGAAAAACTGAAAATTGTTTCTCATATTAATATACTTCCCTTATGTTTTTGTTAAGAAAAAAAAAAAAGAAGAAAAGAAATACAAGTAGTAGCAAGTAGCAACTGACCTGGAGAGAAGAGAGAGAGGGAGGGAGAGGTAGCGGCAGTAAACAACTATTGACCCAACCCAGACAGAACATGACCCACCTCTCCTCCTTCTCATTTGCACTGCAACATAACAACACAACTGGATTGGAATCATAAATAATCACAAGAACAACCCACAGCCAAGCTTGCGCTTCTTCCTCTTCCCTTCACAACATGCCAGGGCTCGCCGTCAAATCTCCTCCTGACGCGCCGCCCCTTCGCGTCTCCGTCCCGGAACTCCCGCGAACTCCCAACAAGAAGCCTCCCTCCCCGACGCCTTCTCGATTCAAGCCCTCTCCGGCTCGTTCAGCCAAAAAGCCTCCCCCGGACTCCCCCAACCTCAATGATCCCTCCCTCGACAACCCGGATCTCGGCCCCTTTCTCCTCAAGCTCGCCCGCGACACCATCGCCTCCGGCGACGGGCCCCTCAAGGCTTTAGATTACGCGATCCGAGCGGCAAAATCTTTCGAGAGATGCGCCGTCGAAGGCGAGCCCAGCTTGGATCTGGTAATGAGCTTGCACGTGCTCGCCGCGATCTACTGCAGCTTGGGGAGGTTCGATGAGGCCGTGCCGGTGCTGGACCGGGCGATTCAGGTGCCCGAAATCAGTCGGGGCTCCGATCACGCGCTCGCCGCCTTCTCCGGTCACATGCAGCTCGGAGATACATATTCGATGCTTGGGCAGGTCGAGAAGTCGATTGGATGTTATGAAGAAGGGCTCAAAATTCAGATCCAGGCTCTTGGTGAGATTGATGCAAGAGTCGGCGAGACTTGCAGGTTGGTTTGTTTCTTTCCTTTTGATCCCAATTTCAATTTCCGAGATCGAGTGTTGGTTTGGTTCAACCTTGAAAATTAGGATCTTGATGTCGGTGGTCGCGTTAGTTCGGGGAAGATAAAAGCTTTGGATTTTTTCCCAAAAGAGAAATTGAGAGAGAGAGAGAGTCGGGGAAGGTCGTTTTCGTATTTTTTCGCTCAGTCGATTCTATAGAAGTAGAAACTTGGTGGCAAATAAGTTGAAGAACTGTAATGGCTAATATATTGCATCTGTGTTTCTGCATAAATTGTAGTCAACAGCGTTTAAACGACTCAAATGCCTGAAATGGCAGGTACTTGGCTGAGGCCCATGTTCAAGCAATGCAGTTTGACAAAGCAGAAGAATTATGCAAGAAAACTCTGGAAATTCATCGCGCTCACAGTGAACCTGCTTCGCTTGAAGAGGCAGCTGATCGTCGATTGATGGCCCTCATCTGTGAGGCCAAGGGAGATTACGAGGCAGCACTTGAGCATCTTGTCCTTGCCAGCATGGCAATGATCGCAAACGGGCAAGAGAATGAGGTTGCGGCTATTGATGTTAGCATTGGAAATATTTACATGTCCCTGTGTCGCTTTGATGAGGCTGTCTTCTCCTACCAGAAGGCACTTACTGTTTTTAAATCATCCAAGGGAGACAACCACCCTTCAGTTGCCTCTGTGTATGTTCGCCTGGCAGATCTGTATCATAGGACTGGAAAGCTGAGGGAGTCCAAGTCTTACTGCGAAAATGCCTTGAGAATATATGCAAAACCAGTTCCAGGAACCACCGCAGAGGAAATTGCTGGTGGGTTGACTGAAATTTCGGCCATATTTGAGTCTGTTGATGAGCCTGAGGAGGCATTGAAGCTCTTGCAAAGGGCAATAAAGTTGGTGGAGGACAAGCCAGGGCAGCAAAGTGCAATTGCCGGAATTGAAGCTCGGATGGGAGTGATGTTTTACATGGTAGGGAGGTATGAAGAGGCAAGGAATTCTTTCGAGAGCGCTATCATGAAACTTAGAGCTAGTGGTGAAAGGAAGTCGGCGTTCTTTGGGGTCATTTTAAACCAGATGGGTTTGGCTTGTGTACAGCTGTTCAAGATAGATGAGGCTGCGGAGTTATTCGTAGAGGCAAGAGCTATACTGGAGAAGGAATATGGGCCTTGTCACCAAGATACTCTCGGGGTATACAGCAATCTGGCCGCTACCTATGATGCAATGGGGAGGTATTCTTTTATTTGCTTGCAAAAGACACTGCTGGCTTATATTATCTATCTAGATTTCCTACTTGTGAAGAATTCTTGCTTTGTGAATATCTTATGGCTTAACGATAATGGGAGTTATGTTTTTGACACGAATGATCTTCAATGTTATGTCAAAATCAGGGTTGAAGATGCAATTGAGATCCTGGAGCATGTCCTGAAACTGAGAGAAGAAAAGCTGGGGACGGCAAATCCCGATTTCGAAGATGAAAAGAATCGGTTGTCGGAGCTCCTGAAAGAAGCGGGGAGGTCGAGGAATCGGAAAGCAAAATCTCTAGAGAACCTGATTGATCCAAGCTCAAGGAGGACGAAAAAAGAGTCCACAAAAAGATGGGGTGGTTTGGGGTTTAAAATATGACATTGCATTGATTTTAACTCATGTGTTTATGTATGCCTGCACATCCTGTAATATAATTGATCATGTATACCCTTGAGTTGTAATTTGGTGATCCTGTTATTCTCATTCTCATTCTTCTTCTTCTTCTTTACTTTTAACAATCAATTGTTTTATTGGATTTGTGTTGTGCCCTTGGAATTGGGAAAGAAATTTGTTCATTTGAGTGTACATATTTTTTGCAAGATAGCCCTTTTCTTTTTTTTTGCCCCTTTTTGATATGATGCAATATAATTGTTGGTCCAGAGATCATGCTTGGTAATTTTCATTTAAGCTGGATATAGTCCTGCCTATTTTGGCCAGCATAATCCAACTGCAAGAGAGGGGTCAGCCACCTTATCTTTTTGTTTGGATTTTCATATGTTAAAACATATGTATGCTTTATATTTTGCTGATAAGCAGAAGAAAACACTCCATAAAGTTGAAATCAGTACATAAACAAAATTCGAATACATGCAAAATTTCCTGATAAGCCAGCCAAATTTGCTGCTACAATAAGTGGTGGAACCAGGATTTTTGGTTGGGGGCGAGTCCGGAGGAGAGTGACGGTGTTGCGGTGAGGTAAAGTTGGAGATTGGGATTAATTCGTACTAATTCAAAGGTAAGGGAGCAGCTCGTACAAGTTGAAAAAGTTAGAGGACTAATGGTGCATTTAGACCATACTTAATGCTAGAGAGAATAATTACTCGTTTGGTCCCTATTTTCTTTAGAGTTGACTTCACTGCCTCCTCAATTTTATAATCTTCCATCATTTTTGGGGGGCAAGAATACATATCTAACCCCTAATTTCTTTTGAATTGACTAATTAAGTACCTATTATCTAAACCTTTCTAAAATTTTCAGGGGGCAGCACCACCCCTGCCCCAAGGGTGGTCCGCCACTGACTACAATGGATGAGGACGCTTTATATTTTGATCATTGTCCCAGACACTCTAGGGGAAGACTCCTATTCCTTTGCGTTGTAACATGTCAAAGCCTACTACCACAGACCCTTGCACTTCTTGTAACTCTCTAGGTCTAAGTTTGGTCTCTGCCCAGGGTAGGGCTAACCCCAAAACTGCTCCCTTTGACAAGGGCAAAGCTCCCATTTTGTAGTTTGTCTTGGATCCCCTTTTCCACTGGAAAAAAAAGAGAAAATATATTTGCAAATCCTAGCACAACTGAATACTGATCTCTTTTAAAACATGTATAGAAGGATTGTTGTTTGGTACAGTACCTTGTGTTGTGCGAATTGTGTTGTCAAAAACCACAAAAAAAAAAAATTACTACATTCCTTAAAAGTTTCTGTTCCTATACTGAACTATTAAATTCAGAAATGCAACAAGACAACGATGAATATAGTGAGTACCCTGTCCTTACAATTGGGTAAATAGCACAATTGGTCACAAACTTTTAATTTACGCTACAAATTGGTCCCCAGCCATAGGAGACACAAAAATCTGATTTGCACAAAGTAAAAACTAATAGTTTAAATAATTCATTAACTGTTAAATAATTATGGTGCAACTATAACTTATGGGAAGATACCTAAGTTAATGAATTATTTAAACTATTAAATTTTCTTTTCTATAAATTGAGTTTTGTACTAGCCCAATTTTATATAATAATTAGAGACTAATATCCAACATATTATAAAGATTCGAGATCAATATACTACGAAATAGATGCTGAGGATACATTTGTAATAGCACCCTAGCAAAATTCGATCCCTCTTTTATTAGATTTTCCACCCCACCACCACCACACCACACACGCGACCAAATGGAAGGCTCTTCTTCAACGGACTCGTGCAAAACAACGGAGAGGACAAGACAAAACCGGAGTCCGTAAGAACTCATGGCTGCTGAAGTTACTACGAATAAAAAGCTGCGGTCATAATTAATGAGATCGGTAATATCATCATTGGGGACTCACTTGCTACCACTTCCCTTAGGAATTATCAGTAATTTAGGTCAAGATCCACCGATCAAAGCGAGTATAACCATTTAGATGAAAAAAAAAAAAAAACCAAGCACGGAACAGAAAAAATAAAAATAAAATCAAGATGTGAATTCTATCCAATCGTATAATACAACATTCTTCATAAGAATCAAGATAACACCAGTCAGCTTTTCCAGTTTCTTTTTATTCTATTCAATAGGTAGGCTAATATATTCGGCAGAGGAAAAGGACTAAAGACTTGTTATATATGGTACTAATGTTAGGTCGGTGTCTCCAAAGAGTACTGAATTGCGGAAAACTTGTAAGAGCAGAATTTTCCATGATTAGTAGTGGTGCTGATCAGCAGCTCACTGGTAGGATGGATGGGAGTGCAAATGTGTAGTATTATGCCTCTGCTCATGGTTTCTGTTTTTGCAATGACAAATTTCTGTGTTCAAACATATATATATATATATATATATATATATATATATATAAAGGTTACTAAGTACTGTAGGAACATCAAGAAAGTGAGGTATCTACTTTACAAAATTCTACAGAACTCCTACCACGAGTTAGATCACTTTTAGATGCCTGGCATGTATCGTTTTCATTCATATGACGCATGAATATGTTAAACTAGTAGGCAGTGGTAATTAATCCCTTTAGAAAAAATTAAAAAAGAAAAAGGAGAGAAGAAGAAGAAGAAGAAGAAGGAAAATCGAACAAGCAATTGAATGCCAATTTCGATAAGGACTGGGCAAGCTTTAATGTGTGCTCCACTACCTCATGACTTTTTTCTAATCAATCGTGTAGCCTTTGAATAACTTGGCCAGTTGGGTTTGCAATGGATCTACTTCAACGGTCCGTATGAAATCTGTTTTCTTTAGTTTTCGGGAACAGTTTAAGAAACCTAGTAAAAAATAATAATGAACGCATTACCTAATAATTAAGGGCCAATTAAGTTAATTGACTTAATTTTACTTTTACATCTTTTTTACTTGAAATCAATTTCTTTTAAAAGCCAATATTATGTAGATATAATTATCCATTTAAAAGTAAATTTTTACAATGTTGTTAATTTTTTTAATGCTTTAAATTAAAAAAATTTATAAAATTTTAGTAAGATTATAAAAATTATATTTTCAACTAATTATTACAATTATATAACATTAAAATTTAATTACAATTAGTTTCAAGTAAAAAACACATAAAAATAAAATAAATCATTTTAAAGTCATCTAACTTAAGTTAAAACGAACTGAATGTAAGACTTCTACATGTTATTAAGAGATTTTAGGCTCAAATCCCCGTTCTCCGTTTGGCCTTCCTTATGTATTAAAAAAATAAACAAAGCTTTTCACCCCCAAAACCACCGCCCCCCCCCCCCCCCCCCCCCCCACAAAACTTTTGGCCCTTAATTTTTTTCTGTCAAACGAATTACTTTTTTCTAACAAGTAGGATAGATCCGAGGGAACAAAAAAATACTAGATAGACTATGATGTATTTATCTCACGTTGTTTTTTTGGAGCAAAAGCATGATGGAATATATATGTAATAATATATCAATCTTGTATTTTAGAGAATGGATGGTATATAAATCTTAATTACAGTTGAGACTTAAGCATAACATATACTCTATCCGTTCCAATTTAGATGAAATATATTTCTTTTTAGGATGTTTCAAAAAAGTTGAAACATTTTAATTTTTAGAAAATTTTAAATAATCAATTTATCCTTTTACCTACATTTAAATTCTTTTCACATAAAACCCAATAAAGAATTTTTTTTTAATCTTCACTCAAGCTCTCATTACACAAAACCAAAAAAAAAAAAACTTCTTTTTCAATCATTATTTAAACTCTCATTACACAAAATCTAAAAAGTAATAATAATAATTTTAATTTCATAGGCAAAATTGAAAAAAAAATAACATAAATTACATACACCTTAATCTCTATACCCACAAAAGCGCTTCATCTATTATGTGATATTACAGTTGCCCTTCGAGGTTTGAAAACCAACACTTACCACATACTTTCTTAACACTGTCAGCCAAAATTATAGCTAACCTGCTTAAATTTAGCTTAGTTTACAAATACACCTAAAACTAATTTAGGTGATAATTTGTAACCATAAAATTCTAAAACTAATGTTTACACCCCATCAAAATCATTTACAATTCTTCGCTGATTCCTGCAACCAATCTTTCTCTTCATCAGCAACCAAATCCAAAATTTAAGATGGCAAAGCGGAATTAGAGTCTGTGGAGGGCAATCAAGAACAAACATAACCAAATTCGATTAAGAACAAACAAAGCCGGATCTCAATTTGGGCTCTTCAGCAGTTAAAGGCACGAATTTTGAAACTGAATCCCGATTCCGTCTGATCAAAGGTGGAGGGACATTGTAGGAGATTTATCAGATTGTGAAGAGGCTGCTGGTTTAAGCCGGGGACGGGATTGAACGAATAAAGCGCATGGATAGCTCCGCCTCAAGCAGCGGAGCTCTTGTTCTTTGTCAAGAATGGCATCTCACAGACCCAGCCGATGTGCGCTGAGTTTTGCTTCTTCAGCCACTTTATCCGCTTATCTGATCCATCGACGATGGCTTACCTATGGCGGCAATAGTACCCAACCATCACGAGATCTTATCAAAGATTCTCCAGGGAGAGTATGGTTAACATCTCGAGCAAGGACGGCGGAGAGCATCGGTGAGGAGAACAATGAAGGTTTCTGCCGCGCCATCTCCATCGGACAAACTATGGATATATTCACTAAACAATTATTAAAAAGGATATATTCACTAAACTTAATTCTACTATCTATTATTAAAAAGGTTTTGTACCCTTACTCTTTACGTTTAAAAACCTCCTCTTTCTTTATACTAGTACTTTTTTTTTATAGTGTCTTATTTAAAATCCTAATTGACTATCTTTTTAGTAAATTGGGATTATCTAATATGAATTTAAAAAGTATTGTATAGTTTTGGTTTATACTCTTTCATCTCTTTCAATGGAAAACCGTGTATTTATTTTTTCATGTAAAAGAAAAAAGATCATAGAACAGTAGATATCTATTACTTCCAGGGGTGAGTTCGCTGACAAACACCGAGAGAATGAGAGAGATCTGAAATTCGATCACAACTATTCCCTGTACCCTTTGTTAGGAATCAGAACGTAAGCACAAAGAAAAGAGACACAAGAATTTACGAGGAAAACCCCAAATCGGGGAAAAACCTCGGGCGGCAAGCCGGAAGAAAGAATTCACTAAGAAAGAAGAAGAATACAATCTAAGTGACTACTAGATTGTGGGACGAATTCTAATTGTCACAACTAAGCTCCTTATATAAGGAGTTGAAGGTACCAAGGCCCTTTTTATGGCCAATGTGGGATGAAGGGTGAAATATGGAGCTAAGGCATTAAGCCTTTGTTTCCTAGTTCATGTGGGATAAAGGTTAAGAACAAAGTTGAGGCAATCTTCAACAATCTCCACCTTGCATCAATTTTGTTGTACATGAACAAAACTCCACCTTCATACCAAATTGATCTGTAACCTTCTTCTCTGATCTTCACAGCCACCTCCAAATAAGTGATAATCAACAAATAAGATTTACTAAGTCCAAACAATGTTTGAACTTAGATCTAGGAAGAGTCTTCGTCATCATATCAGCAGCATTATCCAGCGTACTAACCTTCATGATCACAATATCACCTTTATCAACAATTTCACGAACAAAGTGATATTTGACCCCAATATGTTTAGTACGCTCATGGAACATGCTATCTTTTGTCAAGAAAATAGCACTTTGGCTATCACAATATATCTTCAGCTTGCGATCATCTTGAGTAAGCTCTGTATAAATATTTCTAAGCCAAATTGCTTCCTTCGTTGCTTCAGTGATTGCCATATACTCTGCTTCTGCAGTTGAAAGAGCAACTGTTGCTTGTAGGCAAGCCTTCCAGCTCACAGCACAACCACCGAATGTAAAAACGTATCCTGATGTGGATCGTCGAGTGTCAAGATTACCCGCGTAGTCAGAATCCACATATCCAATCAATCCAGCTTTAGAACCACCAAACTCAAGATAAGCCGTAGTTGTACCTTTTAGATACCTTAATATCCATTTTACTGCTTGCCAATGCTCTTGTCCTGGATTAGCCATGTAACGGCTCACAACGCTAACTGCATGTGCTAAGTCGGGACGCGTGCAAACCATTGCATACATAATGCTCCCAACAGCACTTGCATATGGTATTTTCTCCATCTTCTTAATTTCTTCATTTGTTGTCGGACATTGATGCGATGATAACTTGAAGTGTGCAGCAAGAGGTGTAGAAACTGATTTGGCTTTGCTCATGTCAAACCTCTCCAGAACTTTGCGTACATAACCCTCCTGTGAAAGATAAAGCTTCCTAGCCTTACGATCACGCCTGATCTCCATGCCTAGGATGCGTTTTGCTGCACCTAAATCCTTCATATCAAATTCTGCACTTAATTGCGCCTTAATCTTGGCAATTTCTGACTTGCTCCTTGCTGCGATAAGCATGTCATCCACATAAAGCAGTAAATATGTGAAGGAACCATCTCCGACTGGTCTCATGTAGACACATGAATCATAACTGCTTCTCCTGAAACCAAGATTCAAAACAAACATATCAAAGCGTTTATACCATTGTCGAGGTGATTGTTTGAGGCCATATAATGACTTCTGGAGTTTGCAGACATGGTCCTCCTTCCCCTCGACCTTAAAACCTTCGGGTTGCTCCATGTAGATTTCTTCCTTTAAATCACCATGCAGAAAAGCTGTTTTAACATCAAGTTGCTCCAACTCAAGATCATCTAACGCAACAAGACCAAGAAACAGTCGGATAGAACTATGCTTCACAACAGGAGAATAAATATCATTAAAGTCAACTCCCGGTACCTGGCTAAAGCCTTTTGCAACTAGTCTAGCTTTATACCTTGGTTCTTCAACTCCGGGAATTCCTTCTTTCTTCTTGAACACCCACTTGCACTTGACAGTTCTTTTACCTTTGGGTAGTTTAGCTAGTGTCCAAGTGTCATTCTTTTGAAGCGATTCCATCTCTTCTTGCATAGCTACAACCCACTTAGAAGAATCTGGACAGTTAGTTGCATTTTTATAATTTGCAGGTTCAAAACAACTCTCTGTCTCTTCAGCAGCTGCAAAAGCAAACCCAACAAAGTCTGCTTCCTCAATTAACCTCTTTCGAGGCATACCTTGATTGCTACGACGGGGACGATTGATAGCAATAGAATGAGAAGGCTGAATGTCATCAGTTGAGGCTTGTTGCTCCACCTCAACTTGTGTATCCTTGACATCCTGATCATGACTTTCAGGATGTATTTGGAGCTCCACCTTGCTTCCAATCTTTTCCTTCTCAATGCTTGGATCAGCGACAGTCAACTCCTCCTTTTGATGCAACATGTATGTCTCGTCAAACATAACATTCCTGGCTGTGAAAACTTTGGAAGTATGAGGATTCCATAATTTATACCCTTTAACTCCTGTAGTGTATCCTAGAAAGACACATTTAATCGATCTAGGATCTAACTTCCCTTCATTCACATATGCATAAGCAGGACATCCAAATATCTTAAGATCATTATAGTTAGCCGGACTGCCCGACCAAACTTCTTCAGGTGTCTTTAAACCAATAAAAGTATGAGGAGATCTGTTTACCAGAAAACAAGCTGTAGAGACTGCCTCTGCCCAAAATTTCTTCCCCAATCTAGAGTTTGAAAGCATGCATCTTGCCTTTTCCAACAAGGTTCTGTTCATCCGTTCTGCTACACCATTTTGTTGTGGAGTCCCTGGAACGGTCAGATGGCGAACAATACCTTGATCCTTGCAGTATTGTTTGAATTCTCCCGAACAGAATTCCAAACCATTATCTGTCCTTAGCCGTTTCACCTGCTTCCCGGTCTGCTTCTCGATCAGAGTCTTCCACTGCTTAAATGCGACAAAGGCTTCATTCTTATGCTTCAAGAAATATGCCCAAACCTTCCTTGAAAAATCATCAATGAAGGTAACCATGTAACGAGCTCCACCAAGAGATGCCTCACGAGACGGTCCCCAAACATCAGCATGAATATAATCAAGAGTTCCTTTAGTGTTATGTTTTGCAGGAGTAGTAAAAGAGATTCTCTTTTGCTTTCCAAATAAGCAATGTTCGCAGAAATCTAACTTACTGACCTTTTGTTCTCCGAGTAGTCCTCTTTTGCTCAGCTCAGAAATGCCTCTTTCACTCATATGGCCTAGCCTCATGTGCCACAATTTTGTCACCTCCTCATCAGACATAGATGATTCAGCAACTGCAGATTGGCCTTCCACGGTCTTGCCATCCAAAATGTAGAGCTTTCCTTTCCGCTGGCCTTTCATGACTACCAATGATCCTTTGACGATTTTCAGCGAACCATCCCTGCCAATAAAGGAACAACCATTTTCTTCCAATGTACTCAAAGAAATTAAATTTCTTCTCATATCAGGGACATGGCGAACATTTGATAGTGTTCTCACTATCCCATCATGCATTCGAATTTTGATGTCACCGATGCCTGCAATTCTACATGCATTGTCATTCCCCATCATGACTACTCCTCGATTGACCGGTTCATATGTGTAAAACCAGTCCTTATGGGGAGTCAAATGGAATGAGCAAGCAGAATCCATGGTCCATTCGCCACTCCTGCTACTTTCTGCTTGTGCAGTTATATGAGCTTCTGTGCTGTTTATAGATGAGTTTTCAGCAACTAAAGCAAAATCATCTTCATTGGTGGCAATACTAGCCTCATCTGGTGGCCTTTGCTTGTTGTTGTCTCCATTTCCAGCATTTTGATTCTTCTTCTTTAATTTGTGACAATCGTCCTTAATGTGACCTTTCTTCTTACAATAGTTGCAATAAAGATTCCGATGTTTTGACTTGGACCTTGAAGATGATCCTTTATCATTCTTTCTTTCAACTGATCTGCCTCTTGAATACAAGCCTTCTCCGCTTTCCTCACGCTTTGAAGTGTCCATCCTATCTCTTGACAATAAACTGGAACAGACTTCATCTAAAGTTATTGTATCTTTTCCATAAAGCATGGTATCACGGAAACTATTGTATGATGTTGGCAGATGATATAATAAAAGCATAGCCAAATCCTCACCATCGGTCTTAATATCAAGATTTTCTAAATCATTGATGATCTCTCTGAATTCTTCAAGATATGATTTAATAGACTTACCTTCTGACAGCTTATGCGAGTACAGCCTGGATTTAGCGTACAAGCGACTTGCTGGACTTTTTGTCATAAGAAGCGATTCAAGCTTCAACCATAAGCTGGCAGCAGTTGTCTCCTTACTGACCTCTTGAAGAATCTCCGTTGATAAGTGCAACTGAATTTGAGCGAGTGCCTTCAGATTCTTTCTCTCTTTCTCCTGCTCTGTTCCGGACATATTCTCCATCCCGAGTAGTGCCTCATCCAAATCAAGACTTATGAGAATTGCTTTCATCTTGATTTTCCAAATTGAAAACTTTGTGCTATACGTGAGTGGTGCTATATCAAGCTTTGTCGATGTCGAAGCCATCACAGCTCTGCAACGAGCTTTCTGAGCAAAAATAAGCTCTGACAATTTCACGTGAATAGTAACCGTACACGTGAATAGTGACCGTATATGGGAACAGTATCCGTATACGGGAATAGTGATCGTATACGGAAATAATACTCGTATACAGAAACAGTATGTGAATAGTAACCGTATACAGGAATAGTGATCGTATACGGGAATAGTAACTGTATACGAGAATAGTACCCAACACCACAAGATGAATTGATAAACTACTTATTTCTGATGTGGAGGATCCGCCTATTAGGGGCAACCACAGAGCATACTATAAGCAGCTATCACTAACCTAACCTTGGCTCTGATACCAGTTTGTTAGGAATCAGAACGTAAGCACAAAGAAAAGAGACACAAGAATTTACGAGGAAAACCCCAAATCGGGGAAAAACCTCGGGCGGCAAGCCGGAAGAAAGAATTCACTAAGAAAGAAGAAGAATACAATCTAAGTGACTACTAGATTGTGGGACGAATTCTAATTGTCACAACTAAGCTCCTTATATAAGGAGTTGAAGGTACCAAGGCCCTTTTTATGGCCAATGTGGGATGAAGGGTGAAATATGGAGCTAAGGCATTAAGCCTTTGTTTCCTAGTTCATGTGGGATAAAGGTTAAGAACAAAGTTGAGGCAATCTTCAACACCCTTAATTATAAATATCTCTTAACTTTATATCTTATAAACAATACTTCTTATTAGAAAAATTAGGCATAAAAATGTAATATTATGATCTTCGGAGGAGAGGGAATCTCCACCGGAGGCAATTGGCTATAACATGCAGCACCAACAGTGCAGTTGATTCAGTTTTCAATTACAACCAAAACCTGCAACATTTTATTGATTCAAGAGAAAACCTTAAAAAAGTGCCACCAGAAAAAAAAAAAGTCAGGGGTAAGAAGCTTGTGAGGACTTGGTCAAATACATATATAGAAACACAAGTTTTTACGTATTTTATCCACAATATATAATGATGCCATATATTTATCAAGTTAATAAAATTATTAACTGCAGGCATCAAAATTTTATTGAAACTTCTTACCTACAAAAAGGAAAACAAAATATCGTTTATGTAAATTTTTTGTACGAAATAATATGTTAAGCCTTTAGTGTTTAAGAAATGCCTCCATTGCCGTTCAAAAAAAAAAAATGTTAGGCAGTCCGTTTTAAATAGGCCTTGTTCACTTCATTGTGTCACATGTAATAATAACTTTCTAAATCGTTCAATACAAAATAACTAAAATTGTGGTATAAAACTAATAGCTAGCACTGTTGTGTAAAACAAAATAATTAATAATAATACTAACTTGTATATATATTTTGTGAGTAAATGTTAAAATTTTGCATACATGTCATGCAAGTGAGCTACCTGTTTAACTTGCACGCCCACGCAGCACAGGGAATTCTAGTCTCTATATAATTATATAAATGCTATCTCCGGAAAACAGAAAAAAATTGTCTCTTTAATTTACTGGTCCTCTTCTTCATCTTCCTCCCTTCCCTCACCTCACCTGACTCAGCACTCTCTGTCTCTCTGGCAGCCATGGTTTCGCCTCTGGTGAACACTGCTCGAAATGTTGTTGGTGTTCTAGGTGAGCCGATCGTCATTAACTACTATAATATCCTTCCTTAATTTATCTTCATTCATTAGTTTCAATTAATTAAACAAATTACTAAAGAGGTGGTTCAATTAACTACTATATATCTTTTTCTCTGTTGTTTTTCAGGGAACATAATCTCTCTGTTCTTGTTCTTGTCACCAGTGTAAGCTCTTCTAGTTCTAGCTAACTTTAATATTCCCTTTCTTTTCTCCCTGCAAAGGACAAAAGGGTATATCTGTAATTCTGCGTCCACAGATTGATCACACCATTTTGTTAATCAATCAATGATCAGTTTATCCAGGCTCTTAACATGATCAGTTCAAAGGTATTAATCAGGGCACCGATTAGATCAATTAATTATCACGTTGCCTTGAATTGAAGGCACTAATTAATATCACCCCTACCTTAGATTTGTTCAGTTGGCCACACATGACGACTCGCCTAATCTATAACTTTGCTACCGTTAACCCCAAATTAAACCCCATTAATTAGCAAAAAAAAACGTAAACTTAACTTTTTTCTTTTGATACTTTCGTTTAATTCTTTAAAGACATACACGTATCCCAAATTAATGTATATGCGATAACCTATTGTTTTAGTATATAAGAGTAAGACTTAACGAAAATTTAGGACACGCCCAAAATTCAGGTCTTTTAGAGTGATTAGTCGAACAATTTTCAAACTTTAAAAAGAGGTACCTTTTAGGCCGACATTTATCCGGATTTGCAAGAAAGGGTCAGTGGAGCAATACTCGGCAGCACCCTACCTGGCAACCCTGATCAACTGCATGGTGTGGGCGCTGTATGGGCTGCCGATGGTGCACCCACACAGTACCCTAGTGGTGACCATCAACGGCTCGGGCACAGCCATCGAGCTGGTGTACATAGTCCTCTTCGTCATCAACTCCAAGGACCGGAGAAAGAGGGTGAAGGTGTTGGTGGTGGTGCTGGTGGAGCTCCTCTTTGTTGGTGCTTTGGCCCTTGTGCTTCTCACTCTCCTCCACACCACTAAAAAACGTTCTTTGGTGGTTGGGATCATCTGCATTTTGTTCAACGTCATGATGTACGCTTCGCCCTTATCCGTCATGGTCTGTGTTTTGTTTTCTCCCGCAATGCAACTTTATTTATGGTGGTTAAGAGCATGTATGTATATATATATATAATTTGTTTCATTTTGATAAAATGACGCTTAATTAGTAGCTATAAATTAAACGAAAATGTGGAATCTTGTGGCATGCAGAAACTGGTGATTAGGACAAAAAGCGTGGAGTATATGCCCCTTTTCCTATCTCTAGCTTCATTTGTTAACGGAGTTACATGGACGTCTTATGCCTTTCTCCCGTTTGATCCTTTCATCGCTGTAAGTCATCATCTCTGTTCCCTCAACCCTGAAACTAGAAACCAGAATCCAGAAAGCAAGTAAACATGTCGAATGCAGGTCCCAAATGGGCTTGGAACATTGTTTGGGCTCGCCCAGCTGATCTTGTATGCAACCTATTACAAGTCCGGAAAGCAGCAAATTGGGGCAATGCAACAGCCCAAAGGGCAACCTCAGCCACAGTTGATACCAATCGACCATCCCAAGAATAATCTTGCCCACCATGCTTGTGTTCAGCTCAATGGAGCTTAACCAGTGCACTTAGTTAACCTAACATATGTGGGAGTGGGACTCCATGTACTAATCTGTATATGTACCAACACTACATATACATAATAAATGAAATGCCAGGTTCACCCCTTTTTCATTTACATAAACATCAGAGTTCGAAGATTTCCTTAATTCATCCTACAGATTCTTACAGTTTGAGCAAGCTATTGGTACAAAAATGAAGTTCCAAACTGCCAAGCAGTCCTGCAAGGTTACAACAACGGTGCTCTACATACATAAAAACATACAGTCTTAACGATCATAACTCTCCTGTGCTTTCACAAGAGCTTCCAAGATTTGGCACCATGTCATGAACAGAGAGTCTAATAATCTTCCTTCTGGATGACCTTGAGATATCTAGACATTCTTGAAAGTCTGCATCACAAGCAATTAGGATCCATTCATCATCATCATCAAGATACTTGAAGTCGAATGTTCCTATCTCCAGCTTCAGCCTTTTTGCAACTTCCTCTCTTAAGTCATTAATACCAGACCCAAAAGAGATCCGAAATCTTATTATGTCATCTCGGTAAGTGGCCTTGATGGCTGCACCCTTCTCATGCCTAGAGGACTCATGTGGCATTTCATGAGCAACACTAGCCACGGGTTGCTCTGGAAGCTGATTGGAACATGGAGGTTGTGCCCAACTAGACTCGGAAGGTCTTTCATCTGTACCACCTTCTGCTGCTATCTGGGACAGACTTCTCAAATCCTTCGAGCTACCAGTGTGTTCAACTGGCATACCTCCAAAGGGTTCCAGGGGTCCTATTGTTATATGAGCATCCTCAGTAGTGGGTAGATTCATTTCCACTCTGGGCTGAAATGCTTCAGTAGAGCATCCTAATTTAAAGCATTGCTGATGAACAGGAGAATGATCTGCATCTTTCACAGAGGCAGCTTCATTTACAGCACAACCCTGGCATGAACCATGAGAAGCAGGTGTCCCGATACTCTCTTCCCTTGAACCACTCAGTGACTTGGACCGGTTTAAGCTTTTCCCTAACACTGGTGGAAACCCGGACCAATTAGGAAAATGCTCCTCTGGGCTTGATGAGCCACCATCCACCCTCTGATACGCCAAAAGACCCTGCCCATCATTTCCAGGTGTCTGTGCAGGTGATCCATTCTCTCCCGCCTGAGGTCCAGAAGGTCTACAGTGTTGAGCCTGACATTGTTTCAGACCATTCAAACTTGGCCAGGAAACAGATCCAACAGCAACAGGGAGAGGACTTGTTGTAAGAGAAGATAAGCCAAAAGCTCCTTCAGCACCTTGTACAGATTCAATTACACGCTTTAATTTAGTGAGAGAATGATTTACTTTGTTAATCTTGCGAGATGGCCACCGTGTGATCCCATGCTGCCTGCATATGCGCTTCATTGTAGTTGGACAAACTGTTAAAACAAGAATTTTATTTGTCAATTACCATGAAAACAATCTACAGAAACAAACCACAGGAGCGTATTGCTCTGCCGACAGGTATTGGTATACTTGTGTGCATAACCATGCTTGAAATGGCTGTGTTATCATTTTCCAATAGCATGATCCAAACAAAATAATAAAAATTATTAGTGTAAACATACCACCAAGGCTTTTTGCAGCATCTTTAAGACTCCCAGCGAAATACCGTTGAAGCACATCAATGCTTATTGTTTTCTTAGTTTTTCCGCGCTTTATTTTGGCTGTCCTGTTTACGTCTTCATCTGTGGGAACATTAGCCTGAGTCCTACCTTCGTTAACAGCACCAACATCACTTCTGTCAGCTATTGGGTCAAATTCTAAATCCATTTCTTGATTTAATGGATTATGTTGCAGCACCGTATCCAGTTCATTTGGTGAAGGGCTAGGCCTTGATGGTGATGTCATGGGTGAAGGAATTGCTGGAATGGACTCTAACCTTGAACTGAATCTTTCATCTGCAAAACCTTTAACTATTTCAATAAATCCTTCATTATCTTCCAGTTCAAGACCAGAAGCAGCCTTCAGACTTTTAAGATGCTGTTTCATTGTTGCAACTAAGGATCCCAACAAACTTTTCTTTTCCCCACTATCTTTCATGTCAACTGGAAGAAAAAATTCTAGAACATAATTGTCATCTCCAGTGTGAGTACTCCTTAAGCAGACAGCAAAGCAACTGGTTAGACCAAACATGCGAGCATAATGTACAAGGGGATATTCGGTTTTGCAAAACTGAGTAATGTCAGCACAAAAGCACGCATTCTGGGACAAAAAAGCTCTCCCAGAAACTCCCTGACCTTTTTGCATATGGTGCTCCACACAAGCCTCTCTGAAACCCCACATGTGAGCATCTACAACATAAAATGCCACATCCGTTGTTGACATGCAGACTTTACCCATGCAGCTACCATCAAAGCTTGTGCAGTTCTTCTTCAGACCACCACCGCATGCTAAAACACTGCGATGCCTGCAAGGAACCCAGGTCTGAGCCAGAGGCAATTTATGAGTTTCACAAACAACAGTCAATATCTCCAAAATTTCAGCCAAGGCATTTTGACGGCTTCCATTGCAAATCTGGAACAAACAGTATGGCCAAGTACAGAGTCTGTAAGAAAAGATGGTGAAGAATTGGAATAGGAACACCAAATTTATACTGTCATTTCAGAGAAGGATACAAGATTTTGCTCTCATGAAGCTCACCTGGGCACTTGGATGATCCAATATCTCTGAACTCTTCAGATTCACTTCCTGCATGAGCACTGAAAGAAGTTTCACTACAGAAAAAGAATTTGAAATATGGAACAAAAATACCATAATTTGGACAAGCAACAAGCTAAAAAGAAACGATATTTAGCGACAGTATGCATGGTTATTTTCTACACAATACTAAAAAAAAATCACCTCATTGAACCAAGCAAGCACATGACATGAAGAAAATAATACACCTAATTAGAGACAAAGAAACCTAACCTGAAGTGCTTTGCAAACTTTATCAACCTCAGGAGCATAGTGAATCTTCTGCGAAGTTAATATTAGTTCAAGAACACCAACACAGCACTGTCCTGTCTGTTCAAAGACCGGCAAAGCGAGGGTCCCTTGGACATTGTAATGGAGAGCATGGTGAAGCCGTGGAAATTCCCGGCTGGAGTAATACTGCACATTTGGCGTCCATTCAGGCAACTTTTGCCGGAAGACACGACCAGGCAGCCCAAGCTCTCCATCACTCTCTCCATCTACAGAAAACATATACATCATAGAAACCATTCTGTACTGACGCAGGCCATGATTCTGAGGATCAATAACAAAAGGCTGCCCCGAAGTTGTCAGTACATACCGACCCTCACTTTTTACAGGCGCCCAAACTTGAGCTAGGACGTGTTGGTCGGTCCACCCTTTAAAACACCTCAATGCTCGAGTCATCCTCTCTTTAATCACCCAGCAGGCATCCGGATTGTCTGTGGGCACCAGTTCCGAAAAAGGAGAAGGAAAGCTCTTGTTCTCATCATTGTCACTGGGATTTTCAGTGACCAAATTCGAAGCACCTGCATGGTTTTAGTATTTCAAATTGATGAGCTCAATCAAGAAGATCGAGATGATACCGATTACATATCACAAACAAGGTCAATCAAATTCCAATGTCTTAGTACAATTCTTGCAATTTCAAAGTTAAAACCAGCAATACAAGTTGCTGTTTTGCAAGGTTCAGTCTTTTTTATTCATAGAAAGGAGTCAGAGTCAACCACAATCGACGAAACAAGAAAATGCCCAGAAACTGAAAAGGGGAACGACCCAACCCATCTTCATTCAGGGAGGGACCAACAGTCGTTCGCAAACTCAGGAAGCGAGATTAGAAGGGAAAAGAGAAAGGTCAAAAGAGACTAATAGGAGAAGCGAGAAAAGAACTGACGCGTGAGGAAGAGCCTGTCTTCGTCGGAGAAGGCCCAGAGAGGCGAGCAAGGCTGGTCGGAAGTGGAAGGCAGGGCGAAGGGCGAGGCAGGGTTGGGGACAAAAGTTAAGGAGTCCAGCCAGGAGCCGTCCAGATCCAAATCGTCGAGACACATGATTGACTGGTCAGGTTTTGGCGGGAAGCCGGCGCGGCTCATCTCATCCTCCGGACCGCTCATTTATCCGACTCCGGTGGAGGAAGAGAAGTTTCCTCTGGTGGGGAATAAGAAGATGGTGAAGAAACAAGAGACAAAATGATAACAAAAGGGAAGAGTGACATAGTGGTCGAGGCAATTGGCCGGCAGCGCCGGGAGGAGTATGAATGTATGATTCCATTTCCATGAACTTTTATTTATTTTTAAATTTTTAAGTAAGTCGTATTTAAAAGGATTTTGTTTGTTTGTTTATTTTTTATATTTTTAAAGTTAAAAAGTATATATATAGCATATATTTTCTTTCGTGGGTACCACTGCAAATAGCCCTGCCCTAGTTGCGTTGCGTTGCGTTGCGTTGCGTCGCGTCGCGTCGTGTCTTACAACTTGCAATATTTCCAGTCTGGATGAAGGGCAATGCTACTATGCTACTGCCTTCTCCAACCTACCTTCTATCTCCATGCGCCACGTGTTTTACAGTTTTTCTTTTTTATTAGGGTAAATTTCATTTATGGTCCCTAACCTTATTGCGTTGTCCTAAATGGGTCACTAACCTTCATTTTATCCTATTAAAGTCCCAAATCTCCCTATTTGTGTCTTAATCGTAGTTCTTCCATCATTTTCATGATTAACTTTAACAGAATTTTTATGAAAAATGCTAACATTGGTCTTATATTTTTTTATTCTCACTCAAATAACCTTCAAGTTAATAAATTTATCCCTCTTCCCCTACAATCGAGAACTCTGTGATGGGATTGGAAACAAGATCCAGCATGCAATCGAGGATGGACTTGGAAACGAGATTCGGCTTGACAATGGAAACGACGATCGTGGGTGGTGAAGACGGCGAAACAGTGAGGGTGGCAATCGTGGTTCGGCGGCAATGGGCTCGGCAAGGCAAAACGGTAAGGGTGGCGATCGTGGCTTTGCGGTGATGGGCTCGGCAGCGTGAGATCTTAGGTGGCGACCAGACGGCGAGGCAATGGGCTTAGTGATCGGTGAGACGACACCATGGAAACGGCGATTGTGGGTGGTGAATACGGCGAAACAGTGAGGGTGGCAATCGTGGTTCAATGGCGATGGGCTCGACAAGGTGAAACGGTAAGGGTGGCGATCGTGGCTCTGCGGTGATGGGCTCAACAGCATGAGATCTTAGGTGGCCTCCCCTCCGTCCGTCGCCTCCCTGTGGCCTTCGATTCACCTCGCCCCTATCCCCTCCGTCCGTTGCCTTTGATTTGCCTTATCTCCGTCGCCTTGATCTGCTGATTTGCTTGAATCAGTTGTTAATGTGCGGGGATGTGGTGGCTGGAGATGGTGAAGGAGGAAGAAAGGAATAGATGATGGTTGTAGTGATAAATTTATTAACTTGAGGGTTATTTGAGTGAGAATAAAACAATATAAGACCAATGTTGGCATTTTTCACAAAAATTCTATCAAAGTTAACCATGAAAATGACGGAAGGACTACGATTGAGACACAAATAGGGAGGTTGAGGGCTTTAATAGGACAAAATGAAGGTTAGGGACCCATTTAGGACGACACGATAAGGTTAGGGACCATAAATGGAATTTACCCTATTTTATTACTGATAGGCAACTGGTTTGAAAATCACGATTCCAACTACATTAGTTACAGTTAATAGTGTTCAAAGTTGCGGGTCAGGACTGGTCCAGTTTGGAATTGGCCCAAGTTAAATCCGGCACGACAGGGGACTGACTAGAGCATGGGTAAGGCTGGAGTGAGTATAGGCCTGAAAAAGGACAGTCCGGTCCAGTTTCAACGGTTAGAAATGCACTTTAAGGGCTCATTCTTCAAAAAATTAGTTTAATTACACTCCAGGCCCCTATAATGGCTTGCATTAATTTTTTTACCCTAAAATTACTTTTCTACCCCCCAATAACTATATTCTAAGGATTTTTTAGTAAAAAAAAAAATCTCTCTCATATAAATAGAAAGGTCATTTACATCATTTTTTCACACCAATCTCAAGCTCTCCTCTCCTCCTCTAATACATTCTCTCAATTTCCTCAAGCTCTCAAGTTTATTTTCTTACTATTTTCTTAATATTTCCTTCATTAATTTTAATTTTTTTTCATCTTCTCAATTAATTCTTGCATGAATGGTATCGAAAGGAAAGAGAATGGCTCAAAGCTCTTCATCTCGCACAATGGGGTTGAGGTCATTATTTCGTTCCATGTCTTAATCTACGAGTTGTGGGGTCCACATTCAACAAACCGATAACGAGGAACAAATTAACATGACACAATATGAGTTGGGCAATGATGACCAACTTTCTGACGATGACGTCGAGGAGGTGGACGTGACTGCGTTCGATAATGTTGGTGGAGGCGATGGCTCAGAACCTACCCCGACGAGCAACCAACCCGAATTTGAAAGTCAAGGTAAATCGAGGAGGCTTACTATATGAGTTTGGGAGCATTTCAATCAAGTGTATGAGAATGAGGCATGATTTGTAAAATGTAAACATTGTAAGACAAAGTTTGTTCACAAGAAGAACTCTGGTGCATGAACAATCAAATGGCACATGGAACATAAGCATTCGAACCTCTACCTGGACACAATTGGTAGTACTAGCAGCTAAACGCAACTTGGGAGTTCTACTGGCGCATCAGGTATGTTTCGATTTAATCAACAAAATTGTAAGGAAAACATGATAGAATGGATGATGTTGACTAAAAAACCATTCATACAAGTTGAAGATAGACATATGGAAAAATGGATAAAATCACAATTAAACCTGGCTTTTAAAAGAACAACTAAGACTATTGCCAGGAGAGAAGCCTTTAAAATATATTAAGCTAGTAAACCGAACTTACAAGCATGTTTTTCTGCTCTTGATCATTCTGTTTCATTTACTAGTGATATGTGGAATTCACCCTCAGCCTCAGGACAAGATTATTATTTTGTGACTGCACATTAGATCGATGATAGTTGGGTCATTCAAAAGCGTATCATTGCATTTAAGTTGATGGAGGTCAATCATACAGGTTGGAACATATACCAAGTTATTTCTGAAACTTTAAAAGAATGTTTTTGTTATGACAAGGTTTTTAGCATAATATTTGATAATGCATCTAACAATGATGTCGTGGCTGAGACATTAAAGGAATCATTGGAACTTGTCAAAGACGCTGCATTTTTTCACATACGATGTATTTGTCATACTTTAAATTTGGCTGTTCAAAAAGGCCTTAATGTATTGAGCATCGAAATCACTCCTATTCTGTGGGCAATCCATTATTTAAGGTTAAGGTCGAAAGTTGCAAAAGAGTTTAAGGCTTGTTGTCTTGAAAACGGCCTCCAATTTAGTCGGAAACATTTTAAACTTGATTGCCCAACATGATAGAACTCAACTTACGAGATGTTAATGAATGCGATTCCATTTGCTACACATATAACATGTTTTTATAAATGTGAAAGAGAAGAAAATAAATTTGAAACAAGAGATGTGGGATAAACTTTCAAAAATAGCCGTTGTGCTACGATATTTTTACGATGCCACCATGTTTTGCTCCGATGTTTACTATCTCACTTCTCACAAGGTGTTAATGTATTTGGTTAATATTGCATGGATTTTTAAATAATACAAAGACAACGAGTTTTCAAAAGACATGATTAAGGCCATGAAAGACAAGTGGATTTCATATTTCAGCTATATACCCCCCATCTATTGATTTGCATCTGCACTCAACCCAACTGTTAGAATCACAGGCATACAACAACTACTAGATGACTATTATAGTTTTTTAGATATGTCTCATATATTTATTTTTGTTATAACTGCTACTTTTGAGGAGCATATGTGTGAGTTATATAAGATTTATGCTGACCGACATAAAGACAAGATAGGGAGTAGCACTTCCAATATTGTCAAGGGTTCCTCATCATCGGCTTTAGTAGCATTCAATCCCGCCGAACAACTACTCAAATGGCCTCGGTTTGCATCCTCTAATCTTAGTGAAGTTGACGCATATCTCAATTTGGTGTGGAAGAATAGTGAGACCAACATTTTGGAATGGTGGAAAACGATGAGCAATAAATTTCCAATACTGTCCATCATTGCAAAAGGAAGTTCTAACTGTTCTCGTCTTAATCGTTGTTTCCAAATTGACTTTCAATGTGGGAAAACGTGTTATTTCTAAGAAACGAGTAAGGTTGTCATTTGATGCGGTTGAGGTATGTATCTGTAACTGTGATTGAGGTCTTATTGCCTTACAACTACAAGACCAAAAAAGCTCCGATGATGAAAATGCCGATAAGGTAGACTCTTAGATTTTTATAGTTTATATCCGATCTGATTATGCTGTTGAGCACATATCATAATTTTTTTTTATTTCAATTTTCTGGAATGTTTCACCATTTTCCATTGTAAGGTCCGTTCCAACTTATGTAAGTGGCGCTTGGCTTTGAAATTAATAAAATTGACACCGTCGGGTGGTGTTTTACTCTTAATAAAATTACTAATCCTAATTTTTAAGTGAAAATTTATTCCAAACAATTATTAAAAAAAAAAGGCCTAGGTTCGGCCTAGGCCCAGCTCGGTCCATGACCGAGTTAAGACCAGAACATGACCAGTATGCCAATAGCTAGGCTGTGCCCGGTCCCTATGAACCTAGGCCTAGGATCGACTGGTCCTAGTCCCGGTTCGGATCTGCCCATCTTGCACCTTTAGTTACAATCACCCACTGCCGCTTATTTTAATTTTTATTTATATTTTTTTTAATATAGAACCGATCCAATGTTAAAGTTTTTTTCTTTGGTATTCAATTGAGTCAATCCTATGATAATTTTATGAGTTAATATCACTGGTCGTCTCTAAACTATTTCCATTTTGGTTAATAGTCCTGAAACCATTAATTATTATATCAATCATCCTCAAACTATTTAACTGTTACCCCTGTCATCCTACCGTTATACTAGCCCTTAAAAAGTGACAAAAATAAGAGAGGAAATGCACAATTAGCCCTAAAACTTAAAAAACTTTAATATCTAAGTCCTAAAATTTACGATTTTATAATTTAGTCACAAAACTATAAAAATGTGTATACTCTCTTTAATTTCTTTCTTGGTTTCGTAGCATGAATTTCTTAACTCTGCTTTAATAAAATTTTTATAATTAAATTTTAATTAAGTATTTTTTCCATTTTCTTTAGCTTCAGTTTTTAACTATTTTTCTTTTGAAGGCTGTTTTCTTTTATTCTTCTCATTTATCTTTCATTGTTGCCTCATCCTTACCACTTCTTTTTCCTTTATTTTTTATTTTCTTGATCCTTTATTTCCTTCAAATTTTCTATTATTTTTCTATGTTTCTTTTGTGAATGTTTTTCTTTATTTCATGTTTTCTTTTTCATTTTCTGAAGGTTATTATTTCTCTTGCTTACTTTTTTTTTTTTTTTACAAATAACCTTCACTTTGGATCATGTTTTGTTGAGTCTTATTCATGTTCATTCAATTTTAAGACTTAAAATAATTTAAAAAAAATTCTTACTCTTTTGGATTTATTGTATGATTCATAAAGAAACTTGGAAAATTTATTATATGATACAGTGACAGAAGCATAAAAAAGGGAGTGCTTAGAAATTGTATCCCTAATTAATGAAAGGATAGGAGAAGAAAAATGAATCTAGTATGATGTGTGTTTAAATAGGAGGAAATTGAGAGGTAGTGAGAGTTATTATCCTTTTATTTTCATCATTTTCACACCCTTTTCCCCCCTTATGGGAAAAGACTCATTTCCCTCCCATTCTTTTATTAATTAAAGGCAAAGTGTTAATTCAGCCAAATTATTAGTTGCACTATTTCCTTCATTAACATATATAAAACATTGCTCAAGTATGACTATTCATTAGTATGAAAAAAAGCACATGACTCATACTTATCGACGCTAACAAATCAAGCAACAAGATTAATTAATGCCAAATTATACATTAAATTAAAATAGGGAAAAAAAAGAAGTTAAATTTCTCATGTTCCTTTATGAATTAGACAAAAAATCCAAAAGTGTAAGATGAAATGAGTAAGGATTTTTTTAAATTAATCTAAGTCTTGAAATTAATTGAACGTGAATAAGACTCAACAAAACATTTTCCATTGTGAAGGTTGTTTATAGAAAAAAAAAAAGAGAAAGCAAAAGAAATAATAACCTTTAGAAAATGAAAAATGAAAGAAGAAATAAAGAAAAACATTCACAAAAAGTATGTGGAAAAATAATAGGAAAACGGAAGGAAACAAAGGATAAAAAAATAAAAAATAAAAAAAAGGAATGTTAAGGATGAGGCAACTATGAAAAATAAACAAAAAGAATAAAATAAAAAAATACTTCAAAAGAAAAAGACTTAAAAATGGAACCGAAAGGAAAAAAATTTAAAGAAACTACAATGAATACGTATTTAAAATTAAATTATAAAAATCTTATTAAAGCAAAGTCAAGAAATTCATGCTTAATTAAAAGAAATCAATAGAGAAATTAAAGAGAGTATACTCGTTTTCATAGTATTATGATTGAACTAGAAAATAAAAAAATTTTAGGACTTATATAGAAAAGTTTTCTAAGTTTTAGGCTGACTGTGCATTTTTTCCCCTATTTCCATCACTTTTTAATGACTAGTATAACAGCAGAACGATGTTGTAATAATTAAATAGTTTGAAGATAATTGATTCAATAATTGATAGTTCTGAGACAATTAAGCAAAACAAAAATGTTTTAGGGATGACCATTGATATTAACCCTAAATTTAATGTTCCTTTTCTCAATAATCACTTTAATTATTTTTTGGTTTTTCTTAAAAAAATTTACGCAATTTTTTTCAAAAAAATGTTTTAAAATCAATCTTTTTAACTTCTTTTACACACACACACACACACGCACACATATAGTATTGTTATTACAAATAGATTAATTATAATTTGTGCCCTAAGATTTAGATGATATTAGATTTCAGCCCCTTTTGTTTAAAAAATATACATTTTGCTCATGCCTTATATTTTACCATCTCAAACAACTATTTTAAATTTAAAAAAAGAAAAAAAAATGGATAATTTAAAATATTCATTAACTGTAAAAAATATATCATACATACTCAAATTATTGAAAGATGACGAATATAAAATTTAAATTAAGATTTTAGAATTTTTTGTTCGACAGTATAAAAAAAAGTGGGAGCAAAGTGTATATTTTTTAAACAGGAGAGGTAATATATGGGAGGTAGAGAAAATGAGGGATTGAATTTTGTAACTCTTGATAACAATAATAAGTTTTAAATATTAAATCGAGACTTGGTTATTTAAAAAATAATCACGATAATCAATAGTGAAAATTATAATTATTTCAACACAAGCTATAGGTTTCCTTGCTCAGTTATTTCTATAAAATGAAAATCATATAAGTAAAACATATAGTGGCCAAAAAATTTTCTTCATTTTTCTCTCATTCACGCTATGTAATTAATACGATAGCAAATTTTCATAGTTTTAGAATTATATTGAATAACTCTCGTTATTGATAATGTACATTATTTCATAATTTTATTTCTATTCAGTTTCTTCTTTTACTATCATTTTTTTTGTCTACCAGTATTTTGGATATAGTTTTTGAAAATAATTGGTTACCAACTCTTTTGATATTTCTTTAGATAGTTGGATTTATAATTTATCACTCTTTCTTTTTCTAGGGTTGAAAGAATTTAGCTTAATTCCTAAAATCAGTAAATTATGATTGCTCGAAGCGATTATTTAATTATATACTAACAAAAATTACATAGTATATAATTCTTCACACATTAAACATAATATTAGAATATAAAATTTATAATACTTATAACCTTATATTATGAATATTAACATTCTATTTGTTACTAATTTTATTAGTTATATTATAATTATATAGTGATGTTAGATAAGAAAAATAGTAACTATATAATTATAATTTAAATATAAAATATAAAGATTAACAAAAAAAAACACTTGATTTTTATAAAAAAAAAAACTTTTTAAAGGTTGTGCCTGGGAACTTCAATTATTATACTGATACACTAATGACTCCAAGTCAAAGCCCAACACACTGTTCCACCCAATATACCTAATGGTGTTACTTAACCCATCAAGATTAATCTGTATTATTACAAACAAGACCTTGCACGTAGGGACCCTCTTACTAGGCCAAATAGAGGTCCTTTACGACTTACAATTGGTATATGTGTCTTTATTTTGCATCATTGGGAAGTCGCCACAGAATTTTAGGATTATATTCGAGCATACACGTCCTCCACCAATTGCAAGAGGATATGCTCTAAATAGTTATAAAATGATACTTCATAATCTTCTCCACAATTCCCATATCTTGAACATTCTTCTTACTGTCCACGATTCTTGAGAATCCCTAATGATTCACTCTCCATGATAGCCCGAGCTATATAAAGACTATTTCACATGTGAAAGGAGGTATGTTTTCACACTTAGATATTAATATACAATCGCACAAACCTTAAGTGTTAAAAGGCTCTTTATAGGAACACATATCTTAGGGGTCTCTAATACTGTTTTCTTTTGTAGGATTCCAAATGTTCTCCATCTCAACTCTGTGTCGATTTTTAGTGATAATTAGCATATTATTATTATACATAATCTGAGAAAATAATTACTACCTGCAAAAAAATAATTTTGAATACCTTTTGAAAATGTACACCAAATTAATAAGTCATTGGTATTTTTAGAAAATAATATTTCCAAATATCACATAATTTAAAATTAATTTGCAAAACCTATGCTCTTTTCTAAAAAAATTAGAAAGAAGAAGAGGAGGAAGAATGAAAATGAAAACATTATTAGGATTAAGTCCTAAAATTCTCCCTCCAAGCTAGTAGCCTATTGGCAAATTGGCATTGAAGCCCACTATTTATTGTGGCATGCTAAAGTTCAAATCCTGACTTGTACGAGAAATTTTTCCTTTTTACAACCAAAGGGTAAGCTTTGATTGGGTGAGGTAGGATTTAAGGTAAACTTATTAATAGGATTATTTTTGTAATTCTCTCTTACATTGTAATTCTAAGTATAAAAATATTCTCCTTGAAATAAAACTTTTGTAATTTGTATGTGAGTGAATAAATGATTAAATATTCTAATTTTTTTTGTATATAAATAATGGCATAGAGAATGCGGGCAGGGGCTGCTACAACAAACTGATTTTTTTTTGGGAAAAAGATACTACTCTCTCCACCTAATTTTGGATGAAGAACTTTTTTGGGTATGAAAATTAATATATGTGTAATTTATGTTATTCTTTTCATTTTTATTATTGAAGTTAAAATAAAAAAAAATTACTTTTTAGATTTTGTATACTGAGAGTTTAAATGAGAATTAAAAAAAAAATTTCTGTTTTGTACAAAGAGAATTTAAATAAGAGTGATAAGATAAATTAGATATTAAAAATTTTCTAAAAAAGGAAACAACTCATCCTTTTTTGGAAAGTCCAAAAAGTAATACTTATCATTATTTTTTAAACTGAGAGAGTACTAGTCTACATATTTTTTTTAAAATATTAAAATAAAATATTATAATATATTAAAATACATGCATCTAGAATTTGAAGCAATATAGTTGAACTTTCGTGGACCCGGTCAAGAGCCCATATGCATATGAATACAAAAATAATTAGAAATTTAAAACATGAATTACAAAAAAAGGGTCAAGATACTGTAAATGTAGGAGACTTGTGGAATATACTTTGTTGTCATTGGTGACTTACAGAAGTACAACTAAGATTGTCTTCTTCAAAAGGGTAGATCCTTTTGTCCAGGACATGATCTATATATTCTAGATTTAAGTGTTGCATGTGTTTGTGGTGCATAGTGCTCACCGGCGGGATAATATTAACATGAAGCATTATTTTCACTTTTGATGTGTTTAATGAGACAATAGGTTTTTAGTTACGGAAAATCTCTTCAAGGTTTAATACACAACTTGTGGAGGTTTTGAAACTAAGTTTGGCTTTGAACCTAAAAAATGACTTTAAGTTATTTGATGTTGAATGTATTTGCAAACTTGGCAAGAAATATTATGCTCAAGAGTTCACTACAGATCAGCTTGACTCGTTGGGATTCCAGTTAAGGCTTTTTCATTTTGATGTTAGAAACTTATCTGGTTTTCAAAGATTGTCCTTGATTGCTAAATTATTCAAGCTTCTGTTAACTATTAGAAAGTCAAATTATTATTTTTTTATTAATAGATTGATTTGTCTTATATTGATTTTTCCTATGTTAGTCGTTACAATTGAATGTGCTTTCCTAACTATGAAGATTATGAAAACTAAATTGCGTAACAAAATAGATGACAACTTTTTGAGATGATAGTTTGACTTTGTATATTAATAAAGATATTACAAAGACATTTAGTTTATATTTGATATTTATTGATTTTAGAAATCTAAGAGAGCCTCTTATTAGATTATGAGTTTTAAAAACTTATTCTTTTATCTCTTTGTGAACTTTATTTTTTATTGCATTTTAACGTATTATTGGTTATGATATGTTATTTAGTATAATAGCTTTTTTTGTTCGACATTGGACATCTCACACCTACAATCCTAAAATCCTGACCATGCCACTGTATATAAATAGTGAGTTATTGAATCTTGAATGTCTTAGCAGTAAACAAATTCTCAACCACTAAGTCAGAAGTTTAGTGTTATGGTTGAAGATCCTAAATGAGTCATATAGAAAGTGATCTTGTATTTTATACGTAGAGACATCCGTTAATAACCTCATCAACTGAGGATACCAACTCCAAATGCAAATTTGATTCCTCCAACTCTTCCTCACTCTTGATGTTACCCAGGCTGTATCATAACGAAGGCCGAATGTTTATCACATGGATTGGTAAAATTAATCAGCTTCTATAAATGCCTGAATATATGTGTAATGTAAACATATAAAATTATATATTGAGCTTTAGGATTAGTTCTGGTCCAAGAAATTGTCATCCCTTCTGGACTTCCGCAAGCTAAGCATGGCCTTCAACAATCGTTTGCCTTTGCCCGAGTGCTCTTCGGGTTCTTCCTCAGTACTTGTACTATATATAGCTCTCTCAACAGGCAACGAAGTCGTTCTCTGAGGATGTCGTGGGTACTGTTGCAAATTGATCAAACTATTACATCTCCAGGGCAAATGTGGCTAATAGCTAGCTAGTTTAAGCTGCTGGTTAAAGCGAACAAGTGTTAGAGAAGAGCGACTGGATTACCCGTTGTTTTATAGGACTGGGGTTACTTGGCAAGGTTAGTCTCTTTAAAAGAAAGCCAGAGCGAGGCAGTGGAAACTGGTGATGATGAGGCGAGCTTTCTGAACTCTCTGCAGTCTCACAAATGAAATTTAGTAATTACTTAATCTGGGTAGGGGCCGTCCATGAAATTTATTCCATCTTCTTTTCATAGTAGCACGAACCTGATTTTCGGCTGGTTAATATACTTGTTAGTATTGGAAATGCCGCTAGTCTAGGAGAAAGTGGCAACTCTGGAGATTGTGATACGAAAAATTCTTCCCTACAAATTGAAGCAGACATTAACATTCTCGTTTTGCTAATTAGGAAAGAAAAACTTTGGATTTGTCATAAATTACCATATAAATGATGAAGGGCTTTCCATTGGTGCAGCTTGAACATTTTTTAGTTGATCAAATTTGAGTCTAGCATAAGGACCTGGCAATGAGGCATGCCACTTACCTATGCCCTTCCCATTTTCATGCTCATACCTATTCTCAGCTGCAAGACAGAAACATATAAGTAGAGAAAAGGAGAGCCAATTGATCAAATGAAGGAAATTGAGCAGATTTGGGTAAAAGTAAACAAATCCATAATACTTATTCTGTAGTACTAGACTAGTTTATAGGTTTTACCGGGGCAAGTGTAGTGCTTGTGGTTTTTGGCAGAGTCTGTGGCCAGAGATTGCTGAGAAAGACCACCCATGCTCACGAACTCATGGCACGTTCCCACTCTCTATTGCAAACAAATTGGTTTTTAAAGAGACAGAATAAGTTTACTGAGGTAGCTACAGCTAGCAAATTAACCTGTTCAAGGCAGGAGAGCCGCAGCTGCATTCGACTAACTTGGGCTCCATTTTGCTGAACAAAATTATCAATCTTGTAGGCCACGGACCCCAGGTGGTCAACTGTGTTCACCAACGCTTTAAGGGCATAATCCTTCAGGGTCTCCATCACTCTGCTCACCCCGAACAGAACATGAACAATTGGTTTGGATGAAGATAATACGGTAGAACAAATTAAAGAAAACTAATTTATCTACGTCTAACATTTTATTTTTGGAAATAGAGTATTGTATTATCTACCGTGTCGTTAGAATGCTTACCTTTGTTTTCGCTTCTCGTTGTTGAAAGACACTTCAAAATACTCTGCCGCCGAGTACAGTTGCTTCCTTAAACTCTTCAAGTCCTATATATGGAATTAGATACAACCAGCCTTAATGTGATATATTTATAACTTGTAAATCAATACATCACAACCAAGTAAACAAGTGCGATGATTATCACCTTTAGTGTGTCTTCCAAAATCACGCTTTCCAGCTTTGAAATTTCATCATCATGGTTGGAATTATCAGCAGTCATCTCCTGCATTAACCTCTCCCTTCTTACACCACCAGGCTCACTGGTTTTCGAACTCGCTCTGTTTTGACTTTGTCCAAAAAATGTTCTAAAGAGACGTGGAGATCTGCCAGAAAGCTCCTAGACTAGACCTCGTTCAGCCCATCTTTTTGCATTTATATATAAATAAGCGGACGTTTGATCAGATTACACAGGGCGATGAAAGCTACCCAAGCTATTTACTAAAAGAGTTGATTCATCAGGAGCCAACTAAATTTTCTGTTAGTTTAAGATTGATTACGAGAGTAGTTGTCACTGGACTGGATCACGGCACTTGAAATGAAAATGAACGTATCGTCCTTGCTCAAATTTTACGGGCATATCTGTCAATTTAGAGTTTAAAGCTAGCCGTACGAGCAACCCTACATTTGGTTATGGAATTTATTATTGTAGAGTGGCAATCTTATTTTAGTATCATTTTCTAGTTTTATACTTGTGGATCAGCCAAATATTGGGCCCTGCGCCATGTGGCTGTTTCTTTCTCTTCAAATTTCTTGTGGCCCACACTTAATCGGAAGGAAAATGATATCCGACTTCTGATCATTGTTTGCAAAGACGCAGCTAATTATTAACACAATTCTACGTCAAGCGAGGCAAGGCAATTCCGCTGGTGGACTTGATGAAGTTGGATGCAGCTGGTGGGCTTCATTCCAATTCTGCCCAACATGGTGGTTCTTTATTTAATGGAGCTGACATAGGCCAACCGCTTCAACTTATGAGTGGTTTTTATGGAAATTAACCGACTCACCCGTTTGATTTAATTCCATCCACTTTCTACATCCACCACCTCTAAATTTGCATTCATAAATTTTTCTTCTTCTTCTTTTTCTCTTTAATACTTCAAATCTTACAAAAGTCCATGATATACTTATTACACACAATTCACACATTTAAAAAAATTAGAAATTCCTATGTACAATTCAGAATCTAAATCCACGTCTAATGGTAATTGATATAAATTATATCGAAGACATAACATCATCATCAACTTGAACTTTTTTTTCATGAACGAAATCTTAGCCATAGATATAAATTTAAATACAACTCATAAAAGGAGCGTTTTAAAACATTTGAGATCTCCCATTAAAAAACAAAACCATTTAAGACCATTCAAAAATATAAAAGTGACATGAAGTGCCTAATGAATGAGTTCATGAAACAGACGGATCGTGTGAAACCGAAATGAAAATCTAAAAAGTAGGTCTTGCATGATCTTCAGCTTTCAAATGTTATAACTTTTACTGTAGTTATCAAAATGACTATTATAAATATAGTTTTAGAGGGGATTTCACACTTTATGTGTATCATTAGAGTTTCGCCATCTGTGACCACGTTTCACGGGCTGAAAACCCATCATTTCAAGTGACATCCAGGTCTCTGAAGTTTATATCGATTTTTATTGCTTGTTGTTTTCGGTTTTCTTTATTTATTTTGGACAAATAGGCCCTCTTACATTATTATTATTCATTCTATCAATAATATTGAAGTATTCCAATGGTTTTTTTATTTATACGAGTAAATTTCATTTTTTTTTCTTGATTAAGTGTGCTGCTTGATCAATCTCCAATTCTCGTTGCATCAAAAAACCTTTTTGTTTATTACAAATATACATTACAGGGTTACTAGTTTACATGTTTCTTTAAGAAATAAAAAGGTTATGTTACCCACAGATTGTAGCGGGTGTTTATTGCAACAAATTTAGTATGAAAAAATTCAATAATAAATAATTAAAAAGTTTGAGAAAATTGATTAAAGCCGAATGAATCCGAACCATAACCAAAAGTGGGTAAATAGAAACATAACATTGTACATCCTTCAAAACAATGTATGATTTTAACATTAAAAAATAATTCACTAAATGTTTTCCTCTTTTATCAACTTAAATTATAAGTTTTAACATTGATAAGAAATTTATTTAGAATTTTTTTTTCAATTTAGCAATTATAGACTAAATTATTTTATTAAACCATAGAGCTTCCCAAGCAAATAATTCATACAAAAAAACTCAATCATGAATAACCAATTAACATGATTGAAAACAAGCTGTGTTTAACTTATGTGAACCAATTAACAATTTAACCATTAACTTAATAAAGATAAAAAGAAAAGAAAAGAAAAAAAATTGACTAAAACCAAATCAACTAGGACCTTAGCAAAAAGTAGGTAAATTATAATGATTAAAGTTTCATTTTGGAAACAAAAATAAAGAAAAAAAAATTTTGGACCAAGGCAAAAAATTGAAAAAGATTATTAGGTATTAAAGGCTTAATAATTGATTTAATAATGTGAAAAATGGTTTAACTGAAAAATAAAAAAATTATGGTAACCTGTGTGTTACTTTAGAAGATAATACATAAGATATAATAACCAAACTTTGGTGATTAATAGAGCAAACAAAATTTAGTAAAATTGTAGTTATTAAACTTGGGGACTAAAATGGAACATGGATGGAATGAAGGGACTAACACAGAAAACATAGTAGAAGCTTAGGGATTGAATTTATGCTTAACCAAATAGAAAAAGTTGCAAAGTGGGCCAACAAAAACACGAGTGTCTTGTGAAAAGGGAATAAAACTTAAGCAAGGGTCAATTGCATTAAAAAAAAAAAAGCAGAAGCAAAAAAGGGGAAAAAAAAAAGTAACACTGTTCACTTACAGTGAAAATCATTGTAGATGAGCAGTGAAAACTCCACAATTTTTTTTTGTGGTCACATAACTGTTAGAACTAAGTAATTACTCCTGTTATCTAAAAAAGGATAACAAATACTCCCTCCATCCCATGTTGTTTGAAACATTTAGGATTGGCACGGAGATTAAGAAATGATGAAATAATGTATCTTTGGACAAAATTACCATTGGAAATGAAAATTGTTAAAAATAGAATGTATTTGGCGGTAGAAAGCTGGCCAGCTGGGCTTGAAATTTTCGCTATTATTGTGGCGGGAATGAGAGGCCATTCTTTCATGGTTACTGGTTTGATTCATATATATCCAACAAGATTAGAAAGTCCCTTGAATGATCAAAGTCCAGCAGAATTGAAAAGTAGGAGGCTCTTGTTAATCGAAGTGAAGATTGTACGAGCAATCTTTTCCCGTCTCCCCACTGTGAGCTATGACTTCTCTATCAACTGAACAAATTCAAAAGAAGCTGCACAACGTGTTAAAGAATGATGAAAGGCAAGGAATATGTGTGGCTTTAATGAAGGACATTAATAACAAGGGAAAATTTAAGAGAGGATCGGTTTCAGCAATAGGAAAACAGTTCAACGTAAGTCAACAAACTGTCTGGCGAATTTGGAATGAGGTGAAGGAACAATACAACAATAACAGACCAATTTCTATTGGAACAAAGCTTGCTGGTAACACAGGTCCAAAACGAGTTGAGGTGGATTTAAGCAAAGTCATTGAAGTTCCATTACACCGTCGAACAACGATCAGAACTATGGCAGCAAAACTTCACATGTCTAAATCCACTCTTCATCGACGAGTGAAAGAAGGGGTGTTTTGGCGCCACTCAAATGCCATAAAGCCTAACTTGATGGATGAAAATAAGAAAGAAAGAGTAAGGTTTTGTTTATCTATGATGGAAAAGAACTCTCTCATGCATAATCCTATGTTTATTGACATGTTTGATTATATCCATATAGATGAAAAATGGTTTTACTTGACGAAAGGATTAGAGAAATATTATCTCTTGCCGTATGAACCGGAGCCGGTTCGTAGCTGTAAAAGTAAAAGGTTCATAACTAAAGTCATGTTTTTGGCTGCCGTCGCTAGACCTAGATATGATCCAATAAGAGACCAAGAATTTTCAGGCAAGATTAGAATCTTCCCATTTGTGTACAAGGAAGTAGCCAAAAGAAAAAGCAAAAATAGAGAAGCTGGAACATTAGAGACGAAAGCCATTGTTTCAGTTACAGCAGATATTATAAAAGCTTGCTTGATTGAGAAGGTGTTACCTGCAATTCAACAAAAGTGGCCTCACACAACTCCCGGAAAGTTAATATATATTCAGCAGGATAATGCGAAACCACATTTAAAGGTTGATGACTTTGATTTCCAAAAAGCTGTAATGAGAAATGGACTTCATGTGCAATTGGTATGTCAGCCTCCAAATAGTCCTGACCTAAATGTGCTAGATTTGGGTTTCTTTCGAGCTATACAGTCTCTACAGCAGCAAAAATCTTTGAAGAACATTGATGATTTAGTTAGCGCTGTTGAGTTTGTGTTTGATGAACTCTCATCCACAAGTTTGAATCATGTGTTTGTTACCTTACAACTATGTATGTTAGAAGTAATGAAGTCAAATGGTTGTAATGGGTACAAAATTTCACATATAAGCAAAAATCGGTTGGAGCAAGAAGGGAACCTCCCAACGCAAGTTCTTGTGCCTTCTGAAGTTATTGAGGCAACAGAGGCACACTTGATGTAGTTAGGCTATGTATATAACATTGTGGCTGAAAGGTTTAACATAGCTTCTGTAGTTCTTGTCCTTTTTTGGTTATGGCTTATGGCTATGTTTAAGCCTGGTGGTTGAGCTTTTGCTATTGTAAGTAATGTATGTAGTACATGGAAAAGATGTCAGCCCATTTTTTGTAAGATATCCTATGATCTTTTGTAAGTAATCTAGTCTAATGATCTTGTAAATAACAGTTGCCAACTAAAGTGGTGGTTAAATGTTACAGGCTAATTCCCATCCTTGGTGTTACTGTATTCTTACAAGTTCATTGCAGGTTAAACTGTTGTGCTAGTTCTATTGATTGCGTTTTAAGATTTGATCCTTGTTGTGCTTTGAAATTTTAATGGATTACCGAACTATACAATATTAAGTTAGTCAGCTTCCAAGGTAGCAGAAGCTGCCCATGCTTCAAACATCAAGTAAAAGGCTTCAAAATTGATGCCTAAGAATTTAAAGAAGTTTCTTATGTCCAAAGAATGGATACTGCACGTTTTGATTGAAATTGAAGTGTTAGAAGAAGCAATGACCCCCACATAAGCCTATGTTCTGCAAAATTGGGTAGCAGGATGCAAGATGCTTTAAATTGTGGAAGAAAGACTCCTAAATTGGGGATTACAGGTTGTAACATGTTTCATGTGATCAAAAAAAGGATTCTGGAGATTTTCACTGAATTTGGAGAACTTGAACTCAAGAAAGTACTTTGACTTCTTAGTTTTCTGCTTAAAATGTCTGCAGAAAATAGAAGTGCTTCAAAATATTGGAAGAAGGCTTCCAAATTGGATTTTTGGGATAGCTACAGGTCTGTTATGATCTAATAGAAGTGACTGTAAGTTTTTATGCCATTTGAAGGTCTGGAAGTGAGGATGGCTTCTTAGGATCAAAGATTTCGCCAAATGACCTGTAGAAAAAGAACCACTTCAAACTCTTATAAGAAGGCTTAAAATTTGAGGGGTTGAACCTAGAACAAGTCTTAAATGACTAAAGGAAGGTAAAAAAAAAATTTGGCTAAGTTTGGAGCAGTAAAACCTAAAAAGTACCCCTGAGTTGAGCTGCAAAATTGCAAAACCTGCATAAAAAAACATTGGAGCAGGTTTGACTCAAGTTTGACCTTGAGGAAGGAGATAGAATTTTGAAAAAAAAATTCTAGATCTATTTATGGCCTCAAAATGGATATATTGATGGCCTTAAACCATAATTTTTGCCAAGGGATTGGATTCTGGTTATGGCTGTAAGGTAAAGGCAATATTGCTATATGAAGGTGTATGATCAATACTTATGGCCTGAGTTAGAGCTATTTAGCTGCTGTAGAATGAGTTTTAATTGAGGTCTATAGGGGCTTAACTAAAAGCAGAGGAATGTTTAAGATTTCATCCAAAGTATATAGTACACAAGCCAATGGCAAAGAACATTGTTAAAACCAAAGCTTTGCAAGATTAACTTTGGTGCCACATTAGGGTGTATGACATTGCTGAATGCTCCCACACCACTTATAGTTGATAAAAGACAGCAGTAACCTGTAGGAAGAATTCAAAAAATGCTACCCCACAAATGGAATCAGAAGAAGGAGAAAAAGAAAAAGAAAATAAAGAAGACGAAGACATGAAAAATAAGCAACCAAAGTTCCTCATTTCATTAGATACTTAACCAAGGTTAAGTCATTTCAGCTTACATGAAAAGCAGGTTCTACAAAACCTCTTTAACAACAAAATTAGAAGAACTACTTCCTACAACATAGCGTTAGTATATGCTGAAAGAAGCAACTCAAGAGAAACAACATATTTACACTCTTGAGAAGCATTTTACACCAGCAACTATAGCTTGACTACAGTACTAATGTACTACACTACATTTTGAAATTTTCCACTTCACTGCGTAGCCATTTTATCCTCAGCTCTGGACATATGGTCTCGCAAGCTACAAACTCTCTAGCAGGCTTTGATGTCACCAAATATGAAGCAGCCTTCATCCAGAATTCATCTCCTGCCACAACACCTGGGAGGTTGGAAAGTATGACCCTAACATTTCCCATGTTGCTAGGCTTCACAGATGCTGGAGGAGAAGTCCTACTTACTGGAGAAGTGCATGAATCTGATGAGACAAGAAGACACAAAACCTGTTGTGGGGCATTTCGTTGTGGAGACAGCAAGTGTGTTGACTGCATTGAAGAAATATGAAGTACTTCTGTTGCTATATTTGGATGTTGGAGTATGTCATTCCCTCCCCGATTGGAACACGATTTGTTTTCGCCATTCATGATGATACTTAACCTACCACACCAGTGAAATGGATGGTAACAGAGAAACATAGTAGAAATGTTTAGTTATGACAGCCACATAATAAAAGCTAGAAAAAGGAGAAAACTAACAAAACTCAATATCCAAGATATCACTTTAAGTTGGAATTTTCCAGAACCAGTTAAATTAAGGCTAGGTGATGCCACAAACTCCATTAAGCAAAAGACAAAATAAAACCTAAGCATTTAATAAGATTTTCAGAATTAAATCTAGTCATGTTATCTCATGCCTTTAGCTACTCAAGAGAATGGTTTATTCCCAGCCTTCCTGTTTCTTACTTTTCAAGTTTTGTCTTGTTATCCCATTCTTTCTCCTTATACATTCAAGTTCTGTTGTGGACAACTTCTCCTTATACTAAAACCCAATTGCCTAACTAAATAATAACTAAACAACAAGTGGAGGCCATGAAAATATCAACAACATATCAATATATCACTGTGATTAATTGGTTTTCATGGTTGACATCATATGCATAAAGTGCCTATAAGGACATAAGCATGCAAGCACCAAACCTGTTTCCAAAGATTTAAAATCTTAAGTACTACAACAATGAGTAGCTTAAGTATATATCACTACTATATGCGTTAATCTGCACCTATTTCAAAACAGAATAACAGAGATAGACAAAAAAGGAAACAATGGAAAGGGTGGGAGAAGAAGGTTGTTTAATGTAATTGTGTCTCCTATTACATGACTTGAAAAGACTGAATTGGGTAACCGAATCTCTCCAATTCAGTGAGCTTGAGGCAACCAATGCGTGCAATTGGGATCATCAGGACTTAGGAAAAAGCTAACACACGATTAACAGACACTAACATTAGCCACAATAACTGTAAAAACGAGAACAACAACCACTACAATTTATCAAACACTACAACAACCATAGACAATCACAACCAAATTCACCTACAAGACTAACATTGAAACAAATAAACCAGAGACGTTCTTATTTAGTTGCATTACCTTAGTCGAAGCAGGGGAGGCAAGAAAAGAAAGAGATCGACATTCTAAGGTGCAGCAGGGCTAGGAAAAAAAGGGATTGAGATCGACGTTGCTCTTCGTTGGCACTTCGGTGGCAATGTCGACCTGTTGTCGCCAGCGATCAACGACGAGATTGGGATTTTAGTGTCGCTTGCTTGTTGTAGCCTGGAATAAGGAAAAAGGAGACAGTTTGACGCTGTTACGTAGAGCAGGGCAAAGAAGAAAGAAAATGCACTCGACGCTTCCCTTCGCCGACACTTCGGTCACAATCTCGGCCCCCCATCACCGGCGATTAATGACGAGATTGGGTTTCGGTGTTGCTTGGTTGCTTCAGCCCAGAACGAAGGAGTTAGATATTAGGGATTTCTATCGAAATTTTGGTATATTTTAGTTTTAAGGTGTAAGTTGGTAAAAGGGTATTATGGTAAAGTAAATAAGAGAAGTTTACTAAATTAGGAAATGTTTCAAAGAATTTGGGATGGCCAAAGGAGGAAAGTGTTGCAGAGAATGTGGGACGGAGGAAGTATTTTTTTTTTAACTGTCCCAAAAAAAAAAGTTGTTTTCTTTTATAAAAGATCTTTAACATTCATTTTACTTTATGACCCTCATTTAAACTTTCTAAACATAAAACTCAAGAACTACACAAAACTCAAAAAAGATTTTTTTTTATTTTTTTAATTCTTATTTAAACTCTTATTATACAAAACTCAAAATAATTTATTTTTTATTTTAACTTCAAAGGTAAAAAAATAAAAAATAATAAAAATTATATATACCTTAATATCCGTGCCCAAAGAAACATATAATTTAGTTTGGGACCGGAGGAGTATAATATAATATATTGACGCTTCATTATGACTGAGGTGGATGGAAGACTTCAGGAATACCCAGTCGCCACTGGGTCTTGTTTAAGCCTGAATTTATTACGAAATTAAAGACGATCCCGGTTAACTTACCCGATCAATTATTTTCCTTCACATGGAAGTTCTGTCTTTAAGTAATTTCAGTGTTGCCTTGTCATGGTATTAGACAGATCTTGCGGGACCAGAGACCAGGGTTAATATCACTAGGAAGGGTAAAAAGTACGTGTTTTGTGTTGTTTCAAAAAATAGACACTTTATTTCATCCAACGAGCAGCCCCGAGAATTATAGAGCTAGAAATGTAAAGAGCACTAGCTAGTTCAAGTCTTCTTCCTCAATGCCATGAGTACTACTAATATAAATCACTGGTAGACAAATGTGTCAAATTTAATTGCAGTCCTATGTGTCTCACTATAGTTCAAAAACTTGATAACTTATTTTACACATTATTGTAATTTTAGGCAGCTCATTTAGCATTAAAACATATTAATATAAAATGACTTATTTTTATTTTTAAGGATTTTTTTTGTCTAAAATAGATCTCATGTGAAAACTAATATTATATAGGTACGATAATTAATTGAATAATATTTGTTTAATAATTTGACTTAGTTTTTATAAATATTACTTACTCAATTTAGAAAAAGAAAAATTAATAGAAAATTAATTATATTACAAAAATGTTATTCAATTGATTATTATATCTATAGTATCAGCTTTAAAAATGATTTTGATTCTGGATAAAAAATCATAAAAATGAAGATAAGCCATTTTTGGACTAACCCATTCAATGCTAAACGAACTAGTTTACTAACATTTTTCTAAAAAATTTCATGCGTACATTTCCAAGAAAATATATACAGTTATAAATAATGAATAAAAAAATTCTTAGAATAAAGTAATACTCCTTCATCCCAAATTATTGCAACATAATCTATTTAGGATCATTCCAAATCTTTGCAATATTCTTATATTTAGTAAACTATTTTGCCATATTACTCTTTAAATTATTATTTTAATTTATAATTTTTCCATCTTTCTTCATTTATAAGAAAAAAAATGAAGGATGAAATTGGAAACAAAATACACGTTTTTTGTTTTTGTTAATTTTCATGTTGTTGACACCCAATTTCGTCCGGCCTTTTTTTAAAAATTTAAAAAAAAAAACTAATTAAAAAAATTATTATTATTATTATTATTATTGCTAAAAAATTTTCATTATGTTAATTAGTTTAAAATATATTTTTATTTTGAGAAGATTTGATTTAAAATAATATATGTGTGAATATGTATGTGTTTGAAATAAAAATAAAATTTCAGAAAAAAATGACAAAAAATTAAAAGTTTGAGGTAAAAATGACAAAATTGAGAAGTTTCGGACAAAATTGACAAATTCTGAAAGTTTCAGGAGCTTTAGGTAATTTTTCGCGTCAATTTTGGGCCTAAACGGACGTTTCTGGCCCAAATTGACAGAAAACGTTAAAATTGTCAAAATCAGAAGCTTCTGAGCTTATCCAGAGCTGGAGTAACGTAAAGGACTGAAACTGTCATTTTACCAATTTAAAAGATAAGTTTGAGATTTTTTATTAATTTATCCGTCCACAGTTCAGCTAAGCTCCTTCTATAAATACCCCCCCAAATTCAGTGCTGAACACATAGAAAATCAGAGAAAAAAGTTCAGAGCTCCGTTTTAAAAAAGGGAAAATAGAAGCCTTAGTCCTAGCCTCTCCTCCCTCTGCCAAAACAGTCCCAAAATTATTTTTTCTTACGTTTCGACTACCTTCTTCCTCCGTTTTCCCTTTTTTTCTTTCGCCGTCGCCACCGCCGTGCCGCCCCGTCGCCCTGCCGCCGCCGTCTCGCCGTCGCCGTCGCCGTTCCGCCGCCGCGCCCAGCCGTCCTGCCGTCGCCGTCACTCTCACACCGTCGCCGTCGCCGTCACCGCCGCCGTGCCGCCCCGTCGCCTTCCGCCTGCCGCCCTGTCGCCTTCCGCCGTGCTCCCGCACGCCTTCGCCCTCGCCGCCGCTTGCCTGGCCGCCACCGTTCCCCCCTGCCCCTGGCCGCGATTTCACGTTTCCTGTTAACAGGAAATTCAAAATTCAAAATAAAAAGGTACAACTCTCGTTTAATCCTTCATCTTTTCAATTTCTTTCATTTTGGTCACTAACCTTTTTCTTTGGTTCTTGCAGAAAACAAAAAAAAACTAATTACTAATTCTTTTACTTGTTTATTTATTTGTTTATTATTGTTATTGTTACTAACCCCTTTTTTATTGTTGTTATTAACAACCAACTAATCTAACTTTACTAACTTCTTTTCTTTTTTTTTGTTATTAACAACTAATCTAACTTTACTAATTTTTTTTTATTGTTATTAACAACTAATCTAACTTTACTAACTTTTCTTTTTATTGTTATTAACAACTAACCATATTAACTGTGCTAACTTTTATTATTATTGTGGATGGCCAAAAAGCCCCACTTTATTATTAATTTTTTTTGATGATTAAAAAAATAAAAAGGAAATTTTATGTGAATAATTTTTAAAGGCTAACAAAAATCACTAATAAAAAAAACCAACTATCTTTTATTATTTTGAGACATAACTTTTATTCCTTTTAATAAACAAACATAATGAAATAATGAAAAATAAATAAATAAATAAATGAATATAAATCATTTTCTTCAAATATATCTTTAAAAGTAATGATTTTTAATTAATAATTAATTAAATAATTAATAAAATTTAATAAAAATTAAATTCCATGTCCAAATGATCCGCTAGGATCCATGGCTTGGAAAATATTTTAAATAGAATATATAAAATATTTTTTTAAATAAAGTATATAAATAAATTTTCCTTTATTATAAAAAATAAAAACTTTGAACTAATATTTTTACTTATCTCTTTATCCAGCAAAATAATAAAATATAACTTTTTAGTTTCTTTATTAATAAAAAGAATAAAAGAGTAAATTTTTTTTTTTTGGGCTAATATTTTACTTATTTTTTTTACTTATTTCTTTCAAAATAATAAAAATATATAAGTTTTTGTTTTCTTTATTAAATAAAATTTTATCCAAATGATTTCAAATAAAGGTAATAATAAAAAATTAAATCTCTTTACTTATTAATTAGACGTATTTATAAATTAGAAAATTGAAAAAAAAAAATCTTTTAACAAACAAAAAGAACATAAAAAAATCATCTAAATATCAAAAACTTTTCTTTATATACATATAAATCTTTGATTTCTTTAATCTTTTTTTAAAATAAATTATATAAATATCAAAACTTTACCTTTATTTTTTTTGAAATATACATATAAATTTTTAGTTTCCTTATTAAATAATCATTTTTGCTTAATCTTTTTTTTTATATAAAAAATAAAACAAATAAATATTAAGACTTTTCTTTTTGAAATATACTTATAAATTTTTGGTTTCATCATTAAATAAATAAAGTTTTGTTTACTTTTTGATTCACCTTTTTATCAAATAAAATATTAAGACTTTACTTTTATTTTAAAAAATATACATATAAATCTTTAGTTTTCTTCATTAAATAAATAAAACCTTGATTAAATAATTACTTTCTTGGTTCATCTTTTATCAAATTAAAAAAATAAGCTTAAAAATAAATATGTATAAATATCAAGACTTTTTATATAAATCTTTTCTTGAATAATTAATTTTGGTTTATCTTTTATCAAACAACAAAAATCAATCAAATACATGAATATCAAGATTTTATTGGTAAATAAAATCCTGGTATTAAATAAAAAGAAATAAAAAAAGAAGAAAACCTCCACTTTATTTATTGTTATTTAATTTTTATTTATTTTATGGTTAAACTCATTTCATTTAAAGAAATTAGCCATAAAAAATATATATGTAAAATAAATCTGAACCATGTTGTTAAGTCAAAAAAAAAAAAAAAATTTTTTTAGTTCATGGTATATTGGCTGGAAACTGTCTCGTGCCCGCTTTTGAGCTGCTTCACCTGGTGAAGAGGGTCTGGCTGAGTAACAATGCCCCGTACCATGATCAAAGATTTTTATTTTTAAACTCTTTGATTCCTTTAAATTAACTTCTTATTAAATAAAAAAAATTAATTTTTTTTAATTCTTTTGTAAATTGAGTAATTCTTTAAATAATAAATATCCTTCATTAAACAAGAAAAAACAGATAAGAAAAAAAAAAAAAGAAAGATAAGAGAAAGATAAAAATAAAAAAGACAAAGAAAAGAAAAGAAAAGAAAGAAAAGAATAATAAGATATAAAAAAGAAAGATTTTTTTTTTAAAATCATTAACAAATTTAATAACAAAAGACTTATAAGTTAAACTAATAATTAATTCCATAAAGTAATAATTAAATAATTAACTCTAAATAATTTCCATATCCGCATGATCCGGCAGGATCTACGGTTTGGAAAATATCGACTTTTTTTAAAATTAAATAAATAAAAAGGTAAAAATCCATATTTACAATATGGATTAAATTGATTAAAATTTCGTCAAATTCCGTGTCCAAATGACTCGGCAGAGTCCATGGTTCGGAATCCAAATCTTCCGTGTCCAAATGACTCGGCAGAGTCCATGGTTCGGAAGTATAAAATTCTATCCAAATTAACTTAAAAATCCACATTTTCCCATAATTCAGTTAAAATTTCTAATTTCAAAAATTAACTGAAAATTATTTAAAAGCAAAGCGAAACAAAATTAAAATTAACTAAGGTGCCAATTTTGGGCGCTATAACAATATTGTTTTAACGTAACCGTACTCCCGATCCCCGAACTCTCGCAGACCATATTTTAGGTATCCAATCGACCTAAGAAAAACCGATTGGTGGCGACTCCCGAAAACGAACAATACGTTGCCACAGCTTGGCGACTCCACTGGGGACTCGACGTTAGTGAGTCGAGCCTAAAGTTGATTTGTTTTGATTTACTTTGCTTATTATGTGGATTTTTATATGCTATATTTACTTAGCGAAAACATGCATTATGCATTCACAATATGAAGCTCTATACCCGAGCTTCCTCAAATCAAACACAATTCATTCTAAGCGGAATTGGTGTTGCTGTCCTTGTGAGGCCATGGTCTCCAAGCCTTCACCGGTTTCAAAGTAGCAAAGTAGTGTATTGCCTTCTGAGACGGTTAGTCTCTGCATGGGCCCACGAAAAGCTACGACTCGAATTAATCCATTCCTTACATTAACCCTAGAGGGTAAGGAATTGGGCCGTCACTATAATTTAGTGACGGGATTCGGGAACTATCCCTAGCCTTTTTGATTAACCACCTTCTGCATATAGAATTCCTCACTCTACCGTAGAGCCAGCCATTAAGAAACTCCTTCGGTTCCAATTACCATAGGCCTTGTCTTGTCTATATGTTTGTATGAATCTATGTGTTACCTTTTTACTAACTCTGTTTTTTTTCCTTATTTTTCCGGCATATACATTTCATCATTAAAGAAAAATATTTGGTGAAAGAAATTACTATCATGGATATTCTCGATTACCTTCCCACGGCTGTCAGTGGATCGTGGAATAACACGGTAATAGAAACTCAGCCCGAAGCTATGGAATACTCCGAGATGGCCCAAAAACTTCACGGAGATTCTCTGATGTCCCACTCTCACGTACAGCTCAAGGACCAGGTATCGGTCCGGATAAATCAGAATGACACCACTGAATTGTTACAAGTGTGGAATAGTTGGAGCCCTACGGATCGCGAAGCATTCACAGCAACGTACGGTCATATTGCTCGCCTACTAAAAGTCACCGTCGACGCACCACTTATCCGGGCTCTAATCCAGTTCTGGGATCCATTTTATCGGTGCTTTTCGTTCGACAAGATAGATCTGGTTCCAACCTTAGAAGAATACAGTAACCTCTTGGGTTGGTCCTCCGACTATCCAATTGAGACGTATCAACATGACAGAAGAACGGAACCTCATCGAGCCCTGGCAAAATTACTGGATGTGCCAGCTTCCAGTCTTCAAGCCAAGTTTGCAACAAAAGGATCTCGGAAATTTATCAGTTGGACCGACTTGAAGCAATTGAGCCATTCTCTCCCTCAGAAGAATCAACGACGCAAGCTTTTTGCATTGGCAATATATGGCCTGGTAGTCTTCCCAAGAATTGTTGGATTCATCGAAGGAGACGTTATCACGCTATTTGAGCAAGTCTGCTACACTCAAGTGAATCCGACCTCAGTAATCTTATGCGAAACTATCAAGGCATTAAACTTCTGTCGCCAAAGAGGGGGCAAATTCATGGGATGTTCACACCTTCTCAACATTTGGATTAAAAGCCACCTTCCTTGTGATAAGCAACACTTCGGAAATCGCTTTTCAAAGGACTTCATACCAATCGAAGCTTTTTTGAAAAGTGAAACCACTCACCATGATAGCAAGGAAGCATGGGTTGACTACTTCAGAAACATCACTGAATTTCAAATTGAATGGAGAGCCCCCTGGTCCACCTCCACCCGAGTAGTCTACCGTTGCGGCAATTGCCCATGGGTTCCTCTCCTAGGTATATGGGGAGGAACAAGTTATGCCCCAGCTCAAGTGCGAAAACAATTTGGGTCCATGCAATTTATACCCATGACGCATAACCTGAGTAAGTTGGAATTCTCACATGAAGATCCAAATTCAAATAAGCTTGCAATGGGTATTTCAATTGCATGGAAAAGACTCTTCATATTAAAGTCGGGCCCTATTATTTCTCCCACTACTTATTATGAATGGAGAAATGACCGGAAAGAAGGAATAGTTCTACCCGACGAGCTTATCAGAAAGTTGGCGAAAAGAGAGCTGGAGAAAGAACTAGATGAAGAAAAGGAGAAAAACAAGAAGATGCACCTCGACATACAACAGCTCGGTCACAAGACACAACTCCTCGAAGAGAAGATCGAATGCCAAAAACAAGTTATCTCCCAACTAGTGGACGAAAATGATCAAAAGGAGATGAGAGCAAGATATTGGGAAGATCAGTACATGCTTTCCCAAGAACAACTACAAATATTTTTGGCAGAAGTCAGAAAAGTTACAGAGCAAGCCCAACTAATGGGCGAAGAAGCCAAGGAGTTAGAAGAACTGAGCTGTCCTACTCCATCAGTAAATGTTCAAAGAATGATGGAGTTCATATCTAAGGCCAAAAAGCAGTATTGTACTTTGGGTCGTTTCTTTTAAGGAAACAAACTTTTGCTGGATGTAATTGAGAAATTCCACTATAGTTATTCTTTCACCAAGTCTTTACAATATTCATGCATGCATCCATCACATCAATCATATACACATAGAATCTAATAAAATAAATATTCCTTGAAAGGGTAAAATTGGACCTCAACACCGATATTCAACTCGGCTCCAAACAAGATTAATGGCAGAACAAGCCGAAGGACGTCTCATAGAGATGGAGTCCAAGATTGAAAGTATGGCAGAACAGATGAGACAATTGATGGAACTAATCAAGGGGAAAGCAACTCAAATTCCCATCAAAGAAGCACAAGATCCCACTTATCCTCCGGGATTCACTCCGCAACGAGTCTCAGTCCAAGAAAACCTGTTTCAAGAACCAGGACAGTCTACTAGTGTTCACCTGAAACAAGACACCGTACATGAAGAGAAGAAGATGTTACCAAAAGAAGAAGCAGAATCTCAAAAACTCGAAACGATAGAAAAGAGACTGCGAGCCATTGAAGGAGGTACTATGTTCGGATCTCTCTCAGTGGATGACCTCTGCTTAGTGCCAGACGTCGAAATCCCTTCGGACTTTAAGGTGCCAGATTTCGTGAAATACGATGGAACGAGTGATCCCATCACTCACATCACTTTGTTTCTCAGAAGACTACAACCACTTACCAAAGATGAGAAGGTGTGGATCGCACTTTTTCAGGAAAGTCTCACAAAATCAGCATTACAGTGGTATCTAAGCCAAGGTCCAAGAAACATAAAAACTTGGAATGACTTTGCTCAGGCCTTCATCGGCAACTATAAACATGTTATGGACTTAGCTCCGGATCGCCAAACTCTCCAAAACATGGAGAAGAAAAAAACAGAAACTTTTAAGGAATATGCCCAACGATGGAGGGACTTAGCTGCACAAGTACAGCCACCCATGACAGAAAGAGAAATGGTCACTTTGTTTGTCCAGACACTGAAATACCCATATTATGACAAACTTATTGGCAATGCGGCAACTAACTTCTCCGACGTAGTCATGTCTGGAGAAAGGATCGAGCATGGTATCAGGACTGGGAAGATTACTGAGTCCTTTCGTGATCCTATGAAAAGAGGAGGACCATCCAGAAGAAAAGATGAAGAAATACAACAAATCGGACGAGGAAGAGGGATTCCCCTCGTGGGTACCGTGGCTACCGGACTTCGCTTATCCTATTCTGCCAACAGGCCCAATTATTATCCTACCAATAGGCCCAATGATTATCCTCCAAATAGGCCCAGTGATTATCTTCCCAATAGACCCAACAATTATTCTCTCAACAGGCCTAATCAGTTACGGCCACCTGTTCCGACTCCTCCAATGCCTGCACCAAGACCACGAGAAATTTTCGCACCGATTCCCATGACTTATACTGAGTTGTATCCAAAACTCATCCAGAGCCAACTCATTCGCCCAATTCCCATAATGCCATTCGAACCCCCATATCCAACATGGTATGACCCTAAACTAAATTGCCCATATCATGATGGTGCCGTGGGCCACGGACTCAAAAATTGCATAGCATTGAAGCGTATAGTCCAACAATTAATTGAGTCAAAGTGGTTGGACTTTTCCGATGAACCAAACGTCACTCATAATCCATTGCCTCCTCATCAAGCCAAACCAGTCAATATGATGGAAGAATATTGGCCGATGAAGAAAACAGTCAATGATATCATAACCCCTCTTAAGTATGTATATTCATGCCTTGTGAAAGAAGGGATTATCATAGGAAAGTCTTCTGGAAATAAAGAAGTCGAGGATGAGGAGTGGTGCAACTTTCATAACAGTAAGAGTCATTCTATCCAAGAATGCCCAGAATTCCGTAAAAGTCTACAAAGTTTCATGGACTCCTCCCAAATCATCGTTTTTATGTCAGATAAAGAGGATGACGTGAATGTGATAATTAAAGAACAAGAAGTCAATATCATGCCAAGACCACTAGTCATTCCAATCTCAAAATCTGCTCTCAAGCCTTTAAGAATTCAAGTTCCAAAGCCATTCCTGTACAAATCAGACAAAACTGTTCCATGGAACTATGGCTATACTTCTAACATCACATCAACTCCGTTAGAAGTTGGGGGCATGACTAGAAGCGGTCGGTGTTATTCTCCCGAGCAAATGAACAAGCTCCAACAAGAGAAGAATGTTACGGATCCAGCAAATGGACCTATTAACACATCTAAAGAGTAAGAAATGCCTCGAGCAGTAACAGATGAACAAGCTACTGAGTTTCTCAAACTCATAAAGCAAAGTGAATACAGCATCGTGGAGCAATTGAACCGTCTGCCAGCAAAGATCTCCATACTTTCATTGCTCTTAAGTTCTGATGCCCATCGAGAAGCTCTTCTCAAAGTCCTGAATAAGGCTTATGTTGAACAAGATATCTCCGTGAACAACTTTGACCACCTTGTCAACAACATCACGGCACAAAATCTCATCACATTCACTGACGATGAGATACCAGCAGAAGGAAGGGGTCACTCTAAGGCTCTACATATTTCGATTAAATACAAAGATCGGATTATGGCTAGAGTTCTGATCGACAATGGATCAGCTCTAAATGTAATGCCATTAGAAACTTTACATAAGATCGGTTTAGACCCATCACACCTCAACAACAGTCATATTGTTGTTCGAGCATTTGACGGAACAAAGAGAGATGTGGTTGGAGAAATAGAGCTACCAATTGGGATTGGTCCCTGTCTTTTCCATATCACATTCCAAGTCATGGACATTTCTCCATCTTATACTTGTCTGCTGGGAAGACCATGGATCCATATGGCTGGAGCAATTCCTTCCTCATTACATCAAAAAATGAAATTCATCATTGAAGGAAAGATAATCACAGTCTTTGCTGAAGAAGACATTCTGCTATCTAGACCTGCGGATGCTCAATATGTTGAGGTCAATGAAAATATACCTGATTGCTCCTTCAGGTCTTTTGAGATTGTCAATGCTGCTTATGTCAGTGAATATGGAGAAGAACCCGTTCCTAACATCTCTAAAACAAGTCGCATGGTTGCCAAACTCATGATAAAAGGAGGATACTCACCGGGGTTAGGTTTGGGACAAGATTTACAAGGAATCCCAGAGCCATTGAAAATATCTGCAAATGAAGGGAAATACGGCCTAGGCTTCACATCGACAAGACATGATAAAATGAAGGCAATAGCTGAAAAGAGAGAAAAGAGGATTGCACGATTAACAGGGCATCCTCTCCAGGAAAGAAATCTGGATATCCCTGAAATCACCGAAACGTTCGTGAGTGGTGGTCTCATTCCGAAAAATGACAATGAAAGCAAGCTGACTATCAACATCAACAAGTCTTTTGAAAGTCTTTCTATTCAGGCAATCATCAGCGATTCACCTGAAGAGGAGGAGCTCGTTCAACCTTGTGGCCCACGGGATGTGCTGAACAATTGGGAGGCGATAGAACTGCCTGTTATAATCGAAAGCTTTCCAAAGTAATCTAATAGTAAAAACCTCCTAAAGAAAAGTTCAATCAATAGGGTGTAGTCTTTGTTTAAGTGAACCTTTTAGTTATTACTTTTATTCTAATAAAGTTGTGATTTATGCAAATTGTAAATAAAGTACCAGTTTGCATCCATCTCATTCGTGCCATTTTTTTTTTCTCTTCTCTTTCTTTTCTCTCTGGATAATGCAGACCCAAAACTCTCTTTGATGACAATGAAAGAATGAACTTTGATAATCCTGTAAACACTACCGACTCGGATGACGAAGATCTTCAAGTATCTCCTGAGCTATTAAAAATGATTGAGCGAGATGAAAAAGAAAGAGCAACAAGTCAAGAACCAACTGAGGTATTCAACCTGGGAGACAGTCAGGATGTAAAAGAAGTCAAGATTGGCACTTTATTCCCTCCTGAAGAAAAAGAAGAATTAGTCTATTTATTGAAAGAATATGTGGATGTATTCGCTTGGTCATACCAAGATATGCCCAGCTTAAGCTCAGACATAGTACTACACAAAATACCCTTGAAGCCTGGGGCGAAGCCTGTCAGACAGAAGTTACGAAGATTAAAGCCGGAGTTAATCTTAAGAGTAAAAGATGAGATTCGAAAGCTGTGGGATGCAGGATTCCTTGGGGTCGCTGAATATACAGAATGGGTGGTTAACATTGTCCCAGTCGAAAAGAAAGAAAGTGGGAAACTAAGAGTTTGTCAGGACTACCGGCCTTTGAACGAAGCCAGTCCTAAAAATAACTTCCCACTTCCTCATATTGATACACTGGTGGATAATACCGCAGGAAACTCCTACTTTTCCTTCATGGATGGTTTTTCTGGATACAATCAAATCAAACTTGATCCAGATGACATGATAAAAACTGCTTTTATTACCCTTTGGGGTACCTTCTACTATAAGGTGATGCCTTTCGGGTTAAAGAATGCTGGTGCTACATATCAAAGAGCCATGGTCACGTTGTTCCATGACATGATGCATAAAGAAATTGAAGTATATGTGGACGACATGATCGCCAAAACTTTCACTGCTGGGGGGCATCTAAAAGTGCTAAGAAAACTATTCGATAGACTTCGCAAATATCAATTGAAGTTGAATCCTGCCAAATGTACTTTTGGAGCCTCTTCAGGAAAGTTATTGGGTTTCATGGTCAGCAAGGACGGGATTCGAGTTGACCCGAGTAAAGTCAGAGCGATACAAGAAATGCAACCCCCGAAGACTCCAAAACAAGTAAGAAGTTTTCTGGGTAGAATCAACTTCATAGCAAGGTTCATATCACAATTGACGTCCAAGTGTGAACCGCTTTTCAAATCACTAAAGAAGAACAATCCGATTGAGTGGAATAACGAATGCCAAGAAGCGTTCGAGAAAATCAAACGATATCTATCAAATCCACCAGTCTTGATACCACCTCGATCCGGAGAACCATTGATTCTATATTTATCCATACAGGATTCTTCATTAGGATCCGTATTGGGTCAACGTGATGAGACAAGCAAGAAGGAGCATGCAATTTACTATTTGAGCAAAAAGCTTACCACATATGAAGCTAAATACTCAATAGTAGAAAAGTCCTGTTGTGCCCTTGCATGGGTAGCACATCGACTACGACACTACATGCTCAACAACACAATATTGCTGATCTCCAAGACTGATCCCATTAAGTACATTTTCGAGAAACCCGCTTTATCAGGCAGGATTGCAAAATGGCAAATGCTGTTATCTGAATACGACATACAGTATGTCACCCAAAAGGCCGTAAAAGGAAGTGTGATCGCTGAATATCTGGCTGATAGAGCATTGGAGGATTATGAGGCCATGAGAATGGACTTTCCTGATGGTGATATAATGACGATAGAACAGGAAGTCGATGAAGAAAATGAAACATGGAAAATGGCATTCGATGGAGCATCTAATGCTTTGGGACAAGGGATTGGAGCTATACTCATCTCTCTAAGCGGAGAGCAGTTTCCCCTCACAGCAAAAATTACATTTCCTTGTACCAACAATATAGTAGAGTATGAAGCATGTGCTATGGGACTCCAAATGGCACTGGATTTGAAAGTGCGAGATCTCCGAGTCTATGGGGATTCCGCATTAGTCATATATCAAATCAATGGAGAATGGGAGACAAGAGATTCAAAATTAATCCCTTACCAAAAGCTTATACTAGACATGACTCGAAGATTTAACAGTATAAGTTTCCATCATCTTCCAAGGGAAGATAATCAAATCCCAGACGCTTTAGCTACTTTGGCTGCTATGTACAAGATAAGCGACCCTGAGCATACTCCTGTGTTCGAGATGAAAATAATAGATTCTCCAGCTTATTGCATGAGCATCGAAGAAGAATTGGATGGAAAGCCTTGGTATCATGATATCAAGAAATACCTCCAAGAACGAACATATCCACTAGAAGCATCAGAAAATGACAAGAAATTTCTACGAAGATTGTTAATGGGTTTTCTTTTAAACTTAGACATACTCTACAAGAAAACCCCAGACTCGATGCTACTTCGCTACGTAGATACTCATGAAGCACGAAAGATCATGGAAGAAGTTCATTCTGGAATATGTGGAGCACACACTAGTGGTCATACCATGGCAAGACAAATAATGAGGGCTGGCTACTATTGGCTCACATTGGAAAGTGATTGTATTAATCACGTGAGAAAATGTCACAAATGTCAAATATATGCCAACAAGATCCAAGCTCCACCCACCCCTCTTAATGTAACAGCAATACCTTGGCCTTTTGCCATGTGGGGAATTGACGTCATTGGAGCCATTACCCCTAAAGCTTCCAATGGTCACAAATTCATCCTAGTGGCAATTGACTACTTCACTAAATGGGTAGAAGCTATGTCATATGCAAGTGTGACTCAAAAGGTGATATGCCGGTTCATTAAGAAAGAAATCATTTGTCGCTATGGGCCGCCGGAATGTATCATCTCAGACAATGCCACAAACCTGAACAATGCAATGATGCAGACTTTGTGCCGGCAGTTCAAAATCAAACATCTCAATTCGGCACCTTATCGACCAATGATGAATGGTGCAGTAGAAGCGGCCAATAAAAATATCAAGAGAATTGTTGAAAAGATGATCGTCACTTATAAGGACTGGCATGAGATGTTACCTTTTGCACTACATGCTTATAGAACTTCTACCCGTACTTCTACTGGAGCAACACCTTTTTCCCTGGTATACGGCATGGAGGCTGTATTGCCCATCGAAGTCGAAATTCCTTCATTAAGGGTACTAATGGATACTCGATTAAGAGAAGCAGAATGGATCAAGGCTAGATACGAGCAATTAAACCTAATTGATGAAAGAAGAATGATAGCCCTTTGCCACGGACAGCTTTATCAAAGAAGGATGATTCGTGCTTACAATAAAAAGGTTCGCCCACGACAATTTCACGAGGGTGACATAGTGCTCAAGAAAATTTTACCCATTCAGCATGATTCCAGAGGAAAATGGACACCAAATTATGACGGGCCATATGTCGTAAAGAAAGCATTTTCAGGAGGGGCACTAATTCTGACAGAAATGGATGGACGAGAGTTACCAAAGCCAGTAAATTCAGATTCAGTAAAGAAATATTTTGCATAATGAAGACATTTTCGGACAGAAGGGAAGAAGTGGATACAGAGTTACCAAAGTTTATTTGATCAAAGTTGTCAAAGAGAGTTTTCTTCCCTTACACTTTCATTATCTATCTGTACCCAAGATTTTTATATTCTCTTACACATAAATAAAAAGCCAATTCTCTTTAGCTTGCCTTTGATTCTCACGTTCAAAATGCTAAAGTTGCTTCTATCCAGTTCTTTTCCTTCAAATCTCACATTCCTACTAGCCTTAAGTGTGCAATAAATTGTGACTTTTGAAGGAAGAATAGTAATAATTAAAACTTAGAAAAAAAAAAAAGACCGTAGATTACTTTGATAAGCTTTATGAATTAAAACAGATAAGATTGAGGTCCTGCTTTGCGAGCGGCATAGAACATAGGCTAACAAAGAAGAAGGAGTAACAAATCTTTGGGAGATAGCCTTGGTGGTAGCCTGAATGATCGCTTCAAAAGTCTTAACATGTCTATGTCAGCAAGAAAGAATCATACTCACGAATATCTCAACAGGGACAATTATCCAGAGAGGCATAAAGTACGAGGCGGACATTAAGGAAATTGAAGCCAAAATTTAAGAACAAATCAAGGAAAGAAGATTTTTGAAAAGAGTTAGGCTTTTGAGACAATGGACAATAGCTGGAAAGCGAGACAATGAACAACAGCTGGAAAGCGAAACAATGGACAACAGTTGGAAAGCATAAAGAGATTCAACGATAGAAGGTAATTACAAAGAGGATCCAGTAAAGCAAAGATATAAAAAAATAAATCCATCAGTTACACATGCTCTGCATTCATGCATTTCACATCATGCATGCATGGCATACAGAACAAGGATCAAATGGGAAGCGTATCCACCGCACAGTCACAGCAGTATAAGCTGACGTCTCAGTGACATCCGCTTTTACCAATCTACCGCTGGATGCACAGCTGATATAGTGGACCCAGCCCCATCAGCAATTCAAGGATAAAGTAGACAATATTGTCAAAATCCTGGTAATCAATTCAATAATCGAGGCTACACCGGGATGGACAGAATTGATGCCAGCTTAGCGGTATCCAAGATAAGAAATAGCTATGGTCAAAGATAAGCGCGGATATCGAGAAATATTGTCGTCGAAAGCAGACAATGGATTCAATAATCAAGGATTGGATCAATGTCATGCCTGATGAGATATCAAAGATAAGAAATATCTGTGATACTAAAATAAAGTAGGATCTACTTTTCCGGTTAAACGGCGGATACGGTACTCCGTGACTCTCAAGTCGGTTCTCTCAGTTGCCCATAATAACTGATTCCTTCACCCCTTCTTTCTTTTACTTCCTCCTAGAAAATGGATCCTACTTTTTCCGCCTTGCGAAAGTATTTCCCTTCTCTCCCAATGAACATCCTAAAAAAGATCTACCAAGTTCGTTGTGAACGATTAAGAGCTCTGATGCATAAAGGAATCCCTGAAGATGTGCGGTGGTTAATTGAAGCTAAGGTTCGTCTGGCAGGTGAAATCCCATAGGCATTTGTGTCTCACATGCCTGGTGTAGGCAAAAGCTCTTATGCCAAAAAGCGAAGAGCGAGGAGACTAGGCGTCTGTCATAAATGCGGACGCTGGACCTGTAATACTAAATGTCGTTCTTTAGGGATGATCTCTGATAATCGAGAAGATAAAATACGATTCATTAAGAATGGCCTGAGTAAGGACTCGTTGGATGATATCCAATTGACTCTTGAGACGCATTCTTGTGGATCTGTGCAACGTGAACTTCTTGGTTTATGGAGCATTTTTCATGAAGAACGAAACCGTTACAGTCCCGGGAATCTGACTGTAAATGACCCTGTTTGCCAGCTTGTAAGAAAACTAGATGGGAAGCAAATCCTCGACTCATAGAAGCCGTTAATGCCGTTACTGGACGTAAAACCAGTGGAAGATGTGAGCCACAGTCACAATTACTGTACATACAGTTTGTTATATTTGGAAAAGTTTGCATTTTTTTTTTACAGATGTACATGCTCTTCTAAGTGTAATCGACACGTTATCCATTTCATCGCTATAAATGCATGTTCTTCCAGTCGGTTATCTAAGTTTCCTTCAATAACTAATTCCTTTCCATCATCTCTCAAATTCTTCTCTCATCAATGGATTCTACTCTTTCTACCCTGCGAAAATACTTTCCTTCTCTTCCAATAAAAGTCCTTAAAAAGATCTACCTTGCTAGATGTGAAAGAATCAGAGTTTTTACACGCAAAGGCATTCCCGATAATGTGTAGTGGATAATTGAAGCTAAGGTCCGTTTGGAGGGTGAAGTTCCAGATGCATTTATGCCCCGCATGCCCGGTTTAGGTAAAAGCCGTTATGCCAAAAGGCGAAGAGCAAAGAGACTAGGCGTGTGTTATAAATGTGGGCGATGGAATTGTAATACTAAATGTCGCTCTTTAGGATACATCTCCATAAATCATGAAGATAAAAGAAAATTCATTAAGAATGGCCTGCGTAAGGAATCTCTGGAAGATATCCGAGAGACTCTTGAAACGCATTCTTGTGAAAAAGTGCAAGGTGAAATTATCGGTTTATGGAGGACTTACCATAAAGAACGAAACCATTACAGTTTTGGGAATGTGACTTTAAACGACCCTGTTTGTCAGTTTGTAAGAAAACTGGATGGGAAGCAAATCCCCGACTTATAGAAAGCATTGAAGCTATTACTGGACATAAATCAGTGGAAGATGAGAGCCACGGTCATGATTCCTGTACATATAAGCTGTCATTTGGCTTTTCTTTTGACAATAATGTACTTGCTTCTGTAAGTGTAATTAACGCATTATCCCTTTCATCACTATAAATATGTGTTAGTTATTTTCGTTTCCTATAATCACTAATTTCTTTCTTTGCCTCCTTCATCAATGGAGTCTTCTCTTTCCGCCCTATGAAAGTATTTTCCTTCCTTCCCAATAAATGTTCTTAAAAAGATTTATCAAGCTAGATGTGAACGATTCAGAGTATTTATGCACAAAGGCATTCCTGATAATGTGCGGTGGCTAATTGAAGCTAAGGTTCGTTCAGCTGGTGAAGTTCCAGAAGCGTTCTTTCCCCGTATGCCCGGCTTTGGTAAAAGCGCTTATGCCAAAAAAAGAAGAGCAAAGAGGCTAGGCGTTTGTCATAATTGTGGATGGTGGATTTGCGGCAATAAATGTCGTTCTCCATGAGTGATCACCAGAAATCGTAGTGATAGAATAAGATTCATTAAGAATGGCTTGCGTAAGGAATCTCTAGAAGATATTCGAGAGGTTCTTGAAGCGCATTCTTGCGGAATAGTGCAATTTGAGGTTGTTGGATTATGGATAATTTTCCAAAAAGAACGAGATCGCTACAGTCTTGGGAATCTGACCCTAAACGACCCAGTTTGCCAGTTTGTGAGAAAGCTAAATGAGATGCAAATCACCGATTCATAGAAAGCATTGAAGCCATTACTGGACGCAAAGCCAGTGGAAGACGAGGATCAAAGTCACGATTACTGTACGTGCTAGCCGTCGCTTTTGAAATTTTCCTCCCCTTTTGGTAATAATGTATCCACTCCTGACGTGAACCAAAGTCACGATTACTGTACGTGCTAGCTGTCGCTTTTGAAATTTTCCTCCCCTTTCGGCGATAATGTATCCACTCCTGACATGAGCCGTAGTCACGACACTGTACATGCTAGCTGTCGCTTTTGAAATTTTCCTTCTTCTTTGGCAATAATGTAACCACTCCTGACACGAACTACTGTATATAGCTGCCACTTTTGAAATTTTCCTTCTCTTCCAACAATCACGTACCTACTCCTGACGTAAGCTACAGTAGTGACTACTGTACATGCTAGCAGCTATTTTGAAAATTTTCCTCCTCTTTTAACGATAGTGTACCCATACCTGACCAGAGTCGTACTTGTGACTATTGTGTATAGCTAGCAATAATGTATCCATTCTTGAAAATAAAATTATTGCCTTATCTCTTCATCTCTATAAATATATCCTCTTTTCTCACAAGGGTAAGGATAGGAATGGAGAAAACCCCAACTCGTAAATCCCGAAGTATTTGTGTATTTTCTGGGGCTTTTCCTGGAAAAGATGAAGAGTATTTAAAGGCAGCCAACCATTTGGGTAGAGTATTAGCTGAGCGAAAAATACATTTAGTTTATGGAGGAGGTAGTGTCGGATTAATGGGAGGTGTAGCATCAGCAGCATCTTTAGGAGGAAGTCAAGTTTTGGGCATCATCCCTAGACCTTTGAAATTTGTTTCTGGGGGCACGATTGGAGAAGAATTAGTGGTTAAAAATTTGCAAGAGCGTGTGTTACAAATGCTTTTAAATGCTGATGCTTTTATCGCTCTACCAGGTGGTTTTGGCACATTGGGAGAAGTCTTTCAAATTGCTTCCATGGCCCAACTTAATTTGCATAAGAAACCCATTGGGCTTTTAAATGTTAACAATTTCTTTACAGGTCTGATAGCTTTTATGGATTATGCTATGCAGAAGAATTTCATATCAAGAGTGGCACGGCGAATTATAATATCCGCAACAACTACTGAAGAATTGCTAGATAAAATATAAGCTTTTGTTCCTGAACCAGATCCAGCAATGATTCAGATAGACTGGACACGACAGTCTTTCCCGACCAGTTCACTCCCATAATGGTCCTCTACTCACCCTGTTGAAGTATTGTGGAAGAAAGAAGCGATCTGATCCGTTTTTCTTGTCCTTTCGTTTTAATTATCAGCATTTTCTTTCGCGTTTCAGTTTTTCTTTTCAGGGAATCTCTTTTTTTTATAAGATAGTTTCGTCCATGCTGATATTAAAACCATAGGACAATGCCTTTAGGTTGGAATGGCTGAGTAAAGAGTAATTTTTATTGCTCTTGAGACGCATCCTATTAGGTCTACTAGGCATAACATTTTGGGATAGTTAAGCTTCAACCTTATTTGGATGACATATCTCTCAAGCGAATCTATATTTACTAAAGAAAATATTAGATGAACCTTGGATATTGATTCCAAACATCCGTTCCCTTTACATAATTTGTTAGCGATATTGTCATCATCAAGATTCACTCATTTTATCGAAGTCTAAAGTTTCGCACTCGCCTATTATGCAAATTCACACTTTCGAAGAAAATTATTCCAATTCTAATTGCTTTCATATAAATTTCGCTCGAGGTTCAAGGAGAGTTCCTTAACCTCATTCAATCAAATTTTCAAACGATAGGAAAGTTTCTATCGTCGAGGTTAAAAGAATTTTCCTTAACCTCAAAATCATCAATTTTCCTTCAAACGATAGGAGAGTTCCTATCGTCGAGGTTCTAAGGTAGGACCCTTAACCTCAAAACAATTAATTTTCCTTCAAACGATAGGAGAGTTCCTATCGTCGAGGTTCTAGGGTAGGACCCTTAACCTCAAAACAATCAATTTTCCTTCAAACGATAGGAGAGTTCCTGTCGTCGAGGTTCTAAGGTAGGACCCTTAACCTCAAAATCATCAATTTTCCTTCAAACGATAGGAGAGTTCCTATCGTCGAGGTTCTAAGGTAGGACCCTTAACCTCAAAACAATTAATTTTCCTTCAAACGATAGAAGAGTTCCTATCGTCGAGGTTCTAAGGTAGGACCCTTAACCTCAAAACAATCAATTTTACTTCAAACGATAGGAGAGTTCCTATCGTCGAGGTTCTAAGGTAGGACCCTTAACCTCATTCAAACAATTTTCCTTAAAACGATAGGAGAGTTCCTATTGTCGAGGTTCTAAGGTAAGACCCTTAACCTCAAAATTATCAAATTTTACCTTCAACGATAGGAGAGTTCTTATCGCAGAGGCTCTAAAAAAAAAATTTTCCTTAACCACATAGTTTAGGCGGCGAGAAGGTTCTCAATGGCTAGCTAAGACGGACAAAATTTGGTAACTACTTTGCATACATCATGTCCCATGAAGCATGCAAAGGGGGGCAACTGTTGACACCCAATTTCGTCCGGCCTTTTTTTAAAAATTTAAAAAAAAAAACTAATTAAAAAAATTATTATTATTATTATTATTATTGCTAAAAAATTTTCATTATGTTAATTAGTTTAAAATATATTTTTATTTTGAGAAGATTTGATTTAAAATAATATATGTGTGAATATGTATGTGTTTGAAATAAAAACAAAATTTCAGAAAAAAATGACAAAAAATTAAAAGTTTGAGGTAAAAATGACAAAATTGAGAAGTTTCGGACAAAATTGACAAATTCTGAAAGTTTCAGGAGCTTTAGGTAATTTTTCGCGTCAATTTTGGGCCTAAACGGACGTTTCTGGCCCAAATTGACAGAAAACGTTAAAATTGTCAAAATCAGAAGCTTCTGAGCTTATCCAGAGCTGGAGTAACGTAAAGGACTGAAACTGTCATTTTACCAATTTAAAAGATAAGTTTGAGATTTTTTATTAATTTATCCGTCCACAGTTCAGCTAAGCTCCTTCTATAAATACCCCCCAAATTCAGTGCTGAACACATAGAAAATCAGAGAAAAAAGTTCAGAGCTCCGTTTTAAAAAAGGGAAAATAGAAGCCTTAGTCCTAGCCTCTCCTCCCTCTGCCAAAACAGTCCCAAAATTATTTTTTATTACGTTTCGACTACCTTCTTCCTCCGTTTTTCCTTTTTTTCTTTCGCCGTCGCCGCCGCCGTGCCGCCCCGTCGCCCTGCCGCCACCGTCTCGCCGTCGCCGTCGCCGTTCCGCCGCCGTGCCGCCCCGTCGCCCTGCCGCCGCCGTCTCGCCGTCGCCGTCGCCATTCCTCCGCCGCGCCCAGCCGTCGCCGTCACTCTCACACCGTTGCCGTCGCCGTCACCGCCGCCGTGCCGCCCCGTCGCCTTCCACCGTGCTCCCGCACGCCTTCGCCCTCGCCGCCGCTTGCCTGGCCGCCACCGTTCCCCCCTGCCCCTGGCCGCGATTTCACGTTTCCTGTTAACAGGAAATTCAAAATTCAAAATAAAAAGGTACAACTCTCGTTTAATCCTTCATCTTTTCAATTTCTTTCATTTTGGTCACTAACCTTTTTCTTTTGTTCTTGCAGAAAACAAAAAAAAACTAATTACTAATTCTTTTACTTGTTTATTTATTTGTTTATTATTGTTATTGTTACTAACCCCTTTTTTATTGTTGTTATTAACAACCAACTAATCTAACTTTACTAACTTCTTTTTTTTTTTTTGTTATTAACAACTAATCTAACTTTACTAATTTTTTTTTTATTGTTATTAACAACTAATCTAACTTTACTAACTTTTCTTTTTATTGTTATTAACAACTAACCATATTAACTGTGCTAACTTTTATTATTATTGTGGATGGCCAAAAAGCCCCACTTTATTATTAATTTTTTTTGATGATTAAAAAAATAAAAAGGGAATTTTATGTGAATAATTTTTAAAGGCTAACAAAAATCACTAATAAAAAAAACCAACTATCTTTTATTATTTTGAGACATAACTTTTATTCCTTTTAATAAACAAACATAATGAAATAATGAAAAATAAATAAATAAATAAATGAATATAAATCATTTTTTTCAAATATATCTTTAAAAGTAATGATTTTTAATTAATAATTAATTAAATAATTAATAAAATTTAATAAAAATTAAATTCCATGTCCAAATGATCCGCCAGGATCCATGGCTTGGAAAATATTTTAAATAGAATATATAAAATATTTTTTTTAAATAAAGTATATAAATAAATTTTCCTTTATTATAAAAAATAAAAACTTTGAACTAATATTTTTACTTATCTCTTTATCCAGCAAAATAATAAAATATAACTTTTTAGTTTCTTTATTAATAAAAAGAATAAAAGAGTAAATTTTTTTTTTTTGGGCTAATATTTTACTTATTTCTTTCAAAATAATAAAAATATATAACTTTTTGTTTTCTTTATTAAATAAAATTTTATCCAAATGATTTCAAATAAAGGTAATAATAAAAAATTAAATCTCTTTACTTATTAATTAGACGTATTTATAAATTAGAAAATTGAAAAAAAAAAATCTTTTAACAAACAAAAAGAACATAAAAAAATCATATAAATATCAAAAACTTTTCTTTATATACATATAAATCTTTGATTTCTTTAATCTTTTTTTAAAATAAATTATATAAATATCAAAACTTTACCTTTATTTTTTTTAAAATATACATATAAATTTTTAGTTTCCTTATTAAATAATCATTTTTGCTTAATCTTTTTTTTTATATAAAAAATAAAACAAATAAATATTAAGACTTTTCTTTTTGAAATATACATATAAATTTTTGGTTTCATCATTAAATAAATAAAGTTTTGTTTACTTTTTGATTCACCTTTTTATCAAATAAAATATTAAGACTTTACTTTTATTTTAAAAAATATACATATAAATCTTTAGTTTTCTTCATTAAATAAATAAAACCTTGATTAAATAATTACTTTCTTGGTTCATCTTTTATCAAATTAAAAAAATAAGCTTAAAAATAAATATGTATAAATATCAAGACTTTTTATATAAATCTTTTCTTGAATAATTAATTTTGGTTTATCTTTTATCAAACAACAAAAATCAATCAAATACATGAATATCAAGATTTTATTGGTAAATAAAATCCTGGTATTAAATAAAAAGAAATAAAAAAAGAAGAAAACCTCCACTTTATTTATTGTTATTTAATTTTTCTTTATTTTATGGTTAAACTCATTTCATTTAAAGAAATTAGCCATAAAAAATATATATGTAAAATAAATCTGAACCATGTTGTTAAGTCAAAAAAAAAAAAAAAATTTTTTAGTTCATGGTATATTGGCTGGAAACTGTCTCGTGCCCGCTTTTGAGCTGCTTCACCTGGTGAAGAGGGTCTGGCTGAGTAACAACGCCCCGTACCATGATTAAAGATTTTTATTTTTAAACTCTTTGATTCCTTTAAATTAACTTCTTATTAAATAAAAAAAATTATTTTTTTTAATTCTTTTGTAAATTGAGTAATTCTTTAAATAATAAATATCCTTCATTAAACAAGAAAAATCAGATAAGAAAAAAAAAAAAGAAAGATAAGAGAAAGATAAAAATAAAAAAGACAAAGAAAAGAAAAGAAAAGAAAGAAAAGAATAATAAGATATAAAAAAGAAAGATTTTTTTTTAAAATCATTAACAAATTTAATAACAAAAGACTTATAAGTTAAACTAATAATTAATTCCATAAAGTAATAATTAAATAATTAACTCTAAATAATTTCCATATCCGCATGATCCGGCAGGATCTACGGTTTGGAAAATATCGACTTTTTTTAAAATTAAATAAATAAAAAATTAAAAATCCATATTTACAATATGGATTAAATTGATTAAAATTTCGTCAAATTCCGTGTCCAAATGACTCGGCAGAGTCCATGGTTCGGAATCCAAATCTTCCGTGTCCAAATGACTCGGCAGAGTCCATGGTTCGGAAGTATAAAATTCTATCCAAATTAACTTAAAAATCCACATTTTCCCATAATTCAGTTAAAATTTCTAATTTCGAAAATTAACTGAAAATTATTTAAAAGCAAAGCGAAACAAAATTAAAATTAACTAAGGTGCCAATTTTGGGCGCTATAACAATATTGTTTTAACGTAACCGTACTCCCGATCCCCGAACTCTCGCAGACCATATTTTAGGTATCCAATCGACCTAAGAAAAACCGATTGGTGGCGACTCCCGAAAACGAACAATACGTTGCCACACATGTCAAACTTAAATATTTCAATTAATTTGAGAAAAGGGATATATGATAAGTTTATTACTTTATTTTGGAATAAAGAATCATGTTTTAATTATAAATGTACCAAATCGGAAGGAGTACAAGTAAAGTTAGTTTAACGTTTAAAATCCCCAAAACTTTAGAGATAAAAACCGGTTTGGATGGCAACATCTGGGAAGCGCAGGGTATTTGTTTGAAGTAATGAGAAATGAAGATTGATTTGACACAATGAAAAATGAAAATCCACTAATAGAGAAAATTAAATGCTCGAAGATACTCCAATGTTATTAATAGATTGTCTCATAATAACGAAAAAAAGACTTATTTATAAACTTATAAAAAAATCCTAAACCAAAATAATTAAGGAAACTGAAAATAACTAAGGAATAAAATCGATAGAAACTTTAGATGCTGGATACTCCTCAAATGATGAAATTTTAACCTAAAAAATGCTGTCATGAAGAGCAAAGTTGTGATGACACCTGTAGAATGTGAAATTCCCTTCGAAACAACATATTATGATCGTCATTCTGACAACTGTAGTAAAAGTTATAGCTTCCAAAAGTTGGGATTTACGTGTTATTTATTTTCACGATTTTTTCTTCGCTTTCTCCCGTTCAACCCGCTCCATAAACTCATCTACTAGGCACTCCACATCATTGTTAGCATTCATAATCATACCATTCATATAAATGTTTATTTCTTATTCAAACAATTACATTATTTTTTATTCAATCTTTTTAGTCCCCCCATGACAATGCCGAATATTTGAACAACTTATACATATAAGATATATAGCAAAGCTATCTTAATCACCTAGAAAATCATAGAGCTTATAGTATAAAGCACCCCAACAAACAATGTTGCTATTACAACAGTTTTGGTGGCTATTTTTCCCGCATCACTTCTCAGGGCAATGGCTTCATAAATGGGCTTAGAATTAAGGACAACAAACCCTGCAAGTAATATCTGCAACCATATCCCTTCCATGTTCTGGCCAATCAACAGCCTTGTAATGCCCCATATAATTGAGAACAAGTTTAAAATTGCTGCCATGGTTAGTGGTACAAACATTGGAGATGCAACACCAAACTCAAACAGACCTTTCTCATATCTTTTGCTCAGCTCATCCTCAACTACCTTGCTGGTCAAGCTATAGTCTTGCGTGCTGATTCCAAGTGACTTGAGCATGTATTCTGCTGTGCTGAATAAGAAACATGTGAGCCCTCTTATTAACCACATCCGCTGAGCACACCACCATCGATGAACAGTTCCTCCGACAAGGACAAAGTCGAGCAAGTCTTGTGCGTAAGCACCAAGGAAAAGAAACATGTATAGAAGAAACCATGTGTCTGATATCTGTAACACAATATTTTATTAATTAATATTAATTCTATTGGGCTGGGTACAATAATATCGCATGGAACCTATATTTCATTTGTTGTAAAAACTTTCCTCCGAAGGCTTCTTAATGGCTCCAACCCAAATTGAATTAAACATGGTATAATATTATGGCGATGATTATACGTACCTTAGGTAAGATGGAAATGCCATTTAAGAGAGCTAATTGTGGGAGAAATGCATAAGTAGCTAGAGGGATAGACCAGAATGGGTAGTATGAATAGTGAGCATAACCAAGGGCCATCAAGATGTGCATTGATTTGGTACCATAAGTCAAGGGATTGTATTGTGAGAAGGCAATTTCATGGAGGCCTATAGCCCAACGTTTCCACTGATTCAAATTATCTAGAAGTGTGATTGTTACACCCCCCCAAGAAGGCGGGCCTATTAGGATTGCAAAACATTGACTTCCATCCCTCACATTGTAGTCTGTATCCAGTGTAGACATCCTCTAATAGTGACCCATATATGATGCCCATCTGCAAATGTTAATTTGGTAAAATTAGTTAACATTAGTTAGACATATTTCTCCAGCATGTATGCGTTAATGTTAATCTCGATAGATAGAAAGTACTTATTATTAGACTTAATTACCTTAGAACCCCATCCTGTGTTGTTCTCATAATTACAGCCAGCCACATGGTGTGCCAACGCCGAGATGGCCGCTGATTGAATTGGCTTGGTCACTTCATGGTCGGGTCGGAGTTGAGGGATTTCTGGCTGCACCATATTTGACGGGCCACCAAAAAGGGCTCGTCGGCGGAAGAAGCATCCGGAGCCAATATAGTTAGGCCCCATACACATGTTTGTTCTCGCTGCCATAGATATCATCCTTGCCAATTCCATGGAAGCTTTGAGGAAATTGGATATAACCTATCTTTGATTGCAACGAAGGATCTGATAGATAACACAAAACCCGAAGAGGTGTCCCTGGATCATTTGAATACATATCGCAATCTTGGGTCAAGATTATCGGGGCATTGGTCATCACAGCCGATACACGCACCTTTGATGAACCAACAATTAACACAATTAGCTACCTTTAACCCCAACTCATTCCATATCCATATAAATATACATATCATACAACAACGTGAAAAATGCCATAATGTGCATATATAGGGATAATATATATATCAAGAGCTGCTTGAAAAAATATATATATTTGAACCAGAAGTCGAAACGAGCTAGTTTAGGAAAACAATACCAGAACGTTAAGGGCACCAGCCTTGAAATGATGGGGCGAACTCTTGCTTTTCTCTCTGGAGACATAGATGAGATTTGGCATCGGATTGCCAGTAATATCTTTGGCCTCGCTTTGGTTCAGTCTGACCTGCTCATAACAATCAGCAGTTACCTTGTTAATTAGTGACTAGCAAGATTATTACTTTTTATTCACTAAGGCATTTGTACATATAAAATGGTCTGAGAGCAGTAGATAGGATTGTGTTTGGATATAGTTGTATTTTAATTTGTTTTTTGGTATATACTCCGGAGTATGGCCAGTATTGTGTTTACATAGTTGTATTATTATTATTATTATTATTATTATTATTATTACATGAGGATAACTCTGGTGGGGAGTATGGCTGGTATTGTGTTTACATATATGAGCTGTGGGCAGAGGCGCCAAGGGGAGAAGGAGGTCAGAGGGGATATATGGAGGACTGGAGGTGTCGTCGGAAGGTGAGGGCTGCTGGTAGGAGAGGCAGGAGAGGGTGGCACAGAGAGGGAGGCCGCGGATAGCTGAGAATGGAGAAGCCAGATGGGGCAAAGCATTTTTAAGGAGTTTTTTAATAGATTTCAGAGTTTAAGAATTCTTTAGCAAAGGAAAAAATGTTCAGGGGAAAAAGTTAGTGCTTTCCTCTACAATTCTATGTTAATGTGGTATTTTCATTTAATATAATAATTTGTATAAAAAAAAAAAGGGTTAAAATGAAACATTTTAGTTGGGATAAGGACAAGTTAGGTTAGGATTAGAATAAAGATAATAACTATAAATTAGGTTTCACGCACATAATTAATTTATAACCCTGCATTAAACTAGTTGTTGTACTATCCCATATTATAGATCTAATCTTATTTTATATGCATCTATTTTAATAAATGTGTGATGTGTGAGATTTATTTTCAGAATGAAAACGACCTGGATAACAGTGTCATGATGTTGGCGTGTGAATATGGAATCCCATATCTTAAGTGCTTCACATTCTTGATTGGTGGTGATATACTCGTCATCAACTTTCCCTTTATCGACTAAGCGTTCAATTCTTGCTTTCATATCTTCGTACATCATCTGTAGCATAATCATCAATATCAATGCCCTTGCCAAATTAATACAAATAAAATTAGTACCCGAAACGAATTCAGGTGCATAATAGATCAAAATAGAAAGCTAGGGAGCCCGATTGAAATTTACTCATGGATCAAGGGCTTCTCGTGTGAATTGTGCTTATCAAATTGGGAAAGTGAATTCTAGTCCTAAGACTTCTTGTTATTTTCTGCTTCAGTCCTAAAACTTTAATTTTCCTGAATCAGTCCTAAAATTCTGCCACAATGTTAACAATTAACCCTATACTTGTTGGAAGATAGTTACTAAGCAAGAATGCAATTTACAGAGAGGAAAATCTTATAATTTAGTTGGCTCAATTATAGTTTAAAAATTATTTTACAGTTTAAATTTATTGGAAGGTAATTATGTAACAGCTTAAAAAGTTTAAATTTTAATGCAAAAAATTAGTTTAAAAAAAGTGATCAATTTCTATGACTAACTGTTTACATAGTTGTAAATTTTTAAGACTAATTAAAAAAAGTAAAAACTTTTATAATTAGCTGTTTATATAGTTGTAAAGTTTTAGAAGTTAGAGCAGTGAAAAGTTTATGGCTAAAATAAAAATGCATTTCCCCATCAAACTTGATGTTGTTTACAAGTTTAGACCGAAACGATGAATTTCTAGCAATCATTAAAGAGCAACAACTATGGTTATGCAACGCTGAAAGTTGCTTCCATCGGACATCTGCAGAGTATATGCTGGCAAAATCTTTCATTAAAATTTGCTAAATGCTCTAAAATTTTATAAATTCTTTTTTCCCCCCCAGGGCCGTAGCCAGGATTATAGAGTAGGGGGCGGGGGGGCTGGCCCAGTGGCCCGCCGCTGGCGATTACCGATCGCGTTCGTGATTTCACTTCGTCCGCCGGAGCCTTCCTTCACTTACTGGAATCGGAATGGAAAATCAGATCAGCTTTAGCGGCGAAGAGCGAAGATGCCGGGGGGCGGAGGGGGCTGGCCGGCCGCTGGCGATTGCCGAGTGAATCCCGTGCGCGTCGCACAACGGAGTCTTCTACCTGACTGCCTCACAAATCGCAAGCGATATTCGCAATTCGCAACATTAGAGGAGCTCTGGACTGAAACTAAAAAGGAAAGGCCAAAATACATCTTCAGCCCTCAAACTCGGATGATCAGGACACTTAGCCCCTTGGACTTCAACTTGGAGCAACTCAGCCCTTGAACTTGGTGAAACGGGTCAGTCAACCCCTTTGACCCACACGTGCCGTCACGTGATCGTTGTCTTTAACGTCGTTTGCCTTATCTGCGTCTCGACATGTTTTCTGCAGAATCCAACTCGTCTTCCTCCGTCGTTGGAACCTGCCATGTGGGAGGACACGATGAGGCCATGCGAAGGGTGAAGGGCAGCGAAGGGCGAAGGGTGAAGGAAGAAGGGTGGCGAAGGCTGGCGAAGGGTGAAGAGCAGCAGACTGCGAAGGGCGAATGGTGAAGGTCGGGGGACGGCGAAGGGCTGTGAAGGACGAAGGATGGCGAAGGGTGAAGGGCGAAGGGCAAAGGGCGTTTGACGGCGAGGGGCAAAGGACTAAAGGCGGGGAACGGCGAAGGTTGGCGGATGGCGGACAGCGAATTGATGGTAGTAGTGCTAATTGAAGTAGAGGAGATTGTGAAACACGGTGCCCTTTACCTGGGGATTTCTGGGCGTAGCATTTAAGAAGGATTAGAATAGGGCAGAGAAGTCCCGAGGAAGACAATGAGTGTTTTGTAATGTTTATAAAATTATGATAGTTTAGGAAGAAATCAGAAAGTTTAGGAGATGTTATATAATTTTATTTCTGTTGTTATCTGTAGAAAATAATTATAAATTTACTCCTTGTTGTTTATATTTAATTATAGTTCTAACCCTAAGGATTTATTTGTGCCACCAAACTTGGGAGGACAAACATTGTTGTACTTATTGAAATCACGTGACCGTAGGGGATGGTTAAGGGGGTTGACTGACATACTTTAACCAAATTTGGGGGCTGAGTTAGCCCGAGTTGAAGTCCAGGGGGCTAAGTGTCCTGGTCATCCGAGTTTGAGGGCTGAAGTTGTATTTTGGCCAAAGGTAAATAAAAGAAACGCACCGGATCGTTAAAATCATTTTTAAAAAAGGGTTAAACCATCTAAAAGTCCTCCATTAATTTTGAAACTTACATATAGGTACCTAACTTTAATTTTCCTACAATTATATCACATATACTACCTACCCCATATATTTTTTTCAAATTCTAGGGGGGGCGGCTGCCACCCCCCGTCCCTTCATAGATATGCCCCTGTTCCCCCCTAAATTGATGTGCCAAACAGAGGCACATAGTATAATTTAAATTTCGCTAGATGCCTGCTGGTCTCCTCACATGTGGTGACCTCAACAGTTAACCTGCTCAACTACGTACCACATATTCCTAAACTTTGATTAATTAGCACTTTAACCCTTTTAACTCAACGGGTTGGACACCTTCGGGCCTTTAACGGAGTCAAAACTTTGTGTATCAAATTAATTTGAACCTTAAACTTTGACAGTTCAATTACTTTAGTCCTTTAACTCCTCGAAATGCTCATTTTGGCTCTTCTAAACTAAGTCAATAACCAACCAATGTTCAACATTCTAGCTCTTCCCATGCAAACCCTAAATACTATACATACGCCATCGCTACCTCCAGCCTCGCAGTCCCGTCCACTGCCAACTGCCGTCCGCTCCACCTCCAAGGGTCACTGCCATCGTAGTCCCCAGCCGCCCATCCTTCCGGAGATCGTCGCAACACCACCGATGAGCCCAGCTCTGGTCACCAATCGTGCCAATCGCCGCCGGAATCGGGAAAGGAGACAAACCCGTTCCAAACCCGTGAACTCGACCCGTTCTCAAAGTTGCCATACCCATGATTTTGGTAGAACTCCTCTTCAAGCCTTGAACATTTTATTTTTATCAATCAAGTCACTAACTCATTTTTTTTTTATTTTGCATACAGGTCAGTAAAAGCAAGCCTTTTATTGTTTTCTTTTTCGGTCTTTGTGTATTGGTTTGTTTGTCCATGCATTAAATTTAACCATCAAATTTGTATCAGGGTGCAACTTAGTTTATTTATTTGCATATTTCTTTAATCTCATAATAGTTTAATTTAATTCACATAATGCAGCTCCGAAATCACAATTAGAGAATTCATTCTGCATGAGTTTAATAAAATCTTAGGAGGAATTTAGGACAATAATTAGAAACGAATTTTAAGATCCACATCCGGTTTGGACAAGATTTAAAAATCTTTGAAAACTATAAAGAAAGTAAAGGAAATAATTTTAATATCCACATCCAAGTGGTCCAATAGGATCTACGGTTTGGAACTATCAAAATTTTCATAAAATAAATAAAAATCAAGTAGTGAGGTTTAGGAATCCATATTCGGTTGGTCTAATAAGATTCACGATTTGGAATTAAAAATAAAATTCATTAAAATTATTTTCAATCAAAGATTAAGTTAAGAAGCAAAGATTTAGGAAAAGATAAAACTGAACCCTATGGTACCAATTTCCAGGTGCTTTAATAAGGTTATTTTAGCGTAACCGACTCACGATCTTAGAATCTCCCGCAGACCATAACAGGTATCCAATCGACCTTGGTAAACTAATTGGTGGCGACTCCTAAAAATCACGTTGCTATAATGGGGCATGTAAGGTTGGCGGCGAACCACATCTGTATAACCTGATAAGCCGTAAATTTAAGAGAGTGGTTCAAAATGAAATGATTTGAACCCAAGAGGCATGGTAGGGTGGCGACAAACCATCATTAGTCATTGCTATGAAATACAAGAGTGTACAAATTTATAATCCTTTATCACTCGCAAGTGTACAATTAATTTTATTGTGTGTAAAGATGAAGAACGGTATCATCCCAAGGGATAGTGTGATTCTACCAAGAAGTGAGCATTGGTTACCTAAATTACTTGAACTATTAAAGTAAAAGTGATAAGTAAAACCTAAAACCAAATGAATGAATGAGTGGCTAAGGTGTAGAGGACAAGAACAATAGGTTCCACTAGCACCTAGTCAACTATAAGGTAGGTAGCTAAATAAAAACACTAGTACTAAAAGGAATTGTTGCACTCTAGCAGTTGTAACCAAACTGTAGGTTGTCGCAAGTAATAAAATTTCGGGAATCCGAGTGTCGAACCACAAGGAAGTGAATTAAGGAATACAAATTACAAAAGTAAAGGAAGGTTTTCGTGAAATGTGTGAACAAGTGTTGATTAAAAATTTAAATTCAAATAAAATAGCTAAGGTTAGGGGATCCACTTTTAGTATATTGGCTATGATTAATTTTAGCCCATTTTGCCACTCAATTAGAATCCAGACATAGAGGAGGTCCCAATCAGGGAATTTAGTTAGTATTAACTTTCATTGATCTTAAAACGCCGACACTTGCTAATGGGTTCAAGTATCCATCATGCCAGCCTTTGTCGACAATAACTCAAGATTCCAATATAGCCGGCAAAGCCATGTTCTACAAAGGGAATCAAGCAGCTTTTGTGCAAATGATTTGACTATGATGAATCAAGACTCCTACTTAACAAGGACGGAAGTTAAATAGATTAAGGAAGAAAATATCGTTAACGTTGTGGTCCATTCAAATCAATCATAACATCTACACCAAAAGCTTCACCCTTTCACCTTAGCAAAAAGAAGATTAGTTAGACATAATAAAAGTAAACAACATGTAGAAAGATGAAATGAACATGGATTGAAAGATAAAAGGAAAGAACAAGAATAAGAACGAGAAAATACTTGGACGGAGCTTCGGTATTGAAAACAAGAACAAGAACAAAGAAAAAAAGCTAAAGAAAATACAAGAACATAAAGGAGGCCTAAGAAAATGGCAACCTTCACCCTCCCCCCAAGGTGCCTATTTATAGAGTTTTGGGGTGGGTGAAATGGTAAAAATAAAATGGTGAAATGTAGGTAAATACAAATTAACAATGGCAGGTCACAACTTCTTTTAATTTTTTGGCTATCGTAGGCATCATATCAGCTCTTCCTTAAAGCATGGAAGTTGTAGATCTCCTCTTTAGCTTCGAATTGATAGATTGCTCATTTAAATCGGACATCCGTAGCTCAAGTTATGATTTTTCTACCGAAACTGCTTTTCAGCACACGAAATAACAAAAGGTCTCATCTATAATCAGATTTCGGCAATGAAAATGATCAAACTAGCTTGCGGAATGAAGCAGAGTTGAAGATCAATATGTTGGCTTTCAGATGAATTTGGAATCACTCAGTTCCGATACCTACAGCTCCAAATATGATTTTTTCTCGTGAAGGGCCGTCAAGTGATGATTTTTTTCTACATAAAAAATAATTATTTAATATATATATTTTAATATTAATGAACAGTAAACCGCGTATGTACAGTGAATACACGCATGAACAGTAAGTTGGTGAATAGTGACATGTGAATAGTAAAAATGCATATGAATAGTAAAAATGCGTGAATAGTAACCCCGGTGGAAAAATGTTCAGAATATAGAAATTAATCATACTCAAAGTATATAATGATGATTTAAACCCTTAATAACAATACACTTATGAGTGTTCATCACACCTCCCAACCAGGTTCTTGCTAGTCCCTAGCAAGTGTAACTTAAGAAAATAAACAAAATACATAATCAACAATTCATGACAGATCATGCTATGAATATATAACACATATAAACTTAACTTGCAAACTTAACTTAAGAAAAAGTTAAGTCCTTGTTACCAGAGGTAGATGATCACTCTCTTAGTATTTGCACTTATTTTAATGTGAGTTTGTAAACAGCTTACTTTGTGTTTCTCAATCCGGAGCTTGCAAAGGGATCCAACTTCACCCTCACTAGATTCCCAAAAGGAATTGTATGTAAATTTAAGTCTAATGGTCTTTATATAAGGTTGTAATGAGGCTGGGTTTGGTGAAAGCAGGAATCGGATAAAGGTTTTTTAATGGTGGAGTTTAAGAGAACTAGTAATACAATGAACAATAAATATGAGCAGCTAAAACACTAAATACCCAAATCAACCTTAGTCTTCAAGTCCTCTCCAAAACACAATTCCTTATCAACACATGAGTTTAGAAAACAAATATAGTTGAGTTTTAAATTTATTGAATTTAACACTTGTTTTTTTTACCTCTCTCATTTTCAAAATAGCTGGCCTCATTTGACTTGCATAAATATTAAAGCTGAAGTTTTTTTTTTTCAAAATTGTCCCCCATGATTATACATTTATCTGTCTGAAAAAAATAAAAGAATATGTCTTTCATCTTTATTTTAGTATGGATTCATATGGGTATGAGCATATATAATTTTATCTGAAAGGGAAATATAACAATTTTTTTTAAGACTACTATAAAAGAAAAAGAGGCCAATTATTATGAAACGAAAGAGTTATATATATATATATATATATACATATTTTTTAACATTATTTTGCGAGGGCCTTTTTTTATTGTCTTGTTTTTGCCTTTTTCTATTATAAATAACAAATCAACATTTGTTTAAAACTCAACCATCCAATGATACATACTCAATTTTTATTATTCAAGCTCAATTCACCCCAAATCTTTATACTATCACAATTTAACCACAAGGTAATCCAACATATTCTGAAATATACCTCACACTTATTCCTTATTTTACCAAAAATAATACATTCATTTTAATTCTCTAAGCCTATAATCACATAAACATCACTAGTTTCAAGGACAATAAAGGATCAAAATGAAGTAGAAGTGGTTAAACATATAAGGTTCAAACAAAGAATAAGGCTATAAGGCTCAAAGGGGCGTACTAAGGGATAATGTACAAGGTTAGCCTTTTGGTAATTGGTTGGCCCTAAAATGCCATCTTCTTCCTTAAATTTACATACAAGAAATGACGTTGCATGGGTCCTTAAGACCACTCATCCAAGCAAGGTCTAGCTCAAAACACAAAGTAAACACTCTCAACAAAGAAATTCACACATCCTAATAAACACTAAGGGCTCAAAAGTGCTCACCGGTTATTTATTTTCCTTAAGTAACAAGCAACATACTTTAACTGCTTTTAAAAATTAACAACCATTTCAAATTTACAAAGCATATATCTAATGATGATGTTTTCATGAGTTGGGTTCCTAAATGCAAACAAACAACTTAAATTCATGCTAAATGTTTCTACATGAAACTATCATGCAAACATGTACTTAAACATGAAAAAAAATAAAATTAAAAATGAAAATCAATAATCAACACTACCACAAAAATATAAAAAAAATGACAATAAAACTGAAAAATTATGCAAGGAAATGGATGTTTGGAATCAATATTCAGGTTTCATCTAATATTTTCTTTAGAAAATATAGATTACTTGTGAGATATGTCATCCAAATAGAGTTGAAACCTAGCTACCCCAAAATGTTATAACTAGCATGTCTAGTAAGATGCGTCTCAAGAGTAAAATTACTCCTTACTCAGCCATCCTAAACTAAGGGCTTTGTCCAAAGGTTTTAATATTAGCATGAGAGAAACTGCCATAAAAGAATAGAAAAAAAACTGTGACAACTATCCCTCCCCCCAACCAGAATAAGACATTGTCCGCAATGTCAAAACATAGATAAGAAGAGTGAAGAAGAAATTACCTGAAATGGTAGTTATTGAAAATGAAAAACCTGAAATAACTTAAACTAGAATAAATAAAATATTGATAGTAAAACTAAAAGACAAAATAAACAGATCCACAAGTCCGACTACTCTCTTCTACAGTGCTTCTCACTAATTAACAAAAAAAAAATGACAAGTAGGGTAAAGGATACTTATGGGATGGAACTGATTGGGAAAGACTGTCGTGCCCAGTCTATCTGAATCACTGCTAGATCTGGTTTAGGAACGAAAGCTTGCATTTTGTCTAGCAATTCTTCAACAGTTGATGCAGATATTAAGATCTGTCGTGCCGTCTCTGAAATAAATTTCTTCTGCATAGCATGATCCATAAAAGATAACAGACCTGCAAAGAAATTGTTAACATTCAACAGCCCAATGGGTTTCTGGTGCAAATTAAGTTGGGCCATGGAAGCAATTTGAAAAATTTCCCCCAATGTACCAAACCCTTCTGGTAGAGCAATGAAGGCATCTAAATTACAGAGCATTTACAACAAACGTTCTTACAAGTTTTTAACTCTTAATTCTTCTCCAATCGTGCCTCCAAAAATCAATTTCAAAGGTGCAGGGATGATACCAAAAACTTGGCTACCCTCTAGAGATACTGTTGTTGCTACACCTCCCATCAATCTGATGCTACCTCCCCCATAAACCAAATGTATTTTTTGCTCAGCTAGTACTCTACCCAAATGGTTAACTACCCTCAAGAACTCTTCATCTTTTCCAGGAAAAGATCCACAAAATACACAAATATTTCAGAATTTGCGAGTTGAGGTTCCCTCTATTTTTATTCTTAACCCTGTGAAAAATAAAAAAGAAGAACATGCATTTATAGAGATGAAAGAACATGCATTTACAATAACAGCTTGTATGTACAGTAGTTGTGGCTGTGGCTCACAGCTTCCTCTCGTTTTATGTCCAGTAACTAGAGATGGCAAAATTTGACCCGACTTGACAACCTGACCCAACCCACTCAAACCCAAGACCAACCTGACCTGAGTTGACAAAAAAAGTCAATGACCCGAACCCAACTGTACCTGACCTGACCTGAACCCGAACCCGATTGAAGCGAGACCCGAACCCGAATGACCCAAACCCAATTTACCCGAACCCGAAATGAACTGAACCCGAACTGACCCGAACTTGAAATGACCCAATGAATAGACTCGACAAAACCCGATTTTAACCCAAATCAATATAAATATATGGTTGATAAAGATATAAAAATTAAATTTTTATATATTTCTTATTTATCTAAATTACATATTAATTATGGCCACACCATTTAAGAAACTTTAAAATACTATAAAAATATTTTTTATGTAAGGGTTTTTAAAGAATAAATTAACAAAATAATATGCTTTATGTATGAATCTTCTAGAATTTAATAATTTAGTGATTTACTTAGAAATTTTTTTAAAGCATGTAACCAACACACTGTGTCTCATATGATGGTTAAATTGGACTTTGACTAGTCTAAATTGAGCAGCAGTAGATCCATTTAAGAAAAAATTCTAAGATTTTTTTTTCCTTATTCATAAAAGAAAATAACCAAATCTTATCCCTAAAAAATAGTTGAATCTAATTTTTATGATCTAATAAATACTAGCTTGCAATAAGTAAAAACTAAGCAGAAATTGAAATCATAATATTCTAACATACTAGCTATGGAAAGGTGGCGCACATCATAATCATCATACATAGAATGTAAACACAGGAATTTAAATCATCATATTCTAACATACCACTTGCCAAAACAAAACACATAAGCTAACCAGTACTTGGACAGAAGAAAGGACCAACACTTTTTTTTTACTTGCTAGGATAAACATTAAAAACCAAAACATCAAAAGGAATCCAAACATCCTATGTATCATCTGACTTGCTCTAAGCACAAGCTGTTACAGCAGCAACATGAGACGACCTTCTGTTTTTCCTAGCAAAGCGTCAACTGCCCACACCTTCCATAGCCCTATCAATGTACAAGCAAAACTTCAACTTCAACGCATCAAATAGTATGGGTGAGCATACTAGCAATAGTTAAAGAGCATACTCAGTAATTTCGTGATCAAGAATACATAGAAAAATAAAATATAGAGTTATATCCTTAGTTATCAAGTAAACTATTGTCTAAAAAACACTAAAAACTTAACTACTATATAGTGACTAGACTCAAATTTACCTCTACACCAAATTAGAAGATGCAGCAGAATTGGTCAATGAATCTAATTCCACTTCTATGCCATTCAGATGTTTCAATTCATACTCTTCAGCTGAGTTGGTTGAGAAAGAAAAAGAAATTAGCAACAACTATGATATATTGAAAATTAAAGAAAAATCATAAAAGAGAAACCATACCTTCGTAACCATATAACCAGTTATGAGATGTTAGTAAAACTTGCACATTATCAGGAACAAGACGATTCCTATATTTGTTAAGAATCTTACTACCTATACTAAAAGTTGATTCTGAAGCAACAGTTGTGATAAGAATGCTCAATATGTCCCTTGCCATTTGTGCAATGATTGGATATCGTGCTTCAGTTTCTTTCCAATAAGCAAGGACGTCTAACTTTAACTCAATTGGCTTTCTAGGCTCATCCAAGTAAAGATCAAGCTGTGACTTCAAGTTAAAACTTCCCATTGAATCTTGGGCAAAATCTTAAATCCACATAAATATATCTATCAATTTTGAAAGTATTTTACAACATATAGAAATTATATGCAAGCATAATATTAGGAAAATAGTCTACTTACAAGAAGATCAGAGTTTATTTCTCGACAAGATTGCCCACCACCAGTTCCAACTTCACATGAGTGAAGTGAACCACCACACAGGCCTCATACTATTTGAAAAGAAAATATAGTTCATCTCGAACATCCAACCATTTAGAAGCATGAACAGTACCCAATTTCTCATAACAGTACTTGAGAAAGGCCAACTTATAATGAGGATCAAGTACAACTGCAAATGAGAGAACTACTGAAAAATCCTCCCAATACTTCTAAAACTTTTCATTCATTTGTTGTGCCATTTCTTTTATCTGTAAGTCCGAATTATTCATCGCCTCCAGTATAAACTTTTGCATTCTCCACACATTCTCAAAGTACAAATTCGCAGTAGGATACTCAGAACCAGAAAAGAGAGTTGTCATTTCATAAAAAGGCTGTAAAATTGTTGTAATTTTTACAACTTTGTCCCACTCAACATCACTAGGGCAATGTTCATAACATGTGTCAACAATTTGCAGCTGAGAAAATACTGAACGATAAACAAGTGCCCTCTCAAGCATCAAATAAGTAGAATTCCACCGGGTAGGTACATTCAAAAAACCTAATCCTTCTTGCTTCTGATCTACTAACATATAAAACACTCTCTTTGATTTTTTTTAGATGTCCAGAAACTACATTCAACCCATCTTGAACAATGAGATTCAAAATATGTGCACTACAACGAATATGAAAATATTTTCCTCTACAAATCAAACCATTTCGAAGGTTGAGTTAGCCACACAACAAAGCCTGCATACTAGTCATGTTGCTAGCATTGTCTAATGTGATGGAAAAAATTTTGTTCTCAATCCTCTACTCTTTCAAGAGACCAAATATTTTCTCATATAATATATTAACATTATGTGGTGGCTCAAGATGTAGAAAAGTCAAAACTTTACTTATCAACTTCCAACCAATGTCTACATAATGTGCAGTGACACAAAGATACCCTTCATCAATCAGTGATGTCCATATATCACTAGTTAAGCAAATCCTTCCAGGAAGATTCTCCAAAGAAGATCTAAGTTGTTCTGCCAATTTCTTATGGAACTTAGCAATTTCATTCTTATGAGTGTTTCGACATACATGCTTAACATCAGGGTTCAAGTATGAATTGTAACCACTTACCTCTTCATACTCAACATACAAATATGGTAACCCATACTTGATTGTGATTTTACACTGTCATTCCCTACAGGTAGCTTCATCTAACTTTCGATGCGATGACTCTTCATTGCTACCACTACCATTTAAAGAACTCTGATACTTTTCACACTTTTTCAAATGACGCAAAAGATTTTTTGTTCCTATCGTGGAATCTGCCTTGTACTCCTTTATTTTACAATGTTTGCATTTGGCTCTTTCACCTTATCTGGATACAGCTCACCATCAATGGATTCGAACTCATTCCAAACTGTTGACCAAGTCCTATTTTTCCCTCTTTGAGAACCACTTCCAATTCTAGCCTCTTGATTGTTAGCATCATCTCCATTTATACTAGACATGTCCACTGTTGACTCCATTGCTGTAAATTAAAAATAAAATAAGTATCTACAGAAGCACAGAAAATTACAAACAAACTAAGCAATGAGTTGATTCTTTCTCAGGATTTGATTATAAGAACATGCCCATGAGTTATTAGTACCATTAGTTGAAAAAAAAAAAGAATGGCACCATCTCTTTCTTCTTCTAACCAATTTTCTAGGTGACGCATAATAAGTTTGAGAAACACAATAGGTTTAGTAAATGAAAATACCCAAATTTAATCAAACATGAAAGCAACAAGCAACCCACAGAATTTCCCTGTCAAAATGACAAAAAATTCGAGAAATTCTGTTAGGTACTATTAATTGACAGGATGACTGATTCTATTCAATTACAGAAACCATTTGCAACTCTAGATTATTTCCTCGCAAACCACTGACCAGGACTATAATTTAGAAGACCAGCAAAAATCGACTAGGTATAATGGTATATCAAGTAGACCATAAGCTAAGTGAAAATATAAATTAGAGCATGAATACACTCACAGGTATTGCAGAACCTCATTCCAGTAGATAAGCCTCAGTATCTTACCACTGAGTTTATTTTGCGCTAGGTCCCTGTAACAATTTGTGAGAAGAGTTGAAAAATGCTTATCTACGAAGCATGAGGAAATAAAATAGGGCTAAAATCTAAAAACTTACAAGACTTTCAGGTTGGGAACTTGTGACAGAGTTGAAGGGATTGGTCCAATTAACTGATTGTTTTTCAAAATCCTGCGTATTCATTTGAAGTGGTAACAATTAATGTCGCAAGAGACCAAAGTCAAGAAAGCAAAGCAAGGAGATTCTTGGGGAAGAACATTACAGATTTTCCAACTGCTTCAGCTTTGAAATTGAAAAGGGTATATCTCTATACAACTCATTGAAAGACAAATCCCTAATAACACCAACCAAATAGCAGGTAAGCAAAATCATAGAGCAACTCAAAAGGGAACTAGTCATTAGAAATACAGAAGTGAGGAAAAGGGCAACCAAATACCCAAGGCAGCTGAGAAGCCAATGGAAGAAGAAAGGCAGCAGAATTTCCCTGGAATTGCAGTTGAGAAGCCAATGGAGGAGAAAGGAGCAGAACAGACACAGAGGTATGCCGACGAGACGAAGACGATAGTCGGCGCCGTCAAGTTGTTAAGCGCGAGCGCCATTGGTCGCTCTTCTCTGTTTCCGTTTTTGTTGAAAACGCCCGAAGTTGTCGCCTACTCGCCTGCCGCAGACTCGCTGCACTCTCAATCGAACTCGAAGTCTCGAACAGCCGAATCGAACAAACGTTTAGGGTTCTGTTTTATTTTTTATTATTATTAGTTTGTTAATTTCAAGTTTTCATTTACCGCACAAAGTAATACAAATAAATTTGCACTTTTCATTTTGGCGCACAAATTGGAGGTTTGGTTTCTGGTTTTAGATAAATTGAATTGGTAAATTAATATTAATTTATTATATTAAATTAGTGTATTTGTTATTTAATTTAATTAATATAATTTTCTTCTTTATTTAAAATCTGATTCAATTAAATTAGGGTATTTACAATTTAATTTCTTTTATTTGTCTTCATTATATTCTAATTACCAACAAATGTAATATTTTTTTTTAAATTATTTGTCTCTAATTTTAAATACACTTAACCTTAAATTTATTAACCTTAGACTATAAACCTAAACCTTAACCACAACTTTAATCCTTACCTTATCCTAACATCACCAAAAACCCTAAAGTTAGACCCTAAACCCTAAACCCTAAACTTACTAAAACCCTAATCCCTAAACTCTTAACTCTAAACCCTAAACCTATACCCTAAAACCCTAAACATTTACTTAACCCAAACCACAAGTCTTCAATTCTAATTGTAAACTATATATCTAAACCTAAATCCTATACAGTAAATCCAAACCCTAAGCTTACTTGAAACATTAACCTTTACCATAAACCTAAACTATAGCTTTAACCATATAAACCATCAATCCTGACCCTAAATTCCTAACTCTAAACCCTAAACCCTAAAACCTTACACATTTATTGAACCTAAATCATAAGCCCTCAATTCTAACTGTAAACTGTATATCTAAATCTAAATCCTAATCTAAACCCTAAGCTTAATTGAAACATTAATCTTCACCATAAACCTAAACTCTAGCCTTAACCATATAAACCATCAAACTTAACCCTAAACTTTTAACTCTAAACCCTAAACCTAAAACCCTAAATATTTACTTTACGTAAAACATAAGCTCTCAATTCTAACTGTAAACTGTATATCTAAACCTAAATCCTAAACATTAAATCCAAACTTTAAGCTTAATTGAAACATTAACCTTTACCATAAAACCTAAACTTTGGCCTTAACTTAACCATATAAACCATCAATCCTAACCCTAAACCTGATCATTTAATCTTATTCCTAACTCTTATCCTAAATTTAACACATAAATCCTAATCAGCTAACCCTTATTACCTTCATATTTAATAAGTCTCACTCTTACTCTCATATTTGGAGTTTACATATTTAGTAACTTTCATTTGTTTGGAACATTCATATTTATTAAATTTTATATTCAAAATCGTCCATATTTAATAAGCTTCATTCCATATTTGGGTTGCTCTAATCAAGTAACTTCCATATTTAATAAGTTTGATGATTAGGATAGCAACTATCAAAATTACAACATTGCTCCCTAAACTTCTAAGTATATTGTAATAACGTGCCAAAGTTTTGAATATTTTCATTTCAGTCACCCATAATAACTGCAACATGGGTCCCAAAACTTTTCATTTTTTTTACATTTTCACCCAAAATTTTTAAAATTTTACATTTTAGTCACTAATAGTAATAGAATAATAATGAGCTACATTTATATTTCATAGCAATTTGACATTAAAAGTTGGATATTATAACAAATTTGCCAGAACATAATTAAGAAAATTTTTATGAATTTTTTAATTGAACATACTATTAATTGCACAAAAAAACAAATTACTTAATTTAAATTTTAACAAAAATTGGGGAAAAAATTGAATTAATTAAGTGATTTCAACTTATACACCAAGGTCTAGTAACCGAAATAAACCCGATTGATCAACCCGAGTTTGGCCCGAAACCCGAATAACCCAACCTGAAATTACCCGAGACTGAAAATGACCCGACCTATATTCAACCCGAACCCAAATGAACTCGACCCAACCCGAACCTGAAATCTGTTAACCCGAAATCAACCCAAACCCAAATGACCTGACATGAACCCGATTTGGACCCGAAATCATGCTAACCCGATTAAACCCGAACCTAAATAACCTGACCCAAACCTGACCCGACCCACCCAATTGCCATCCCTATCAGTAACGACTTTAACGCCTTCTATGAGTCGAGGATTTGCTTCTCATCCAGTGTTCTTACAAACTGACAAACAGGGTCTTTTAAAGTCAGATTCCCAAGACTATAACACTCTGTTCTTTATGAAAAACACTTCATAAACCAAGAAGTTCATTTTGTACTAATCCACAAGAATGCGTCTCAAGAGTCAATCGGATATTATCCAAAGAATCTTTACTCAGGGCATTCTTGATGAATTGTATTTTGTCTTCTCGATTATCAAACACCATTCCTAAAGAACGACATCTAGTATCATAAGTCCATCGACCACATTTATGACAGACTCGTAACCTTTTCGCTCTTCGTTCTTCACTTTTTGGCATAAGAGCTTTTGCCTAAGCCAGACATGTGAAACACAAATACATCTGGGATTTCACTAGCCAAACGGACCTTAGCTTCAATTAACCAACGCACATCTTCAGGAATGCCTTTATGCATCAAAACTCTTAATCATTTACATCTAACTTGGTAAATCCTTTTAAGAACATTCATTAGGAGAGAAGGAAAGTATTTTCACAAAGCAGAAAGAGTAGAATCCATTTTTTGTAGAAGAAATTGAAAGAAGGGAAAGGGAAAGAAATCAGTTATTATGGGAAACTGAAACAACCGACTTGAAAGCCACGGAGTACCGTATCCGCCATTTAACTGGGGAGAAATGAATCCTACTTTTTGACAATTTTCAAAGGCTTCGTAGAATGCATGTGCGTCTTTAAACAAAGAGAGCTAGTGAAATCCAGACTGTAAAATCTTTACAGCTGTTTTCTTTAATAAAAAATGCCTCCGCACTTTTCAAAATGAGAAAATTCAATGACACTTTTTACTTTATCCTCAGGTATGTATCTCGTAAATATCTGGTTAGGACAGTATTTGAAAAGATAAGAGTTATCCCAATAAAAAATTGTCACCTCATGTAGAAATTTTTTCTTATCTTGGATACTCCATTGAGCTGGTATTTGTCCTGTTACCAAAAAGCTGTCAATATTAGCAAACCAAGGTACTGTAGTGACAAAGAATAAAAATTTGTCAGAAAAACAATAATTTATGGGTGTAGCCTCAATTGTTGAATTCGTTGTCAGTCTTGACAAATAGTCAGCGACAACATCTTTGGAGCCATTCTTATCCTTGACCACAGTGTTGAATTCTTGTGGCAATATGATCCAGCGTATCTGCCTTGATTTAACATCTTTCTCTGACATTAGGTACTTTAATTGTTTGGGTAAAAGCTTCAACTCAATTGTGTGAATTTTATTTTGCTCTTCAACTTTAGGTTTTCCCAACTCTTCAATTTTTTGTGTCCAACATGTGTTCCCCTTTACCTGTGAAGAATTAAACAATGCACAAATGTCAAATGTATCTTGATCTACATGTATATTTGATTCAAATGAATTAACTAGCCTATTTTCTAGAGGATCAAAGATACTCCCTTCTTGGATATAGTTTTCCTTAGTTGTGTTAATAACGCAGAGATCTTCACCTTTATTTTCTTTTTTGGGAGGTTGCTTAAGTAAATTAAAAATATTTAACTCCAATGTCATATTCCCAAATGACAATTTCATCAATCCATTCCTACAATTAATCAAAGCATTAGAGGTTGCTAAAAATGGGCGTCCCAAGATAACAAGTATTGAATTCTTGATTTCCACTAGTGGTGTGTCCAAAACAATAAAATCCACAGGATATATAAATTTATCAACTTGGACTAACACATCTTCAATGATTCCTCTAGGCACTTTCACTGATCTGTCAGCAAACAAAAGAGTTACTTTAGTTGGTTTTAACTCACCCAAATTTAGTTTTTGGTAAACTGAATATGAAAGTAAGTTTACACTAGCCCCGAGATCAAGTAATGCTTGCTCAATTTTATGTTCTCCAATAAAACATGAGATTATTGGATAACCAGGATCTTTATATTTCAAAGCAGTGTTTTTTTGAATAACAGAACTTACCTGTTCGGCCAAGAAGACTTTCTTTTTCACATTCAGTTTTCTTTTAACAGTGCACAAATCCTTCAAAAATTTGGCATAATAAGGTACCTTTTTAATTGCATCCAACAAATGGATATTGATCTTTACCTGCTTGAAAATATCCAAAATTTCAAGATTCTGATTTACCTTCTTAGGAACAGTTAATACCTGAGGAAATGGAGGTGCAAGTGGAGATTCAATTTATTCTTTGCTTGGTAAAGGTTCAACCCCTTCTTTACTCTTAGAAGTTGACTCATCGTCTTCTTCACAAGGATCAGGAATGGATTTTTCAACAACCTTACCGCTGCAGAGTGTAATGATTGACTTCACTTGATCTATAGTTTGACCTTTGAGATTTGATTGTGGTTGTGAAGGAAATTTCCCTTTCTCCTGAGTGTTGAGTGCAAATGCAATTTTTGCAAGAGTATCTTTCAAATCAATCATGGTTTGACTTGTTTGAGCATTGATAGACTCTTACTTTTCAATGAATGAATACAATGTATCTTCAAAATTTTTCCTAAAAGGAGGAACATATGGTGCATACCTTTGAGATTGTTGAAAATTTTGTTGGGTGTGCAAAGGTGGTTGTGATGGTTGAGTATGATTATCACATCTCCAACTGAAATTCTGGTGATTTCTCCAACCAGGATTGTAAATTTCTGAGTATGGATTTTGGGTTGGTCTCTCGAAGTTGTTCAATGCATTGACTTGTTCATGGAAACATTCCTTGAAAGAAGGTAAGGTTGGCCAATTGCTAGTGGGATGGTCATTAGTCTCACAAATGTGGCAAACAATTTCTTCAATAGATTTTAATTGACCAAATTTTTTCATTTCTAAAGCCTCAACCTTCCTAGCTAAGGATGCAAACTTTACTTGAAGGTCATTATCTTCCTTAAGATGGTATATGCCTCCACTAGATGCAAGTGATTGAAACTTACCTGGGGCCTCATAAGTACCAGCGGTGTCCCAATTCTGTGCATTTTCTGCTAATATGTCTAGGTAATCCATTGCCTCATTAGGATCTTTATCCTCAAATGTTCCATTGCACATCATTTCTACCATTTGTCTTTCCCTATGTGTCAATCTTTCATAAAAATGTGAGACTAATCTCCAAGTTTCGAAACCATGGTGTGGGCATGTGTTAATTAAATCTTTATATCTATCCCAACACTGGTAAAAAGTTTCATCTGATTTTTGCGTGAAAGTGGTAATTTGCCTTTTGAAAGAATTTGTTTTATGGGTAGAAATTTTTTTTTTCAAAAATTATTATTGCATTTCATCCCATGAATTGACGGAGCCTGACCTAAGATACTGTAGCCAAGTTTTAGCTTTATCTTAAAAAAAAAAAAAAACTTAAGCCTGATGGTGTTCATGCTACAGTTTAGATTGTTATATGTGTGACAGACTTCCTCAAATTCTCTTAAATGCAAATAAGGATTTTTGGAATTAAAGCCATGAAAAGTTGGTAAAAGTTAAATAATACCTGGCTTGAAATTGAAGTTACATGTATCAGTAGGAAAAATTAAACATGATGGAGTGCTATTTCTTATGGGGTTCATGAGTTCTCTAAATGTCCTAGGCCGATCTTGGTCATTATGTAGAGAATGATTATCTTCTTGTTCATTAATGTGTTCAGCCATGTTTGAAGAAGTTGAAGATTCTCTTACCAGTCTACCACTTGATGTACGTGACCAAGCTTTCATGCATTAACAAAATAACAACAAGAAAAGCAAATAGAAATAACAAGTTATGTAGGAGGCTCAGCCTTCCATACAATAATAATAAGAAAAATAAATAAAAAGGAACCAATATGAACAAAAAATAAAAGGTAGGAGGCTTAGCCTTCTATTCAACAATAAAGAAAAACAAGATTAACACAAATTAAGAGGTAGGAGGCTTAACCTGCCATATAAAGAAGAAAACAAAAAAATAAAATAAAATAAAATAAAAGAAAAAAAAAATTAAACTTGTACTCTAATTTTACTTCCCCGTCAATGGCGCAAAAAACTTGCTGCATTCTAGCAGTTGTAACCCAAGTGTAGGTTGTCACAAATAATAAAATTTTGGGAATTCGAGTGTCGAACCACAAGGAAGTGAATCAAAAAATACAAATTACAAAAGTAAAGGAAGGTTTTCGTGAAATATGTGAACAAGTGTTGATTAAAAATTTAAATTCAAATAAAATAACTAAGGTTAAGGGATCCACTTTTAGTATATTGGTTATGATTAATTTTAGCCCATCTTGCCACTCAATTGGAATCCACACATAGAGGAGGTTCTAATCGGGGAATTTAGTTAGTATTAACTTTCATTGATCTTAAAATGCCAACACTTGCTAATAGGTTCAAGTATCCATCATGCCAGCCTTTGTGGACAATAACTCAAGATTCCAATATAGCCGGCAAAGCCATGTTCTACAGAGGGAATCAAACAGCTTTTGTGCCAATGATTTGACTATGATGAATCAAGACTCCTACTTAACAATGACAGAATTTAAATAGATTAAGGAAGAAAATACCATTAATATTGTGGTCCATTCAAATCAATCATAACATCTACACCAAAAGCTTCACCCTTTCACCTTAGCAAAAAAAAAAAATAGTTAGACATAATAAAAGTAAACAACATGTAGAAAGATGAAATGAACATGGATTGAAAGATAAAAGGAAAGAACAAGAATAAGAACGAGAAAATACTTGGACAGAGCTTCGGTATTGAAAACAAGAACAAGAACAAAGAAGAAAAGCTAAAGAAAATACAAGAACATAGAGGAGGCCTAAGAAAATGGCAACCTTTACCCTCCTCCCAAGGTGCCTATTTATAGAGTTTTGGGGTGGGTGAAATGGTAAAAATAAAATTGTAAAATATAGGTAAATACAAATCAACAATGGAAGGCTGCAACTTATTTTAACTTTTCGGCTATTGTAAACATCAAATCAGCTCTTCCTCAAAGCACAGAACTTGTAGATCTCCTCTTTAGCTTCGAATCGATAGTTTGCTCATTCAAATCGGACATCCGTAGCTCAAGTTATGATTTTTCTACCGAAACTGCTCTTTAATACACGAAATAACGAAAGGTCTCATCTATAATCAGATTCAGCAATGAAAATGATCAAACTAGCTTGCGGAATGAAGCAGAGTTGAAGATCTATGTGCTGGCTTTCAAATAAATTGGGAATCACTCAGTTTCGATGCCTACAGCTCCAGATATGATTTTTTCTCGTGAAGGGCCACTAAGTGATGATTTTTACCTACATAAAAAATAATTATTTAATATATATATTTTAATATTAATGAACAGTAAACCGCGTATGTACAATGAATACACGGATGAACAGTAAGTCAGTGAATAGTGATAGGTGAATAGTAAAAATGCATATGAATAGTGAAAATATGTGAATAGTAACCCGATAGAAAAATGTTCAGAATATAGAAATTAATTATACTCAAAGTGTATAATGATGATTTAAACCCTTAATAACAATACACTAACAATTACTTAGTATCTAAGTTAGTTGCACCCTAAAACATTTACCCCCTTGTATGGTGTAGATACCTAAAACTCAAAAACTCACTTTCTCAAGTTAAGTCTTTACTCACTTAGAATCAAATAGAACATTTCTCAATCCTAGGCAGGTTAAGCTATTTATCCATTTTCAACACCTAATGGGAGTGTAGATTATCTCTAATCAACCGTACCCATTATATCCTATTTTGATTTTCTATCCCCCTTATTTCTCTTTCAAGAAACTAAATGGGTCTAGTGAGTGTGTGGAGAGGCCTATCAATGGCACAAGTATTAGGCTCAAGAATAGGAAACACAAAAGATAAACATTCATGAAAGAGCATCAAATAACCATTAGATATCAAGTAATAGAGGTTTCATCCTAAAGAGATATAAAGATCTACTCAAAATTCATGTTTTCTTCCCATGTTAAACCCATAAAAAAATAATCCATGAAAATACACAAATAAAGCAGAGCAGAAAAGGAAACCCAAGATGGATCCTAGTGGCCTAAGTCTCATTGGCTCATAGTTTCCTTCTTCAAGCTTCAAACCTTCTCCCATAGTGGTTTTCACAAGAAGAGATCAAAAGAAAAGCGTCCAAAGTTCCATATGGGTTCCTCATTTCCTCTTGCTATTTATACCCAAGGCTTTTCCTCTTGGTTTGGTTAACTTTCTAACCCTAAAAGGATAGAAACCCCTCATTCAAGAATAGCTCATCAAGTGAGAAGTTCCAAGGGACTAGCAAAAAATGAGGTTCGGGCAAAACTGGGGGATGACTGGCGACGCATCGCCAGTGAGTCGAGTTGGCAGCGATGGGTCACCGGATGAGAAAAAATGGCAGAGCGTTCGTAACTTTGGTGACGCGTTGCCAACGTCTCTTATTCCAGTTGGAATTCTTACACGCCCAAATTCCATCTTGCTCGATTCTGCTCCAAACCGTCACGATCGCAATGTGCTCCCACCTGTAGGAAGTAAAGCAAAGCAAGAAACACTAAGATAGGAAAAAAAAAAAGTAAAAGAAATTGGCGGTCAAAGTTGCCAAAAAGTCAACCACTTTGACCGCTAAATTTGCGCTTAACAGTCATGACCGAATATGGATATGGAGTTTGGAGATATGATTTACACACTGCCTAATAATAACTGGCAGAGGACCCAATTTATGGCTAGTATCATGAAAGACTTTACCTCAGCATAGGTATTCCGATAGGCTATGATTTAGAGGGATCCCTAGTGACACTGCTTAAGAGTTATCCTGAGAGTGGGTGGTGTACATATTCACTAGCTTAGGTTTGTTCGACAACATTCAAATATTAGATTAATGAATTGATCAATCTGATATGACTTAATCAATAAAAGTAATTATGCATATGCATATTAGTTTAAGTATGTTAGTAGGACTTTAGTGTTGTTGCTATGATGTTGAATGAAATTGTTCTTTAATTAAATTATAGTAACTTAAGATTTATTATTATATTTGTTGTTTGTTGAGAGAATATTATGACCCACGTGATGGGGTTGATACTTTCCCCTTGTTGAGTAAGTGATGCCTACAGTTCCTTTTAAAATTTTCCTAAGCCAACCTGGGACCGAGTTAATGTGGCATGTTGGGTGGGCATATGCATCATCTACTGGGATTAGTCCTGGATAGAAAGGTTAGTTGTCCTTAGCCCAGTAATCCGATTAGAGAGGTTACTGGTCCAGAGGACCAAGTAATCTGACTGATCCTAACGAGGGCGTTGGGTACATAAAATGGGAGTTTCTAACACTTCCATATCTCACATAAAAAATTGTGGGAAGCCTTATGTAGATATATGGACTTAAGTTTCAGAGCATGAGTACCTATTACTTACATTTTTTCCAAATGATAGCTTATGTGGTGTGAGCAAGTGTTTTGTTAACCGGTTCTGAACTTGGTTCATTACACAAATAATATTGATTTTGGATAAGAATAAAAAAATAAAAAAAAGTTAAATTTTATTAATGTAACTTAAGTTATAATGAATTTGCCTTAAGTAATTGTTAGGAAATTAAAATGAAAAATGATAAAACCCAACAACCTAGAACAACAAATTAAATAGTAATCTTGGTATTTTATAATTTTCCCTCTGAAGAAGATAAAAAATTGCTTAGCAAAGTAAAAGTTACCATATATGTAGAGATTGACGTGGTTTTAACCAATGTTGTCAAGATCAGGATCTTATCATGGATCATTTTACACCGTGCAAGATTGGGATCGCAAGATCAGATCGTGGATCTTAAGATCCTATCAAAACCTAAAATTGCTTATCTAAATAATATAATTCAGGTAAAAGATCAATTATATTGGACACCCATATAAAGCTTGAGTGCCATAATAATGTCATAATACAACAAAATTATTTTTTAAAATGAAAAGAAAATTATTTTATATAATTTAATTAAAATTTGTATGTTACTTTTATTTAAAAATTATTACCTTAAAAAAATTTATTACCACACTTTATTTTTTTAATATTTTTTTATTTCTTAAAAAAATCATTGTGACAAACGAGTCAAACATTGACTCTTGACTGGCCTTTTTTTTTTTTTTGGTTCCTTTCTCATCTTTTTCTCTCTCATCCTATCTCTTTCTTTGTCCCTCTATACAACTTTCTTTTTGTCTTATTGGCCCATCATAAATAAACTATTTCCCATTTTCTCTGTATCTTTCTTCCCTCCTCTTTTGCAACTTGCTCTTTCTCCCTCCACTTACCTCATTTCTATTCCTTTGGCTCATAGCACTTTCTCTGCATCCTTTATTGTAGAGCATGAAAAGAAAAAAAAAAGCAAATAAACTCCATCATCGAAATTATTTATTCATTTGGCTAGGAAAAGATCTAGAGCAAAGTGGTTTTGATCGGCTAACAGTGATGGATGGTGAGGCGATGACAATGAAGCTTGATTGCAGTGACCATTAGGATCGATAGAATCCTACTTTTCTATGATCCTACGATTTTGAACACGATCCCACCATGATTCTACTACAACATTGATTCTATTATGATTTGAATAGGTTTTCTAGATTTGGATTGTTGAATCATGCAATCTTACGATCTGAATCCTGTTCTAACAACCTTCGTTTTAACTAGTTAACCACCCACCCAAATATAAACATGTTGAAGGGTTATATTGCCCTACGGTTGCAAGTAAGTGATATGACTTGTCACCCATTTGATGCTAATATATTTTTTTGTATATTGAAAAAATATTTTTGAATAGTTCATGAATAAGAAATTATGAAATAAAGCAGTAATAGTTGATAATTTATTTTAAATTATAAATTTATTCCATAATATAATTCTTATTTTAAATATAAATTTATTAACTAGAGGTCTAGTAAAATTAGTTAAACTTGTAACTTTCATAAGACTTTATGAGTAGGAGCAAGTTCACATTCATGGATAATATAGGCATGCATTTCTTTTTTTACATTCCTCATCTCATTTGATGAGTTTAACAAAAAAAATATTTTTTTTATCTTTTTTATGTAAATATAACAAAATATGGTGATTACTATTATCCTACTTTATTCTTATTTAAATAAAATAGTTTTGAGCAATAATAATTTTTTATAAACATTTTCAAGTTTTCTAAAGTAAAAGATTCTTTCTTATTTCAAGAATCATAACTGGAGAGGGATGCTTGGGTTCTAGAATGAGAAGCATTACTTCTCCTTCTAAAAATTTTAGGGATTCATGAGATTTGATCCAAAATTTCTAATATTTCGATTGGAAAAAAGTATTTCAATGCATTTGTTGAGTAGGGAACATTTGAAGATACTATTCGTATTATTGAAATTAGGCATTAAGTTTGGGGTCAGTTGATTTAGTAGAAGAAGAAATTCAATGATTCATCTCAATGTGGAAGGATTTTGTTGGAAATTCATCTGGGGGATGGTGGTAGCTAGCAACAAATCCAATCAAATGGAAAAGTGCTTGTATTATTTAGTTTTAAAATCAAACAATCAGGGTAGATTCTTTGAATTGCTGAAATTAAAGAAATCAAGTAAGCCATGCATCATTTTGCCTGAGGGTAGGAGTTAGAAAGGTTGGAAGCATTTTTTTTCCATATGTTGTGTGCTATCTCAGACTTTGAATATTCGGCGGCAGACTATCATTGATCTTTTTAGGGGCAAGCAGTGGTGATGCATATCTCGAGCGCGCAATGACAGTGGTGGTTGTGTAAATGTTATTTGAAGAGAAGTTGGGAAGTGAACACATTATCAAAGGATAAGATTGAAGATGGCATTAGAAAAGGAACGGGGCCATAAACAAGGGTGTTTACCTTATGTGATAAGGCTTCTGGAAGTGACATTTCAAAGTATAAGGAGAAAAAAAAAAGTCTTGTAAGGTGAGCATGTCTTGATGTCCACTGGTAATTAAAAAGGAAAAATGAGAATTTGGAAGGAAACACACAAATAGGCTTGTGTTAATGAATGTTAATAAGAAATGGTGGAAAAGAGGATGCTGTAGTGATGCTTGGTGATGGAGAATTCGAAGAGTCTTTGGGTGGCAAGGACAGGGATTTAACTGGTGACAACAAACACAAATAGGCTATAATTTATCAACCTCATATGGGTGTTGGCCGAGTTTATTCATCCAACAAAACAAAAATTTGAAATTTCTAATAGGCCCATTAAGAATTTTGGTGGGATTGGAAAGGGTTCCCAAAATGCTAGTATTGAGAAAAAACTACACTAAATAATGGATCTTCTATTCTTGTGTGGATTCTAAGTTGTGTAAAGAAAAAAAAATAAGCATGGTATAGGGGAAATTAATTTTTTGAATGCATGTTATTTAATTTTTCCTAGGGGCCCACAATTCTAAAATTGGTGGATAAGTTATTGGAATATGGGTTGTGAATGTTGATTTACCCATACAAAAAATAAGCCATGTGAAAAAGATTGTGTGGTCCCAAGTTGGCATTAGAAACTTTGGTATCGGAAGGTGGTGAGTCTAGCGCTCGAGACATGGGGAGTATTAAGAGTTTGAATTCTTGTGTTATTCTTATTAAGGCGCCTTTAAATGAATGTTATGAATTAGCATTGTGTATTTCAAAAAATCTTAACATGGCTAAGAGTAAGAGGAAGGGGTAAAAGAAAATTGGATCATGGCTTCAAAGATCGGCTTTGAAAAATGAATTGAAAATATTAGAATATGGGATTAAAGACTGCTTTTTATTGTACTTTTCATGTAGAGCCCGGGATGATGTGAGTTTTGGGTACAATGCTTGTAAATTTTGATGTTGGCAAGAGGTGCTTGATTTTTAAGGTTAAGGAAGTTCTTTTAAGGATTTTAGGGTCCACGAGGATTTAGTTTTATTTTTTGTATTGTGGAAGTTTGTGAAGAAAAGATATTAGTCAGTCATATAACTTTTTTAATTTTATCGAATGAGTTTTAAAATTACTCGAGTTACCAAACGAGTCATATAATGGTAAAACTGTCAATTCTGTTATTCACAAGTGAAAAAAAAAAAGAGGAAAGAAACCAAACTAACTATTCTTATTAATAGAAATAATGCATTGCTAGCTACTTTCTATATTAGTGTGTTATATTATATATGATGTTTTTATTTTAAAATAATATTTTCAATATATATTATTTTATAGCAGGATATACATACAATTTACATGATGCGGTACTCTAGCTTTAATGAGATTGAAAACCTTGATTAATGATTATAAATTTAATGATCCCGGTATAGAACCAATGGTGCTTATATCAACATATTTTGTCCGAAAATCTTGACTAAACTCAAAATCCCACCCATTACAATGCTAAAGTTGCTACAAATTTCACAAATGGTATCATTAATCAACCCTGCTGAACAATAATATGCCGCTTAACATAAGACTAATTAAGGTTTTAAAAGTAACTAAATACACGGCTTTAAGTGTTATGTCAGCATTTTTAAGAGCTAAATAAGCTTTCGGACTAACAAAGTTGATGATTTGACCAGTATACGGCTCGTTTGGCAATTTAGGTAATTTTAGGACTCATTTGGTAAAATTAAAAACATTATAGGATTGGAAATGCCTTTCCCCCCAAAATTTAAAATCCGTTAAGTGTTATCTCAACATTTATGTTGAACAGCTGACAAGACATCTGAATTAGGACTAATGGAGCTTACAATTGCATGGACTTAGGACTACTTTGACAAGTTGATGAGTTTTAAGACTAAATTGACAAAATGTGAAAAGTTTTAGGACTGACTACTATTTTTTCTGATGGTTTTTGTGTACTGTGGGATGTGTTGGGTATTTTGTTCCCTGTCTCTCTGAGCTAAGATTTATGTACTCTAGTTATGTTTAACAAAATTTCGTTTTGTGTAAAAAAAGTGACAATAAGATAGAAGTGCTTTTATGGAGTTCGTGAAGTATTGTCCTTCAATTAATTCACAAGTTTGAGAAAAAAAAAAAAGAAACATTAATAGTAACAATTTAAACATTTTAATTGCAAAAGAAATAAAAGATGTCTTTCCATCAAAAGAATTAGATACTACTTCCCTCTAAAGTTTTTTGCACAGTTTTAATTTTTTTTAACTTAAGTTTAACTTATATTTATTTATATTAGTATCTGCTAAAAAACTATATATATATATATATATGAAAACCATAAGTCCTTAGTTTCAAAAAATAATTTTTTTAAAAAAAATTGAGCTAATATTAGTATAAAAAAAATTAAGTCAAATTAAAGTAAAAAAAACTAAATAATTTGGGACGGATCGAGCATCAAATTCTTTTGTACATTTATTCTTCATGGTATTATTTTCATACGTAACCCTCTAATATTTATTAGAAAAATAAAATTAGTATCAGTAGCATTGATGTTATTAACAGACCTAGCCACCACGTCCGCCTCTCTTCTCCAAATTTCTTTACATGATTTTCCGCATTTTTTTTTTTCATGTCTTCATACCATTCGAAGCATAACCAGTTGATTTACTATTTTTCTTTTACCTGATTAACTACCTCACTTTTATTTATTTATTTTTAACCGTTTCTTCTTCCTTCTTATCATTCATAAAACCCGTTTCTCAACATCAGTAGGGGCATTATTTGGTTCTTCCAATGTTCTAAGACAGACATATCTGGGTGATCTATTTTCGGTATTTGTGAGTCAAGTAAATGCTAAAAGCTGAAAAATGGCAGACATCAATGATGAAACATTCTTAAATAATATATTCGATTATAATGTCATATTTTTTTATCTATTTATTTTATTAAACTTTTTGTTGGTTGATATACTATTAGATATTGATCCACCTTTTATTTAGTCTAATAGTTTATTGTTCATTTTAACTATTTAGTCATACTATATATGGGTTTATTTGTAATTTATTTATTTATTTAAATTTATTCTGTTTTATATGAAAGATTCAGTATGATTATATTATCTTCTCTTTCTTTTATTCAATACCACAGAAACAAGTAACTATTTTAGTGACTAATTTTATATTACTGTTATTCCTTAAAAACTTATACCACTGCTAAATTATATGGTAATATTTGACTCACTACCCGAATGAATAATTTTTTGTCAAAAAGGTGGCATTAGTGTTATTCCGAAATAATGGGCAAGGGCAAACAAGTGTCTATAAAATCTAGTTTGACCTCAGAGATATAGAAACGACCATAAAATGGAATCACCGAGCTTAGTAGATTCTTCTGGCTGCCGGATCCCTTTCCATACTGTGGAGCGTCTTCGCCGAACCGCCTTAAACCGACTCTTTGCGGCTGTCTATGTCGGCGCCGTCGCGGCTTTGTTCTACCGCCATATAGAAACACTAATTTTTCAATCAGAAACACTAGTTTCTGTCTCAATATCCATCTCTCTCCTCATCTCCGACTTCATCCTGGCCTTCATGTGGGCGACGGCACAAGCTTTTCGCCTAAACCCAGTTCGCCGGAAAGAGTTCCCGGAGAACCTTCGGCGAGTTCTCAAGGAAGAAAATTTTCCGCCGCTTGACGCGTTCATCTGCACCGCTGATCCGTACAAGGAGCCGCCTGCAGCCGTGGTGAACACGGCGCTGTCGGTGATGGCGTACGATTATCCGGCTGATAAGTTGTCGGTTTACATATCCGACGACGGAGGATCGGCTTTGACACTGTTTGCTTTCATGGAAGCGGGGAAGTTCGCGCGCCACTGGCTGCCGTTTTGCAGAGAAAATAACGTGACGGAGAGGAGCCCCGCTGAGTTTTTCTCGTCGTCCGACTCCGACCATGCTTCTTGGAGCTCTGACGCCGCCAAGATTAAGGTATCCTAATTCATCTCCATCTTCAACATTTTTTTTATGCCAAGTAAAACTAATGACTTTAATTTCTTACCGTAACATGGATTCAGAAACGGCGGTAAAACTTGAACCTAGCATTAGCAGCTTTTATCATCTCGAGCTTAGATTTTCTCCTTGATAAGTCAAACTTCGAGTCTTCCAAAATATTCCCACATGGTGACAAGATTAATTAATGGTGTGAATAGATCAAAATATAAAGGCCGGCAGAAATGCGCATATGATCCCTTAGCTTTACCAATTCTAACGAGTTAATCCTTTACCTTTGAATCAATACGAGTTAGTCCTTTAACTTTGAAAAAGTTAACAAGTTAGTCCAAAATGGGCGGCAGGCTAGACAATATTAAAATTTTTGCTAATGTGGCATGGGCCATCTTCATTTATTTTCTTCTCCCCCTTCCGACACCATCTCTCTTCCCCTTGCCAGTCGCACCACGTGCCAGCCAACTCTGTTGCATCCGCTCCATCTCCATCAAAATTGGCCCATCTCCATCGTATCCTACTCCTCGTCAAATTTGGCTCCTCATCGAGTTTGTCTCCTCGATGAATCAAAGCTGCTTTGCATTTTAAAGGCCGGATCGAAGTTGCCAATGGGTTTTGGCAAGAAAACATTAATTTGGCTGGTTTTCTGGGCTGAAATTGTGGGATGAAAGGTCTCCAGACTTCATCATTGCCTCAACCTCCAAGCTTCTAGCCACCGATCACGTTGCCACCGCCGGCGACGCAAACCAAAAGGGAGCCCGAGTGCCAGCGTCGATGATTTGGCCAATCACCCACCTTAATCTGGGTCTCCTTGCTTCCTCGGCCACCATACGCCTCTTCTGGTTGTCTCTGCACCGCTGGCCTAGCAAAGTCACCCTGCCTCCACCATTGTTGCACCGCCAATGGAGAGAATTGAGTTGAAACCCGATTGCAGCCCGTTTCTTGACCCGGATTTGATAGATTGTTTGTGCTTGATGTGCAAGAGATGATGGGATTGGCATTGTTGGAAGTGATTCCGGAGGACTCAGAGGTGATCAGGACCACAAATAGAGGTCATCTGCTCATGCTTAATAAGCCACCATCACTTGCAGGGCTAGCTATTGAGCAGGCAGTATGGAGGCTTTTGAACAAATTGTTAAGTCACAACGTTTCCGACTTGGAAGCTTTCCGTGAAAAATGGACTAAATCGTTTAGTTTAGCGAACTTTAGGGATTGACATGCTTAATCTGCAAAGTTAAAGGGCTAACTTGCACTGAGTCAAATATAAAGAACTAACTCGCTCGAGTTTGCCAAGTTGGAGGACCATATGTGAATTTTGGTCAAATATAAAATTGTACTCCAAACTATCGGGTATAGATATATTTTTGTTTGAATCTGACAAGGAAAATAATGAAACGAAAGAAACCTATATCTAAAACACATAGCCGGTCGAGGAGAAAACAACAAATTAAATTAGCTAAATGCATAAATGTGTTTATCTAATAATCACTTTTTTTAATTTTTACTTCTTTTTTTTTTCCTGAAATTAATATTATTTGAAAGCTAATATTCTTTTTATTTAATTACCACTTAAATCATATTTTTCACAAATAAATTAACTTTTATAATTTTTTTCTCTTATAACTCAGCACTAAAAAAATTAATTAAATACTTAACTTTTACAAAATGAAATACTTTATGTGTAGTTTTCAAACTTTTTAAAATATAAGGTTTTAATTGGTATAAGAAATTAAGCAAATAATCGCGCTATATAAATATAAAACCAATTACTTATAATCACTTTTCAGTAAACTCCTACAAAATCTTATATATTCTATTGCATTGCCATTTTTTTTGTCTTTTCCCTGTGGAATCATTTGACCGATGGGTACAAATCAACGACAATCAGAGGGCCATTGTTACTTTAATCTTAATTTAACTAATTAATGGGCCGGTTCTGTGTGTTGATAAATTAAATTATTAGTTTGACCATTATCATACCACTGATTTCGCAATAGATTGATAGGAGTGAGTATTCAATTAGTTTGATATGGAACATACTCAATCTGAATTGTCCGAATTATATGTTAGAATCAATCTGATCTGTTTAAATTATAGTTTAATTTATTCGGTTTTCTTTCTAAAATCTAGATACATAACAAATAAAAAATAAGATACATATTAAAATTTTTACCTCTTATACTCAAAATTAAAGAAAGATATGTCCAAAATATAGCAGGAAATAATTATATATATATATAGGGTTAATATGGATAATGGTAAAAATTAGTAAAAAATAACTTTATATATGTAGAGTCAATATGGATAATAGTAAAAATTAGTAGGGAATAACTTTATATATATATGGTCATTATGAATAATGGTAAAATATTTATTACTATTTGGTTTATTTGGTTTCAAGTGTATGATTCAATAACCGATCCGATAATCAAATATGAATTCAGTTTTGATTCGAATCAACCAAATTAGAAAAAAAAATTGAACCATTTTATTTGAATATATCAACCTTTTAAGTTTTTTGTTATTTTATCTGAATAATGTTTACCTCTATTAGTTGGCGACCAATGTACTAGTCGTTTGCTATAAGATATCTTGACAACTAAAAATTCGGTTGCCCCATTCAATCAGAATTTTGCATTTCTTTGTAGTATATATAATATTTTATATTTCTTGATTAAATGGGTAAATTGTCAACTATTATTTTCACCATAGTGCAGACCCACCACCTCTTTTATGGAAGCAAGCGAGCTGTTATATATATTAGCTAAATTCATCACTAATGTTTTCATTTTAGTGAAACCTTCCACTATTATTTTTAATGCAGACAGGTTAGCCATATACATAACAAATAGAAAAAATATTTTGTTTTCTTATGGATATTCTGTGAAGAAGAGCCATGTTATATTACCTCCCAAGTAAATTACACAATTCATACTTGAAATATACCTATTGAGCATATAGGTCCGTGGACTATTAATAATAGTACGCTATCATGTTTCTTCTTCATTGGCGACCATTAGACTCATCAGCTTAATAAGCTCGTTAGAGTCAATGGCAATATGAGTTAGCATCAACTTTTGAAACCATACTTATATGAAGTTATGATATAGCTTTAGGAGAAAAAGTGGAATAGTATATATAATACGTCAATATGTATGTATTTCCTATTAAAAAATATATACTTAGCCGAGGTAGTTTTTTATGATAATACTATATATTCGACTGTGAGCTGCAACTTGCATCACTCTATTTGTCGCTTTTTGATGATTGCCTGCCAGAAATTCAATGGTCGACCGTTTCTATCCAAATTTATTTTTTAGCAGAGCACAGATGATTGACATATGTAAGTTCCTGTCAATATGCACAAATAGCACAATAAGCCCTTAAACTATGAGGAACCTTCAAATGGGACTTCCTCCTTTGGAATTTTGCCCCTTCCGATCCGAGTCTAATTAAGATCTACTATTTGATTTGGCACGGACACTGATAGTGATGATTATATTAGCAGATGATGTACGAGGGCATGAAGGCCAGAATAGAATGCGTCGTCGACAAAGGGGAAGTTGGTGACGAATATATCAACACCAATCAAGAACGCGAAGCATTCAGTATTTGGAATTCCAGATTTAAACGCCAGGATCATCCCACCGTTATCCAGGTTCTCTTTTTGAAATTGATATATTCACACACACACACACACATGTGAAATACACATCACACATTTATGAATATATATATATATATATATATATATAACCCTTTATGAAAATAATAATGTCGGGGCACCAAAAACCCAATGATCTCTCTCATGCATTACCCAATATTGTTTAATTATACTGCGTCCAATTGTTATTGCATAAATGTCCAATTATATTGAATTTCGTAGTTAGGGAGCATCTAAGTATCACTGAATTACTCATGTTAGAAAAAGGGGTTATTTACGTAATTGCGTGACCTTGAATTCCTAGTAAAATAATTTGTGTTGTCTTCTTAAAGTGCAAGTGCTTCAGTAAATTGGTAATTTTTGTAAATAATCACGTCGTATAAGAATCCAGATAATGCATTAAAAAACAATGCAAAATGGACATACTGTTCATCAAAAAGTAAATATCTTACTATTTTCATCTCAAAATTTTTAAACCATTTAGGTTTGATGCAAAAATTATATATATAAAAAAAAGACAAAATTTGTGTCTTGGTTTCACTTTTGCCTTTTAGTTTTTGCACTTAAATCAAGAAAAGTGAAAAATTGAAAATTAAAATGATAGTTTAAATGATAATAAAATTAAATAATTGATTAAATAAAAAATATTGTAAAAATTTAAGACAATCCAACATAAAAAATATTGGAAAGAATGTGATGCAGGGAGTACTAGTTACTAGTAACTAAGAAGTGCTGATTGTTATGAGCAGATAATATTAAATAGAAGTGAAGACAAAGACATTACAGGCCATCCATTGCCAAATCTCATCTATGTCTCCAGACAGAAAAGCAAGAATTCACCCCACCATTTCAAGGCTGGTGCTCTTAACGTTCTGGTATTGTTTCCTAAACTCGTTTCAAAATTTATAGCTCAAATTCATGCTTTTCATGTTTTAGCTCTTAATATATATATATATATATATATATATATATATTGAAGCGGAGTTAGTTGGTTTTCTAACAAATAGCTAGTACTATAAAAAGTTGCGATTCAAAATAAGTAAATTTAGACCATTATATTTATATATGTACATGTAATGTAAGTGAATTTTTCAGGTGCGCGTATCAGCTGTGATGACCAATGCTCCAATAATTTTGACCCAAGATTGCGATATGTATTCGAATGACCCTGGGACACCTCTTCGGGTTTTGTGTTACCTCTCTGATCCTTTGTTACAGTCGAAGATTGGTTATGTCCAATTTCCTCAACACTTTGGTGGAATTGGCAAGGATGATATCTATGCCAACGAGTACAAACGTCTGTTTCAAATCAACCCAATGGGTTTTGATGGAGTGATGGGGCCCAATTATGTCGGCTCTGGATGCTTCTTTAACCGAAGGGCCCTTTTCGGTGGGCCATCAAATATGGTGCAGCCCGATATCCCTGAACTACGACCAGACCATGTAGTAGCCAAGCCTATTCAGTCGGAGGCTATATTGGCATTGGCACACCATGTTGCTCGCTGTGATTATGAGAACAACACAGGATGGGGTTCCAAGGTAAGTCTAATTAATTATTATTATTATTATTATAATCATCTTTTTTGCATCAACCTTAGTAATTAGCTAACTTCAACAATTAGCACCAAATATGTGCAGATGGGCATGAAATATGGGTCACTAGTAGAGGATTTCTACACCGGATACAGGCTACAATGTGAGGGATGGAAGTCATTGTTCTGCAATCCTGATAGGCCTGCCTTCTTGGGGAGCATACCAATCACACTTTTAGACAATTTGAATCAGTGCAAGCGTTGGTCTATAGGCCTCTACGAAGTGACTTTCTCAAGATATAATCCCCTGATTTATGGTGCCAAGTCAACGCACATCTTGATGGCCCTTGGTTATGCTCACTACTCACACTGGCCAATGTGGTTCATCCCTCTAGCTACATATGCATTTTTCCCGCAATTAGCTCTCTTAAAGGGCATTTCCATCTTACCTAAGGTAAGCATAATAATCTTTATCATATTATACCTTATATCCAGTTGTATTGTGTTGGGTAGCATAAAATTTTTAAGCTTCATTTATACCCAGCCTAATAGAATAATAAAATGCATTTTCAGGTATCAGACACATGGTTTCTTCTGTACATGTTTCTCTTCCTTGGGGCTTACGCACAAGACTTCCTTGACTTTTTCCTTGCCGGAGGAAATGTCCGTCGATGGCGGAATGGTCAGAGGATGTGGTTGATAAGAGGGCTCTCATGTTTCCCGTTTGGCACAATAGAGTACTTGTTCAAGTCCCTTGGCATTAGTACCCAGGGCTTCAGCTTGACCAGCAAGGTACTTGAGGATGAGCAAAGCAAGAGATATGAGCAAGGTGTGTTTGAGTTTGGTGTTGCATCACCAATGTTTGTGCCTCTCACTATGGCAGCAATCGTAAACTTGTGCTCACTCGTTTATGGCGCCATAAGAGTGTTCATTGGCCTAGACATGGAAGGGCTATGGCTACAGATGTTACTTGCAGCGTTCGTTGTTGTCAATTCTAAACCAATTTATGAAGCAATTGCTTTGAGAACTGATACTGGAAAACTAGCCACTAAAACTATCATCACTGCAACTTCCTTTGTTGGAGTGCTGTATGCTATAAGCTCTATATGATTCTCTAGGTAATTAAGATAGTTTTGCCATGTATTTTATCTACATAAGTAGTCTTTATTTTGCATGTATTTCAAGACATAATTATATAAAGCCTTTTGTGTGTGTTTACTTTGGCTATTTTTTCTCCCAAAAAGAGTTGTTTATTCAAGTTGATCGTGAGATCAATTTTTCTAATAAAATTGGGTTCAAATTAGGCTTGGTCAAGGTTTTTAATATTATTACTGCTAGATGTAATACACTCTATAAATCATAGACATACTATGTTGCATATTGTTACCAAATTTCAAATAAAAATTAATTTAAGATGGAAAACATTTAATATAAATTTTTTTGCACATTTTCTATGCACTCTTAATATAATTTTCAACACAATTCTTCTAGTATAAATACAATATATATGAAAGACAATACAAGAAGAAAAAAACGATAAAAGAAAATAAAGAATCACAAACTTCCAATGTCAATCATGTTAGTAGATACGAATTATTTTTTAAAAAAAATTACATAAATATATTTATGTCAGATATGTGGGTCAATTATTTGTTTATTATTTTGTGCATGCACGTACATATGGTACATTGATATATATGATTTAAAATTAAATATGAAAAATAATTATTTTTTTCTAACTTATGTACTGTAGTATAAAAAGATGTATAGAAAAGCATCGGTACATGAAATAGTATGAAATAATGCTGTATATTATGTGATAAATTGATAAAATACAAAAATATATGTAGCACATATTACATAATCATAATATAGTGTAGCTTACTGTGAAGTGTGAATCCATTGGTGCAATAACATGGGGAAACTGATCACAGTAACATTCCATTAATTATTTAATATAATAAATCAATAATAAGAGAACTATATTTTGATATAACTAAATCATGTGTTTGATAAAGAGTCAAGAACCTTCGCTTATCATCATCATTAGTTTCTGCTTCCCTGTTTTGGCTCTATTTTTTATATACAAACCTCACCAAGTAACTCCTAAAGGGGATGAAACTATCGATAACTTCTTGAATCATATAATAAATCAGATCCCAAAGCTCCAAAAATATGCTTTTAGTAGTCATACATGTATTAAAACTTGTGTTCTAAAACGTTATGCAATTTTATGTGTTGCAATTTAATTGGTTGTTGAGAAAAGTAAGTGGAATCTATTTAACTCCTTTACAACCCATTAATTCATCCACTTAAAATTTTTTACATTGTTTTAGTACCTTTTACAAAATTCTAAGTTTTCATATAATAGTGCTATAAGTGTAGAAAGTGTTTAATTTTAGAAATGTTTGTGATAAATGTTCACCCATCTTATTGGAACTTGTGCAAAAATACATCAAGAGTCAGAAGAAGTTGAAGAATGAATTTTGCATTTGGAGGGAGTTGACCAAGTTAGTTGAATAAACTAGTCATCTAACTAAGAAGAACATATAGTATAGCTCTGTTTTTTATGTGTATTTGGGGTGGAAAAAATGAGTTAATTCAAAAACCAGTCGGGGAAAAAAATGTCACCGGGTAAGGGGGCCAGGGTCGGGTCAAATAATGTCGGTTATGAATATGGGGCTGATTGGGGCTGGTATTTACAACGTTGCCCCTCAGTAAAACGTAACAAATCCTTATCGTCTTCCAATAGAGTTGCGGACCTCTCGGCCGCCAGTCGTCTTCCCCAAACCTCTCTGCACCTCCGCCTCCACCACAGCACTGTCGTCTTCCCAGTGTGTCGGACCTGCGAACTGCTCATAGATCAGGTCCGATTGCCCATCGTCTCACCCTCTTCGAGTTGCAGTCTTCCATTGTCATCTCTGGAGATCGCGGGCCACTCCTCCCTGCTCAACCCGAAGCGAAGTAAGTATAAACTTACAACAATACGCTTTCTTCTACTCTCTCTCATCTTTATTCCTCTCCTATTTTGATTAAGTTTCCAATAATCACCGATTCTCATACGCTTCTGATCTGCAGCTCTGCCTCTGGTTCACTAATTTCCCCCGGAATCAAACGGAACCAATCGGCCGCTATTTTCTTCCTCTCCGTGCTCCTATTTGCAAGTCTTTTGTTTCCTTACTCTTACCTTGAGTGGGATGCCGATTGGATTGTCTATTTATGTGAATGCCACTTACTTGAATCAATTATGGCTGAAATTGGATCCGGATGGCTTTCTGTGTTAGTTAGCATCAGAAATTACTTCCCAAAAATTGGAGCTTATCAATGAGTGTTGATGTTGCTTGTATAATGGTTCTTCTCATATTTCCTTTTCTTGCGTTTTTGTTTTCCTTTTGGAGCAAGAATTTGAGCTTGTATTGCTGTTCTGTCTACTTCACGATCTCTGGTTCATATGCTGGAAACCACCAGAAATTTCTTTTACCTGTGACGATGATATCTGTCAATACTTGCTATTAGCCTACCTAGAAGAAACTGAAATTAAAATTTTTTGTTCCCCTTATCCAAATAAGCAATATGTAGTTCTTGTTTGTTGTAATGTTTCGAATCTGGGGATGATGATGTTTTCTTAATTTTGATTGAGACCTAAATGGCCGGCTATATGTCATTGGTGTACCATTGAGCAATTTCAAAACGGAACCAATTATTGGCCATTTTATTGGGAAACAAACTGGAATTTGATACATGATTTTTCATGTTCTTTTTTATAATTGATTACATCATAAGCTAGTTGTTGCCATTGCTGATCATACTTCTCACCGGACTAGAATAAGGGGAAGGGGATGAGAGCTTGGCAGCCATGGAGAATTGGGAATTTTTTGTAGAGTAGTTGTGTGGGCTTACATAAGTTCAGTTGGGGTAAATAATTCGGTGACCAATTCTTATCCAACTTCGACTCGTTCTAGTCTTGCCATGATCTTCCTTTAAAAACCTATTTTAGTCAGACCTCAGCCTTCCTTTTGTGCCTGTGTATTGTGTTTTGCCTTTCTTTTTTTGCTTGTTTTTTCAAATATATTTAAAGGTAGTACTTGTATTTTGATTTTTCCTCCGTATAGTATGTTCCAATTTCTTCTTTGAGCGTCCAGTGTTATATTTGAAATAGTGATTGGCGTGCAATAGACCTTTGAATTTGTTTATCTTCTCAGCCTATTTCAGTTTCCTGAATATTCCACATTATCCTTTGATTGCTGACCTTGTTCTCTTCCCTTCTCAGGTCAAATTAATTTTGTTCTTGGAGGAGTCAGAGGCTCCACGAAGTTACTTTAGAAACTTATCTCTTGCGGCTTCTATTGATCACTCATCTCCAATTCACCCAGCACTGACATTTATGTGAGAATTCAGCTTCCCTTCTCTGCCTGTGTTTTGTGTTTTGCTGTCTGTTTCTTGAAATATATTTGAAGCTAGTACTTCTACAAGTGGTTACTTATGGTAGATATGTGTCATATCTATATTGAACAACTTTTTCGTACAACCATTTGAATTTTCAAGCAACAATACACCCATCAACACGTTTTTATGAAAATTTTTAGCTACAATATTGTTGCTTTAAACTTTTATCAAGCATTTCACCCTACAAATGTGCTTTAATCTAATATGAAGTTATTGTCTTGAGAAGTGATACTAGAAAAATAACCACCAAAACTATTGTCAATTGCAATACTTTTGGCTTGGTGCTTATGTACTTTAGAACTATAAATCCTTTCTTGTGTGTTTGGTCCATCTATTATTTTTTTTCCAAATTATTTTTTTCCAAAAAAGGAAAACTACTTTGATTTGTTTATTCAGGTTAATCAAGCATCTACATTTTGAAAAACTTGAGCTTAAATTAAGCTTGGTAATATGTCAAGATTGATTGTAGTACCATTCTAGTAATTGTTTAAACTAACAAATCAATATTTCCATATGATTAATTCACTATAAAAAAATGTCATTTACCAACAAATAAAATTCATTATTAAAAATTTAAAATTAGTTGGTAGACCCCTAGAGGTGGGCTGCTCCAACAGATAAGACTTTTATTGGTTAAAACACCATGGCCAAAGGGTTATACCAACAATTATGTTGTTCGTTGGAGCAGCCTAAAAAACTTTACTAATAAATAATCAAGCATTAATAAAGTGTTATACAGATGGTTTTCATCAATTACTAGAAGTCTGTATAAGGTAATGTTGACATATCTATACCAATAATTACATCTGCTAGTATATCCATTTTGTTGGTGTTATTATTATGATTGGTGCAATATATATATATATATATATATATATATATATATATATATATATAACAATATTTATTTATTCATATATTCTCGCAACATGCCTCATAAAATTAACTTTATTAATAAAAAGCTAAGTGAAATCAGAGTCAATACAACAAGTCTTATCTTTCAACCTAGATAAATTATTTGATAATCATTATTTATACAAAATTACATGTATGCCCCTAAAAAAAGTTGTGGTATTTCAAACCTAACTAGCACAAATAATAGGAAGTTGTTGCATCACATTTCTAGCATCAATTCCTTGAATGCATATGCATCAAAAGTTGTTCACCTGCCTGAAAAAAAAATTTGTTGTGTTAAGAGAATTACATGAAAAATGTGGTTGTAGGAAAAGTGCTACAATTTCCTATTGGTACGAACCATAAAAATGTCTACAATTTTTAGCTAAAACATGTTGGTTTTCGTAGAAATGCTACAAACAAATTTATCTAATATTCTATATGCTTTTTCATCACAGCAATATTATCTTCCAATCCACAACAGAGAAAATGCCTTATTTAACTCATAGGAAATGTGCAAAACAAAAGAGAAAAATAAGTACTCAAAGCGTGTTGCTTTCTAAAATATATTATCTTCAAAGGATCCTACATCTTAGATAAAGGGCTCCACCCTTCCTAAATTTGGTTGAAGAAGAAAAAGAAACATCACCCAATAATAATAAATTAGTTAACATTTAGAAAATATGTTACTTCACTTCCATGCATCAAGTAGCCTTCTATTGAATGAAATTCTTTCTAATATACAACCATCAGTAAGTTGATTGCCTCTTATGAGATGATAAAAGCAATTATCATGCCATATCTTGCATCAAACTAACTAAATAGAATTGCATGTTTATTGATACTTTGTTGATTGCAAATTGAAAACGTATGCTAATTTTACGAATATATAAGAATGTACCCTAAAATAATCAGCAAGCAACATCTTCTAGTTTATAGTTCAACTAAAAACATTCACTAATCTGACACTAGCACAAACATAAATAGTCACAGGATCTTTTTCTATTCTTTGTGAATCCTTTTCTATTTTTACAGTTAAGGGAAATACTAGGACACAGTAGGAACCAGAACTTAAGGACCAAGGAACAGTAACTTACCAATCTAACCGATTCTCATCCTCGAATGAACAAGGGCACGCAAGGCAAATTGAGCACCTAGAGCAGGAGTTTTAATTTGTCTTGTTGCCACCAGTAGCATAGAGTGAAATATAAAGAGCTGTGATGCCCAATTCGGCAACTCCTGCATCACATAAAAGAATAACATCATAAGCTTCATGTGACAAGTTTAAAAGATAAGCTTACGTCGTGTTAAGTATAGAACTTGTATCTTCAAGCAACATCTTGTGCAACAACATGGCAGCATAGGTCTGTTAACTTGTTGCATTAACTGGTAGAGAACCTAAACAACTGGATGAACTTGGTAAACAATAGTTGCAAATCTACAAAATGGGAAAGAAATACATGGAATATAGGAAACATATTCAAAGTGAAGAAATAAAATTGGTGAAAATAAAAACCATGCACTTTAAAACGCTCATCAATATTCCATTACTTTATGTAACTTGGCTCTTATTTGGAGCAAATAGACATAATCATAAACAATTTGGGAACAAAACAAGATAGAACAAAAATATATTAGAGACCAAAATTGGAGTCATGGAGCAATTCAAATTCATACAACACTGAAGTGGCCTCCAAGAATTGGTTACAATAATGCCATCAAGAGAACATAAATGACAACCACAATCACTTTAAGTACCTATTGCCAAAAGAGTTGGTAAGAGTTAATTAACCATTACATTGATGGATTTTAAGAAAAACAGAATTGAGCATAGAACAATTGGATGAACCTGTGCATCTTGTTAATCTGATAGTTTACCTTTTATGGAGGCATTCACAGAAGCATAACAAACTAAACTAACAACCTTAACGTAAACAAAGAAAAATATCAGGAACTGAAACAAAAAAAAATAGGAAACTTGAAACAGAAGTTATCCATATGAACGTTAAGCGTTGAATCAGTCCACTCCTGTTCAACACTCTCCCCCTTGATTCAATGCTCCAATTCCAAGCTTCAGCCGATGTACTTCATGACTAGATAGTACCAAGGATTTGGTTAGCACATCTGCAGTTTGTTCTGCTGTGCTTGCTGCAATGAACCAGCTTTATTTCTTCTTTAGCCACCAATTCACGAATGTAATGATGTTTGATCTCAACATGCTTAGTCCTGCCATGAAACATTGGATTCTTAGTTAAGTTCACAGTGGACATATTGTCATAGAAAATTACAGTTGCCTCATTCTGCTCCTGATTAAGATCTTTAAGAATCTTCCTGAGCCACACTACTTGACAAGCTGCTGAGTTTGCTGCTACATATTCAGCTTCTGTTGATGATAGGGCTATTGTGGGCTATTTCTTCGATGTCCATGAAACAGCTCCTGATCCAAGTGAAAAACAGTATCCTGAAGTGCTTTTTTGTTCGTCAACAGATCCTGCCCAGTCACTATCTGTATTCCCAACAAGCTTGAAATCTGCCACTCTTCTATACCATAAACCGTACTCCTTTGTTCCAGCCACATAGCGCAGTATCCTTTTTGCAGTTCCTAAATGATGTTTGGATGGTTGATGCATAAATCTTGAGATTATTCCTACTGAGAATGCTATATTTGGCCTGGTGTGAGTTAAATAAATTAATCTTCCCACCAGACTTCTAAAAAAACTTATATCATCCATTTCCATCCCATCTTCTGTAGAGAACTTTTCATTCATGTTCATAGGAGTCTTCGCCACTTTGCATTCCAGCATCCTGAACTTCTTTAACATATTTGTAGCATACTTTTGTTGAGACAAAAAAATGCCTTCTGATGTTTGCCAAACCTCAAGACCGAGAAAGTAATGTAACTTTCCCAAATCAGACATCTCAAACACATTCATCATAGCATCTCTAAACTCAGATATAAGAATTGAAGATGAAGCAGTATATATCATGTCATCAACATAGAGACTTACTATCATAAAATATGATTCTCCTTATTGCTTAACATATAGGGTAGGTTCACTGAGGCTTCTCTGGAACCCATTTTGAAGGAAGAAATGATCAATTTTGTTGTACCATGCTCTTGGAGCTTGCTTTAGCCCATAAAGAGCTTTCTTGAGCTTGTAGACTTTATGTTCTTCTCCCTTGATCCTGAATCCTTCTGGCTGGCTTACATAGACTTCCTCTTTTAATTCCCTATTTAGGAATGCTGATTTAAAATCAAACTGGTATACTATCCATTTAAATTGAGCTGCTAATGCTAGGATCAGCCTTACAGTTTCAAAACAAGCCACTGGTGAAAAGGTTTCTTCAAAGTCTATTCCTTGTTGCTGAGAATAGCCTTTGGCCACCACTCTTGCCTTATATTTGTGTACGCTTCCATCTGCATGATGTTTTATCTTGTAAATCCACTTCAGTCCAATAGCTTGTTTCCCTTCAGGTGGCTCAGTAAGTTCCCAAGTATCATTCTTCTTTATGGCAGCAATCTCTTCCTGCATTGCCTTGTTCCATTCTTCACATGACAAAGCCTCTTCCACATTTGATGGCTCACCAACAAATAATGCATACATGGATGAATAATAATGATCTGTACCTCTGAGATGGCTCATCTGATGAAGAATCTGTCCTGCTTGTACTGTCAGAAGTTGGTGAAGAGACTTGTGAAGTTCTTGGAGAGTCTGTTGGCATCTCCTTCCCTTCTTCAATATCTATCTTTACTTGCGATTTTTCTTCAATCTTGTCCCAGCTCCAACTATTTTTCTCATCAAAAATGATATTTCTGCTCACAATCACTTTAGATGTAATGGGATTAAACACCCTATAAGCTTTAGATTGGGAGCAGTATCCTATGAAGATGCATTTTGAAGATTTTTCTTCCAGTTTATGTTTGTAGCTGGGTTTCATAGCATAACAGATACTCCCAAATATTTTTAGGTGTCTTACCCCAAGTCCGTGTCCACTCCATGCTTCAAAAGGTGTCTGATTCTACACAGCTTTTGTTGGAGAGATATTCAGTAAGTAAACTGCAGTTGCTACAGCTTCTGCCCAAAAAGAGTCTGGTAGGCCTTTGGTCTTCAACATGCATTTGGCCATTTCTACCATAGTTCTGTTTTTTCTTTCTGCTACACCATTTTGCTCTGGTGTATATGAAGCAGTTAATTCTCTGCCAATGCCTTCTTCTTCACAGAAATCTGTAAAATCATGAGACAAAAACTCTCCTCCCCTGTCAATTCTAAAAACCTTCAACTTTTCTCCACTTTGCTTTTTTGCCATGGCCTTTAACCTTTTAAACTTGTCCAATGCTTCTGACTTATGTTCTAGAAAATAGACCCAGCTCATACGACTGTAGTCATCTATAAACAACATAAAGTACTTGCTTCCTACAAGTGATTCAGTTCTCATAGGACTACATAAATCAGTATGAACTAGTTCAAGGTGAGATGATGCCCTTTTTGCTTTTCCTACTGGAAACAGTCTTTTAGTTTGCTTCCCATAAGAACACCCTTCACAAACATGATCTATGCCTTTAATGTTTGGTAAGCTGTGCACCATTTCTTTGTTACTCAGCAATTGCAATCCATTGAAGTTAAGATGACCATACCTCATATGCCACAAGTTTGTTTCCTCATGTGCTGTCATCAGTGCTACATTTTCTTCTTTGTGAAACACAAGAGGAAACATTCTATTTGCAGTCATGTCTACTTCCAGAATTGCTTTTTGACTGGACTTCACTATGCATTTATTGTTGCTAAAAACCACAGTATAGCCTCCATCTATTAATTGTCCAACACTAAGCAAATTGTGAGCCAAGCTTGGTGCAAAAAGTACATCTCTAAGTAATTTTACTTTACCTGGGCTTACTTGGATTGCCACAATACCTTTCCCTTGTACTTCTAATTGTTTGTTATCACCTAGCTTCACTTGGGCCTTTACTGACTCATCCAATTCTCGAAATAAGTCCTTCTGTCCAGTCATGTGGTTTGAGCATGCACTATCCAAAAACCACACGCCTGTAGGTTCTTCTTTACATCCTTCATATGTCATGAACAGATAGTCTTCCTGTTCCTGTCCTTCTTCTGCAAACTTTGCTTGTGCTTGTTTGGTCCAGCAGTCATCTTCTCTGTGGCCATATTTCTTGCAATATGAACATATTGTGCTACTTCTTCCTCTACCTCTGCCACGGTAGCTTCCTCTTCCTCTTCCTCTAGATTAAGAAGAGAAAGATTCATTCTCCCCCTTAACCTGAAAAGTTTTCTCTTCTTCTTTTCCTGCAGATCTGTTAATCCTGTTCTCATGTGCTTACAGAGAGCCCATTAGCTCATCAAAGGTGAACACAAACAAATCCTTAGATTCCTCTATTGCAGCAACAACATGATAAAATTTTGGTGTTAATCTTTTTAACACTTTAGCAACAACTACTTCATCATCAAACTTATCTCCATATGTTCTCATTTGACTGACTATTGCTGAGACTCTAGCCAAGTATTCTTGTATGGTTTCTTTACTTTTCATGCTCAATGTTTCAAATTCACGCCTTAATGACTGTAGTTTCACAGTAATTACCTTTTGCAGAGCCTTGATACTCTGTTTTAAAGATCGTCCATGCTTGTCTAGACGATGTCACTACATCAATTCTTGAGAAAATTGTTTCATGCACTGCCTATTGGATGAAAAACAATGCTTTTGAGTCTTTCTTGATGTGTTCTTTGTAAGAGAATGAGTTTTCAATGAATAGTTTTCCCACACCTTTCATTGATAGAAGATCAAAGAATATATACAGATAGCTTGTACAGTTAGATAAGGAAACAAGTAAACGGTAAAGCGAAAATTCAGCTGTTGTTTACAAAATACAATCCTGGAATTTTGCCTTAAAACTATTCTCCTAATATAGACAGAATATTGACCATGATGTTCGGCTATCCATGCTCTGTTTTGGTTTGAAGAGGATTTTCGCCTACTTCCCTTATACGCCCCCGCAAGATTGGGCTTTCATCGACAAGACTAATCTTGTTACGAAGCAATTCAGTGCGTTGTTTTGACAATGGCTTTGTTAACAGATCAGCCAATTGATCCTGAGTATGGACATGTTTGACTTGAAGGCTTCCTTTTTGCACCAAGTCACGCACAAAATGAAGGTCGATCTGAATATGTTTCATGCGTGAGTGATTCACTGGGTTAAAGCTGAGATGGGTGGCTCCAAAATTATCACATAGCAGATGGGGAGCTTCTTTGATTGGAAATACTAGTTCCTGGAAAAGAGTAGATAGCCACATTGTTTCGGAAGCCGCATTAGCTAATGCCCGATATTCAGCCTCAGTTGAGGAGCGCGCAACAACCCGTTGTTTCTTTGAGCTCCAAGAGATAGGATTAGGGCCCAAAAAACTAATATAGGCAGAGGTTGATGTTCGGTCATCCACATTTCCAGCCCAATCGGCATCCGAATATGTCTTTAAGATGGAGGGTCCAGCTTTGTGAATCTGAATACCATAGAAAATGGTTTGTTTGAGGTAGCGGAGAAGCCTTTTTGTTGCTGTCCAGTGGTTTGTAGTCGGCTTGTGCATGAATTGAGAGAGTTTGTTGACTGCAAATGAGATATCAGGACGTGTCAAGGAAAGGTATTGAAGGCTGCCAATTACTCGACGGAACTCGGAGCTGTCCACAGCAGCAGTGCCATCAACCAGTTGAAGAGACTGTGTCGTAGAGAGAGGTGTTGAAGCATCTTTTGCACCACTCATACTGGTGTTGGCTAAAAGTTCACGAACATATTTATGTTGTGAGAGGAAAAGCCCAGCCCGAGTAGGAATGACCTCAATCCCCAAGAAAAAATGAAGAGATCCCATATCCTTGAGAGAAAACATATCACCCAGCTGTTTAATAATATTGGTCACAAGAATGGAATTATTTCCAGTAATGACTAGATCATCCACGTAGACTAGGAGATAACAAAGAGTGGAATCTTGGCTGTAAATAAAGAGAGAAGAGTCAGCCTTGGAATTCTGAAAACCCAGTTGAAGAATGGCATTTTTTAGGGCAGTGTACCAAGCCCGTGGAGTTTGTTTAAGCCCATAAATCGCCTTGTTTAACCTGCAAACATGGTGAGGTTTGGACAAATCTTTGAATCTCGGGGGTTGTGCCATAAAAACAGTTTCAGTCAATTTACCATTTAGAAAGGCATTGTTGACATCCAGTTGCCTCAAATCCCATCCATTCATGACTGCAATAGATAATACAGCTCTAATAGTTGCTGGTTTAACCACAGGACTAAAGGTTTCTTTGTAATCAATACCAGGGCGTTGGTTATAACCTTTAGCAACTAGACGGGCTTTGAATCTGTCCACTGACCCATCTGCTTTCCTTTTTACTCGGAAGACCCACTTACAGCCCACGGGTTGACAGTTTGAAGGTGGTGAAATTAGGTCCCAAGTCCCATGTTTCATTAGAGCAGTGAGTTCATTGGACATGGCTTCACGCCAGTGAGGTTGAGAAAGGGCGTGTCTCACACTCGTTGGTTCTATGGTTGGGGGGAGAGGATATTTGGACACAATATGGAGCTGTTTGGGTTTAAAAATTTGATTCATTGATCTTGTGGTCATGGTGTGAGTGCGTTGAGGGGGATTATGTGTTGGGGAAGGGTTTGTGAACTGCAGGTTTGAGGTATTATAGACAGGACCTAGATGGGTAACCTGAGGAGATGATGGGAGATTTGAGGAAGAACCAGTCCGATTTTCATCTAAGGGAGGATTAGGATTAGGGATGGTGGGGTCTAGAGCATGAAAAGAATCATGAAGTAAAGAAATAGGGGGTCCGAAATTACCTGGGGAGGACGTGATAATGGCAGGAGGACCTTCCGGAAAGTGCGATGGTGCTGATGCGCAGGAGGGAGCTGCAGGTTGCTGGGTACCAAAAAAAAGAGGAATAAATTTCGGAGGGTTTGGGAAGGTTTCTGGTGAGACGGAAGGGATGGGTTGAAAGGGGCTGGGTTGGTGTTGGGTCTCATCAAATAACACGTGTCGGGAAAGAAAGAGTTTTTTGGTTTGTGGTTCAAAGCATTTGTATGCGTTTTGAGTCGGTGAATAACCAAGAAATATACAGGCTTTTGATTTGGGCTGCATTTTATTTGAGTTATAGGGCCGGGTGAGGGGATAACATAGGCAACCAAATTTTTTTAATTTTAAATAATTTGGTTTTTGGCCAAAAAGAGCTTCAAATGGTGTTTTTTCGTGAAGAATGGGCGTGGGCTGTCTATTGATGAGGTAAGAGGCTGTTTGAAAGGCATGAGGCCAATAAGAGAAATCAAGATTTGCATCATGAAGAAGCGTAAGGCCCGTTTCAACGAGGTGACGGTGACGACGTTCAGAGACACCGTTTTGTTGCGGGGTGTGGGGAGCAGTGGTGTAGTGAGTTATTCCATGAAGTGAGAGATAGGATTTCAAGGCAATAAACTCACCACCATTGTCTGAATATAGTGTTTTGATGGATTTTTGAAAGCGAGTTTCAACAAACTTTTTGAAATGTGGAAAAATATGAGAAACACCGGATTTTGTGATCATTGGATAAAACCATATATATTTTGTATAATGATCAATGAAAATAAGGTAATATCGTGATCCATCAAGGCCGGTATAACTAGCAGGACCCCATACATCCGTGTAAATAAGGTCAAGGGGCTCATGGCTTTGGAGACTATTGACACGAAAAGGTTGTTGATGAGCTTTATTAATAGAACATGAATGACATAGTGAAGACAATTGTTTGGTGGATGAAATAGGAAGAGAAAATTTTTTGATAAGATGATGAACAATTTTAAGGGAAGGATGCCCAAGACGCTTGTGCCAACCATCAATAGAAGTCCGTTCATGCACATTAGCAACCTTTTTGGATGTTACCATTGAGGCCGGAAAGGTGTAGATGCCATTGTCACATGCTCCTTTTAGTAGAATCGCCCCCGTGATCTTGTCCTTCACAAGAAAATAGAAAGGGTGAAATTCAACAATAACATTGTTTTGTTTGGTGAGATGATGAACGGAAATTAAATTTTTGCAAAGGTTTGGAACACAAAGGGTATCACGTAGTGTAAAAGTGCGGTGAGGGGAGTGCAAAGACAAAGAACCAATGTGTGAGACTGCCAAACCTGAACCATCACTGAGAATCACTTCATCAGTGCCATCATATTCAGAATGAATAGATAGATTGGAAAGATCACCCGTGATATTATGAGAAGCGGCCGAATCAAGTAGCCAATTTTTGTCCTTTCCATGAGAGGAGGCGGCACAATTGATAGAAGCATTCTGGGAGTTAAATGTCCGACAGGACTTTGCAGTGTGTCCCAGCTGATCACAAAGTTGGCATTTGGGTTGATAACGCCGATTTGAATTGCTGGGTTTTCCAAAATTGTTGTTGAAGCGACGCCCATCACGTTGGGCTCCATGATTATGTTGGCCTGGGCTGAAGCCTTGAGTTCCACGTGCAGTATCGTTTTTCCTGAAGGACCAGGATTGATTTCCCCTTTGCGTAGACTGCTTCGTCTTCGTGAAATTTGCAGAAGAAACTAGTTGCTGCGTTGCAACTTCCAGGCGCCGTAGATAGGCTTCATGTCCAACCAGAAGGTCGTGTAACTCCTCAAAGGCCAGTGAAGATTCTCTGGCTCGAATAGGCGCTGCTATCTCTCGAAAATATGGACCTAAACTATTCAACACATAAAGAGTTAGGTCATCATCCGAAATGGAATGATCAATGATGGCTATTTCATCAGCCAAGGCCTTCACAGAGTGAAGATAGTCGGTGATTGACCGATTTCCACGCTGAATGAGTGTGAGTTCTTCTTTTAACTGCATAGCACGAGTTCGAGATCGACTAGCATATAGATTGGTAAGCTTTTTCCAAGCTTCATGGGAGGTCTTTGCCGTAGCAATAAGGGGAGTGATTGAGGAGGATGTGGAGGCTAAAATAGTACTCAGGATCAGTTTGTCCTGTCGGACCCAATGGAGCTTGTGCAGCTCATCAGCAGCAGTACCAGCGGAGGAGGGACACCGAAGGGTGCCTTCGACATAGTCGAGTAAATCGTAACCAATAAGGAGGGCTTCGAACTGAGCACGCCATTGAGGAAAGGTGGAGGGAGTTAACTTTTCATTGAGTTGGGCAGTAATATTGAGAGCAATAAGTGGTTTATCAGTTGCGGAAGAAGGGTGGGTGTTGAGAGTAAAGATTGGAGTTTGAGCGGATAAGGAAGACATGGGAGTGGCTTGGATCGAGGACTCGGTAGAGATTGGCTGCTCTGATACCATGTAAGAGAATGAGTTTTTAATAAATAGTTTTCCCACACCTTTCATTGATAGAAGATCAAAGAATATATACAGATAGTTTGTACAGTTAGATAAGGAAACAAGTAAACGGTAAAGCGAAAATTAAACTGCTGTTTACAAAATACAATCCTGGAATTTTGCCTTAAAACTATTCTCCTAATATAGACAGAATATTGACCATGATGTTCGGCTATCCATGCTCTGTTTTGGTTTGAAGAGGATTTTCGCCTACTTCCCTTATATTCTTCACGTCTGTCATCATCAATGGCTTCTTCGTAGCCATTCTCAACATAATCCCAAAGCCCTTGTGATTTAAACAAGGCCCTCATCTTAATGCTCCAATATTCATACGAATCACCATTGAAAATTGGGATTTGTGGTTGAGTAATGTTCATTGCAGTGCTGTTGTTTGTCATTGTATTTCGAAAGTAGAGTTCACTAATGTTCTAGCCCAAACCTGGCTCTGATACCAGATGATGGATCTTAAGAAAAACAGAATTGAGCATAGAACAATTGGATGAACTTGTGCATCTTATTAATTTGATAGTTTGCCTTTTATGGAGGCGTTTACAGAAGCATAAAAAACTAAACTAACAACCTTAACGTAAACAAAGCAAAATATCAGGAACTGAAACAAAAAAAATAGAAAACTTGAAACAAAAGTTATCCATATGAACGTTAAGCGTTGAATCAGTCCACTCCTGTTCAACATGCATAGCTAGTGGCACCATACAATTCCTAGTCTGACAGAAGTAACAAAATTAAAAGTTGATCAAAAGTGAACAAATTTAACTACTTCCAAGAGGAAGAGAAAACTATACCTGGGGAGAAAATGGGGAAGCCAAACCATAAAAGAAAAATGCATTCTCAAGAGGCGACTTCAAAGAATAAATGGAACATGAAATAGTAAACCAATATTATGAAATGAAAGATATGCAGAAATCGTTAACTTCACACAAATTGAAAGGTAGCTTGAATGGGGCAACTTCAGCAACATTGACCTTCAAGAGTGAAGTCCAATATGAAGCCATATGAGACTTCCCCGTTACCCAAGAAATGAATCCTTGCCATCTAAGATAGTTACGCCTTCAGCCCATAACCACGACATCAGTGAAACTGTCATAATCACCAAGCCCTTTTGTTCCTGTAACTTCTAGGTGCTATTAGGTTATTGATATGGTCCAACATAGCATCTAGAGAAAATGTGATGAATAGGATTTAGGATTTGAGATTTGGGAATTGTGGAGTTAGGGTTCCAAGGTAGGATGAAAATAAAATTTTCTATATAAAAAATAAGAGTCAATGTACTCTTAGGAGAAGGTAGGTCGATAAAAATGGAAAAAGAGATTCGGTGAATCAAAGTCCTCAATTTTTTTCACTTGACTCTTGATAGGCGAAAGTAATTTGGCAAGTGAAAATTTTATAAATACCGCTAGCATCATTTGTTTTTTCTTTAAAATAAATGTTTTGTTTTTATCGTGCCTATATGATTGAAGAGACTTCTGCAAACGAACTTAAAAAAACCATGGGTGCAAGATAATGATATACAAACATATGAGAGCATTCCATTGAATAATTATCAAAACTTCTAGCAATAGCTAATTACCATTACTATGAGATTCTAGTTCTAGCTTTAACCAATGGTTATGGGCTTTATTAGTATAAGTGTTAGTTGGTAAATGACATTTTTCTTGTAGTGATTTGGGTTTTCGATAGATAATTTTAGAACTTCACCTCATTATCATCACTAGTTTCTACAACTTTGCTCCAACTCTCTTCTAAATAAAACAACCTCACCATGTAACTCAAAAATGGACAAGAGTTTCTACAACATCATCGACCATACAACAAATCGGATAAAAAAATTCAAGATATATGTTTTTGAGTAACCATAGATGCACTTAATCTTGTGCACTAAAACCTTAGAACATCTTATATGAAAAAATTTAACTGGAAAATGAAAGATTAAGTGGAATATGTTAACTTTTCAATAACCAATCAATTCTTCCAACAAAAGATTTTGTACATTTTAACAAAATATTATCTTTTCCTACACTAGTGCTACATGTATAAAAACCATTTAATTTTACAAATCTTTGTGATAAATATTTTTCCCATTTTATTTGGGCATGTGCAAGAAACATCAAAAGTTAGAACGAGTTAAAAAATGAAATGCATTGAAAGGGAGTTGATCTAGTTAGTTGATTAAACTAGTCATCTACAATGGAAGAACATATAAATGCTAGAATCCAAAATCACATGCTACATAATTTACTTATATTTTGACAAGTTCAGTGACTTATTCTTCCACTTGATTTTAGGAATCTTGAGAGCTTGATTTGGCCCCAACAATCATGTCCCACAAACATTTGAATTTTGGAACCAAAAGACATTTCATCAATGCATTTTATGGTTATTTTGATCTACATATTGTTAAATTAAAATAGTAAGCCCTTGATCACCCTATACATACACTTTAAGCCAATATGAAGCCACTTCCGTAAGAAGTGACACTAGAAAAATAAACACAAAAAACTAATGCCACTACAATAATTTTGGTTAAGGCACTTTATACTATAAGCTCTATGGTTTTATAGGCAATTAAGATAGCATTATTCTGTAACTTATCTAAACGATAATTTTTTATTTTGCATGTACTTCAAGAAAAAGATTTTATAAAGCCTTTCTATGTATTTGGTTCAACTATTCCTTTCTAAAAATAAAAATTATTATTGTTTATTTATTCAAGTTCATCAACAAACATATATATATATATTATAAAATTGGGCTTAAATCAAGCCTAGCAACATGGAGATTTATTATAGTAGTATTATAGTAATTGTTTAATCTACCAAATCAATAAGTAGGTAATTATATTTTCATACAACAAAATAATTACTAAACAATTATATTTCCATTTAAATAGATAATTATTAGATAACTATATTTTCATATAACTAAATAATTATATTTCTCTATAACTAAATCATGTTTTTGATATATTGTTTAAGAACCTCCCCTCATCATTTTAACTAATTTCTTCATGTAACACCTCCGTATCCCATATGGGTGAATTGTGGAAAGCCTTATGTGGATGTATAGGCTCCAAATCCAGAACATAAGCACCTAGTGCTTATCTTTTTCCAAAGGATAACCCATGTGGTGTGGGCAGGTGTTTTGTTGACTAGTTCTGGACTTGGGTCGTTACAAATTGTATCAAAGCTGACCCGGGACTATAATGGTATGACATGGTGGGTATGTATATGCATCGTCTACCAGAACTAATCCTGGATTTGAGAGGTTACTTGGTCAGGGGCTAAGTAGTTCGATTAGATAGGTTATTTGGTTCGAAAAACCAAGTAATCTGATTGACCCCAACGAGAACATTGGGTACATTAGGGGGGGAGTTTGTAACACCCCCATATCTCACATAGGTGAATTGTTGAAAGCTTTATATGGATATATAGGCTCCAACTCTAGAACATAAGCACCTAGCGCTTATCCTTTTCCAAAGAATAACTCAAGTGGTGTGGGTAGGTGTTCTATTAACTGGCTCTGGACTTGGGTCGTTACACAATCACCTTTCTTGTCTACATCAATACACAGCCAAGTTCTTGATGTGGTGCATATGTATAAACTGCATAGTGACTTCACCTATAATGACCCAAGTCCAGAACTAGTCCACAGAATAACTACCCACACCACATGGGCCACATGGGCTATCCTTTGAAAAATAATAAGTGTTAGGTGCTTCTAGAACTAGTTCACAGAATATCTACCCACACCACATGGTCCACATGGGTTATCTTTTGAAAAAGAATAAGCGTTAGGTGCTTGTGTTCGAGAACTTGAGTTTATATATCCACGCAAGACTTTTCATATCTTTCCCATGTGGGATATAAGAGTGTTACAAACTCCCCTCTTATATACCCAACATCCTCATTAGGGTTACTCGGATTACTTGGTCCCTCGGACCAATAACTTCTCTAATCAAACTACTTAGCCATTGGCAAAGCAGCATCTCTAATTCAGGTTCAATCCCAACAGATGATGCATATGCACATCCACTATATCACACCATCTGTAATGATCCAAGTCTAGAATTGGTCCACAGAACACCTGCCTACACCACATAAGCTATCCTTTGAACAAGAATAAGCGCTAAATGCTTGTGCTCTGGAACTTGAGCTTATATATTCATATATGACTTTCCACGTATCTTCCATGTGGGATATGAGGGTGTTATATCACCCATAAGGAAGAATAGGTGTAGAGACTAACCATTTCTTTAACTCTTGGAAACTATTTTTGCACTACTCGGTCCACTAGAACGGTTGATCCTTTTTTTTCAGTTAGGTTAAAAGACGTGCACTACTTTTAACCTAATTAGAATATTATTTGAAGATAATGACAAACTGATCTATGTATGGTTAGAACACACTATTCATCAAACCTATGAAAGTTAAGAGTGCATTTGATAGCCCAAAGGGCAAGATGCTCATGTAAGTCTATAGCCTAAAAAGGAGAAGGTTTAGTCCAGTGTAGGCAAACAACTTTAGAAGTAACTTTTAACCTATAACACTAGGTGGGGCTCTAAGTATTTCCTATCTTATTTTAGTCACTAAATTAATTGGTGTATTGTTTTACAAGTTCGCTTATTAAAAGCCAAGTTGTCAACTTTTGTTTTTGGCCTTGCTAGTATATTATGCTCAATTATGAAAACTTTCCAAAACCTATGCAAGGTCTTTAACTTAGGCAAACAACCAAGAAGCATACTTACCAAGTGAGGTCACTACCTTCCTTGAATCTCCAATACCAAACTATAATGACCTAAGTCCAAAATTGGTTAACAAAATATTTGCTTACACCACATAGGATATCTTTTGAAAAAATATAAGTCTTAGGTACTCATGTTCTAGAACTTTATCCTATATATCTATATAAAGTTTCTCACATTTCTCCTATGTGGGCTACGTGAGTGTTACAATTTAAATGCTAACATATAGATATAATAAACCTTTGAAAAACATTTTTTTATAATGTAATTAAATTCTTATGAATTTTTTACTTACTTAACTTAAAAAAAAGAAAAACCAATAAAAACTTAATTACAATAAAAAAATGTCATTCAATAGTTGATTGTACTTATACACTATTAACTTTCAAATGACATTGATTCTAAAAAAAAATCATTACAATATTTTTAAATTAGTCTTACATAAATTAAAATGAATTGGATTATTTGCACAAATGTCAACACTAAAAAAATCAGAATATAATTTTTACATTAATTCAAATTGATATTCAGCCCAATAATGACCTACGTACAAAGAGGAAATGGAGTAATAATTTCTTTTTTCAGTTGGTATTTAGTCAGAACGAGGTGTGTTGGCCTGCACGATGCAACAGGTATTTTTTTTTTATAATAAAGTTAATATAAAAAATTTAAATAATAAATAATTAAATTTTTTTAAAAAAAATTGATTAAAGCCGAACTAACTTGAACAATAACTAAACTTAGGTAAATAGAAAACATAACATCATATGTATTTTGTAGTATAATTTTTTCATTAAAAATAGTTCACTAAAAATTTCCTTCTTATATTAACTTAAATTCTAATTTTTAATATCAATGAGAAATTTATTTAGGAAAATTTTTCTTTCAATTTTAGCAATTATGGAGCAAATTATTTTATTAAACCAAAGAGAATAATTCATACTGTAAAATACAATCATGAATAACAAAATAATATGATTGAAACAAAAAATTGTGCTTAATTTATGTTAATAAATTTACAATTTAACCATTAACTTAATAAAAATTAAAAAAAAAGAAAAAAATAATTAAAGTTGCATCAATCACAACCATAGCTAGAAGTAGGCAAATTATACTAATTAAAGTTGTAGGTATTAAAGGCTTAACAATTGAGTTAATGAATGTTAAAAAATGGCTTAATACAAAAATAAATAAATTATGATAACCAATGTCTTACTTTAGAATATAGTACATAAAAACAATAAAAATTTTGGGGACCAAGAGAATAAATGGAAATAATCTAGCTAAATATTTATTAATTTTGGGTTAAACTGACATTTAACAGGACAGCCTAAAATTGGAGAAATTGAAAAATGAGCCTTAAAAAATGCGAGCAGTAGATTGTGAAAAGGGAATCTAACTAAAGGAAGGGTCAATTGTTTATGAAAAAAGAGGACAAAAATGAGAGGCAAAAGCAAAAAAAAAAACAAAGTTTTCATCTTCAATGATAAATAGTTAAAACCCTACAATTTTTAGAAGTAATCAAAATATGTGGGTTAGCTATAATATAATCAATATAAGTCATTGATGGAACAATATAAAAAGATAAGACTTACTTTGACATTACGTAAAATCTGAGTATAAATAATTATAAGCACATAGAGTAGTTTGCTAAAGATATGTTTATATAGTATCAAAAGAGCATTAAAGACAATAAACGAAAAATTATCAAAGCAATTCTATTAATTGATTAGTGATTAAATAAAACCTTTTAAGAATTATGCACTCATGCATAATACAAATTGTTTGTTTATTTCAACTAATTAAAACTCTAAATCAAATCTGTGTAAAACGCTTATACATTATCAAAAGTGTGCATTTGTTTCAACTAATTAAAACTTTGAATCAAATCTATATAATTAAAACTCTAAGTCAAACCATGCAAAAGAAAAAGCTTTTGGTATTTAATGTGATTAATAAGAGCATGTCCTTTATTTTAATTTAAGGTCTTATCATTTTGAATTTAAATATGCCATTAAAATTTTTATTTTCCTAAAAGTCTATGTCACATATCTGAAAGTTTGTTATACCTACGACTAGGGATCAAGATAGCCTTCTTCCCTTCTCCCTAAAAACCTTTACTTCTCCCTAAAATCATGAAAGTTGGGGACCATTATGGCAAAAATGTTATATCTAAGGACTAAAGAAGAGATATGACCATTCTGCTGGACAGTAAAATAAATTTGAAACGGTGGAGGGACGTGTAAAAAAAAAAAGGATAAAATACTATTGGTTCCTTGTAATGTTTATCATGGCTAGTAAAATTTCCCAAATTTTATGATGTGACAATCATGTCACTGTCAGCAAATTATCTACCTTCTAGCTGGCGACAACAAGCAAAAGTGGGGGGAGTATTATGGCAGACATGAAACATTTAGGGACCAAAAGAGGGGCTTGACCATAAATTGGAAGAAGAAAAAAAAAAGGCCACATTGGAAAACTATTGTTGATTAACAGTAAAAACTCTTTATTCTTTAGAATATAACAAGGCATGTTGGCTCACACGATGTAGCAGGTATTTTTACAATAAATTTAGCGTAAAAAAATTTAAATAATAAATAATTAAAAATATCATAAAATTTGATTACAACCGAACTAACTTGAACAGTAATTGAAATTAAGTAGATAAAAACATAACATCATATGTATTTTGAAATAATGTATAATTTTGTCATTAAAAATAATTCACTAAAAATTTCCCTCATTTATCAACTTAAACTCTAATTTTTAACATCAATGAGAAATTTATCTAGGAAAATTTATTTTTAATTTCAGCAATTATTGACCAAATTTTTTTATTAAACTATAGAGAACAATTCATACTGCAAAATACAATCATGAATAACAAAATAATATGATTGAAACACAAAATTGTGCTTAATTTATTTTAGTAAATTTATAATGTAACCATTAACTTAATAAAGGAAAAATGATAAAAAAAATAATATTAAAAGCAAATCAATTAGAACTATAGCCAAAAGTAGATAAATTATAATGGTTAAATTTTTATTTTTATTAAAGAAAAGTAACAAAAAGAAAAGTTTGAACCAAGACAGAAAATGGAAAAATATTAGGTATTAAAGGCGTAACAATTGATCTAATGAATATAAAAAATGGATTAACACAAAAATAAATAAATTATGATAACCAATGTCTTAGTTTGGAATACAGTACATAAAAACAATAAAAAATTTGGGGATCAAGAGAATAAATAGAAAGAATCTAGCTAAATATTTATTAAATTTGGGGACTAAAATAAAACATGGATAGAAAATAGGGACTAATATGGAAAAGAGCATAAGCTTAGGGATTAAATTGGCATTTAACCAGATAACATAAAACCCTAAATGGGTCCTAAAAAATGTGAGCACCTTGTGAAAAGGAATTCGAACTTAAGAAATAATTAATTGTGTCTGAAAAAGAAAAAAAAAAGGCAAACACAAAAAAAAATATTTATCCTCAATGATGAACAATGAAAATGACTTTTAGTAGTAAGCGATGTATGTGGGGCCAACACGTTGTGTGGATAAATTTTATATCAACATTAGCTGTAATATAATCAATATAAGTTATTGATGGAAAAATGCAAAAGGATAAACTTGCCTTGATGTTAAGTAAAATTTGAGTATAAATAATTATAAACACACAGAGTAGTCAACTAAAGATATGTTTATTTAGTGTCAAAAAAGCATAAAAGATAACAAATGAAAAATAATTAAAGCAATTCTATTAATCAATTCAATAAAACCATTAAGAAAAGAAAGTTTCTGGTGTTCATAGTGTAGGATAACATTACATAATATGCATGCATAGATTTTCCATTTTTTTACTCATTAATGAATTAGTGATAAAATAAAACCTTTTAAGAATCGTGCAATCATGCATAATACAAATTGTTCACTTATTCCAACTAATCAAAACTCTAAATCAAATCTATGTAAAGCGTTCATACCTTATGAAAAATGTACATTTGTTTCAATTAATTAAAACTTTGAATCAAACCTATATAATTAAAACTCTGAGTCAAACCATGCAAAAGAAAAAAAAATTTGATATTTAATATGGTTAATAAAACCATGTCCTTCACTTTCATTTAAGGTTTTATCATTTTAAATTTAAACATGTCATCAAAATTTTTATTTTCTTAAAAGTTCATGTTGAAAGCCTACCACACTTGCAACCTAGGATCGAAATAGTCTTATTCCCTTCTCCTTAAAAACCTTTAACTTCTAGTATATACAAAAATTTCGATTAGAAAAAGGGAAAAAAAGTTTATGACAGATCATGAAAGTTGGTGACCTTTACGGCCGAAATATTATATCCAAGGACTAAAGGAGAGATCTGACCATTCTGCAGGAGAGTAAAAAAAAAAAAAAATTGGTGGGCGTACAAAAAGGGAAAAAAATACTCTTGGGTCCCTATCATGTTTACTTTGGCTAGTATTATTCCCCAAGCTTTATGATGTGACAATCATGTCACCGTTAGCAAATGATCTACCATCCAGTTGGCAACAGCAAGCGAAAGTGGGGGAGCATTATGGCAGACGTGAAATATTGAGGTACCTAAAGAGGGTTTTGGCAATAAATTGAAATAAGTAAACAAAAAATAAACCACGTAAGTTTTATTGTTGATGAACAGTAAAACTCCTTTCTCTTTTAGAATATATAAGGTGCATGATGTCCGTGTGTTATGGCTGTTCAATCCATGTCAATATTAAATATGAATATAAATAGTGGTGATTGACAAAGACAAAAAATTTCATAAAAATAAGAAGAAAAAAAAGTAAGAATCGAGATAAAAAATATTAAGGTAAATTTTTTGGGCAAAAAGAACTAACAAAAAGATTATAAGTATCAACAGATAAACCTTAGTGGTTAAAATTTTCTTCTAGAAAAGAGAAATAATATAAAAAAGTTGATAAAATAAGACAAAGAGTGAGATTTCAGTAACAAAAAAAAAAGGTTTAATGATTGATAAAAAAAAAAGGGCAAAAAAATGGTCTTTAGACCAAGAGAATAAATGTAAACATTTCAGAAATTAAAGACTTAATCATCAAATTAATAAAGAAAAAAATAAATGAAAACATTAACTAAAAAAATTAGCTCAAACCATATCAAAAAATAGACGACTCTTATATAGTGATTAAAGTTTTTTTTTAGAAAATAATAATAAAAAAAAGCAACAAAAAAGATTAAATGAAGTCATTATGGTTGATTAGAAAAAGAAACAAACAAACAATGGTTTCCAAGATTTTACTTTCGCAGAAAATAAATAAAAAAGAACAAAAAAATTAATGGCCAAAAGAACAAATGGAAAAATCCAAGTTATTAAGTTTTGGGATTAAAATGACCAATGAACAAAAATTAAGGACTACAATGGAAAAATGTATAAATTCATGTACTAAAAATGCGTTTGATAAAAAAGAAACATAAAATAGACTGAAATTGTTAAAAATAATGTCACAGACCCGCGTAAAAGTGATTTCTATGTGAAAAAAGATCAAGTTTGAAAAAAATCAATCACATTAAAAAAACTGTAAAACACAAAGGCAAAAAAAAAACACAATGTTCATACACAGTAATTTTTATTATAGATAAATAGTAAAAAAAATATTCCATTTTAGACTATAGTGAAGTTTTGATAACCACACCTTGTAGTTTGTATTTTTTTTTCAATAAATTTAGCATGAAAATAATTTTTAATAATAAGAAAATAAAAATTTCTCACCAATAGATTCATATTAATCAATTAACATTTTGGTTTATTTCAATTTTTGAATTGGGCTCTGTTTATATTATGTTCTTAACATTAAAATAATTAGTTATGCTTGAAATATAATACTGTGAAATAAAACATTTTATTTTAGACTATAGTGAAGTTTTTATAACCACACCTTGTAGTTGGTATTTTTTTCAATAAATTTAGCGTGAAAATAATTTTTAATAATAATAAATTAAAAATTTGTAACCAATAGATTCATATTAATCAATTAAAATTTTAGCTTATTTCAATTTTTGAATTGGGCTCTGTTTATATTATGTTCTTATCATTAAAATGATTAGCTATGATTGAAATATATTACTTTGAAATAAAACATTGTATGAGTTTCGAAATGATACATATTTCTTGTGTTATAAAAAACAATGTACTAAAATTTTTCATGCCTTATTAACTCAAAATCCAATTTTCAATATCAATGAAAAATTTATCTAGAAAAATTCACTTTTAATTTCAATAATAATGGACTAAATTATTTTAGTAAACTATAGACCTTAAAGTAAATCATTGGTGCTATAAAACTTAATCATCAATAATAAAAAAATTGACCAAAACATGAAATGTATTTAATTTATGTTAATCAATTAATGATTTAACTATTAACTTAATAAAGATAAAAAGAAAAAAAATTGACTTTAGTCAAACAAACCATAACCATAGTCAAAAGTTGGTAAACTATAATGATTAAGGTTTCATTTTAGAAAAAAATAATAAAGAAAGATAATAAAAAAAACGTTTAGACCAAGCCAAAAAATAGAAAACTTTAGGTATTAAGGGTTTAATAATTTTCTTAATAAAGTTAAAAATGATTCTAGCATTTATAAAATAGGATAACATTGCACAATATACATGCAATAAGTTTTTCCACAATTTTACATATTAATGAATCAGTGGTGAAAATGGAACATTTTAAGAACCAAGTGCCTATACATAATACAAATTGTGCACTATTTTAACTAATCAAAACTCATAATCAAACTCATGTAAAGTACCTGTGCATTATGTAAATTGTGCATACGTTTCAATTCATCAAAACTTTGAATCTAACCTATCTAACTAAACTTTTGAATAAAACCATGTAAAAGAAAAAGCTTTTGGTATTTAATATGGTTAATGAAGGCCTGTCTCTCATTTTCTTTTAAGAATCTATCATTTTAAATTTAAACAAACCATATTTTATTTTTCTCTAAAAGTTTTCAACAGATTAAAAAAGTCAGGAGCTATTATGGTAGAATTGTTATATTGAGGACCAAAAGGGGATTTTACCATTAAAAAAAAAAAAGGAAATAGCCATAAATTGGACAATATACTTGCAGTCCTTGTATTGTTGATTCTAGAAAGTAGTGGTTCCCAAGCATTATTATCTTGCGATCTTACCATCATCGAAGAAATAGCTTTTACCCTATCTCGCAACAGAATGTGAAAGTTGAGGATCATTCTGGCATATTTGAAATATTCAAGGAATAAAATTGAGGTTTTAGCATAAAACCTGGAAAAGCAAAAAAAAAAAAAAATTGCGGCTAAAGGGATTACTATCGATGAATAGTAAAACCTCTTTCATCTTTAGAATATAGTACGAGGTGCATGGAGGTCGCGCGTTGCAATGGTTTATATGATAATTGCATAAATTCGTGGAAAGATGTAGAGATTTAATAAAACAAAAAAATATGCTTTCAAGTTTCAGCCATTGTAATTTTGAAACAAAATAATGTTTACACGTTACTAGGTGAAGGCTAAAGTAAAAAATGTCACTACCAGAAATATAATAGAAACAAATCATGATTACCAATATTTTACTTTAGAAGACAATAAAAAATTGATAAAAAAATTAGAGACCAAAAGAATAAATTGAGATGTTTGGTGACCGGCATATTGTAGTGGATATTTTTTGTAATAAATTTTAATAATAACAGTGCAACACATAACATATTATATGCTTCGAAAAATGCATATTTGGTTTGATAATTAAAAACAATTCAATAAAAATTTTCATCTCCTATTAACATAAAATCTAATTTTCATCTCCTCATAAAGGCAATCTCCTTACGAAATGAGATAAAACTTAAAAAAAAAAAAATCTTATCCTAAAAAAAGCAAACAAAAAAATCTAAAGTGATAAAAAAAAAAAACCTACTGAACTATGGCCCAAAACAAATTGGGCTCAACTAGCCCAAAACTGAGTTATTGGTCATCCAACAGTATTAATGTTGGTATTTAAAAGTATAGTGTAATAATACAATATTTCAGGAAAAAATAGGGAAAATCCAACGTGCAATTCTTTTCCTTGCAAAACTGATTGGATTGAGAAATTCTTTGGGTGTATTTGGGAAGATTATTGGTAAGTGATTATTAGTGATTATTTTTATTTCTAGTGATTATTTGATTGACATGTATACCAACTGAAAACCTACAATCTTAAAAGCCCAAAAGTCAACTTTAAATTTTTTTTTATTTTTTATTTTTTTTAAGGTAGGCAAGGAAAAAATTTATAAAATTAATTAATTCATAAAAAAATTACGATTCAAATAATTATTAGATCAATAAAGTATTAACTTTTGAATGATATGGGTTATAGACAAAAATAAACGAAATTAACAATAAACAATTTTTTAGGTGATTAATTTAGTTCACCGAATATAGTCTACGAGAGAGGGAAAAGAAAAATCAAATAAAAGCAAAACAAGCTAGCTATCCCTGATCCTAGGTTTTTCCTCTAAGGACCAGAACAGAAACCGAAGCACCTAATTACTGACTTATTCCTTAAAAGCAGTAAAGTGTGTTTTTATAAGAATATCTCCGACAGCTTTCTAAAATTTTTATAAAATAAAAAGTTAAAAAATAAAATTTTTATAAATTTTTTACTCTAATTCTAACAGTTCTCTTATTTTGTAGAATTTTATATTTATTAAATAATAATTAAATATTATAAATTTAAAGAAAATTCAAATTAATTACCAATTTAATTATTATATAATTAAATAGCTAAAAAAAATTAAACTTACATATATTCTACTTCTCATGCATACAAATTTATGCTTTCAGAAAAATTGAAACTCTTCCAAGATTTTTTTTTCCATGGAACCAGTTTCTCTTCTACCATCCACAGCCCCTCAAAATATAGAATTAAATTTCAAATCAACAAAATCCTACTAATCAAACCAGTGTCATAAAAAATCACCCACTCCCACTCAGATCTACAGCAACAAAACTCGGCCAAGGACCACGCTAGCCACATATATGCAAGCGGCCACTCTATTTAACGAGGCACTGCTTTGAGAACTCGTAGGGCTACTGGGAGGATGACGCGACAGATGTGGTGAGCCCTCCAGCAGAGGGTGTTGCGGCAGGTGAAACTACAAAGGGAGCCTATAGAGGAGCAGAGGGTGAGCTCGTCGGAACAGCTATAGGGGCGGCCACCAGGGGTTGAAATAGGAAGGGAAGCCTTGGATGCAATGGTAGGAGTAGCAGTCAGAGAGGTGGCAGGAGTCGAAGGAGTCACCGCCTTGGGTGCTAGAGTAAGGGAGGCAGTGGAGAAAGTGGAGGACATGAAAAAATTATTATTTTTTTTATTCCCCAAAATTTTTAGCATTTCTGCAGATATAGAGAACAAGATTTTCTCTTTCATCTAAATCTCTATTTTAAGGAATAGGATTGGGAAGTTGTTAGAGGTAAAAAGAGCCCAATATTCTAAAAAAATATAGAAAATTTCTAAAATGGAGAAACTATCGCAGATGCTCTAAGTCAGTCATTTATTGAAGTCCGTGAATTTTATATTTTTTTGGATAACTACAATTTGTTCCCTAAGATTTAAATAAAATTACACTTTACCCCTTTTATTTTGAAAATATACACTTTGCCTTATGCCTTTTTAATACAATCCGATAGCAACTTCTGAAATCTTAATTTAGACATTACGGTAGCCACCTTTCAGTAATTTCAATCTATATGATATTTTTTTACAGTTAATAGATATTTTAAATTATCAATTTTTTTTTTGTATTTATTTCAGTTTTTAAAATAATACTTTTTAATGTCAATTAATTATAAAAACTACTATACAAATTAAAATTACTCAAATATAAGAACCATATAGTCTAAATTAAGATTTAAAAAATTACTATTGGACTATATTAAAAAGGCATGAGATAAAATATATATTTTAAAAAAAAAATGGTAAAGTATCATTTCACCTAAACTTTAAAGGACAAATTTTTTTTTTTAGTAAAAGTGAGATGAATGATCTATATAAAACACCAGTATCTTCAGAGAGGTACGGCAGGCCGGGCGGACGGAAACTGCCAAAGAAGTACCTCGGTGCGCTAATGAAAGTTTCATTGAAAAAAATAAGGATTCTGGAAGTTTGTGGACGCAATTTGCCACTAAACTCTGCCCGGTTCCAAGTGGTTCGTAAAAAAATTCAAGTAGGACGTGATTCAATAATGGTTTGGATTTTCAATGAAGTCATAAGGAAAACGAAAACAATGGTTTGGATTTTTCGATGGTTACAAGGGAAAAACAAAACAAAAGAAAAACAATCCTACCTATTACTTTAGTGTATACCTCGTAAGTATCCAACTATACCGCCAGAACATTATTTTTGATTTGGCTATTTACTTAGTAGACTAACGATGCGTTACTGAGGCAATTTATTATTCGGGGGTCCGATTTGAGCATGCAAAATTTGGGGATCAAGAGCATAAAAACTTACAAATTGAAGGAGACAGTTGTCTGAAAGGAAAGTTTGAAGACTACAAGAGTAAAATATAATACCTCAGAAACCTAATTCGGAATTTTTTTTCCTTATCCTCCCAGTTCCCACATCTCGTACTGGGCCAACAACTGTTCATTTTTTTAGCCAACCCAATGTTAATGTCGATGAACATTACTTCTAAAGTCTAAACTCTTATCTAGTGCATATACGCAAACTCTTTATTTGTATATGTACACATACAAATACACATACACATATATGTTTAAACAGTAAGCAAAAGGATTAGGTGCAAGATCAGAAGTGGGCTTTTGGCTTCCGCTGGAACTCACTTTAGAATCATTGACCTTGAGGTCCAATGATGTCAGATATATACATAATATTGTAATTAATATAGAAATGTTTAGATCATTGTTGTCAAACCCAGCCTAGCCATTTGAGCTAGTCGGAAAGTCATCCAGAGCCTCCACCAAGTGGCTAAGTTTGAATAAGCTTAAGCAAATTTGATCTTTAAAATCTACAGGTTGAATCACTTAACCTTCTGGATCGGGTTTAAAAACATTGATTTAGATCGTAAGTAATTAATATAGAAATGTTTAGACTAGTGTTGTCAAACCCGACCCGACTAGTTGAGCTGCTCGGAAAGTGATCTAGAGCCTTCACCATGTGGCTGAGTTTGAATAAATTTAAGCAAATTTGATCCCTAAAACCTGTCAGTTGAATCAATTAACTTTTTGAATCGGGTTTAAAAACATTGATTTAGATTGTAAGTAAAAGGATTAGGTGAAAAGATCAGAAGTGGGTTTAGGAATCATTGACTTTGAGGTCCAATAGGCATCACATTGAAGTGGTTCAAAACATGAGATTCTTATTGGGTATATATATCTAAATACACATAGGGTATTTTTAGTAAAAAATATGAAAAGTAGATGGACGCCTCAAGGGAAGAAAAACTCTTTTCATCTAAAATCATTTTTCATAAAAAAAAAAGTATTTTCATTTGGACATATGTGTACAATAAATAATTGATTAAATCAGAGACTTACTATATTAACTAGCCATTGGTACGCACAATCATATATGAAATTTACATAATTAACACGATTCTTTTTCTCGAAAGAATTAGCAGGAATTTGAAGTTCATATTTGAAATAAAAGCAACAAATAAAATCCAAATAATTCCCAAATTTATATATCTAGTTTCATCTTCCGTTATACTGTTTGTTTAGACATAAATTCATCATTCGTAATTCACGGTCACCATCATCTCGCATAATACATAATAAGCAATCCAATGTGGATGACTGTAATGTTCCTCTCATTTGGATTTGGTCTCATTATTAATTTCCCGGTTGGATTGTCTCCAAAATCTGTGCTTTATCTCTTCCATTTTCATATGGAGGCAGGGATTCATTTTCTTGGCTAGGTCGAGCATCAAGGACTTTAACTACAAAACATGCGTATGTAGTGGAGATTAAGAAGAAATCCGCTTTGTTACTGCAGGCATCGACCTTTTCTGTTTTGCCTAGTGCTCAGCAAGATCTACAATCAATTCTAAATGGAATATTCTAGGGCTTTAATATTCCCCAAATGCGCAAACCGTTCTTTTGGAAATGTCTTCTGGATGCCTCGATCCCCATGTCAATTAAATTAACTTTGCTACACATGGAGGTCTATCAACCCCCATCTTGCCCGCTAAGGAACATAGGAGATGAAACAACAACACATTTATTTTGAGAAATTAAAGTCAAGACTCTGCTCAAGTCTAATGTAACTTTTGCATGAGTCCAAATGGCATAGATTCTATCTTTTCAGCTTCTTAAATTATAAACAGACAATCCTAAGTAGAATGAGAATTGGTTTTGTTTACATAATCTTGATTATTTGACTATTTAGTTGGAGACAAATGAGTGAATTTTTTGACATGCTCTATCTCAAATCTTGTCAATCATAGTAAGGAGGGCTATTTTGGTTCAGTAGGCATTTATAGCTCAAGGATACCAAGCTATTCACTCACTGTTTCCCTATATATAATCCCTAAACTCCCTTTGCCATTCACGGGAAAAAAACTTATTCCTCAGCCAGTGCAGTGCTCAAACTGCTTTTGTTGTTGATTGGGGCATGACGTCACTCCCCAAACATGGGAGTAACGGCAAGGCTTTAGATGGGTTTCAATGCTCTGCTTATTTTATAGAATGGCTGTCTCCTTTCTGATCAGTGCTTCTTTGCCATAGAACTTGAGCTTTTATGCCTTGAGGGGTTCTATTCTAGCTACTTCTCATTTTTAGGTGCAAGCTATCTCTATAATTGATTGCTCTTGAACTAGTTGGTCCTCCATCTAGCTCTAGTAAGTTTAGTTCAGCAAATGCACGGAAACATGGAGAAATTTGTGTGCTAAATGGTGATCATTATTCCCTAAGAACAAGTGTCTCCAAAACATTGCCTCAGTCAATCCCTTTTTCAGCTCTTTAAGAGTTTGCATAGTCCACATACAAGATATACCATAAATCATGGAGGAAAATAGGCGCCTACTTAGTGTTCTTTTAGAGAAAAAAAAAATATAACTCATAAAAATTGAAATTATATTCCATCAAAGTACTAACCCAAAGATTAACAAAAAAAAAATTGCGCATTTGAAAAAGAAAGTTGTGCAACTGTGCAAGTTCAAGCGTTTGTCTTAAACAATATGCCAACTTTAAATATGTAATAACAAGACATTAGGCAGAAAAAAGAATGAACTAGTGGTTTTTCTTTTAGATCAGACTTACGTGAGCTTGGTGCACAGCATACATCTGGACACACATTTAAACTTATAAATGTTATAGCTGGTTCTAGACATGATTAAATGTTTGGCAGAGTGGCTAGAGTTTTTGGGGGAACTGGGTTAGACGTGTGTTAGAATCCTATTACAACTCCCTTTCCAATTTCTTTTTTCAAATTTTTACGTCTTTTTTCAGTTTAATTTCACTTTTTGTATTATTTCCCTTTATTTTCTACGTCACATTTTTTTATAGTTTTTCCCAAATTTTGTTCCTTATTTCTCCTTTTTTTTTTATTATTTCCATTTTAAAAAATGTCTACATTTTTCCATTTTTCTTCTTTAATGTCTGCTATTGCTTTCTTTTTTTCTTATTTTTAATAGAATATATTCATCAAATAAAATAATAAACACACTCTTCTACTAAACATAAAATATACAACTAAACTCTCTATTAGATAAAATAAATAAATTGAAATTAAAAAACAAAAAATTTACAACATAAAAATTATAAATTTGTGTGTGTGTGTGTGTGTGTGTGTGTATTCTATTTAACTTTATCTCTTGTTTTATTTCGAGTTTTATTCCTTGTATTTTTATTTTTAATTTGTCTATATTTTTCTATTAGTTTTATTTCATTTTTCAGTTTTTATATTATTCTTATTTTTTAAAAAATTATCTACTTTTTTGTTTCAAAATTTTTCAACTAATAAAAAAATAAACAAATAGTTGAGACAAAAAAAATAAATAATTACTGGTAAAAAAAACATTTAGTTTCCAAAAAATAACAACAAATAGTGGCAAAAGAACAATTAATTTCTCTAAAAAAACTAATAGCAGTTACTTATAAAAGAACAAAAAAAAATAATAAAAGAATAAGAAATAAATAATTTATAAAAAAACACGTAAAAGCATATAAAATAATAGTAATAAATTGAGCCAAAAGAACCAATAACTTCTAATAAAAATATATTTTTATAAGAATAAATAGCTAATAACAAAAAAATTAATAACTATATATACATAAAATACTGATAAAAGAATATATAGTATTTATAAAAGAACAAACATATAGAATAACAAATAACAATAGATAAAAAAACAAACAGATACTCACACAAGAATAAACACGATAAAATAATAAATAAAACTAATAAGAGAACAAAATGTGCATGTTGTACACCTAGCCATGCAAGACCTCCTACTTTCTTTTGTCCATATCAAACATACAACTAGTTAAAAAGTTCTGTAAATACTGTATCTAGATCAAAACATTTACGCAAATCTTCTTCTTGAAATAGAAGCAAAACAAAAAACTTATCATCTAATGGCATATGGGCAAAACTACCTTAATCACCTAGAGAATCATAAAGCATACAGTGCAAAGCATCCCTGCCAAAAATATTGCAGTAACAATTGTTTTCGTGGCTATTTTTCCTGTATCACTTCTCAAAGCAATGGCTTCATAAATGGGCCGACAATTAATGACCCCAAATCCTGCAAGTAACATTTGCAACCATAGCCCTTCCATGTTCTTGCCAATGAATGCTCTTGTAGTGCCCAAGATGAGTGAGGCCAAGTTGATTATTGCTGCCATGGTTAGAGGCACAAACATTGGAGATGCAACGCCAAACTCAAATACACCTTGCTCATATCTTTTTCTTTGCTCATCCTGAAGTACCTTACTAGTCAAGCTAAAGCCGTGGGCTTTGATGCCAAGGGACTTGAGCAAGTACTCTGTTGTGCCAAACAAGAAACTTGTGATCCCTCTTACCAACCACATCCTCCCAGCGTTCCACCATTGTTGGACAGTTCCACGTGCAAGGACAAAGTCGAGAAGATTTTTTGTATAAGCACCGATGAAAAGAAATAGGTATAGAACAAACCACCTATCTGATATCTGCAACCCAATTTAATTAGTCTTATGTCAGTGCTTGGGTTAACCAACTAGTTGATATTGGTGACATAAATATAGTGCCTTTTCATTCGATTAATAACATATATATGTTCCTCCATAAAAATATAAAAATAAAAAAAATCTTCTTTTCTTTATTCCTGAGCAAGTAATCAAGTTTAAGGTCTACGTACCTTTATGTCCTTTTTCATCTCTAATATATGTAGAGACATTTATACACAAACCAATATATATTCTTTTGATATCATGAATTCTATGTCATAAACCCTAGACGAGGTGATGATGATGGTATTTACCTTTGGGAAGATGGAAATGCCATTTAAGAGGGCCAATTGAGGGAGAAATGCATAAGTAGCTACAGGAATAGATAAAATTGGCCAGTGTGAGTAGTGAGCATAACCAAGGACCAGCAAGATGTGCGTTGACCTGCTAGCACCATAAATTAGGGGATTGTATCTTGAGAAGGCCACGTCAAGTAGGCCTATAGACCAACGCTTGGATTGAGTTAAATAATCCAAAAGTGTGATTGGTACACTCCCCAAGAAGGCTGCCTTATCAGGATTGCAAAACACCGACTTCCATCCTTGGCATTGTAGCCTAAATCCTGTGTAGAAGTCTTCCACCATTGACCCATATTTCATGCCCATCTACAAATTTGCGGTAAAAAGTAATTACCTAGTAACATTTTTCCGACCCTTAATATATACTACTTTATTAAATATTAGCGTCAATAATACCAAAAACACACACACACACACACACATATATATATAACATGTAGATATTCTACCTCAGAGCCCCATGATGTTTTGTTCTCATAGTTGCAATTCGCCACTTGGTGTGCCAGAGCCAAAATTCCCTCTGATTGAATTGGCTTATCCACAACATGATCAGGTCGAAGCTCAGGCATCTCCGGCTGCACCAGATTTAGTGGACTGCCAAATAAAGCTCGGCGGCGGAAAAAGCATCCAGTGCCAACGTAACCAGGCCCCAGTATGCCATCGAAACCCATATGGTCGACTTGAAACTCAAGTTTGTATTGATTTCCATAGATATCATCCTTGTCGGTTCCATGAAATCGTTGAGGAAATTGGACGTAGGCTACCTTTGGTTGCAGTGAAGGATCTGATAAATAGCATAAGACGCGAAGAGGTGTCTCGGGATCGTTTGAATACATATCGCAATCTTGGGTCAAGATCAGTGGGGCATTCGTCATCACAGCCGATACACGTATCTATATATATATATATATCATCAATATATGACCGGAACATATTGAGATTAATTTGAATTAATTAATTAACTAGGTGGTTGAAACAAGCAGAGATCATTAGAATATATACCAGAACGTTGAGAGCTCCAGCCTTGAAATGGTGAGGTGAGGTCTGGGATTTCTCTCTGGAGACATAGATGAGGTTGGGCATGGGGTAACCAGTAACGTCTTTGTCTTCGCTCTTATTTAATATAATCTGCTCTAAACAATTATCAGCGTTTGGTGGTAACCAATAATATTAAGAATTACTTTTTCACTAAGGTGATGATTTTGTATCGATTTGATACAGTTTGAAAATTAAACATTAATCATGATTACTTAATCACATCGTATATACATTGAATATTCATGGGATTAGTAAGCTAGTTTCAGTCTCGAGATAAGAACCTGGATAACTGCTGGATGATCTTGGCGGGTAAATCTTGTGTTCTCCCACATCTTAAATGCTTCACGTTCTTGATTGGTGGTAGTATGTTCATCACCAACTTTCCCTTTGTCCATGACTTGTTCTATTTTTGCTTTCATGTCTTCGTACATCATCTGAATTACAATCATTACGTCAATCTTAATGCCGATCGAATACAATTGAAACTTGCAAAAACTAGTCATTCCATATATGTGGAGGACCTAATTTGTTACAATAGCTACTAATGGATGCCATTGGAAAGTTTACTCATGTTTAAGGGCTTAGTGCGTCGTTTTTTCCATTTAAAAAAAGAACTCGCACGTCAATCACCCATATCTAGAAAAGGACAAAACCAATGAAGTCCGGCAATTATAAAAACCAACAACTAATACAATTTGCAAGCATAATTGCAATTTGTTATAAGTTGCAATTGCAACATAAGAAGAGTTGTAAAATAAGAGAACCAACAACAGCTGAGTTAAAGTTAAGAGATTAATTTGTACGTTAGTCAAATTAAAAGACTCCTAGAATAGTTAAGTCATATGTCTATGTGTACATGTATATAGTTGGTAAAAAAAAGTATTTGAAACCGCACCAGTATATTACCGTGAGGAAATGAAAAAAAAAATGTAATAACCGCCGTAAACAGCCAACTATTATTGAACTTTATGGGAGTTAATTGAATTTCTTTTGATTACTAAACAATTTCGGCAAAATGTGCAAAAACATATCGTGGTTTTTGTTTTAAAAAAACAATAATTCTTGACTCGGGCCGAGTTGTGGATCTAGAACATTTTTAAAGCGGGTTTCATATATAAGTCTAAACTACAGACAGTCCTAAAATTTGATTAATTAATGAAAAACTAAACTTTAAATTATATATGATATAACTAACTAAAGAGAATATATCTCCTATAATCATGCTCTTATAAATTTTTTAGTATTAAAAAAATGACCATATAAATAAAAATTTCTTTGATTTAATTGCTAATTGTATACATAGAAATAAATATTACTTTAAGAAACCTTTAGTTTTAATTTGAAGTAAGTTATTAAATTTTATTTATTTATTTAAAAAATTATTTCTATAGTTACTAAATATATGTGCTTTATATTTAAATTTAAATTGAATAAGTCTTTGAAATTATTTAGAAACTTTAGAAATGAATTTCAAAGAGAAATAATATTCTTATTTTTATGGATAAAAAATTATATATTTAGTTAATTTTTAAAAAAAATCAAATTAATGGTGGCCTCCCCCTTTTCAAGGTGGATTGCTTATAATACTATTTCTATTTTTTTAGAACAAAATAATTCAAATATAGAAGGTTTATAATTTCACAAAAATAAATAAATAATGACTTATATATTTGACAACATCACACTTCTATTAAGGATTAACATGATTTATTTGAAATTTTAAGTTGATATTGACTTATGAAATTTAATAATTATAGGCTAACACGTAATTTGTGGGATAACTAAATCTATTAAGAAAAGTACAAGAGCTAAATTTGCATTTAAGCCATGATTTTAAGATAAGAAAGAAGAACGATACAAAAATTTTTAACAACTAACTTAAATTTTTGTTTCAACAATATTCTGTAATGATTTTAATGTATTTATTTTTTTCTTCCTAGATTTTTATTTGAAATAGTGTGGTCTAATAGAAAATTGAAGTGTGATCCATACTTAACTTTATACAATTTTTATTTACATTTTTTAAATAAAAGTGGGGGTCCGTGGACATGATTTTGTTGAACATAAATCCGCCCCTGCTCGGGCCAATGAGTTTAAATCAAGATCACTAAGAATTCTAAACATGCCCACAAACACTCTATCCGTCTCAAGTTTTTTTATACCATTTCAATTTTTTGACTTAAATTTGACTTAAATTTATTTATGTTATTATTTGATAATTTTTTTTATAAAATATATTTAGAAACTAGAAGAGTTATAATTTTTAAATATAAATTTTTTAAATTTTTTGAACAAATATTAATATAAATAATTTTTAGTTAAATTTAAGTTAAAAATTGAAATAGTGTAAAAAACTTGGGAATTAAGGTAGTGTTAATTTTTTCCAACCTATCGTATGATAACTTGAAAAGAAACAGATGAACATGACACTGCAATATATATTTGTCCTTTCCTAGGATGCTTCTATAATTGGAAAAGAAACAGATTAACATGACAAGGAAATACATATTTGTCCTTTCTTCCTCGGATGCTTCTTTTTCGATGTGTGTTGTGTGTATATATATCACAATTCTATCTGAAATAAATCACTACATTTTACTTTATTATAAGTACAGGTGATTGGAGAAGCCAAGCCAAGTAATGGAATGAAATTTTATTGCATTACATCGAAGTAATTGAACTTGTTGATTCAATGTAAAGTAACACTCTAAGTTAGCTAAGACTTGGGCCGAGTTATTTGCAATTGGGGCGAAGTCTATGTGCTTACAAGTTACAATGAACTGTTATGATCGAAACAGGTTTTAGTTTCAGAAAAATAGAAAAACTGGATAAACGAATATGGCTACCATCTTAAAAGATGTGCTGCTGAAATTATGATTGGTCTAATGCTGCTCTTAGTTCCAACAATAAGGCCTTATCCAATGATGATTACTAGTATTTCTCTTCAGTAATTGTTGAAATATTTTTTCATTTTATCATGCATTACACATTTCAGTTTTTGTAAACATCATTTGATTTTTTAATTACTAAAATCTAATTTGGTATTATGCTTCCCTCTTTCAAAAAAATAGTAATACTGGACTAATTAAATAATTTTTTCTAAAGAAAACCCCAATCCAGACCAAGATTCACACCAGCCCGACCCAAGCCCAACCCACCTTTAGAAGAGCCGTACCTCAATTGAGCCAACTTAGGCCCAGATCTAATCAAACTAGACTAGTCCTAGACCAGATCGGCTCACTAAACACCTCTAGTTTGTGTCCGTTTATAATAGAGTTTAATTTAAAACAAAACTCTCTCACATACAAAATTATTCAACTTTAGGGGTAAATGGGATCAAAATCATGCATCCCACCTCTTACATCTGGGCCCAGTTTATAAAATGTGTTAATTGGTTGTCAGAAATCACAATATTATGCTCTTAAAATTAGAATTCTTTGTCTCTTCCTCACTTACTTAATTTGGGCCTAAAGATTCAGCACTTTTCACGTGAGAATATAACATTTTTTATGGATCGTGATAATATAATACTATAAAGAATCTTGAGGAAAAGCAGAACAAAAAGCAAACAAATATACTTAATTAGTCGAATTCTAGTCATTATCGACTAGATAAACAAGAAAAGAGAAAGCAGAACAATGAGTTAACATAAAAGTTTATTAGTCAAGGTTTTGATCGACTTAATTAATAATGATTAATTAAGAACGAAGCTCAAAGATCTAAAACTTCTGGTTTAAAACTTCACCACTGCTCAAGTATTGAATCCCTGTCAACTGTTAAGCTTTCCAATTGTTGATAGACTTTAGCAACTTTGTAAAAGTCAGAAAACCAAACCTCCACTCATATCGCACTAACCACTTAGCAAGATGATTTGGGTTTGGAGACTGTAAAAATCCATTATTAATGATGATGTTCAAAATCACGTTAGGAAAAAGGTTTAAGATGAATAAGCGTACCTTAATCCTAGTAGCCTCGGAGCTCCAAGAAGCATGGTCGGACGACGAAAAGAACTCGTCGGGACTCCTCTTAATCACGTGGTTTTCCCTGCAAAACGGCAGCCAGTGACGAGCGAACTTCGCCGCTTCTAGGAACGCGAACAGAGTTAGCGCCGATCCTCCATCGTCGGATATGTAAACTGACAGCTTTTGCGTTGGATAATCATACGCCATCAACGACAGCGCCGTGTTCACCACTCTTGCCGGCGGCTCTTTGTACGGATCAGCTGTGCAGATGAACACGTCCAACGCCGGAAAACATTCTTCCTTGAGAGCCCGCCGTAGTTTCTCCGGAAACTCTTTTCGGCGTACCGGTTTTAGGCGAAAAGCTTGTGCGGACACCCACATGAAGGCGAGGATGAAGTCAGATATGAGCAGAGAGACAGATATGGAGAGAGAAGCTACTGTTTTTGACTGGAAAACTAATGTTTGTATATGGCGGTAGAATAAAGCCGTGAGGGCGCTAACATAAACCGCCGCAAAGAGTCGGTTCACGGCTGTCCGGCGCAGAGGCTCCACAGTATGGAAAGGTTTCCAGCTGCCTGGGGAACTTACCAAGTTTGGTAGCTCCATTTTCCAGTGGTTCTATTTCTCTATGTCTAAGGCTTCGAGTTTATAAAGCGTTTCAAGCTTAATAGAGATACCTATCAAGCTTTTTCATGAACGTTTGGGTGATCTCAGTAGTGTATTTCCTAAATCTACGTTTTTCAGAGGACTCGCTTCAAATACCAGTGGCAGCGGCAGAGCTGGTTCCATCTTAAATAAACAAAATTGTATATATGGAACAAGTCTTGTACCATTCCATATCAGCTATCTTGGTAGCGGTTAGAAAAGGTTTTTGTCCATTCAATTAGTGTTTTTGTAAATATAATTATTAAGTAAAATATATGTTTTATTATGTATAACTGAATAAGAAATAAAAGATTATTTATACAAGTAAAATAAACTAGTATTAATTAGTCTACATACGTGTATGTATGTATATATATATATATATATATATATATGCATGGTGCTAAAATATTATTAAATATAATATAGTATAAAATGTGATATATCATGACCAAGACATATCGAACCAATGAAAAACCAATATGAAATTTAAAAGCTTAATGTACACCAGTGCGCACAACACAGGGAAGAATCAAACTGATACCGTAAAGATTAACAAGCAATATAAATGATGAATAATGAGCCAAAGTTGCAGACGAAATGAATCTTAACAATTATATTGGAAACTATAAAAACATAATAAATCTCATTTTTCTAGAGATAGTCGTGGCAAAAGCCATATCTACCTTTTCTAGGTTTGGGGAGTAGCTAAAGTATATGAGTAGAGGTATAAAGATGTAGAGATATAATGCATATATATCTAATTAGACATAGTGCTGATTTTATAATTTTTTTTTCCCTCACCTTAATTTCCATTTCATTGCATCATTCTCTTGTGCGCCGCCTCCCTTATCATTTGGCTTCAACGAGTTTGCCATTGCGGCTCCATCATTGGGAATGCGTCAAGTGCTCCATCTACAGTTGTTGTTCTCGGCAATGTAGAGGTAAAGTTAGGAGTGGTGATTGAAGTGAGACGAAGCCAGGAACGGAGATCAAATGAGGTGAAGCCAGGAGTAGCAATCGGAGGAGGTGATTTGAGCATGATGACAACAAGATGACGAGATCTAAGGCAAGGTGGCATGATGAATCCAAGTCGAGATCAGGCGTGATGGTGAAGAGACAACGATATTTGAGGCGAGGCAATGTGATGATGATGAGACGAACGGCAAGGTGAGGTGAGGCAAGGGGAATGATGAAGTGAGGTTGAGGAGGCGGACGAGCGAGGCGAATGGGCATAGAGGGAGGGCGGAGGAGAAGAAATGAGAGATGAGAAGGATGATAAGGAGAAAGAGGCTGTGGAGGGATTTGTCTTCCTAATAAAAAAATAAATTTTATTTATTAACTATTGTTAAGACACTTTTGTATTTCACTTTAGATATTTTTAGATATTTATTTAGATACTTTTTTATTCATTAATTCATACACCTTTATTTCTCTGTTTATTGTTTTCTAACACTTTTACATTTTTGTTTAAACATTTTTACATATTTATTCAGACATTTTCTTTATTATTTCGAATAATTATTTTCTGAAGATAACAAATTGTTCACAAGTTGGTTTAGACACCTTTGCATATGTTTTAGACATTTTTTAATATTTAATTAGACACTTATTCTTATAACTTTAGATATTTTATTATTTCTTGAAACAATTATTTTCTGAAGATAAAAAAATTTTCACAAGTTAATTTAGACACTTTTGGTTTAGACACTTTTACTTATTTCTTTAGAAATTTTTTAATATTCAATTAGATACTTATTGTTATACATACAGACATTTTTAATTTCACATTATAATAAATTATTTTTATATTACTTTGTAGACACTTTCCTATATTATATTAGACACGTTTGCATTTTACTGTAGACATTTTTGTGCACTAGGTTAAACATTTCTCCATATTTGTCTTTGACAGTTCTACATGTTATTTTTTTGAATAACCAGGCAAGGGAGGCAAGGGAGGATCAGCCTAGCAGCAGCTTTGGGCAATGATGATTGATGTGGTTTGAAAGCAACGAGCGATGCGCCCCACAGGCAATGATTGGCACAATCCGGCGAGTGATAATACCAAGATCTGGCGGTGATTGACAGTGCGAGATTCGGATGCGAATTGCAACGCGATCCAAAGACAAGGGGCGATGAGTGACGACGAGATCCGGAGACAAACAGTTATGAGATCTAGAGGCAGATAATGACAGTAAGATCTGGAGGTAGTGACAGTTTGTGAAGAGGCGGCAACGACTACAGTGGCAAAAATATATGACGATAGAGATAAGGTTTCAAGGTTGAGTGTGAGTTTTTGTCCATGAGCAAATTAGTTAATTTTTTTTTACTGAGTTATGGCTTATATATAGGGAAATTAGAAATAAATTAATATGTTTAATTAGAGAAAGTTCTATAGTATAATAAATAGGTATAAAGTTCAACTCCAACACTCAAACTGCTTCTAGGCCCCAATAAAACAAATATTTTCTTATTTTTCTTAAATACATGTATCTCTTAATTTTTTTGGAAAGTTACAATTACCTCCTGAAGTTTACCCTAACCTACAGTTTGCCCCATTCATTTTGGAAAACCTACACTCTGCCCCTTATTCTTTTATACTGTCTGATAACAACTTCTGAAACTGTAATTTAAACTGTACGATAGTTATCTTTCAGTAAGGTCAATCTCTCCAATATCTTTTTAATAGTTAATAAATATTTTGAATTATTAGTTTTTTATTTCTGTAAATGTATTTTTCTCCCTGTAACTATATATCAGTATTTTTTAAAAATCTGTTAACCATAAAAAAAAATATTAAAAATCTTAAAATTATTGGAGCATGGTTATCAAACAGTTTAATTTAGGATTTCAGAAGTTGTTGTTAGATACAATAAAAAAATAATGTATAAAATATAGATTTTTTAAAATAAAAATGGCAAACAGTAAATTAAATCAAAAGATAGAGGGGCTTTTGACATTTATCCTAATTTTTTCATGGTGTGCCACTTGGATAGCGATAAATTTTGCCTCCTTTTGCTGAGGAGCCGAATCCGAATGAAACAGCAGTATGAAAGTCCGAGAAACAAAATGTCAAAAATAGTGACACGGTCGTCGCTTTGTTCGCAGCAATTTGATTGTGTTTGTTGTCACTTGTCAGATCTCATGTGCGCTCCATCTAAGCTCTTATTTATCCATTAATCGGAAGTTCCTTATCACTTACATTTTTTAATTTTAATTGGTTTCTTTTCCTTTTAAACCATGCACAAATGATTAGCTATACGAAAACAAATGTGGACCAAGTTTTTTTGTGGACCAGAGAATAAAGATAAAGACATTGTGCATAATTGCGAGAATAATGTGACGTATACGTGGGTTGGATGACCCTTCAGCAGATCTTAGTTTTTTTTTAAAAAAAAATTGAAGGTTAGCAGATCTTAGATTAAGTTCAAACTATTTAGTAATAATATGGTGACTAATTGATGGATTAGGTTATGACTTTCTTTTTTCCTTTTTAAGCACAAAACAACAGTACTATCGAGCTTCTGAGATGAAAGTGTAACTCAGCCTCAAGATAATTTAAAATATTATTTTAGTCAAAATTTTATAATAATTGTAAGTTACATTATTACGTACTATGTATATTTTAAATTGAATTGTAAGAAGTTTTTTATTAATATGAACTGGCTGTAATCGAGTTTTAAGAAAATTTTTAGTGGAATTGCCGTTAGTGAAAGTGAGTTGATGATTTTCCATTTACAATATACCGATGATACATTATCTCTAGGTGTGTGGTCAAAGAAAAATGGGAAAAGTCTGATGAAATTACTTGATTGCTTTTAAGCAGTTTTGGGAGTGAAGGTGAATTTGCAAAAAAGTAGGATTTCTGGAGTTGAGGTGATTCAATCAAAGATTCAAAGGGGAGAAGATCACAGTGAAAATGGGTCATTGTGCGAAAAAACAACCTTTCAAATATCTCAGTCTACTAGTTGGCACAAACATGAGGAAGTTAAATTCATAGTGGTAGGTGGTGGAGAAAGTTAGTTTTAAATTGAGCTTGTGGAAGTCCATAATATTTTTGGCAAATGGAAAATTGACCATGATAAATTCAATATTGCCATATTCTTTTTCTCATTATTTTCCCGCCCCTGTTTGCTTAACTAAAAACTTGGACAGTTCAAGAAACCAATTTTTCTGGGAGTTTGGGGCAGGGTATAGAAAGTTAGCATGGGTGGTATGAAGTAGGGAGCTTGGTAGGACGAAGGTTGGGGGTTTGAGCATAGGTAGTTTGAAGAAAACGAATTCAACTCTTTTGGGGAAATGGTGGCGAAGGTTTAGGGCAGAGAATGAGGCTTTGTGGGTAAGAGTTATTGAGACCATTTTTGGGGAGAATGTTGGGTTTGGTATGAACTTGATAATCTTTATTTATGGGTTGTGGGGAGGTATTATAAAGGATATGACTTGCAGTGTAGGGTTAATTTTAATGACTTATTCGGATGAAAGGTGGGGAAAGGAAATAATGTGAGATTGGTTAGATAATTGGGTTAGGTGTTTAAAGTTGAGACTAATAGTGCTAAAAGTTTGGGGTCGTCAAGTCGGGTTCAAGCATAAACATGATTTTTAGGTCCATTAACACGTCCAATTTCATGGACCAAACCTTAATTCACTCTAACTCGAAAACAATTGGTTAGGGTTGGGTTGGTTTAGTTCAACCCGATGAACCACTGCCACCATCTTCCAGTTCTTATCAACTGCTTCATCTTCGTTCCTTTTCTGGCGGTAACAACACAAACCTTATGCAAAAGTTGCCCAACAAAGATTATGTAGAGAAAAGATAGAAAACAAAAGGAATTAGTGCAAAATGAATTAGAGTTATAAGGACGATGATGAAGAGAGGGGGAATGAACTAGAGAGATGTTAGAACTGTAGAAGCATTGAATATGATGGAGGCACTGATTGAGATGACGGTAAAAAATGTTTGATCTGTGAAAATGAAGAGAAAAGGACAAACCGGAGGCACCAATGGAGTGACAATGAAGGATGAAGCAGAACTGCAAAAGCATCACGTGCGAGATGACAAGAGAAGGTATTGGGACCAATAGCACTGGGGGGTTAAGGTGGGGAAGACAAAGCAGAAGCACAGATGATTGGTGATATAAAAGGACAATTGGATAAAGAAGGCTTCAGGATGCGAGGTTAGGGGGTAAAAATTAGTTAGGGTTAGGGAATCAATTTAGGCTACGATTTTTTATAAGGTTTGAGTTGAGCTAAGATGAGCTAAGGTAGGGATTGGAGAATAAATGGGCCTGGAGATGGTTGAGTTATGAATTTTGGGTTATTTAGGTTGATTCAAGTTGGACCCAAACCAACCCATTTTTTGCTTCTGTTTATTGATTTGGGTTCAGGTAAACTCGAACTTAGTTTTTCCCACTCTTTGATCTAATCCTAACTCGATATTTCAGGTCGAGTTTCTAGTTTGGATGATTATCTTTCACCTATAGTTAAGATATATGCTTCCAATTAGGGGTGATCATAAGTTTGGTTTTCACCAAAAAAACCAGTTAACTAAATAATATTTCGGTTTTCGGTAACTGAATTGTACACATAATTTGGTTATCGGTTAGAACTGAAAACCGAAAAGCAAGATCGACTCAGTTATCGGTTCTATTCTTCAATAAATCGGTGATCGAACAAACCGAATTTCACTTAATGAAACGACATCATTTTGTGTTGAGGTACCTCTAACCTTTCAGACTTCCTCTCTGCTGCCTGCTTTCAGACTTCACGCATGCAGCAGCTCTCCCCTCATCTCTAGTTTCGAACAGAAAAAGGCTAGGGTTCATTCTGTTGTCCTTCAATTTGGCTCGATGAAATGTTTGAACCTGTGTTTTGTGTAGATTCCTTTTTTATTCCTGTTTGATTCATACAATTTGGCTTATTTCGACGATTTCAGTCAAACTCGACGCGATTCTTCTTTGGTGCTTTTGAAGTTTAACAGCTTCTCTTTCTATTTTCCCTTCCTCACACTTGCATTTTTGTGTTTCTCGGTCTTCATTTCACCGAAACAGCCAATTTGTGTTTCTCAGCCTCCATTTTGTGGTTGCCGACGGCTGGTTTGTTAGAATATCAAAAGGTTTGAGAAGCATTCAGCTTAGTTGGTGAATAAAGGTTAGATTATAGTTTTCTTAATTTCCATTTCATTCTTCCTTTTAGCTTCTTGTTTTAGGTCTTTAAGATTCAGTTTGTGATGAATTAGGAATTTATTAGAGTCAGACATTTTTTATCTTCTTTCATTGTTTTAATTTTTGTTTTGCTCCAGCACCAGCTTTAATATAATGTATTCTCATTGTACAATGTCTTCTCATTGAAGACTGTTAAACCAAAGACAAATTGGTTCATTGGGTAGGATAGTAACAATGTGATATCTATTATCCAATTTAGATGTCTGTCATGTCTCTAAAATAAGATGCCTGCTTGTCTCTGCCTGTTGGCGATGAAGATGGCCAAAGTCATTTATGATAGATTCATGTATATGTTTTGCGAGTTATAGCTTGTATCTCATATAGTTAACATATAGTTCAACATGAAGACCACATTCATTCCTAGTCAATTTCCATGTCACTAATACTCTGAGTCTGATATTTCATATTGTTGTTTAATGTTTAATTTCCTTATATATAGCATAAGTTTTTCATTTAGGGTAAGTTAAATTATTTGTTCTCCTTTGGAAATTCGAGTGATTGATCTGATATGGATGAAGTGTGCATTTATTGTAATGGTATCTTATTATTGATGCATAGGTCTACAAGGATGTGTTTCCTCGATTGTTTCACAAAGAGATTGTGCATTTTTTATGTTATTTGTTAACCAGTTAATTGATTATCTGTATGGATGTTTCTTATACTTTATGTTGTTATTGATGTTGTTTATACTTGTTATTGGTAATAGATGGTTTCATAAGGAAGTCAAGGTGGGTCTCGTTCTTGGGAACTAGAGAATACTGTTGATTCGATTTCTATGGATCCAATTAGGACCAGCTGAACAAATTTAACAGCCTTCTATTTGGTTAATTAAATCATGTTCATATTATTATATACTGCTTCTCTATCCTTACTCTAATTGTTGCTTCTCACGGCCATTTGAGGCCTGTACTGTATTTGTTATATTCTAGTTGCAGGACAATGACATTGTTGGTGCACCAACTTGAGGCTTGACCAAGATTGACCAAGCATTTTTTCCGGCCGCCTGCTTCCCTTTCAGACCCTTACACATGTAAAAGTTTGATTTTATTCTTGTTTGTGTATTCGGTTATTCGATTTTATAACCGAAAACTAAATTGTCTATTCGATTTTCAATTTTTTCGGTTTACGTATCAAATTCAGTCTATTCGGTTATTTACACCTACAATCAAAAACCGAAAAACAAATGCTTATTCGGTTTTAGTTACAACCGAATAAATTGAATACTCAGGCTTCTTCAAATGTTATTTAGGCTTGAGGAAAATAAAAAATATTTGGTATTTGATAAAATAGGTGACTTAAGAGATAGTGGTGATTAGCTTTGGGGGTGAATGAGAGACGTAAAAGTGAGGGAAGTAAGGGAATTCGAAGCAAGGATGCAAATTTGGAGAAAGCTTCTTTCAATGTAGGTGAACCAAATAGTTGAGCTTAGCAACCTAACTCAAATGGTGATTCTTTTGTTCGACAACACAAATCGATGAGGTCATTTTCCTAATGGTGCATGATATTCATTCTATCAGGTGGAACTTATGGGTACCATGCAAAGTCAATATTTCTATGTGGAAGGCTACTCAACATTGGCTACTTATAAAGTTTAATTTAATTAATCGTGGAGTTGTTTTGGAAAATGTCTTATGCCCATTTTGCAAAAAAGAAGTTGAGTCCGTTGATCAGATTTTGGTGAGATGTAGACAATCTAGGGAAATATCAAATATGGCGTGCAGGTGTGGAAGTGGTGGCAAGTAGGAGGTTCGGCTAGAAGAACTCTTGGAAAGGTGTTAAATGTCAAATGTTCTACAGTCCTCAATAAGGCTTAGTAGAAGCCGTAAGAGATAGTCGTTTCTATCGGCATTTGGGCTATTCAGAACAGACTTAATGACCTGGTGTTCAAGGACGTACACAAGTCAGGTTTGCAGTTCTTCATGGAGATTCAAATTCTTTTATTCTTATAGATTGTGAACATGTGTCCTAAATTAAGGTGTAATTGGATATGTAATTCTAGTTTAGTGATTAAAAATTGGGTGTGAAAGCAAGACTGAGATATAGGGGTAGATCAACTGGGGTTGATTGATTATTGCGGGTTTATATGGCTAGCCACTTGATAGTCATCATCAATTTGCTGAGAGAATTGGGTATAGTTAATTGGAGGCATTTGCTTGATGGATCTTCTGATGCATTATTGTTTTATAATCATATCACCTTTATTAGAGAGAATTTTGTCACAACTCAATTATAATTTAGGCAATATTTACCTAAATCTTTTATAATTCCTTTCATGGAATAATCGAGTCGAGATCTAAAAAGAAAAAGTAAAAAACATAGGAAAGAGAAAAAAGAAATAAAAGAACTGATTTTTCGTTGTTATATATTTTTTGAAATGCATATTTCTAATATATGAAGCTACTAAATTTGTTCTAAGCAAATCATTAATTTTGATGATGATAAGTGTAATATTTAATGTGAATAATCTTATTTCATTGAATTAAAATAGATTTGTTAAAGTTGTGTTGATAAGTTTTTAATTCCAAGTGTTTCATGCATTATTTCAAAAGAAATGATTTAAGTTTGTTGAGAAAACTTATTTTTGAAGAAAAGCCAATATGTCAAAATATGTTAGTGTTTAAATATCAAGTTTGATTTTTAAATGACATGCTTTTCTAAGCTGTTTCAAGTTTAATCCATTAAAGAAATAGTTTAACATGTCTCTTTCACAACATATTACCCAAGTCTACCAAGCTCCCTAGTTTGTGTTTTAATCTGTTAAACTGTTTTAATTCAAAGTCTGGAGCTATTGGTTTCTTTTTTAGAGATCAAGTAACATATTAAATTATGAGTTTAACTTGTTAACTATAAGTTTGAAAAGTTCTACCCAAGTTTCTTGGTTGGCATGATTTTAACCCAAATTTGAAATATGATTCATACAAATCAAAAGATGCCACCTGGATAATCTGGCGAAGCATTTAATGACTTTTCTCTTGCCATTTTTTACTGCTGAAGTATGAAATTGAGTTTAACATGTTAAACTCAAAACTTAATATGAAAATTGGAGTTTTTCTTGCACCAAGAGAGAAAGGGACAGAGAACAACGGTCACCAAAATTTGTACAGTCTTTTTAGACTTATCCAGAAGCTTTTCAACAGTCTTATTGCTCCTAAATGAGTATAAATTCATGACAAAACACCTTGGAAAGGACTTTTAGCTATTAGAAGTGAGAATCCATCATCCAACTCAAATTAAGTCTGCTTAATTTGAGATTTGCCAAGAGAGATTGTGCTTTCACTTGTATATATCTAGTAAAAGTGCTATTGTTTGAGCTTGTAACCTTATAAATATCATTTGATAAGATTGAGTTAGTAAGATTTCTAGTTAACTTTTAAGAAAACTAGTGACAAAAAAGTATTGATGGGGTTTCTAGTTACCCTCTTGTAAAACTAGTGAGCGTTAGTGGTAGAAAGAACTAACAAAGAGTATAAGGTCTTGTGTACAATTGCAATTGCTTAATAGAACAAAAACTCTCAAGTGGTAAACTTGAAGAGAAGAATATGTGTTAGGTTTCGGGAGCCAAACAGCGCAGCGGAATTTAACCGAAACCCTCCAGGATCCAAGTGAAACGGGGTAAACCGGGTGTTCGAAAATTTCATACCTAATTTTCGGTTGAGATCTCTCACTCAACTGTAGAGTCGAATCACAAAACCTGAACAGTTGACGTGTTCAGGCTCTCTATGGTATCCACACGAGCCTCTCGGGATCACCACGCTTCCACCACGTCCCGGCAGATGCGTTTCTCTTGCGCTCGCAGTGCTAGCTTGCGTCCTCCAAGGAATTGCAAGAGAAGAGTGCGGCTGTCCTTTTGGGAGGCTAGGGCAAAGAGACCTGCGAATTTCTCACTTAAAAGTTGTATTTATAGTGAGACTCAACTTCCAGGCCTAATGGGTTTCAAAGCCCTAATCCAATTAGGATTTAATTTCGGGCTTAATAATGGCTCAACTCCTTGGCCCATTATTAATACGAAATTAAAGTGAAACCATAACCCAAATAATTAGCCCATGCACTCTAATGATCCAAATAGCTCTATGTGTACGACCCAATAGGCTCTTGCCATGTTGGCAATGATCATAAATCACATTTATGATCATAAGCAATGAGCGGTGTCTAGCAACACATCATTGCTACCCAAGTGACAAGATTGTCGGTGAATCGACTAAACCTTTATGATCATCACCGATATATGCCATTGTCCCTTTGTCCAAGATATCAAGACTAAGCACGAGACATGGAATGTGTCACTCTCGTATAGCCCAATTTTTGGTTTCTTGATTACCGAGTAGACCAACTTAAATTGACGATATTGATATCATATATCAACTCATCGGAGCATGGCCATGCATTTTCTAAGTCTCACTCTATCAAGGGGCCCAAAGATATCACTCCCGTTACATAGGAGGGACAAATCCCATCTTGATCATACAAATCCCTTCGCATGATATGTGACATACCCAATGACCTCCTTCAAGTTCACTCAGTTACGAGCAACAAAGGAAAGTATCAAAGTATGTGACTCACATGTAGGGAACCTTGATGGTCTTAGGTCGAAGGACTACATATACCATGATCACTATGAGAATCACTTATGACACTCATATAACGATCCATGAAGTGTTCTCATGGTGGGTCGGTCCAGTACACAAGTTCTCCAACTTGTACCCATATGTAGACTACATATCTCATATTAGTCTCCACATATGCTAGTCATTACGTATTATTGCAACCCGCTCCACAATAATACTAGACTAGGGACGTTTAAGAATATCATTATTCTAGGGTTATAATTATGTTTATTACGTTACGCAGAAACAAAACAACAAACAAAATTGTTGGATTAATGCCTCAATAAAATATCATGACTCAATGTGCAAAATTACAATCATCTCATGATTGGCTTTTTAGGCACAACACTAACAATATGCTCTCGAGAGAAGAAGCTAAATCTCTATAAAAATTCTTATGTCTAAGCTCTTCTCTTTTTCTTTGCTTCCTTATTACTTGAGTTATTAATATTCATTGAAGTTGGGTGAAGTGTTGTTTTCTTTAAAACTCTCTTCAAAACAAGTTTTTAAAGCAAAACTTAGAATTCTTGTGATAGATTTTTCTGGTTAGAATAGACTTATTTATGTTCTTGGGATTTGGCTTTTGGTTTTAGACTGCAAGAATTTAATTTCGCTTATTTTTTAAAATCAACAAATTCATCACCTCTTAGTTATACTTGGGCCAACAAAATGTTTATAATTATAACTATGTTATATGAGGTAAGTTTGAAGATACATATGTATACTTATTATGTGGTACAACGTTTATATATTTTTTCTTCTTTTTTTGAAAACACAAAAAAATAAGTAGGTGTATATATAGAGTAATAAATTTTCAATTAGTCAAGGTGAAATTGCATTTAAAACGACATACATACATACATATACATACATATATATATATATATATATATATATATATATATATAGAGAGAGAGAGAGAGAGAGAGAGAGAGAGAGAGAGAGAGAGAGAGAGTACAACACAATTAGTGATTCAATACGATAAAAACGCAAATGCAACAGTACAGACAAATGGGGCAGCTGGCCAGAGAGCTGCAGAAGATAGGATCAGCGCCATACATGTTGTTTAAACGCATTTGTAGAAATTAATTTATAGCGTCAATATCCTCCAGCTTTCAAAGCCTGGCCATAGCATAGCATACCGCTCTCAATACTTTTCCTGCTTAGAAAACACTACCTGAGCGTAGTGTTCGATTAATTCCTACAACTTCTTTCACAAAGGTAAGTTTTTCCTAACAAAAGGCACAAGTCCTTGATTTAATATGACTTTTCCATTTTGAAACTCGATCGGATAAAGTTTTACAAACGAGTGAAGACATACACACATACACACAGGTTCATATAATTCGTTTTTCATTTGGCAATTACAAAAAGCAGCAGCCGCATAAAGCGCCAAGGCTACAACTCCACCTGCTACACTGCACCTTGTGGGCATCCTCCCTCTATCGCTCCTCCACATCATTGCCTCATAGATGGGCATGGAATTAATCACCACACAGCCTGCCAAAAGAATCTGAAGATATTTCCCATTCAGGCCCTCTCCACCGGAAAATACTTCCCTTAAGCCCCAGACCACGGAACACAAGTTGATGATCGCGGCCGCCGACAGTACCAGAAACATCGGTGACTCGACGCCGAACTCGTAAATTCCTCGCTCGTATTGTCTGCTCTGATCGTCATCCGCCACCTTGCTCGTCAGGTTGAAGCCTGGCGCCTGAATTCCCGCTGATTTGGCTAGGAACTCAAATAGGCCGAATAGGTAACAGGAGGTTCCTTTGAGCATCCACATTCTCTGATCGCTTATCCACCGTTGGATCGTTCCTCCCGTGACTAGAAATTCCAACATGTCTTGCCCGTGCGCTCCCAAAACAAGAAACATGTAGATGAAGAACAATGGCTCCCAAACCTGAATCGAAGGCAGAGCTCAAATATTAGAGTCACGAGCAGATGCGAGAATAACATAACTCCTGGTTCATGCAAAAGTTTAAATCTGAGAGAGTAAAGTCGCATAGTATTCCATAAAGAGTATATGTACGTTACCAAAGTCGAGTGCAGATATTTGTCGCTGCTCACAACGATATTTTAAATATATGTATGGTTGTTTTGTAGACAAAATAACTGTCCATAATCAAAAGAGAATAAAAGAAAGGGTAATCGAACTGAAGTACCTTTGGGAAAACAGAAACTCCATGTAGGAGAGCGAGTTGGGGTAGAAATGAGTAGATGACAATCGGAATGGCGAAAAGGGAGAGGTATACTTGGAGAAGCCCACTTCAAGTAGGCCTACGGACCATCTTTTTGCTTGACTTAGCACATCAACTAGACTGACTGGGACATCTCCCAGAAAGGCGGCCTTTTCAGGATTGCAAAAAACGGACTTCCATCCCTCACAGTGCAAGCGATAACCTGTGTAATAATCCTCCACTAATGATCCATATCTGAACCCAATCTGCATTTTGTGATGTTAAAATAATAATATTAACAATTTAAAGAGCCCATCATGTAACTACACAACATGATACGTTGATAAGTTACCTCAGAGCCCCATTTGGTTTGCTCCTCGTATCTGCATCCCGCTACATGGTGTGCCAACTCAAGAACCGAAGGGGAGTTGATGGGCTTATTCACAACACGATGATGAAAGCTTGATTCGGGGATCTGGGAAGTAGATGGTGGAGCGCTGAAGAGGGCCCGTCGAGCGAAGAAACAGTTGGTGCCGACGTGATTTGGGCCCAAGAGCCCATCTAAGCCCTGGGAATTGATCAGAAACAGACGCTTGTGCTCGGAAGCATATATGTCAGGCTGGTTAAGTCCATGGTAGCGCTGGGGGAATTGAACGAAGGCTAAACCAATTTGAAGCGATGGCTCCAACATGTAGCAGAGAGCGTGGAGTGGCGCCTGATGGTTGGTCGAGTACATGTCGCAATCCAGTGTTAGGATAATTGATGCATTTGTCATGGCTGCCGACACCCGTAGCTTCAAGCATCACACGTAAACAAGTTCTCAGACAGATAGCTTGGAAGATTTAATTAATGTATGGAAATGGTTTATCTGACCATATGGGTGTGTCCAAGTATTTAACAGGGCGTTTTGTGCACCTGCTTTGAAATGGTGTGGGGATGTCTTGATTTTTTCTCGTGAGACGCATATGAGATTAGGCAGTCCTTGTCCCTAGACGTCTGTGTCTCTCTCATTCTGTAACAATACCTGTAGCAGGTATTGCTTGAGTAAGTAATTATGCTGACATATATAAAATATTGCTGCGTATATAATTAATATTTGCAGAATAATAAAGTCTGAAAACTATATATATATGTACAACTTGAAAATTAATTTGGTGGGCAAGAAAGACCTGAATGATGGCTGGATGATCCTGGCGAGTGAACTCTGTGGCCCATCTACTAAAGAATTCGCGCTCTTGGTCCTTCTTCAGAAATTCTTCACCAACTTTTCCCATCTCCAAAGCCTTCTCTACTCTGATTTTCATGCTCTCGTAAATAGCCTGCATAAAAGTTAATTAACGGGTAATTATGTAGGACGTGACGGTTCATGAACATCACAAACTTACTACACCCATCCCATCATGAACTGTATATACGTCATGAAACATCTGTGATACTCATGATATTTATGAATCAAAAAGTTATTAAATGGTGAAAAATTAAATTAATACCAAACAATTTTGCTTTAATTATAGTCACCTATATATGTCATCATATTCCTGTAGAAATGTTTGCGGCATTATATTAATAAAAATAATAATAATATGTATACTATTATCTTTTTGTTTCTGTTTTTGGCCACATGTGTATGCGTTATCTGTTTTTCAGAAACCCATATTACTACTATTTTTTATTACCTTTGTCGTCTCCGTCTCGGAATTGCTGGAATAGTTTTATCCAAAGTAAGCTTGTGGACTTCTCTCTATCATCTTCATCTTCCGGCAACACGGCAACCAGTGACTCGCAAACTTAGCAGCTTCCATGAACGCGAAGAGAGTGAGGGCCGACCCGCCGTCGTCCGACACGTACACCGACACTTTCTCCGCAGGATAATCATAAGCCATAACCGACAGCGCCGTGTTCACTACGCTCATCGGCGGCTCTTTATACGGATCTGCCGTGCATATGAACACGTCCAAAGCCGGCAGGTTAACTGAATCCTGCTTCATAATCTTTTCAGTGTTCTCCGTGAACTCTCTCCAGCGAACAGGGCTCATCCGGAACGCCTGTCCGTTTGCCCACATGAAGGCAAGAACAAGGTCGGCAGTGGCGGAGCTACCCTTTGCTGGGGGGGTTGCCCACCGGGAATTTTGAAAAAACGTAAATATGGGGTAGTAATTTGATGATTTTGTCAAAATTTAAGGATTGTATGTGCATTTTACCCCCCAAATATTGTGGAAAAATATAAAGATGGGGGGCAATAATGTAGGCACTGAAGAAAGTAGGGACCCAGTGAGTAGTTATTCCCTCTACATTAAGGGATATTCTAACATGGCCTAAATGCACTATTAGTCCTCAAACGTTTCCAACTCGTACAATTTTCTCCTTGATCTTTGAATTAGTGTGAATTAGTCCCAATTTACAGCTTTACCTAACTGCGACGTCGTCTCTCTCCTCCGGGCTCCACCGACTCTCCTCTGGGCTTGCCCCCCCGAACCAAAAATCCTGGTTCCGCCACTGAAGGTCGGCGATGAAGAACGCGGCGGATACGGAGAAAGATGTTGGGAATCCGAACGAGTTTCACGCTATTAACTTAGCATACACCAGGATCGGATTGCAGAAATAATCACACGGGTACCTTGTTTTCGAAATTCCACAAATGCAGAATTCTCCAAGCTTAACACGCTCGAATTCCTTCTCTTCCGGTTGCACTATATGAGTGTTTGTGCTATTATTGTTTCTGGACTAATTATCTCTCTCGTTCAATAATACACAACCACTCCTTTTATAGGCAAAAGGTACAGTAGCTTCTCTCAGAAGCTAAAGTACAACTTCTCTTAGAAGTTAAGTACAATAGCTTTTCTCAGAAGCTGAAGTACAACTTCTTTTAGAAGTTTGACCGGGTAGAGTTTAGAATGTGGCGTGGGACCCTTGGGATCTCTTAATCCTGTCAAATTAGTCCTCAACTAATTTATTGTTTACAAGTCAGTACAACATATTATACGACCTTGTAAAATCTCCCAGGATTTCAGAGACAATTCACAAGTACCCATTTTATTCTATTCCGTTCACCGTCCAATATTGTTGCACATAATCCGGACTAGACCAACCACATCCAAGTTGTGGTACTGTCAATACGGAATTAAATATGTGCACGTCTCTTCAAGTTTATTCGGACTCTAAACAATTTAGAAAAACATTTATAAAATCTATATATACCATATATATAATTTTATATATAGAAAATAATATTTCCAAAACAATATTTTTCTAAATCGACCACGTGGATTTCTTAATCCGAAAAACCAAGAGACTTACTCCACAATATTCACTCTTATTTCAAGAGCGGTGAATTCTTTGTTGAATAATCATGAACTTAACATGTTACATTTATGTGATCCAACATGTCCAAGTATATCCTATATTAGGCATCATTGGTTGACATATCAAAATCACATAAAGTATACATTTAAATTCATATTATTCTCAAGTCTACGGAATAAATAACATTTACTCTTTCTCAACAGTTGAAGGTCTAAGAGTAATTGATTTGGTCCTGTTCAAATATTTATCTCCATAAATATCCACATACACATTAGGAATCAATATTCCAGTGATTGAGGCAAATCACTCTATCTCATATAGTAATGTTATATGTGCAATCTTTTATGAGTAATCAACCCATGTATATACTCATAGATCGTGAACACCTTTTTAAAGAACTACAAAGATGAATTAAGTCTTATGTGACATGATCTCCATCATCCATCAATTCATATATAATATAGTTCTTATGGGTTTATCACAGTAGGAGATAAGTTGGCTTTGATGAGCACAACAAATCTTTCAATCTCCCACTTGCGATTCAAAGCCAATCAGCAACTATTCTAAGACCCATTTCCTTTACATGTTTCTCAAAAACCTTTTGAGACAACGGTTTAGTCAGTGGGTCTGCCACGTTCTCCGCTGAAGCAATCTTTATGATGCTTACATCTCCTCTTTTGACAATTTCTTTTATCAAGTGAAATTTCCTCTGTACGTGCTTCATGCGTTGATGAGCACGGGGCTCTTTGACTTGAGCAACAGCCCCAGTGTTATCACAGTACAGAGTAATTGGAGATTCTATGTTTGGAACAACTCCAAGTTCCTGAATGAACTTCTTGATCCAAACAGCCTCTTTTGCTGCTTCAGAAGCGGCAATGTATTCGGCTTCAGTTGTAGAGTCAGCCACAGTACTTTGCTTGAAGCTCCTCCAACTGAAAGCCCCACCATTTAGTCCATAAACGAATCCAGAATTCGATTTACCATCATCTGGATCAGATTGGAAGTCAGAATCAACATATCCTTTTGCTTCCAATGAACCACCACCATAGACTAAGCAATAATGCTTTGTCCTGTTAAGATATTTCAAAATATGCTTAACAGCGGTCCAATGACCTTCCCCAGGGTTGGATTGGTACCTACTTACAACACTCACTGCTTGTGCTATATCGGGCCTAGTACACAACATTGCATACATGATGCTGCCAACAGCAGAAGCATAAGGGCAGCGTTTCATTTTATCCAATTCCTCATCAGTCTTAGGAGACATCTTTTCGGAAAGGATGATTCCATGACGAGAAGGCACGAAGCCTTTCTTGGAATCTTGCATGTTGTACTTAGCCACGATCTTATCAATGTAAGTAGATTGAGATAACCCCAACAATCTTCGGCTTCTATCTCTATAGAGCTTAAGACCAAGGACATATGATGCCTCACCCAAATCCTTCATAGAAAAATGAGTGGACAACCATAGCTTCACTGCTGATAACATTTCTACATCATTCCCAATGAGTAGAATATCATCAACATATAGGACAAGGAATGTGATAGCACTCCCTTGTGTCTTCTTATAGACACAAGCTTCATCCGGATTTTGTGAGAAGCCAAATTGTTTAACTGTCTCATCAAAACGGATGTTCCAACTTCTGGAAGCCTGTTTAAGTCCATAAATTGACCTATTCAGCTTACATACTGACTGTTCCTCCCCACTAGATACAAATCCTGCAGGTTGGTTCATATAGATATCTTCATCAAGATACCCATTCAAGAAGGCAGTTTTTACATCCATCTGCCATATCTCGTAGTCATAGTATGCAGCTACGGCTAACAGAATTCTGATGGATTTAAGCATGACTACTGGCGAAAAGGTTTCCTCATAATCAATTCCTTCCTTTTGATTATACCCCTTTGCCACTAATCTCGCTTTAAAGGTTTCCACCTTTCCATCAGGTCCTCGTTTTCTCTTATAAAGCCATTTACAACCAATAGTCTTAATATTGATTGGTGGATCTACAAGAGTCCAAACCTGATTCTTATGCATAGAATCCATTTCTGAATTCATAGCATCAATCCATCTATCCCTGTCAATATCCTTCATTGCCTCATCATATGTTCTAGGATCTTGTTCGCAATTTTCTGAAATCATCATGAATGATTCATTCAGAAGTGTCAACTTTTGAGGCGGACGAATGATCCTTGAACTTCTTCGAATAGGCTCTAAAGGAATATTAACTCGAGTACTATCATCAGAAGCAGTACTATCAGATGTTTTAGTTAACTCTTGTAAGATAATCCCATTATCTTTCCTAGAGTCAACCACAAAATCTTCTTCCAAGAAGACCGCATCTCTACTAATGAACACCTTTTGTTCATTTGGATTATAGAAATAATAACCCATAGTGTCTTTTGGGTATCCTACAAATAGGCATCTTTCTGTTCTAGATTCCAACTTTGTAAATTTTTGCTTCCTGACATGTGCAGGACAGCCCCAAATTTTCAAGTGTCTCACACTCGGTCTTTTGTTAGTCCATAACTCGTATGGAGTTTTTGGGACCGATTTAGTTGGAACTCTATTCAACAGATAGACAGCGGTCTCTAACGCATATCCCCAAAAAGACACTGGCAGATCGGCCATGTTTATCATTGAGCGCACCATATCCAATAAGGTACGATTTCTTCTCTCAGAAACACCATTGAGTTGTGGTGTTCCTGGTGGTGTCAATTGTGAGAGAATTCCATTATCTTTGAGATAACCTCTGAACTCATCGGAGAGGTACTCGCCTCCTCTATCGGAGCGAAGGCACTTGATACTTCTACCTTTTTGTTTCTCAACTTCATTTCGAAATTATTTGAACTTTTCAAAGGCTTCCGATTTATGATGTAACAGGTAGATGTACCCGTATCTAGAATAGTCATCAGTGAAAGTGATGAAATAATAGATACCACCTCTTCCCATGTGGTTCATAGGTCCACATACATCAGTATGTATGAGATCTAATACATTTGAGCTTCTTTCACCTTTTCCCTAAAAAGGTAATTTAGTCATCTTTCCCTGAACGCAAGATTCACAGGTTGGATAAGTTTCTAATGTTAAGAAACTCAAAGGACCATCCTTAACCAACCTTTGAATTCTTTTGGCGTTAATATGACCAAGTCTCAAATGCCAAAGATAAGTGGGAACTATCTCTTCCCTTTTTCTCTTTGTTGAACCATTTCCATCACATGGTTCAGATTCAACATTCATGCTGCTTTCATAAAGGGTATGCAAGAAATAAAGACCATCATTTTTGAAACCACTTGCCACAAATTTGTTACGAAATTTAATCGTAACTTTACTACGAAATAGGAATGAATATCCCATATCATCCAATTTCGAAACAGAAATCAAATTTCTCCTAACTTGCGGCACATAAAGACAATCTTTCAAATAAATAGTGGTTCCATCTAAAAGAACTAATTTAAAAGTTCCTAAAGATATGGCTGCAACTCTTGCATCTGATCCCATCAACAATGAGATCTCTCCTTCACTCAGCTTTCTTGTTTCCTGGAACCCCTGCCATGTGTTACACACATGAGTGGTTGCCCCGGAATCAAGACACCAGGAATTCGTAATTCCATGCATTAAGTTTGTCTCAATGATAAAGACAGAAGACTTACCATCTGATGGTTTCTTGTTCACTGTAGCAATGTAATGTTTACAATTACGCTTCCAGTGACCTTTCTTTCCACAGAAATGACATTCATCTCTGGACTTGTCCTTCCCCTTCTTTTTAGGCTCATTCCTAACTTGAAGAGGGTTCTTACCTTTGTTCTTTTTATTGTTCTTGCGCCTGGTCATGGAGGACTGTCCTTCCATGACCATGATGGGCTTATCCTTCTTAAGCAACTCTTCCGCTCTTTGCAACATATTGCGCAGTTCAGGAAGTGTCACTACCTTGTCATTCATATGAAAGTTCAAAACAAAGTTATTGAATGACTTAGGCAACGAGCACAAGATAATGTCTATCTTGGTCGTATGGTCCATCTCAGCGCCAAGGGAATCCAACACATTGATATACCCAATCATGGTCATCACATGATCATGAATAGGTGTTCCCTCAACCATTTTGGTGGACATAAGCCCTTGCATGGCATTCATCCTAGCAGAACGATTCTGCATCTCAAACATCTCTTTTAGGCTATTCATAATTTCCTTAGCAGTTGGCATCTTTTCATACTGCTGCTGAAGCCTATTCTCGAGAGATGCCAAGATATAGCATTTAGCCAAGGAATCATGCTCATGCCAAACATCATATGCTTTCTTTTCCTCTTTATGATCATCATCAAGAGGGGGAAGTATAAGTGGCAACTCGTTCAAAACATGTGCCAACTTCCCTGCAGTGAGCGCAATGTCAAGGTTTCTCTTCCAATCACAATAGTTTGCCCCATTAAGGCGGTTCTCTTCCAGATTCTTAGCAAACTGAGGACTAATGTTGTTCATGATTCTATAAAAGAACACACAAACAAAATACATAAGGCATAGCGGAGAAAATCAATATTTTCTTTAAATGTATCATATACAAGAAAGTACTAATTGCATTCAAAGTCACCCTCATGACCATAGCATATCACATATGAGCAATTAGAAAAACAAGAACTTCATTTAATTGCAAGACTACTCCTTTTGGCATTAATCTAACAATAATAAAGCAAATATCATGCTATATTTATCTTATAACATTTATAAGATTCTTGTTTTTAATTTTGGCTTCTAAAGACAATATACCCGCCATCCATTTTAGATCGGCATATCTCTTTAGTCAAGTGTACACCCATTGTCTAAATGTATCATATTGCTGTGAGAAACTAAATCATTTTAATTAAGCCCCCACTTGGCTATAACACATCCATTATCACCATAAAGTAAATCAATAAGCACAAATTATCATCAACCTAGTCATCTCCTTTTGGTATCAAACTAAGTCAACAATATCCATACTTATTATTTACGACAATGGAAAGCCTTTAGAAAATTAATCTTCTAAAGATATAATTTTCTATCTCTCACACTTGATATTTAAATACTGAGGGAATTTATTTTGTATTTTGAACAATTCAAAACACAAATTCATTTTCACAATTATCACCATAACTGTAAAATATATTGCAACATTTGCACAAGCATGCATAATAATTCTCAACAATAAATTCAAGCAATTATCATGCATTCATCCATATTTGCAAAATTTCAATAAATGAAATAATCATGCAAATAAGCTCCCACTGAATAAAGCATCCAATTATTCAGAAATAAACCATTCCAGAAAAATAAATGTTCAAAATATTTAATTTCTGAAATTAATAAATAAATAGGGAACTTGAATTAAAACAAGAAAACCATTTGGGCCAGTAAAACGTTTTAAAAGATAGTGGCCCATTTGGGCCTTATTTAAAAGGGCCCGAAAAACCTTTTTTTTTTTTTTTTTTTTTCGGTTTTGTGGCCTGGTGGACTCAGGCCTAGTTTAATGGGCCTGTTTGTGCGAGGCCCACCAGCCTTTCTCCCTTCTCCTACGCGACGCACACCAGCAGCAGCCAGCAGGAGCTCCCCGGCCGGCCAGTAGCAGCTGCAGCATCCGTCAAGGCGCCGTTACAGCCTCCAGACGCCGCCAGCTGAGGCGGCGCTCCCTCCCAGGTGCCGGCGACCCTTCCTCCGGCGATATTTCCACGGCTGATCGTGGCGTTTCATCGCGATGGCTTCTCCGGAAAGCCGTGACGGTCGCGACTTTTCCGGCGACGTTTTCGCCGTCAAACGACAATAAAAAAATATGGGTTTTGTTCCTTGAAGGCCGATGATCACAATGGAACAATTCCTTTTGATCAATTTCGCACACACAACATTTAATTTCAAAATTAAATGTTAGGGTTCTTGAACTTTTCATAAACCCAGATTTGAAACGAATCAAAATTCAATCCGATTGAAGCGAAATCAAGCCTCCAAACCATGGGGCTATTGACCTTCGGCCTTGATACTTCAAAACCGAGTCATCCGTCAACGACTTTCACGGACGGTGGTGGCCGGGGAGCGACGGGATCAAATCGGGCAATTTTTGGTTAATCTCAAAAAATCAACCGGATCTTCTTTTCTCAATAACAGAATTGTTTTCGGAGTATTCTTGTTCTCAACAAAAAATCCAGCAGCAACGAAAACAACAAGATCATTCAAAACAAGCAAGGATTCAGATCCGTGTGGGTTTTGTGTGTTTGTGTTCATCATATGAACAATACACAAAAATCAAGAAAATAAATTCGTGAAAAACACACAAAATATTATTCCACAATCATAAACATGCTCTGATACCGCTGTTGGGAATCCGAACGAGTTTCACGCTATTAACTTAGCATACACCAGGATCGGATTGCAGAAATAATCACACGGGTACCTTGTTTTCGAAATTCCACAAATGCAGAATTCTCCAAGCTTAACACGCTCGAATTCCTTCTCTTCCGGTTGCACTATATGAGTGTTTGTGCTATTATTGTTTCTGGACTAATTATCTCTCTCGTTCAATAATACACAACCACTCCTTTTATAGGCAAAAGGTACAGTAGCTTCTCTCAGAAGCTAAAGTACAACTTCTCTTAGAAGTTAAGTACAATAGCTTTTCTCAGAAGCTGAAGTACAACTTCTTTTAGAAGTTTGACCGGGTAGAGTTTAGAATGTGGCGTGGGACCCTTGGGATCTCTTAATCCTGTCAAATTAGTCCTCAACTAATTTATTGTTTACAAGTCAGTACAACATATTATACGACCTTGTAAAATCTCCCAGGATTTCAGAGACAATTCACAAGTACCCATTTTATTCTATTCCGTTCACCGTCCAATATTGTTGCACATAATCCGGACTAGACCAACCACATCCAAGTTGTGGTACTGTCAATACGGAATTAAATATGTGCACGTCTCTTCAAGTTTATTCGGACTCTAAACAATTTAGAAAAACATTTATAAAATCTATATATACCATATATATAATTTTATATATAGAAAATAATATTTCCAAAACAATATTTTTCTAAATCGACCACGTGGATTTCTTAATCCGAAAAACCAAGAGACTTACTCCACAATATTCACTCTTATTTCAAGAGCGGTGAATTCTTTGTTGAATAATCATGAACTTAACATGTTACATTTATGTGATCCAACATGTCCAAGTATATCCTATATTAGGCATCATTGGTTGACATATCAAAATCACATAAAGTATACATTTAAATTCATATTATTCTCAAGTCTACGGAATAAATAACATTTACTCTTTCTCAACAGTTGAAGGTCTAAGAGTAATTGATTTGGTCCTGTTCAAATATTTATCTCCATAAATATCCACATACACATTAGGAATCAATATTCCAGTGATTGAGGCAAATCACTCTATCTCATATAGTAATGTTATATGTGCAATCTTTTATGAGTAATCAACCCATGTATATACTCATAGATCGTGAACACCTTTTTAAAGAACTACAAAGATGAATTAAGTCTTATGTGACATGATCTCCATCATCCATCAATTCATATATAATATAGTTCTTATGGGTTTATCACAGTAGGAGATAAGTTGGCTTTGATGAGCACAACAAATCTTTCAAAAGATAGTATGGTTTTTGTGTGGTGGAGAGTTCCGACATGGTGGCAAAATAATGCTAAGAGAGCAAAAAGATAAATGACTGCAAATATACGGTTGAACAGCGTGCGGCGGAGTGGTTCAACAGTGTAAAGTAGCGGAGGTTTGGTGGCTGAAGCGGTGGCGCCACTGCTTAGAGCATCCATTTCCAAATATATTTGTGATCACTGTACAAGCCCCGTCTATTTAATTAGTGTTTGGATGTCTTCTGTGGTACGTAATTTATAACTACCCAGTGAATGAATTCAAGTGATTTATAACTTATTAGATATTACCTTCATAACGAAACGATTTCTGTTACTTTCACAAAATATTCAAATATTACCACTAGTTCTAATGTCAATATTTGTTGATGGGTGCATAAAATATAGGTTACGTGTCCTTTTATCACCAAAATGATTTTGAAAATAGTAGGTCTTACATAGACTGGATGCGCAACATGCGTCTGTATTATTTTTATCAGTTCTTAATTTTTGATGTTATCAAATTTGTTCTTTATAGTTCTTTTATGAATATCATTTATTCTATTACCGGTTCTTATTTATTTTTTTATAATGACAAATTTGTTCTCAATTTTATATTACATTTTGGTTGCTTTTTTTTGGAAAAAAAAATTGATTTTCTTTTATTTTTTAAATATATATAAATTAACATAAAGTATATCACATGAATGAGTTTATTATAAAAATAGGCTAATATAAATTGAATATAACTAAACAAAAAATAAATTAAAAATAAATTTATTCACTTTACTCTTATTCAATGTTCATTTGAGTCATTTACTACCTTCAACCCAAATTCCTTGCATTATTTTAGATTTTTTATTTAATTTTGAATTACTTTATTTATATTATTGTTTTCTAAAACTTTTAAAAAATTTATATGTAGATACTACAATAATTTGGAATGGATGAATTATTTTTATTTTACATTTCTTCTGTAAATGAAAAAATAAAAATGAATTTTCAAAAAAATATATGAATTAACGAACATCTTTTTAGTTTTTTTATTGTTCATCTAAATAAGTTAATTCCTTATTTTTTTTATTTTTTTTCCATGACGTTCATTTTTAATTATGAATCTCTTTCTTTTAGAAGGAATCAACATGCAAGCAATAAAAGTACGAAAAGGAAAATGTAAAAAAAAAAGTGGAAAGACAATTACCAAAAAAACAAACAGAAAATAATAAAAATCAAAATAAGAATAGGAAATAAAAAAATTAAAAAAATATTGCAAATTCTTTTATTTTGTGAATTTATTCTTTAAAAGCCACGAAAAAATATGAAGTAAAAATGAAAGATAAAAAATTAAAAATGAAGAAATATGTTGAAAATTTGATTAAAAAAACAAAAATAATATAAAAATGAAAAAAAATGTTGACAAATTTGAAAAAGGTGAAAATCAAGATTAAAACAAAAAATGGACAAAGTTATACAGAAAAAAAAATGACGGCAACAAGATGAAAAAAAAAAAGGAAAAATACCAGAAAAGATAAAAACAAAAAATAGAAAAAGAGATGGAAAAAATCGGAAAGAAAAAAAATGAAAAAAAAAATGGGAAAAAAACACATGAACAAGTTTAGGGGTAATTGAACCTATGGCATCTTGTCTACAGACAGAACACTAACCACTCCATCAAATGCAACAATTTGTTTGAAGTTCGCAAAACATTTACAAGTATTGTTTTGGTCATGACGCACATGTGCGTCCGGCTCAAGCAAGTCTGACATTTTTAAACTATTAATTTTTTGTGTGATGAATTAACATTAATGAGATATTAAGATGTACGTATAGTTGAGCATTAATTTCAGTATTAATTTCGGAGGAATGTATATACAATTAAGTAATTACAAATTTGTTATGGTGTTTATAATATGCTTGGGAATTTGTTAGTATTATACTATATGTATATATAATGATGGTTCGAGGTAGGCAAAGCTTGTAGAGGCTTCCTCGATGGCTGATCGTTCGGAATCTTAAAAGCGAAAAAGAATCTAGGCCTAAAGTCATTTTTAGACCTCAGACTTGAACAATCCGGACACCTCACCCCCTCAACATTGACTCGGTGCAACTCGCCCCCTAAACTTGCAAAACTTGAACACTTCAACCCTTTTGATTGTTATGCACATCACGTCACTTATTTACTCTAGACAGTGCTTGCTTCTGTCTGTTGTCTTTGAGTCTTCAACTATTCCTTCGCTATCACTTTCTTTGTAATTATCGGTGACCAAACCAAGTTAGGTCTCCTATTCCCGCGAGTCCAAGATGTGGCATTATGACACAAGATTGCACTTTGCCTCAGCATTGATCTCAAATAATCAACACCTAGATTGCACTCCATCACATTGCCTTTGTCATTCTTGGAATCTGCTCTATTCGGCACTTTTCTTGGATTGCACTCCTTCTCAATTATCTCACCCATCATCAGAGGCCCCCCACCTTCATCGAACAAAGCCCAAGAAATCAATTGAGCAAATTTTTTGTCTAATCTCAAGCCAACAAATTTTTGAAAATTGAACCTGATCATTAGGCTTTCGGATGCTGACGATGAAATGTAAAGGGTGGCGAAGGAGGAAGGAGATCCCACTTTTGTTTTAACTGATGAATTGAGAGAACTCTTTTGAAAATTTGAAGCAAAGAGAAGATTGGCCGATTGGGTACCATCCTTCCTTTGGTACGCCTTTTGTTCAATAGCTGAATCTGACCATCTGAGTGACTAAGTCTCCTGTCCACAGCTTAAGAAACAAATGGGAGCAAGTGTCGTTTACAGTAAGTAGGTCATGTGATATGCACAAGGGTCAAAAGGGCTAAAGTGTTCCGATTTTGCAAGTTTAAGGGGTTAGTTGGACCAAGTCAACGTTAAGGGGGTGACGTATCCGGGTCATTTAAGTTTGAGGGCTGAAATTGGTTTAGGCCAAGAATCTATAATTGATCCATTCAAGCGAAGTTTATTTGGTCGTATTTTAAAAAATGGTTTCAACTAAAATGGTTGAGAACAACAAAAGGAAATAAAATAGTGTCAATTAATTGATAGTATGCAGTTTTCTTTTATGTATGCCGAAAGGCCGATGGTGGTGATCTTTATGTGTCATTGGAATTTGTTTCTTCGGGGATTCCTTTCTTATTAATTATTTTTTCCTGTGATTTCAACCCTCTATCAGTCGTCTTGCATAAAATATCTTCTTTCTTTTTTTGAATGATGAAAAAAGAAAGAGTAGTTCAAGATTGAAGATGAGGTAACAAATAACAACTTTATATATAAAGTTTTGATAATTAGATAAAAGTTTGAGTTGTTACGAATTTGATTTCAATGAATCAAGTAAGAGTGATTTCAATTTTATGATTTATAACATGCACATACAATTACCACGAAGAAAAAGGGGCTACGTACGAGCTTTCAGCTACACAATTGTACGTTTGGAAAATATTTCCTAACTAATTAAATGAAGTTTTTAAAATATTTTTGAATTACTTGAAGTTCAGTATTTTATCTATATTTTAGTTTATTCTTAAGACATGAAATTTTACAAACAGTAACAATGTTAATGTAAAAAATAGTTTAATTTTAATGTAAAAAGTGAAAAAAAAATGAAATTGATTGAGCTAAAATGTTTCATACATTTTCTAGCATGTTGAATCTATTGTTGAAATTAATTAAATTTTTTAGAATAATCGTAAAAACGTATGTTCTCTTTGATGAAGTAACACAATTATCCACTTTCCTTGTATGCAAAAAAGCACTAAAAATAGGATACTCTAAAATTACATTAAAAAATTAAACAGGTCATCTAAACTATCCTCATTTTTTTTAAGAGGAACCTATTCATACATATGTACCAATTAGAAACTGTTATACTTTTATATAATTATATAAAGAATCAATATCAGATTACACCAACAATTTGAAGTTCTATACTTTTCAATAAAGTAAAGAGACACTCTTTATATTAAAAAAAAATATGCAAACCATAAGACTTCTTATACTTAATTTATTCTCAAACATGTTTGTAGGAACTACGCGAAGTCTCATAGCTTTTACAAACATATTTCAGAATAAATGTATAAATTCATTGAATTATACACATAAAACTAAAGCATTTGTTAATTTTTAGATCATCTCTATATTTCAATCTCACTATTTAATTAATTTCATGTTAATTTTTAAATTCTTCATTTATAATTAATTGCTATATAAACAATTATTTTAAATTGGAATCATGCTTTTATATTAACCTTGATATTTCCTGTAAGGTTTCGTGCCTTAAAAGTGAATTAAAGTATAAGTGAATGAAGAGTATGAATAAAATATTTAAAAAGTATAATTATTAAGGAAATATTTTTTTAAGGGTTAATGCCATCGGTCATCTCTAAATTGTGTCCCATGTTGATTAATCATCAGGAAACTATTAAATATTGAATCAATCGTCTTCAAATTATTTAATCATTGCACTTATTATCGTGTTGTTGTACTAAATGTTAAAAATTGATGAAAGTAGAGGGGAATGTGCAATCAACTCTAAAGCTTAAAAGAAAATTTATTTAATTCCTAAAACTTTACAATTTTCTAATTTGGTCATCAAACTATAAAACGTATGTACTCTCTTTAATTTTTTTTTGTTGGTTTCTACTAATTTAGCCTCAATTTATTGACTTTGCTTTCATAAAATTTACCAAAGTAAATTATTGCAAATTAAGTTGTTCAATTTTTATAATTGAATTTTAATTTAACTTTTCTATTACTGTTCCTTTCATTTAAAAAAAATCTGTCACTTTGGTTTTAAGTCTTTTTCTTTTGAAATTTTTTTCTATTTTATTATTCTTGTTTATCTTTTGTTACTATCTCATTCTTACCACTCTTTTTGTTTTCCTTTATTTCTTTAAATTTTCCTATTATTTTTCTACATTCCTTTTGAGAATCTTTTTTTTTTTTTGTCTTTCCTTTTTCATTTTCTAAAGGTTATTATTTTATTTTTTTACTAATTTTTTTTTCTACAAATAAATTTTCACAATGGAACATGTTTTTGTTTAGTCTTCTCCATGTTCATTTAATTTTATAACTTAGAGCAATTTAAAAAAATCCTTACTCATTTTACGTATCAGTTGAATACCTTTTATTCAAATATCACTAATAAACTATTGATTCTTCTAACTATCACATTTTTTTCTAAAATTTTGACCAAATCAACAAAGTAATTAACACATTAATAAGTTTTCTCAACCCACATATGATAATCCCTTCAACTTTAATTTATATCAATCTGAGATTTGTTTATCTCTGTGCATGAAAATAGGTTGACCAAACTTTCACAAGTATATAGCTTGATCGTGTTACATTTGTTTAAGGTATTTATTTAAGCAAATAAGAAATAAAAATAAAGAGTCTTCAATCAAATTATCCAATTTTATCAATTTAATTGAAAAATAATATAACTGTTCACCGGATAAATTTTTTAAACACTTTAATAGATTAGCCGATATTGCAATTTTCTCTAAAAATGTCTCAATTTAATTCATTTATAGTGTGTTTAGAATATTTTTTAACTATTTAACACTTTTTTAACATCTAGTATAACAGTAGGACGATGAGTGTAATAATTAAATAATTTGATGGTAATTAATTTAATACTTAATAATTTCAGGATGATTAAGGAATAGGGACATGGATGTCCGGTTTCATTAACCCTTTTTAAAATACAAAAGTTCAGTAAAAAAACTCGGCTACTTCGGGCAGTAAGTTTCTTTCGACAGAATATTCTCTATTTAAGGATAGAATGTCGTGAGTTATCTGCTAATCTGGCCAACTTAGATCTTTATCGTTTGCCATCAACTTCGGTTTTGCCACGACCCACAAATGTTTCTTCTGAAAATGATAGGAACTCTTTTGAAGGAAAACGAGGAAAACAGCTATATAAAAATATCGATATGCATACACAAGTAACTATAAGATTGTTTATAATATTTTAATATTTGATAAATTATTTTTTCATATTACATTTTAAATTATTATTTTAACATTATTTTTTTTCATATTTTTTATGTACGTGCAAAAAAAATGAAGGATATAAATAAAAATAGCATACAAAATTTTTCATTTTTCATAATCTTCGTACTAAACTCAGTTGCAACCAATTCAACATAGATGGAGTATAAAAATTTATCTGACGCCTAGCAAACCATATACGACTTTTGACAAAATTTTAACGCTGACTAAAATGTAAAATTAGCCAAAAATAACAAGTGTGACGCAATTTTTTAAAGAAAGAGCCACAAGAAGTATTTACGTCCGCTCACATCACAGGAGAAGAGAGCCACATCAATTTTGAAGCATTAATGTGGCACCACGAACTGTTTGAATTCAGATAACAGGAATAAAGGCTACTAAATTAGTACCGTTAAAATTAGTCCACGAATATTAGCCTAAGTTAACTGGGAATTATCATTCTTAATTTATTTTATCCCATTCAAAACCTGGACTGATATTGGGCCGAGCCCCACGTTGAGGCTGACCTGACATGGCCCAAGTTAAGGAAAAAGACATGGCCTCACTCACCTCAGGACATCAACTGATCAAAGATAGCACTACTACTATATCATTCAATATTAACAACTAACTGTGATTATTATTTGTTCCTACCAGTCAACAACGATGCCAGATGTACTATGAGAAATTTCAAAGTGCAATTGAGATTGATGTTCTAGTCAACCCACATGGTTGACTAAGTTTGGATTAAAAAAGAAAAAAGATTACCGATGGAAATATGATCATTTTCTGACGGAGAAAAATCTACGGTAAGTAATCTAACTTATTTTATTGTCCTAATCAAATACTTGACCTTAAAATTATCCTAACAAGCTACCTTTCTTCTTATTGTGTGATCCATTTAAGTAATTTACGTCAATTTCACTATTAAATTTAATTAAAAAAATGATGATGTGACATTAAATAATACTAAAATAAATTTAAAATGACAACTTAAGCCTCCAAATTGTTTCAATTACTAATTCTAATCCATAAATTTCCACTCAAGTTTATTCAACCCCCAAAACCCTAATCCTTCATCTTTACTACTACCACCTCAAAAGCTGCCCACCCAGCCACCACCGTTGACCTCCCTCCATCCACTACCTAGCCACCAACCCTGCCGCCCTACCGTCAATCATATCTTTTCCTCGTTTTACATTGGCTCAAGCGTCCAAATTGTGTTGTCATCAAACCCACTGTCGTTGAACCCCAATTGTGCAAATCGTCGAACTCGCATGCAAATCCCAAATCTATAAATCGTCAAACCCCAATTATGCAAATCATGCCAAATCATCGAACCTAAATCACGCAAATCGTCAAACCCACAGTCGAAGAAGAAGAGGCCAAGATTCTCCAACTAATCAACAACCAATTCCAAGCAAGTATTTAGGCAACAATTTGAGCAACGGCAAGTATTTCAGCAGGGAGGGTTGGTCAACGTCGGACATCTCTCCTTTTCTAAATTAGGCTTTCTAACAAGATCTAACGCCATCATCTTGATGTGCGGCGGTCTTTGAGAAGGAAATATGTGAGTAAGGGCAAAGGGAGCAAGAGAGAGAGGGTGGTTTAGAAGCATAAATAATATATTTAAAATGTTAGGTTTAAAATTGTTGACTAAAAAGTTAGAGGATTACAAGTGTTATTTTATAATTTTTTTTACTATTTTTTTATGTCACATCAGCATTTTCTATTAGACTTAATGTCAGAATTGATGGAAAGTAGTTGAATAGAACACGCAATAAAAAAAAAAGGTATCTTATTAGGGCACCTTAAATGTAAGGTACCTGTTTATAACAAAAAAATATGTTAGGTGACCACAATGGATTTTATTCTTTTCTCATCTTATCTGTACAAGACATCCGGCGATCCACGTTTTTTCGTTAAAAATTTTTAAGGCAGCGAGAGCGACCACGAGGTCCACGAGGGTAGAGCTCCAAAAATGCATTTGAGTTTCCACTTTTTAGAGAAAAAAATTGAATTTTTTTATTTGTGTAAAAAATTAAATTAATGAGAGAAGAGTACCAAGAAGGAAAAAAAAAATCGCTCCTATTAATGATTCAGCTCAAAACAATCACTTTTTTTTTTTTTTACGCAAATAGGCCACTGGTGTTCCAAAAAGTAGCCCAAATTAGCAACATAACTAAAAAAAACTACAACAATCATCTTATATGATTAAGTCCACAGATGTGGCAGTAGCAACTCGTCAGAATCAATGTCTTTTGTGTTTATCTCTACAAACTCCTTAAAATTATGTATCTACAGCTTTCTAAGTTCACCTTCGGCATCAACTTCCCAACTCCTCCTATGAAGTTTCGTGCCCAAGAGAAAATAGACCCAAATTCCATTTAGGAGAAATCTTTCGTGTACCAGACCCCATAATGATTCTGTGCACAGTCTGATTCTAACAACACTAATTACACTATTTAACATTTACTCATACTCCGCAGTTGTAGAGTAAATGAATAGGGCTCAGAGCCTAAGACATCCCCAGAAAAAGTTGGATTCGACACTCACCAACAAGCATATAGTAACATCAATTGTCAAGCGGTGACTTCAAGTTTTCTAAGCTTCAAAAGAGGCAGATTTCCTTTAACTTTTATAAGTAGTCTCTTAATATACAATTTTGTTTAAATCTAATGTTTGTCAAAAGAAAAAAAACAATTAAATTCCAAAGGTTTGCTGAATTTCCTAAACCCTTTAATATTCATCCATGTTAATCTATATCTACTCGATCGGTTTCTGTCAGAATACATGTACGGCAAAACAAGGTATGACTTCATAAGAAAAAAAAATCCAAAAAGAAAAACAAAAGTTAGACATGCATAAACTTTTTTATAAAGTAGTTATTTTTGTAGTGAGTTCTCGCAATTCATTTAGTTGATTTTGTAGAATATTGCCAAAATCAAAACAATAGTTCACTAATAAATCATTTATGTGTGTGTTTCCCACTGCCCACGAGGTAGTCTAATTATTGTCGCACTTACTTCTAGTTTTTGTCGTAGGTGATCCAAATAGCAGTGCGAGCAAGAGATAGTGTCTTTATTAAATTATTAAATTATAAAATTATAAAATATTCATATATAAAAGCGTCATAAAGGTGTCTTTATTAAACTATTTTTATATTAAATTTTATACATAAAATTCATGAAGTGACATATTTTTTATAATTCAACAAAAAAAATTATGTTACTTCTATTTGAAAATTATTACTTTCATAAAAAATTATCACCATAAACTAATATTTTTCTACTATTTCTCTTTCTTTACTATTTTTTTTTTATTTGTATCTGGCTGATGTCCTTCAAAAAAAATTTCCCACTAACTAATTTTTTATGTTATCTCCTCAGTTCGCTCTTTTTTTTTCTTTGATGGGTTGATCCGGTCTTCTTCTTCTCTTATTTCTATCTCGTGTCACTCTCTTCTTCCCTCATTAGTAGCTCGCATCTCTCTCTCTCTCTCTCTTCTCTGTCTCCACATATCCCTGTGTTTTATTTTTATTTTTACTTTTTTTCTTTTTCAGAATATCCCCTATCACGCGTGGCAGAAACTAATCCCTCGATGTAATGGTCAGGCGTCGAAACAAAAGACCCTCACAACAGAATGTTTTTCATTCACAACTCTTAAGACTCAGCTTGGATGTGCTGTTTAATGGGCCCAAACGCCTTCAAATTGGACCAACTTGCGTTAACATGTGTTGGTCTGTGCTTTATCCTCCTGTTCTACAACAATTCAGCGTTTATTTTTTCAAGTAATTTGATGTTTTTTATATAAGAATATGCAAATTAATTTTGGATGATTACTCTGCAAAAACAGAAGATCATGAATTAAAGCGAGAGGATGGTAATTTTAGGCGAATTAGGGCACCTAAGTTTGCCAATCTATCTTTCTAGCATGGATCACTCATGACGTCTTCTACTGTGATTCTGAAATATTCAGGATTTCAAACTTACAATCTGATATCTATATAATAAAAATAAATAGGTAAACTTATGATGTAATATTGCCAGCTATTATAAGTCACTTTGAATTTTCCAAAATTGACCGGCTTACAAGATGATCTGAAGGCTCGTTGTCCATGTTTAACTTTTTCTTTTGTTTTTTTTATGAAAACGTAATATGTGTATGTGTCTCTCTCTCTCTCTCTATATATATAAAGCCAACCATTTGAAAAAGCTGAGCTGCCAAACTGGTATAGGCCAGATCTTAAGCTTTCCTTCGCATTCGGGATGGCAGCCTCGGTCCAATATAAACCAGTTGGAGCCCGGGTTTGACAGGTCGGCCCAGCTCAATACTCACCTCAACTCAAACCATAATAATCTCACAACCCACTTTACATGCTGTCAGATATCCATAACTTTTGTTTAATAATAAATCATTTTGAAATTGCATTTTATTGCACCTTAAATAGTCCAAAACTGTTGTTAGGTGGATGGAATGAATGTTGTAGTGTTAATTATCCATTTAGAAAGAAGAGTAATGCGGCAAAAATTACGTCAGATGCTTTTCTTAACATAATGAGATTAAATTTTAAAATTATTGTCATTGTTGGTTTTTCCACTTGTTTGAAACAATATTATAAGACAGTGATGAGTTAATGCAGTTCTATAGTTATAGTTAATTAGGTGATGAATATTATGAAATCAACATTTATATTATGAACCATAATATTGTTAACCCACCTTAAAATCTTATTCAAAAACTCATAAATACTGCACTTCAGCATTCGACAAATGTCCGAAATCAATCATAAATAAAATGGGGTTCTTGGCAAAATGTTGGTCAGCAGTTTCCTTTCAAGGCCTGAAGGGAGCGAAAACCACAACCGAATTGTGCCCACCAAATCCGAAAGAATTGGAGATACCTGCAGAAGAAAACGAAGTATGAAATGCAAAATTTTCATTTATGGCTCGTGAAGAAGTTGAGAATTGAGAGAGATACATACCAACATGGACTTCATGCTTCTTCTTCGTGTTAGGAACAGTATCAATTGTTACAGCAGGCTCCAAGTTCTACCAATGAGAAGAGGCAAACAGGGGGGGAAAAAAATAACATGAGCATATTAATGCATCAAATCACAAACAATGCAAGTACAGGCGGTTAAAAAGAGGTCAAGGTTTCCAACAGCCTACATCTTGATTGATAGTTGGATGCAGCCAACCCGTTGTGATTGCTTTTATGGTTGCTATAGCTTCCAACCCACCAGCAGCTCCCAAACCATGTCCTATCATGGACTATGAAATGAAAAACAATACAGAAAACTTTGTTAATAACATTTTATGTGGATTTACCAGGACCCAGAAAAAAAATTCTTAGGTCTTCAGATCTGATTTTCAAGAAGCTAACGTCACAAAGACAACAAATTTTCATGAGACGCATATGAGCTCACTCGCCTTTGTTCCATTCATCTTGATTTCAGAAGTGTCCTTGAAGACCTTCTTGATTGCGTTGACCTCAGCTAAATCGCCAGCTAGAGTTGATGTCGCATGAGCATTGATGTAGTTAACCTGTTGATCAATCATTTTAGCAGTATCTTGTCAGAATCTGAACCGTTCTAATGGCAACTAGTCTTAACAAACATGAACAATTTCCCAAATCTTCAATGCTTTCAAGAGGTAAGATCTGGCCTTGCCTCTTCAGGGGAAACCCCTGCATCTTCCAAACTCTTAGTTATGCAAGATGAAACTCCTAGACCATCAGCCCTTGGGTCAGTCATGTGATGAGCATCACAAGTAATAGCGCCTCCCAAATACTCCGCAATTATGTTAGCTCCTCTTTTCATTGCATGCTCCAAGCTCTCCATAATCTACAAAACCAATGAAGAATAAACCTAAATGACAGCTGAATTAAAAAGAAGCAGGTGACTTTTGCCAAGGAAGTGCAGCTGGAACTGCACTTGAAAAGACCAATTCATGCATTGAACTTCTCTCCAAAGCTATGAAAATTTTCAGTATACTTAAACTTTTCAATGTAAGTAAACAAGAAACATAACACCTAATCAATGCACAAGAAGGATCTAAAATCTTTATCCTATTATTACCAGAACACCAGAGCCTTCTCCCATGACAAAACCATCACGACCTTGGTCCCATGGTCTTGAAGCTTTCTTCGGCTCATCATTTCTTTGAGACAGTGCACGGCAGGCTATAAAACCCCCAACACCAGTGGGCATAATTGCAGCTTCGGTCCCACCAGCCACCATGATGTCAGCTTCACCCCTTCGAATATGATTTGCAGCTGCATAAAAGCAGTAATTTGCAGTAGCACAAGCAGTTGAAATGGAGTAGTTGGGCCCCATTAATCCAGTATCGATGGCAAGCAGAGCTGATCCCATGTTTGTGATTGAGTAAGGAATGAAAAACGGGGTTATTTTCTTGTAGCCCTTCTGAATAAGAGCTTCCACACCACTACTAAAAGCTGTTAGCCCGCCCATTCCTGAACCTATCAGCACTCCTACCCTTGTTTTGTCAATCTGGATTTGCAAAAGGATATTCATTTCTTTAGTTATCATCTGATATGTTCTATGCAATCAAATTTTTATTTTAGTTACAGCTCCTTAAAAAGTTATACTGATAAGAAATGATACAGTATCAAAGCAAGCCATGATACACACTATACTAGTTGTAAACAAGTATGAGTGCAATAGATTTATAAAATTGCTGGTTCAGAAAACACCAACTTAGACCTGATTCCTTACTAGGCAAGCAACAGTGGGAGAACTTGGAAATACTACAACTTACTTTCTCAAGGGCTTCAGGAGGAAGCATTGCGTCTTCAAGTGCCTTTTTACCAGCAACTATGCAGTATCTCCAGCAATCATCAAGACGGCGATCATTCTTCCCATCAATGTATCCCACAGAAGAAAAATCCCGTATTTGGCCTCCAAACCGAACAGAAAAGTTGGAAGCATCAAACCTGTCAATTAGGCTGATACCACTCTCACCCTCAAGAAGTTTATTGTAGAATATATCAATATCAGACCCGAAAACTGATACAAGCCCGATTCCTGTAATGACAACTCGCTTATTTGGATCTTTTTCTCGCTTGGGAGCTGATGCCGTAGGTGAAGCCATGGCCCTGATTGTTCTGCATTTTGGAACTGAAAATGGAAAGTAGATTATTATAACTCAATCACAGACAAATAGCCTCAAGTTGCCATGCCTTTTTAATCCATTTGAACCCCAGAAGACTTCAAGATAAGAAACAAATAAAACGCATGGAAATAGTTTTAGCAAGATTAAGCCCTGAATAGTAGTAACTAGTGGCAGTATCAAAACAGACACCATCCAAACTGGTGAATAAAAGCGACCAACAAAAACAGAGAGGGTCCAAATTATTGTTTGTGGACACGAACAGGTGAAAGTTGACAATCGGGCATTGCCGGTTTATTAATGATATTTTCGGAAACTGTTACACGGCGACGACCGGAAAAAAAAATTAAGAACTTGCTATCAGGCAACAAGATCTAGGGTAAGGACTGGACAAGGATTTGTAGAAACCATTGTGGTTTCTAAAGCAACATTCAGCGATTGAATTCAATCCAAATGTGGCTGCTTTTTGACAAACCCATGAACTAAAATGTTCCAACAGTACCTTTAGCAGACAGATGCAACACATTCGGCTTCGAATCGGATGAAGAAAACTCAGCTCTGTCCACAGCTCTGAGGCCGTTGGGATGAGGGAGAGCAGCGGTCCCAAAATCCCTGCTTTTGAACTGAAGAGCGGCAGAGGAAGCGCCTGAAGCAATGCCGGCCATCTCTGTCGCCGACTGTTTTCGTTTCTGGGGAGGAAATCAGCGAACCGACGAGACTCCTCCGTTTGAAGAGGTGGAACGAGGGAATGGGGAGGAGAAGCAGAGGAATTGAGAGGGAGGGTCTGTGAGGAAGACAAAAGGCGGCGTTTGGTTCGGAAGGAGGATGGGTTGAACAATCCGCCGGGAGAAAGATTAGAGAACAAGAAATTTGGGCGATGAGATCGAAGAAGTGTGGATTGTTCATTTTGATTTAGTTGTTTAACTACCCAAACAAAACAACTTGAATTCCATGGCCTGCTCTCATCAATGTGCCGAACCGGTGTTTATTACTCTCCACAACGCGAGACGCGGCTGGCTCATGCTCATCGCACGTGCCATGCCATTCCTAGGCCGGAAACAAACAATACGCCAACGTGGAGTGATTCTTTTGGGTTTATGTCTTGGTCTGGAAGTATACTATCATACAAATATGAGTTCTACATGTTACTACATGTACTAGCTACAGTACTAGCCCAGCCTGCAACATGGTATAACACTACCATACGTCGCTTATGTATAGCTTTATGATTGTTTTGGTCCTCAAACATTTTCTAATTGACAATTGGCCCCCTCAATTCACAACAAAAGTTTTCACCACAATGAGTGAGTAGTACTCGATAATCTTTGAAGTGTTTGGGCAATACAGAAACTATGAGAATATTTTGGTGACTATTTTGGCTTGGTCTTCCTACCTAACCTTCTTCAGGTGTTCCCAATGTCATTTTGCTCTTGTCATACAACTATTCCACGCCCATTGCCCATAGCCACTGATTTTGCCTCAATTGTGTTGCTTAATCTAACAAAATCCCTCTACTTTTCTTTCAGATTCATTAAAGTGCTTTGATTTTTGCCTCTCACGATCAATTCTCATGTGGAGAGGGATGTCACCACAATTCAAACTTTCTTTATTGTTCATCTTCAACAGCAACAATAAAGGTACTTTTGGGCAATTATAATTTATGTATTTGATTTTTTTCAACAATGCTTTATTAAGGATCCACTTTGGCCATAGTTTCTTCAGCCTCCACCCACTAGTGAAGTTTTCATCCTTCTTGTATATGACTTTTGGCTATTGAGGGGAGAATGAGAAAAAGATGAAGAATTTGGAAAATAAGGCAATCAAGAGCGCAATCAAGAGAAGGTAGAGATCAAGTTTTTTTCCATTGAGGGCTTGAAAAGTACCATGGCTTTGATTGGAAGAAAGATGGGTTTTTTAGGTAGAGGGAAAAAGAGCAAAGAAGCCAATGAACACTAACAGAAAAGAAAAAAAAGAATCTGGTGAAGTGGGTAGCAAGTGGTCCTATTTCCAAGGATCTTTTCTGTTTTCTTACTCTTTGTAGTAATCACGTGATCTTGAAGATATCCGACATAAGTTTAACAATCAATTTGTTCTATTTTTTTTCGGTTGTTTTCTATGTTTAAAAAAGATTCAACTTATTGTTGGGAAAGTGGAAATAGCTGTGTGTGTATGTGTTGTTGTTATTGTTGTTGACTTGATTGTTTTGTGAAGGAATTAGGGATTTTCTAATTGAGGGTTGATTTTTTGTTTATTTTCTTATTGCTTTCAATTTTGTAGGAGATTGATACTACAAGTGATAGAGAGGATCCGGATACCTCAGATGGGATGGATCATAAATGGTACAATTTTTTACTTGGTTAATGCAATCATTAGAGTTAAGCCAGTAAGTTCTATAGAGAAGCTGAAGTAAGAATTTATTTTTTTTTTCAAATTTATGTTCCACCTTTTATCAGATTTAGTCGGCTTATATCTTTATGCTTTTTGATGGCACACTTCCACATTGTTGTGTGCTCATATGTGTCCTATAGGGAGTTGTGACTTTCATTTGGTTATGCCTTCATTTTTTTAATTTTATTTCTATTGTATTCACCTTGCTTTTATATCCTTTTCCCCTTTGCCCACTATTTGCTTTACTATCATGCTAGGCCTAAAATCATAATTAACCCCTGAACTTTGGTAACTCAAACTAATAGCCCTTTTATCTTTGACTTGGGTTGACTCGCCCCTTCAACTTTGATAAGTAAGAGGCTTTAAGCCCTTCAGATGATAGAAACAAGACATTTTGCTAAATTCCGTTAAAGAATTGATGGAATTAGTTGTATGATGACTAAAATGAAAATCACCAAAAACTGAAAATACCTGAGTTTGCTTTTCCTTTCAGAGAGAACAAATAAAGGCATTGCCACAAATAAGCAAAGTATAAACATAAGCCAATTCCCTTCGATCATTTCGTTCCTCTAGCATATGATTTAGACTACTAATAAGAACAATGAATTACATAGAATTGAACGTTAATACTAGTATTTAGGATGGGGAAGAAGAGAAAATTGATTGCGATGAGTCTCGATGAAGCAAATCGGACCATGTACACGTCCTTTTGCAGCACTGCCAATTCTCTTTCCCAGCTCTACACCTAATCCATGAACCATCAAAAACTCTCTTTTTATGTTGGCAAATGTCATAACCTTGAAAAACTTTATCGGTGGATATTGCTGCAACAAGAGGTAAGATCAAGAGTTGTAACAATAGACATCATCAATTACCTTCAAATTTCAAATACTTTTTTTTCTTATTTTTTTATAATGGTTTGGCTACTTGAAGGAGCACCTCTTATTCAGGATAACAAGAATCTGCTTAAATTATGGTGATACATGTGGAAACTTAATTGCTTGAGTCATTTGCATACATCAGTAACTTCTAATTTTGGATTTGTTCATGCTCAAAATATGAATAATGCATAGGAACTAAGTTAGTTTAAAACTGCAAGTAGTCAATTCTTAACTAAATTTATTTCTCCATTGCTCCTTTGTTGCATTGAATGGTCCATTATCGTAGAGAAAATGACAAGTTTTTGTTTTTTTTTTCAATTGTATTTCTCACTTAGTGTGGAATTGTCCTTTAGAATTGGGTGTCTAATGTAGAATTAGGGGTGCAAAGGGGCCGGGCTTTATTCGGGTAGCTCGAGCTAGAGCTCAAGTAAAGGTTTTTCGAGTTGGGCCTTTTCGAGCTCAAGCCGAAATTCGAGCTTAAGTTTATTTTGGGGCCAAGCTCGAGCCTGATGATACTCAGCCCCTTAAGCTCACAGGCCTAACAGGCCCTATGTTTTGTCTCTTGAGCTCTTTTCTCATCAAGCTTGCTACTCCTTAGGCCTTAGTCACTCTCACTCCCTTAGTCCATTCGGCCTTCATCCTACCCCTTACCAGTGATCAATCTCCCACGCTTCTAATCTGTTTCAACAAGGGCCTAAATTCATCAGCCCCAACGCAACTCAGCCCTAGGTAGTAAGAGACAGTTGGTGGCCGGCCACGGGCCATCACCAGACCACGACAATAATTGGTGACGATAACGATCAGCGATGATAATGATCCCAGCAGTCCCAAATAGACGACATTCGCAGCAGGCAGCAGCCCAATGTCGACAACGATCCCAGCGACGTCCCAAATCGACATTTGAACCAAACGATAATCGGATGACAATCCTAGTGGTAGACAATGATCAACACGCAAAGCAGACAATGATATACAAAGATTGATGATAATCCCAGCGACAGACGACGATCAGCGCACGAGGCAGATGATGAACGGCGCATGAAACATATAATGATCCTAACAGCAACCCCAAATCGATGACAATCGATGATGATCCAAACAGCAGTGGCCCAAAAATCATGAGACAGCCATCAGATAACAGATTATAATGGCTCTAAAGTCAAAGTGAGGAAAATGATGGCTCATATGTGAAGTTCAAAAAATTAAGATAAAATAGCAAAGGGTTAGAAAGTTTAGGATAAGTTTTCTAAATTTTCCTTTTCTGGTTATCTATGTAAGAAAATTACCGATTCAATCCTCATTTTTTATCTAAATTGTAGTTAAGGTACTAAAGATTTATATTTCATTCGAGTTTGACGGGCTTTCGAGCCAAGCTCGAGCCCACCTCGACTCGAACTCGAGCCTAAAAAATTGGGCTTGAGTAATTCGAGCTCAAGCTTAGGTAGTGCCGAACAGTGAAGGGGCCGAGCTCGTGCCTGGTGGGTTCAGGTTCGGCTCGACCCATTTTCACCCTGTTGACACCCAATTTCGTCCGACTTTTATTAAATTAGATTATTAATAATATATACATATTATTAGTTTAAAGGGGGGCATTTTTTTTCATATAGTGTTAGTTAAAATATATACATAGGTATACATATATATCTTTACATGTTTATTAAAAATATTGATTAATTAGTAATTATTTATTAATTAATTAATTAAAAAGATTTAAAAAAAAAAAAAGAAGAAAACAAAAAAAATCCTCCCCCAGCTAAGCCTTCCCCGGCTAGCATTTCAATTTGGAAGGCTCTGGACTTCTTTCTTCCTTATCTCGGCCGACAGACCTCGTTCTCTCAGGGACGCTCTCCCTCTCTCTCTCTCTCCCTTTCTGAGTTATCTTTCTCTCTCTCTCCCTCTCTGTATCTATCTTTCTCTCTCATCCTTTCTCTTATTCACACTCTCCCTCTCTCTCTCTCTCCCTTTCTGAGTTCTCTTCTCTCCTTCTCCCTCTCTGTTTCTATCTTTCTCTCTCTCCCTCTCGCAACAACGCTCTCCCTCTCTCTCTCTCGACCTACAGCTGTTCCTCTCTCTCTCTCATCTCCCCTGCTGACCTGCGCCCAGCGGTGCTCCCTCTCGTCCCTTTTCTTCTCCCTCCTCTCTGCCCTTTTTTTTTTTTTTTCGTCGCGTTCTCCCTCCCTTTACTCGCCGCGACACCGCGTCGCGTCCTTGGCTGCCGTGCTCTCGCCACTTGCTCGCCTCCCGTTCGTACTCCAAGTTCCTCACCACCCCTTTGCTGTCACGCCTACTCCGTCGCCTCGCGCTCGCCGCCGCGTCGCCCCCTATTGTCCTACCAGCCGCTGCGTCAATCCCGGCCGTCGCGCACACCTCCCCCATCGCCGGCGCCTCGCCTCTCCCTCTCACGCACGCAAAGGCGCCATCGTTCTCTCGGTCGCAAATCTCCCAGTCACTGGCGAAGACGAAGAACATTTCAAAGAAGAACAGATTTCGTTTTTTTGACTAAGTCAAAGACTGTTTTTTTAATTTTTGGTAAAATCCTTGTTCAGTCCTTAGCTTTCTTTGTTTTGTTCGTTTAAGTCACTAACATATTCTATGTTGCAGATTAACCCCCATCAGCAAGATTTTCATTATTCATACTTTTCTTTGTTTTCTTTATTAATATTGGTTTGACCTTACATAAAATTTGATCATTGAATTGACATGGAAAATAATATAGGATTTTGATTTGATATGTATATTCATGTATATTTATTGGATTTTAGAATAGTTTAATTTTTATTTTTGTAATATATTAATCTGTATCAAATTATTGGTTAATTAATATTTAAATTTATTAGAAATCCGTCCTAAGATGGATCATCTATCCATGTCCAGATAATTCGGTTAGAATCCATGGCTTGGATATTAATTGAAATTATTTAAAATAAAAAAAAATTAAATTAAATAAAATTAAATAGCAAAAAAATCCAATCATGCACCGCCAATTACCTCAAAATCAAGGACCTTCTCGAGCTGCTCAACTAAACGATCGCCAAGAGGATCGAGAACAAGAGCGTCGAGTACGTCAGGAAATTCTTCACTGTCGAGAATGATTATACGCCGGAGAAGAAGGCCCGCCAGTCGCGACTCGCGTTTGTTTCTTAACTCAATCAAATTTTTGGGTAAAATTCTCATTTAGCCCTTGATTCTCTTTGTTTTTATTCATTTAAGTCACTAATGTTCTCCTGTTTTGCATATTCATCACTGACAGTATTGTTTTATGTTTTTATTTCTTTTTTTTGGTTGTTGGTTTATTATTTCGAGAATCATGAATTAGTCTGTGATCAATATTACATAAAATTGCAATTTTAGGTTAGGTCAGATTTTTATCTATTTATTTGATTTTTAATTTTAATAGTTAGCATAAATTTAAAACTCATGCTTACATAACGTATTAAAAAAAATGGTCATATTTACGAGATTCAATTCTGAGCAAATTTTAATGAAAATTCAAGGATGAATTTAGGATATTAATAAATTACAAAATCCATATCCAGATGATTCGGTTAGAATCTATGGTTTGGATTTTATTTAAAATTGTTTAAAGTAAACAAAAATTAAAATTAAATAATGAAACCCAGCTCGCAAATCGATCTGTTGTTGATCCGAATCTGACCCGAAAGTCTATAATTTTGGCTTAATCCTAGTTAAATCCCTAGATTTATTTGATTTATCTGAGACTTTAAGTTTGTTTTGACTTACAATTTAGTCACTGTTGTTTATTTTCCTTTTTTACGTTTTTGTTTATTCAGTTAATTAAAGGTGTAAAATTCACTTAGCAATTAACATTAAGTTTAACTATATGATTAGCTTATATAAATAATTTAAATAAATAATTTGTCTTCGGGTTTATTTGATTTGCTCATTTGAAACTTTAAGTTTGTTTTGATTTACAACTTGATCTCTGATTTACTTATGTTCTTTATTTTGTGTTTTGTTTGTTCAAATGATTAAATGCATAAACTAACTTAGAAATTGTCATTAAGCTTAATTATATTATTAAGTTAAATAGGTAATTTTAATAAATAATTTGTCCTTGGATTTATTTGATTTATTCATCTGAACTTTGAGTTTGTTTTGATTTACAATTCGCGCATTGATTTCCTTTTATTGTCTTTTCGTTTGCTCAAATAATTAAATGTGTAAATTAACTGAGGAATTAATGTTAAGCATAATTATATAATTAGATTAGATAAACCTTTTTTTAATTAATCTAAAATTAGTTTGACATAATAAAAATCACACCTAGGAAATATTCAGTCTACCTGTGCCATTTAATAATTAATTAAATAGCTAATAATAAATTAAATTTAAATTAAATTCCATGACCAGATGATTCGGTTAGAATCTATGGCTTGGATATTAATTGAAATTATTTTAAAAAATAATAATAAAATAAAATAAAAAATTTAATAATGAAATCCGTTCGCGAATCCTCAACTCGATTAAAAGTCGATTCAGAATCTCGGTACAATTCTTCTCTTATTCTACTTATTTTATTTTATTTATACAAGTCACTAACCTTTTTTATTTCTACAGAACTAACAATAATCTTTATATGTTTATTATTATTATTATTATTATTTATTATTATTATTATTATTTTTATTATTATTATTATTCTATTCAGATTACTAAATATTTAATTTTTGCATAAACTAATTACTAACTCAACTAACATCATTAACCATTTAATTTTTGCTATACTAACAATTAATTGTGCTAACCACTAACTTTCATTATTATTGTTATCACTAACCATTTAATTTTTGCTATACTAACAATTAACTGTGCTAACCACTAACTTTCATTATTATTGTTATCACTAACCATTTAATTTTTGCTATATACTAACAATTAACTGTACTCACCGCTAACTTTTATTATTATTGTTGTCACTATCCATTTAATATTTGTTATACTAACAACTAACTTTACTAACTTTATTAATAACTAACTTTAATTATTATTATTATTATTATTATTATTATTATTATTATTATTATTATTATTATTATTATTGTTATAATGGAAGGTTATGCCTCCTATTATTATTTTAAAAACAGTGGATGGCCGAAAAGCCCCACTTTATTTATTTATATATCATCTTTTGATATTCTTTTGTTTACTTTATGTGTTTTCCCTTTATCTATTTGCACGTGTTATTTAATTTATGCATCTCTTTTTTTTAATGGATGTTCAAAACAAAAAAAATAAAAAAAATAAAAAGAGAAGAAAACCTCCACTTTATTTATTGTTATTTAATTTTTCTTTATTTTATGGTTAAACTCATTTCATTTAAAGAAATTAGCCATAAAAAAATATATATGTAAAATAAATCTGAACCATGTTGTTAAGTCAAAAAAAGAATTTTTTAGCTCATGGTATATTGGCTGGAAACTGTCTCGTGCCCGCTTTTGAGCTGCTTCACCTGGTGAAGAGGGTCTGGCTGAGTAACAACGCTCCGTACCATGATCAAAGATTTTTATTTTTAAACTCTTTGATTCCTTTAAATTAACTTCTTATTAAATAAAAAATTAATTATTTTTTTTAATTCTTTTATAAATTCAGTAATTATTTAAATAATAAATATCTTTCATTAAACAAGAAAAATAAAAAGAAAACTAAAAACAAATAAAAAAAGAATAAGAAAAGAAAGAAAAGAAAAGAAAAGTAAAATGAAAGAAAATATAAACAAACAAAAAAAGAATAAAAGGAAAGAAAGAAAAGAATAATAAAAATATAAATAAACAAAAGATTTTCTTTTCTTTAAATTAGTTAACATTAAAAGTCCATTAACAAATCTAAAATTTCATAAACAAAAAGAATTACGAATTAGTAATTAAACTAATAATTAATAAAAATAAGAATTAAATAATTAACTATAAATTAAATTAACTTCCATATCCGGATGATCCGTCAGGATCTACGGTTTTGGAAAATATCAACCTTTTAAACTAAATAAATTAAATAAATATAAAGATAAAAATCCATATTCACAATATGGATAAAATTGTTTAAAATTTTACCAAATTCCGTGTCCAAATGACTCGCCAGAGTCCATGGTTTGGAATCAAATCTTCCGTGTCCAAATGACTCGGCAGAGTCCATGGTTCGGAAGTATAAAATTCTATACAAATTAATTACCAAAAATCCACATCCAATTAATTCAGTTAAAAATTCTAGATTGAAAATTAAATGAAATTTTTCTAAAAGCAAAGCAAAACAAAATTAAAATCAACTAAGGTGCCAATTTTGGGCTCTATAACAAAGTTGTTTTAGCGTAACCGTACTCCCGATCCCCGAACTCTCGCAGACCATATTTTAGGTATCCAATTGACCTAAGCGAAATCCGATTGGTGGCGACTCCCGAAAACGAAAACCCGACGTTGCCACAGCTTGGCGACTCCACTGGGGACACGGTTAGTGAGTCGAGCCTAAAACTTGATTTGTTTTGTTTTGCTTTGCTTCTTTTTATGTGGATTTTTATATGCTATATTTACTTAGCGAAAACATGCATTATGCATTCACAAAATGAAGCTCTATACCCGAGCTTCCTCAAATCGAACACGATTCCTTCTAAGCGGAATTGGTGTTGTTGTCCTTGTGAGGCCATGGTCTCCAAGCCTTCACCGGTTTCAAAGTAGCAAAGTAGTGTATTGCCTTCTGAGACGGTTAGTCTCTGCATGGGCCCACGAAAAGCTACGACTCGAATTAATCCATTCCTTACATTAACCCTAAAGGGTAAGGAATCGGGCCGTCACTATGATTTAGTGACGGGATTCGGGAACTATCCCTTGCCTTTTTGATAAGCCACCTTATACATATAGAACTCCCCACTTAACCATAGAACTGACCATAGAATTTCTACCATTTTTACCAACACCATAAGCATATCCTTGTTATGCTGTGTTGTTACTATACACTTTTCTTCGTATGGTTTTAACTTGTTTATCCATAATACTTCATGAATTGTTAATTACTATTTAACTTATTAATAACCTTATTTTTCTTTTGTTATACTTCCGTTCTGTGCAATTATTCTTCATGCATCAAAACCACGCATCAAATTATGCTAACTTTTTGGTCTTTATAATGACAACTAAAAGTTTTGAAGTTCCACGATAATGGATAAGCAAACTCACTCATCGCATGCATGCATTACATTAATCACGTGCATATAAAGTCTGATAAAAACATAATCTCATTGCATACAACCATTACATCAATCACGTACATACAAAGTCTGATAAAAACATAATCTTATTTTGCATGCATGCATTCATTGCATCAATCACATACATGTAGAGTTTAATAAAATAAATATTCCTTTAAAAAGGTAAAATTGGACCTTAACACCGATATCCAACTCAGCTCCAAACAAGACTAATGGCAGAACAAACCGAAGGACGTCTCATAGATATAGAGTCCAAGATAGAAAATATGGCCGGAGCAATTCCCTCCTCATTACACCAAAAAAATGAAATTCATTTTTGAAAGAAAGTTAATCACAGTCTTTGCTGAAGAAGGTATTCTGCTATCATCTATATCAATAGTAGCAAAGACCAAGTGACCTTCTCTTCCAAGTTGGTGTGACCCAAATCCCAAATGTAACTGAAAATTCTGTCATATTGAAACTCAAGGTCCAACAGTTGGTCGAGTTCAAGTTGCTAGGCCCGATGTGATTGGTAATTGAAAGTGAAGATTTTGAGCCGGAATTACATTGATTTTGGAAGGGCTCCAAGTCAGATCTGACCTAACAGTCCGCACACACTTTTGAATGACAGGGAATCCTTTGAATAAACTTGTATCTTTGAAAGCTTGCAAAAGTAATTTAATAGTAAAAATCTCCTAGATTTAGTCCAGAATCTAGGGTGTAGTCTTTGTTAAATGGACACCTGCTATTCTTTTTTTGGTACAACAAAAAGATGTAATGCGTGCATTCTACTACTTTCCATTTTTACACTCTTTGCCATTATACTATCCATTACAGCCATCACACTTTACTTTTTGACAACTGGTAATTCTTTTTGTTCTCCAACAAAAAGATGTTATGTGTGCATTCTACCACTTTTTAATTCCATTATTACATCTACACATTCTACCAATTTTTACCAAAAATTCAATTATTACACCTACACATTTTACCACTTCTTACCAAAAATTTCATTTTTACATCCATCTCTCACTCTTTTCCATTATACTATCCATTATTGCTATCACACTTTACTTTGAAAACAATACTGCTCGTGGGTGAAAATAAAAAGTTAAGGGAGATTTAATAGTGGCAATCTTGAAAGTGCTGTCAAATCTAGTAAGAAGGATTTCATATGTTGCACCCCAACTCTAAAAAAAAAAAAGAATTCATAGTGGTTATCAACATCCTTGCAAGAAGTCTGGGGTTAGCTTCCAAAGAAGTTAGCTCTCATATTAAATGACTTCAGTGGCCTCCCAATTCTCACAAATGCTCAATACAAAAAAAAAATTCTCAGTTTTCCGCAACACAAATTCCAACAAAGGAAAGAGGTTTATCCCTTCCATCAAAAGTCATTAAAGGGAAAATCCAAAACAAACAAAAGAGACTGAGAGCAAACACAAGCAAGTAAGGCCACTTGAATCATCTCATTTTAAGAGGGCTATGATCTCAGTTCTTTGGCAACACAAACTCCGAAAAGAGAAATTCATCCCTTCCATCAAAAGACAACAAGGGAAAATTCAAAACCAAAAAGGACTGAGAACAAGCACGAGCAAGCAAGGCCACTTGAGTCATCTCACTTCAAGAGAGTTATCAAGTATGTTATCACCATAGCTCACAAAAAAAAAAGGGAAACAAAAAAAAAAAACAAAACAAAACAAAAAAAATAAAAAAAATAAAAAGGAAAAAGGGCTCAAACTAGAGCAAAAGAAAAAGAAAAGAAAAAAAGTGAGCTATGGATTCTAGACTGAAAACCTGCAAAGGCGGTTTAGAACACAAAAGCAACCCTCAAACCAAGCATGCATAAAGATCACAATAGTTGGGGGGCAACAGATGAGGTTTAACTTTCTGGAAAGAGTGGCAAGTTTGAGGTCATCACTATTGAGTTTTTCACCATAATCAAATTTGCTCACGAGTAGTATTAAAAGACCCTTCTTTCAAACCACTTAAATTTAACTTTCCTCAGACCTAATATCCTCATTCAGTTAAAAGACTATCATTGTGAATCATGTTTCTACCTTATTTAATACTGCTCACGAGTAGTATTAAAATACCCTTCTTTCACACCACTCAAACTTAACTTTACTTAGACCTAATATTTACCTCTTAATATTATTCTCATTCAGCTAAAAGACTGCAGCAAAAACATTTAAACTTAATTTCCCTCACACCTAACATTTACCTCTCGATATCATCCTCATTCAGCTAAAAGGCTATCCTTGTGAATCATGTTTATACCTTATTGTCTTGCACAGTTTATGTCTTCGAGTTGGAAAGGGAAGAGTGGCAGGATATTTTAATTAAAAATAAAGACCGTAAATTACTTTGTCAAGCTTTGCAAATCGATGAAAGTTTTTCTTTAAGGCCAAATCATTATTCATTAATGTGTGTAGACTTAAAAGTGAGGAGATAGCTTGAGTCTTTCTTTAATAAGATGTGGTTCTTGTAAGAGAAATTTACGATCAAGTGCCATCACAAAGGTCTAGAAATGCTCGACCTTCTGTTAAATCAAAGGCGAGATGATACCTTTTATCCACATAAATACCATATTCAGGGGGGCAAAGTAGTCTCTACGAAGCGTAAGAATAGTACTGCCAAGAAAGAAGTTCAATAGACAAGGGGGCAAGTCTTATGGATCAAAACTTGAGCTCAAGGAAGAGCAATCATTCAGATTATAACATGGGGATAAGTATGTGTCAGCCCGGACACCAGAAAAAGGACAGACATTGAAAGTAAAGCCTTTGATGGTATCAAATCCATGACAATGGATGAGTACCCGAAAGAGATATAAATTATGAGGCGGGCCAACTTTAAAGAAATTGAGGCCAAAATTCAAAGAACAAGTCAAACAAAGAGGATTTTGAAAAGAGTTGGGCTTTTGAGGCAGTAAACAAAAGCTGGAAAGCATAAAGAGATTCAATGATAGTCCAAAAAGGCAATCACAAAGAAGATCCAGTAAAGCAAAGACATGAAGAACTAGATCTATAAAAAAAAAAAAAAAAACATCAATTCCACATGCTCTGCATTCATGCATTTCACATCATGCATGCATGGCTTTTGCATAATAAGAACCAAATGGGAAGCACATCCACGGCACAGTTTCAGCAGTATAAGCTGAGATCTCAATGTCATCAGCTCTTACCAATCTATCACTGGATACACAGCTAATATGCGGGACCAACCCGCATCAGGAATTCAAGGATAAGGTAGACAATATGTCAAAAGCCTGGCAATCGATTCAATAATCGATGCTACACCTGGATGGACAGAATTGACGCCAGCTTAGCGGTATCGAAGATAAGAAATAGCTATGGTCAAAGATAAGCACGGATATCGAGAAATATTGTCGTCGAAAGCAGACAATGGATTCAATAATCAAGGACTGGATCAATGTCATGCCTGACGAGATATCAAAGATAAGAAATATCTATGATACCAAAATAAAGTAGGATTCACTTTTCCGGTTAAACGGTGGATACGGTACTCCGTGACTCTCAAGTCGGTTCTCTCAGTTGCCCATAATAACTGATTCTTTCCTCTCTTCTGTCTTTTACTTCCCTCTAGAAAATGGATCCTACTCTTTCTGTCTTACGAAAATATTTTCCTTCTCTCCCAATGAACATTCTCAAAAAGATCTACCAAGTTCGCTGTGAACGATTAAGAGTTCTGATGCACAAAGGAATCCCTGAAGATGTGCGGTGGTTAATCGAAGCCAAGGTTCATCTGGCAGGTGAAATCCCAGAGGCATTTGTGTCTCACATGCCTGGAATAGGCAAAAGCTCTTATGCCAAAAAAGCAAAGAGCGAAAAGGTTACAAGTCTGCCATAAATGTGGACGGTGGACTTGTAATACTAAATGTCGTTCTTTAGGGATGATCTCTGATAATCGAGAAGATAAAATATGATTCATTAAGAATAGCCTGAGTAAGGACTCGTTGGATGATATCCAATTGACTCTTGAGACGCATTCTTGTGGATCTGTGCAACGTGAACTTCTTGGTTTATGGAGCATTTTTCATGAAGAACGAAACCGTTACAGTCCCGGGAATCTGACTGTAAATGACCCTGTTTGCCAGCTTGTAAGGAAACTGGATGGGAAGCAAATCCTCGACTCATAGAAGCCGTTAATGCCGTTACTGGACGTAAAACCAGTGGAAGATGTGAGCCACAGTCACAATTATTGTACATACAGTTTGTTATATTTGAAAAAGTTTGCATTTTCTTTTGACAGATGTACATGCTCCCCTAAGTGTAATCGACACGTTATCCCTTTTTATCACTATAAATGCGTGTTCTTCCTTCTGATTAACCAGCGGATAAGATACCCCGTGACTTCTAAAGTCGGTTATTCCAGTCTCCTACAATAACTGATTCATTTCCCTCTTCTCTCAAATTCTTCTCTCATCAATGGATTCTACTCTTTCTGCACTGCGAAAATACTTTCCTTCCCTTCCAATAAAAGTCCTTAAAAAGATCTACCTTGCTAGATGTGAAAGAATCAGAGTTTTTACACGCAAAGGCATTCCCGATAATGTGCAGTGGATAATTGAAGCTAAGGTCCGTTTGGCGGGTGAAGTTCCAGATGCATTTATGCCCCGCATGCCCGGTTTAGGTAAAAGCCGTTATGCCAAAAGGCGAAGAGCAAAGAGACTAGGCGTGTGTTATAAATGTGGGCGATAGAATTGTAATACTAAATGTCGGTCTTTAGGATACATCTCCACAAATCGTGAAGATAAAAGAAAATTCATTAAGAATGGCCTGCGTAAGGAATCTCTGGAAGATATCTGAGAGACTCTTGAAACGCATTCTTGTGGAAAAGTGCAAGGTCAAATTGTCAAATTGTGGAGGACTTACCATAAAGAACGATACCGTTACAGTCTTGGGAATCTGACTGTAAACGACCCTGTTTGCCAGCTTGTAAGAAAACTGGATGGAAAGTAAATCCTCGACTCATAGAAGCCGTTAATGCCGTTACTGGACATAAATCAGTGGAAGATGAGAGCCACAGTCATGATTGCTGTACATATAAGCTGTCATTTGTCTTTTCTTTTGACAATAATGAACTTGCTTCTGCAAGTGTAATTAACCCATTATCCCTTTCATCACTATAAATATGTGTTAGTTATTTCCATTTCCTACAATCACTAATTTCTTTCTTCTTTTAAATACCTCCTTCATCAATGGAGTCTTCTCTTTCCGCCCTACGAAAGTATTTTCCTTCCTTCCCAATAAATGTTCTTAAAAAGATTTATCAAGCTAGATGTGAACGATTCAGAGTATTTATGCACAAAGGCATTCCTGATAATGTGCGATGGCTAATCGAAGTTAAGGTTCGTTCGGCTGGTGAAGTTCCAAATGCGTTCTTTCCCCGTATGCCCGGCTTTGGTAAAAGCGCTTATGCCAAAAAGAGAAGAGCAAAGAGGCTAGGCGTTTGTCATAATTGTGGATGGTGGATTTGCGGCAATACATGTCGTTCTCCAGGAGTGATCACCAGAAATCGTAATGATAGAATAAGATTCATCAAGAATGGCTTGCGTAAGGAATCTTTGGATGATATCCTATTAACTTTTGAAACACATTCTTGTGAAATAGTGCAATGGGAAATTATGGATTTATGGTGGACTTTCCGTAAAGAACAGGATCGTTACAGTCTTGGAAATCTGACTTTTAATGACCCTGTTTGCCAGTTTGTGAGAAAACTGGATGAGAAGCAAATCCCCGATTCGTAAAAGGCATTGAAGCCGTCCCTGGATGTAAAACCAGTAGAAAACGTGAACTACGGTCATGACTACTGTACAGGCTAGTTGTCACTTTTCAAAATTTTTCCTTTTCTTCTGACAAATGATGTACCTGCTCCTGACGTGATCCACAGTCACGACTACTGTACAGGCTAGTTGTCGTTTTTGAAAAATTTCCTTCTATTCCAAGAATAATGTACCTATTCCTGACGTGAGCAACAGTCACGATTACTGTACATGCTAGCTGTCGCTTTTGAAATTTTCCTCCCCTTTTGGTAATAATGTATCCACTCCTGACGTGAGCAACAGTCACGATTACTGTACATGCTAGCTGTCGCTTTTGAAATTTTCCTCCCCTTTTGGTAATAATGTATCCACTCCTGACGTGAACCAAAGTCACGATTACTGTACATGCTAGCTGTCACTTTTGAAATTTTCCTTCTCCTTTGGCAATAATGTACCCACTCCTGACACGGACTACTGTATATAGCTGCCACTTTTGAAATTTTCCTTCTCTTCCAACAATCACGTACCTACTCCTGACATAAGCTACAGTAGTGACTACTGTACATGCTAACAGCTATTTTGAAAATTTTCCTCCTCTTTTAACGATAGTGTACCCAAACCTGACCAGAGTCATACTCGTGACTACTGTGAATAGCTGGCAATAATGTATCCATTCTTGAAAATAAAATTATTGTCTTATCTCTTCATCTCTATAAATATATCCTCTTTTCTCACAAGGGTAAAGATAGGAATGGAGAAAACCCCAACTCGTAAATCCCGAAGTATTTGTGTATTTTCTGGGGCTTTTCCTGGAAAAGATGAAGAGTATTTAAAGGCAGCCAACCATTTGGGTAGAGTATTAGCTGAGCGAAAAATACATTTAGTTTATGGAGGAGGTAGTGTCGGATTAATGGGAGGTGTAGCATCAGCAGCATCTTTAGGAGGAAGTCAAGTTTTGGGCATCATCCCTGGACCTTTGAAATTTGTTTCCGGGGGCACGATTGGAGAAGAATTAGTGGTTAAAAATTTACAAGAGCGTGTGTTACAAATGCTTTTAAATGCTGATGCTTTTATCGCTCTACCAGGTGGTTTTGGCACATTGGGAGAAGTCTTTCAAATTGCTAACCATTTATTGTTATCACTAACCATTTAATTTTTTCTATACTAACAATTAACTGTGCTAACCACTAACTTTCATTATTATTGTTATCACTAACCATTTAATTTTTGCTATATACTAACAATTAACTGTACTCACCGCTAACTTTTATTATTATTGTTGTCACTATCCATTTAATATTTGTTATACTAACAACTAACTTTACTAACTTTATTAATAACTAACTTTAATTATTATTATTATTATTATTATTATTATTATTGTTATAATGGAAGGTTATGCCTCCTATTATTATTTTAAAAACAGTGGATGGCCGAAAAGCCCCACTTTATTTATTTATATATCATCTTTTGATATTCTTTTTTTTACTTTATGTGTTTTCCCTTTATCTATTTGCACGTGTTATTTAATTTATGCATCTCTTTTTTTTAATGGATGTTCAAAACAAAAAAAATAAAAAAAATAAAAAGAGAAGAAAACCTCCACTATATTTATTGTTATTTAATTTTTCTTTATTTTATGGTTAAACTCATTTCATTTAAAGAAATTAGCCATAAAAAAATATATATGTAAAATAAATCTGAACCATGTTGTTAAGTCAAAAAAAGAATTTTTTAGCTCATGGTATATTGGCTGGAAACTGTCTCGTGCCCGCTTTTGAGCTGCTTCACCTGGTGAAGAGGGTCTGGCTGAGTAACAACGCTCCGTACCATGATCAAAGATTTTTATTTTTAAACTCTTTGATTCCTTTAAATTAACTTCTTATTAAATAAAAAATTAATTATTTTTTTTAATTCTTTTATAAATTCAGTAATTATTTAAATAATAAATATCTTTCATTAAACAAGAAAAATAAAAAGAAAACTAAAAACAAATAAAAAAAGAATAAGAAAAGAAAGAAAAGAAAAGAAAAGTAAAATGAAAGAAAATATAAACAAACAAAAAAAGAATAAAAGGAAAGAAAGAAAAGAATAATAAAAATATAAATAAACAAAAGATTTTCTTTTCTTTAAATTAGTTAACATTAAAAGTTCATTAACAAATCTAAAATTTCATAAACAAAAAGAATTACGAATTAGTAATTAAACTAATAATTAATAAAAATAAGAATTAAATAATTAACTATAAATTAAATTAACTTCCATATCCGAATGATCCGTCAGGATCTACGGTTTTGGAAAATATCAACCTTTTAAACTAAATAAATTAAATAAATATAAAGATAAAAATCCATATTCACAATATGGATAAAATTGTTTAAAATTTTACCAAATTCCCTATCCAAATGACTCGCCAGAGTCCATGGTTCGGAATCAAATCTTCCGTATCCAAATGACTCGGCAGAGTCCATGGTTCGGAAGTATAAAATTCTATACAAATTAATTACCAAAAATCCACATCCAATTAATTCAGTTAAAAATTCTAGATTGAAAATTAACTGAAATTTTTCTAAAAGCAAAGCAAAACAAAATTAAAATCAACTAAGGTGCCAATTTTGGGCACTATAACAAAGTTGTTTTAGCGTAACCGTACTCCCGATCCCCGAACTCTCGCAGACCATATTTTAGGTATCCAATCGACCTAAGCGAAAACCGATTGGTGGCGACTCCCGAAAACGAAAACCCGACGTTGCCACACACCCCTATGTGGAATATGCACCAAAAGAATAAAGCTAACGCACCTTCCCTTGCTGTTGAAATATGCTTAAGTTTTTTAAAGGAAAATTGAAGTCAAGTCCTTTGACTTTTCTCTGACTTTCAATTTAGTCACCATAAAACCAATTCCATCAATTCTTTAACGGAAGTTAACAACATGCCTAGTTTCCATCATTTGACGGGCTTAAATGTCCCACTTATCAAAGTTAAAGGGGCAAGTCGGCCCAAGTCAAAATCCAAGGCGTTTTGTGTACAAGTTACCAAAGTTCATGGGCCATTTGTGGTTTTAGGCCATCATACTATAATAATATTTTTTTTGTTTGACTATTTTTGGAATATATGTTTTTATCTTTTTTGCTTGACTATTTTTGGAACATATGGTTTTATTTCCTTTTGGTTAGAATTCTTATATCTTTGTGCACCTATTTGTTAGAGAGAAAAATAGTTGTTACCTTTGTTTTTATGCCTTGCAGAGGAAAAGCAATGGTTACCTTTATTTTTATGCCTTGTAGAGGAAAAACAGTGGTTACCTTTGTTTTTGTGCCTTGTAGAGGTTGTAGCTTTTCTACTAATTTGAGGCTAACTTGTAATTGAGAGGGATTTTCAATTGATGTTCTAAGAAAGCTTTAGGTAAACAAAGCAAATTACATGAGCTTAATTTATAGGCATTTTTTTGCTATGTATTTGTTGATTTTGTCTAATTGTTCTTATAATGGCAGAAGTAGGCGCAGAAAAATCCTCGATCATCAAGTTCAAATTCATTCCATAATTTTTCTTGGTTTTGTCCACGAGTTTCAGTGGGATTGCATTTTCTCCATGTGTTCTTTCAATTTTTTTGGTCATATTTTGCATTGTTTCACAAGTGCTTACTATTTTACTTCCTCTTTCTGGGTGTGCTTCTGTTGTATTCATTTGGTTTAAAAGGCATGTCTTTTAGTGCAGGCATGTCTTTTAGTGCTGGGTTTGAGGTTAGCATGCAGATATATGTTTGACTGCAAGTTTTTAATGGTGTTTGTTTCTTAATGTTTTTTTTCATCTTAGACAAGAGATCTCTCTGTTACTTTTGATGAATTTAGTTTTTTTAAGTAAAAAATTTCTTTCCTTTTGCAAAGTTTAAATGAGCATCATGAAGTGAACTACTTGCTGCCCTTGGTAAATACTAAGAAAAAACACAATTAACTTATTAGTCTTAATTATTGGTTGGCTTATTGTTATGTACTTTGTAAGTATTCCAAGGGAAAAAAGTTTTGTTCCTATTTATCTCATTTACATAAAATCAACTTTAATAGAGCTCAAATGTGATGGTTGTAATGGAATGTATATTTAAGATATCAATCATAGGCACTTTTTTCGCTTTTGGTTCAAACTTTGGCAGATCTTACCAAGATCCTTTCATCTTAGGTTGGATATGGCTTAAGAGGCACTTTATAGCCAAAAGTTACCTATAGAGCTACATTTTCCACACTGAGAGGTGTTGTTGACATGAAAAGGTTCTCAATTTTTATTGATGTTTTAGGGTTTTATTTTTTTTTATGGTTTTAGATCCTTGAGTATATGAAATTGAACCTATATGTTTTGATTTTTATGTTAATTATTCTATCCTTGATAGCCATATTTCAAGTTGGGCCTTGCTAGATTAGTGATATTAGTCAAATGGATTGACTTGGTTTTATATAACATGTCTTGTGCCTAATGATGAAAATGTTCTTTTATCTTTCATTTAAGGACACTGCAAATGCAAAGGAAGTTAGTAATTTTTTTATTGATTGTCTTAAGGCTTGGTTTTTTTTTTCCTGTTTATAAATGCTTTGGTTATACAAAAAATTGAAATTATATATCTTTATTTTGAATTTATTTTATCTTTTTTTATACAATCATTTCCGCTTTTTTGAGATTTATGTTGTTAATTAAATTGTTTGCCTTGGTTTTTGTAGAACACTGTGTTCCTATTACTAGAATTATTCTTTTTTTTTTCTCTCTCATTTTTTCCTCTTTGGGTGTACAAAAAACAACAGTTTCTTATTGGCATTTATTCTTTGAACAAGGATCTTTGTTCATGTATATTGAAAGATTTTTCACACGTTTTGGATTGGTTTTCTCTGTTGCAAGGTATGCTTTTATGCTTCATATAATCTTAATAATTCATGGAAAACTGATAAGTTTTTTAGGTGGAAATGACAATGCTTCTCTGATGAGCTCTACATATATTTGAACCAGGTGATGGTTTCTATTGTATATATTAAACAGAAACTACTTAGGGGTGCCATGTTTATTATGTATCAAGCATTGCTAAAATAAATCAAGACGTCTTTTCACTTTTTTCAATATTATTTTATCATTTTGTTGCATGAATCTCTTTAGCTTGCATGATTTCTCATTCCTTAGCTATGTACTATAATTTGGTTAAGTCAAACATGATGTTCAATTATTATTATTATTATTATTTCCTTCCATAGAAGCTTGTTATTAATCTTTCTCATATCCATTAATGTTAGAGTAATTGAATTCCATTTTTGTTTGTGGAACTGAGTAGAAAATTGATGCTTTTCTGGATATTTGATGAGTCGATGACACTTTCTTTCTTTGTTGCTGTAGTGAAATTAGAAGATTTAAAACATTTCTTTATTTTTTAATTTTTTTTCTATTAATAATTAGTGTAGTGGCCCGCTTTTATTGCCAATTTTAATCCCATATAACTAAATTTTGTTTATGGCTTCAGATAAACTAGTTTCATAACCCGTCTAACGGACGGGATTGTAGTTCATATAAAAAAATATATATTGTTTAAAACTCAACTTACAAAAGAAAATATAAAACATTAAATGTTATAACAATTTAAAACATAATGTCGCAAAAAATTTAAGAACCCATATTTTAAAAAATATTTTTATTAATTTTTCATAAATTTTTTGACAAAATTTCTCAAGAATTAATTAAGTATGTACAATTTTATCTTTAAAGAATGTTGGTATTATAAAAAAAAAAATTGTAACTCGTCTAATGGCTGGCATAGTAGCTCATATAAAAAAAAATGTGTTCCAGTAATTGTATACACAAGTTCTTTAAAACTTAGATTGCAAGAGAAAATATAAATCATCTTTCAAAAAAGGGAAAATGTAAATCATTAAATGTTACAAGAATTAAAAAACTGCGGCAAAAAATTTAAGAACCCAAAATTTTTAAAAATGTTTCTTTATTTTTTATTTTTTTCATAATTTTTAGACAAAATTTCTCAAGAAGTAATTAATTATTTACAACTTTAACTTTAAATAACATTGGTATTATTAAAAAAAATTATACACAATCAAAAAATTTTAAATTTTATTTATAGTAAATTTTAAATCAGAAACACATATAAGCATTTCAAAATGGACTATAATAGGAAACAAATAAAATGCACGTGACCCAAAAGTAATTCATTAAAACCCACCAGCTAAAAAGCAATCTAAACAAAAACTAATGAGAAGTGCAGCCTGGTAGATAATTGGCATAAAAAAAGGTTCAAGATACGACTAACAATTGAAAGAGGAGAAAATGACCCAAATGTTTTTGAATGGACGCCTAGAAAACGAATAGTTTTAAGGGAAAAAGAATGAAGCGTTGAGTTGTAGTGCAAAGATAGAAGAGGGGATAGTGATGGACAGAAAGAGACTATGGGCACTTAAGTGACAAAATAATAATTCACTAAGGACTAAACAGCATTTTTATTTTTTCCAAGCCATATAAATACGCTACTTTGTCTAAACCCTAGCAATATCTTACTCTATCCCTCTTCCTTGCCGTCAGAGCAACATCTCACTATTACATGCAGCATAATCTGCCTGTCGGCGTTCTACGCCGTCGTCCTGTGGCTCTTTCTGGTGGTGGCGAGTAGGGGTGAAAGAAGTTGACCCTAACCCGAAACCCGACCCTATTTTACGGGTTAAGGTCGGGTTGAAGATATGAATTAAGTGGATTCGGGTCAACCCGAAGATCCGTTTTGCAAGCTTCGAAATCGGGTTGGTTCGGTTATTACCCGAATCCAACTCGAAAAGGCTCAGTTCCCTTCCTACCACCAGCCCACTAATATTAACAATTGGTCAGCCCGGCCCATTAACTTAAGTCCTAACCCCGTAAGCCCAAACTAAGTCCTAACCCCTCTAATCCCTAACTGCTCGTAGCGCTACCGGCACCGCACCAGGCAAACGAATTCGCGATTCGCGATTCAGCAGCAACAGGCCAACAGCGATCACCGATCACGATTAAGCACCTGAGCAGCAACAGCGATCACCGATTGTCAAAGGAAATCGCGCGACAACTCGAGCGGACCAGCGACAGAGCTCCGCCTCCGCGACCAGCGAACCAGCGAGTCTCGACGCCGTCGGCAAAGGGCCAAAGCCAGACCAGAGAGCTCCGCCTCCGCGACCGCCGCGAGTCCGCGACCGCTGCAGCTCTGCTCGTCTTCTGTCGACGTCGGCCTCACTTCACTCCTCAGCCCGTCATACGTGACTGACGAAAGTTAAGACAGACTCGCGACGTGTTTCTGTGCTCTGCGGAAGGCCGGAAGCAGTCCCGGCAAGTCGGGGACGGTAAGAACCCGAGTTACATGCTGCTCTTCAACTTGCCCACCCACTGGTACTCTCTCGAGTCTCTTCTGTCCCTTTCCCTGTGAGCTTCTGAAAACGATTTGTCAATTTTCTGGGTTGCTGTCGTTGATTTGTTTACTTCGTCTTCCCCCATGGTAGGAAATGATTGTTGGGACCATCGTCAAAAATCCTTTTGCTTGGAATGCCTAATAACTTGCTAAGAGAAATTTCAGCATAGAATTTTATCATACCTTCACTCTGTTTGAAGTGAATGATTACAATGCCTGGATTTTATAGTCAACTATAGCGGTTTAGATTTCTGATCTGTGTGCAACTAACATTGCTGAAAAAGAAACATATAGTTAGATTTTGATTAAAATGTGTTGAAGTGGGTGATCCATGGGCGACAAAATGATCCATATCTATCCCTCCCCACTATTACAGAAGTGTTTCTTTATTTAATACTTATGTTCTTCAAGAAATAGGGGAAGATTTGTTACTTCCTGTGTGTCATTGTGGTTGACCTTATGAATTATGTTCGTTGAGAAAGCTAGGTTTTTCTACACATGTACTTGATGTCCCTTCTTCCAATCAGAAATCAAGTACGGTAATAAAACTCAAGTTCAAACCGAAAATAGAAGCATAGTGCACTTTTCCTTGGACACCGTTTCGAGTTTCTGCAAAGAGTTTGCAGTTTTAGCAACAGCATCTTAACACTTGCATCCTATTTGGATTTTTTAAAATCATGTTATGAAATTTTTGCTATAAGTAACCTGTAGGAATAGTATCCAAAAAGCTGCATCTTAGATCATGAAGAAAGACATTGTATTACATAGTTCAATTAACACAAAAAACACATACAGTTAATGTACAAACATACAGTAGTTAACTATTTGCAAAGAAATCGCATAACATATATCAATCAAAACAATAAACTGGTGATAACATTCAAACCTGATATTGTATGTTTGAATTGCTGAAACTGTTGATGGCTGGTAAACAGGTACAAGGGACTGCAATTGAAGGAAGAAATATAAGTATCATTCATCTTTGAAAAGTAAAATGGTTCATCAAAATTAAATAAGGAAGCACAACTACCTGGTTTTGGGATTTATGTTTGTCTGCTGCCTTAATGATTACTTGCTGTTGCAATTTTCTACATGAATATGAATATGTTGCTAGAGACGTGGTCTGGAGGCACAAAATGGTTCAAGAATGTTGGAAGAAGGTTGGCCTTCAAGTTAAAGAAGCCAAACATTATAACTGTAAAGAGCATGAGATATTTATACTTGAATTGATGTAACTGCCAGCATAGTTTAATTGTGGAGTAGTGGTGTAAGTTAAATGGTTAGGTGGGAGATGTTGGCGGAGTAGTGGGTGGGGAGTTACAAAATCGTGGGTGAAACCTTGGGGGGCTGGAATTGGTTTTTAAAACTAATAATTTGGGGTGAAATAGGCAGAAAACACTTGAAAGTACACATGGCAAACATCTAATAATTGGAATAAAAAAAATGAGAACATGAATTTCCTATATTGCCATTCTTCCTGCTTTCATATCTATTAATAGATTTCAAGTTCTATCAAGTTTGATTGAATAATGTATCGTGTACTATATTTTACTTTATTATGACCGGTATGTATACATTTATAGAATTTTGTGAGTCTAATTTTGCTGCCGCAATACGCCAACATGTATGCTCATGGAAAGACAAAATACTGAGCTTTGTTGAGTTATTTAACGAGAAGTAACTCACTTTAATGAAAGATCGCAAAAGATAACTAAACTCTCTTATGTCTTTCGCAAAATCGAGATTTTTGTACTCAAAAACGAATCTTTGTCAGTACCTACAACTTCGTTTTCTTATGCAATTTGATCATATGCTGGCTGGGTTAGTTCTTCTGGGTATGAGTTATGTCTACGATACATTTTTAGGATAGCATCTCATCTAACCAAGCACTAGGCCTAGGGTCAGAAGGCTACGAGTAACCGTTCCTTGGGCAATAGATAGACCAGCGATTTGAAGTATTGGGCTTTGGTCGCTCGGGCAACACTCTATACCCATAATTTATAGCCCAACAATGTTCATGTCCTGCAAGAGTTATAACTTGGGCTGCCATCTTGAGATTCTTTATCATCATTTTTGTCGTAAATTGATTTTTTTTTTCCAGACAAATACATAAAAGTTTCTCCAATCAGTTACCTAGAGGATTCGAAACCCAAAATGATCATACCAAATATAAATGAAGAAAGAGAAAAAGAAAGAATAGAACAATCCCAGAACAATGGGAATCAATTTCTGTTAATGGTAGTAGTGAAGAACTTTGTGCGATTTTTACAAATTGACCATCATTTTGTATTTTATGAAACTCGAGATAATATCTATAAACTGCTTTAATTTAATATAATGCTTGGAAGCTGCTGAATTGTCGTCCAAAGAAATAATGTCTGGACCGTTTCTAGCATCAGCAGCCTGGGAACACAATGCTTTTAAGTCATTATTTTGTTTGGAAATTGGAATGACTATAATTTCAAGTCAAAGGAACTATCTAAAATTCGACCTAAATAAAATACCGTGTGCTTAGAATCCCATTAAAAACATGAACTTCATGCCAAACTATGCTTGATGAGATCTAATGCAATGGACAAGAAATCATGAAGCTAAAATACTAAAACAATTGACATGAACGTACGATCATAAACACAAAAGACCTTAGGATAAAAATGAATTCAACAGAACAGAACCTGTGAAATTCGTTATTGTCCAATTAACCTAAATTCGAACTCACTCAACTATGCCGGGTTCAAGCTCGAGTCGCTCATTAAGGCATGAGCTTGACTCAATCAAAATATAGAACTCATGAACACAGTAAACATGCTTAAGATAAACATCGAATGTAAAAAACGGTAACTAGGAAAAACTAAACATCGATGGCACAAGAGGTTAACTATCCTCCCCTGTTAATTCATTAAAGCCTTAACCTAAATCATCTGTAGCAGGAGCAGATTCACTTAAGTAACTTTCTCCATATAATTTAAGAACAAAGCATCCACCGACTCTTTTATAAAGAGGTAGTCACAGATCAGTTGTTTGCTATTGCATCCCAGCGCCATATAGTCCCATCCTCACAACAGCTCAGAATTGTGCTGCATTTAAGAGAAACAAAACCAGCTCATTGTCATATATTCCCATCCATAGTTCCATCATAATAATCATCTTATTCCACACAACTTAATTTTCTGACACTAATGGACAAGTACTTGAAAATTTAAGATAAAATATTTTATTTTTTAGTGTGAGCTTTCAGAATCCAAGTGCATCATGCCTTTACCATAGTGTTCTTTCCACAGTTAAAACTACTTGCAGTTTCCATGATATCTGAGCCTACCTTCCATCAAAGGACATGGCAGTTTGTCTAATTGGTGATTTTGATTGGGCATGAGAAAGCCTGACGAAGAACATTCCATCAAAATTAACTAAGGACTAAACAAGTTTTAAATCTGTCAAAAATTAATCAAAGTGACGAAAACAACCTTGCAATTAAGACCGGGGGGCTACTTTGTAGTTCCCAGACATATATCTTTCCTTCTCTGTTCCCTGGCAAAGCAAAACAAGGAAAGTTCCAAACTGTTAGATAAAGCGTAGTGGTCCTCCAGTAAAATGGATGCTTGGCTTGGATCTCAACGAAAATACAGAAGAAAGAGGCACCTGAATACTAAGCATGTTTATTGTTCACCATGTGGTTAATCTAATTGTTCTATTGTTGAAGTTTCAGTGGGGAAAGAAGAGAACTTGGTATACCAATAGCTGCAGTGTTATAGTGGAAGTCGCAAGAAAATTTGATAAACCAGATATCACACTCAGGGACGGGGTATTTTTGAAGAATGTCAGCTGTACCCTGCTCATAAGTATAATTAGAAAACGAAAAAAGACAATTAGAGCAGCAAAGGTTCATCCATTCAAGGTGCCAAGCCAGCAACTGAAGCTCAACACGAGTAAGAAGAGAAAGATGCACTTGACAAAGGTAAATACATGCATGACACAGAAGACGTGCTTCAAGAGAGAAGTGAAATAGTATTTCTAACCTCTCCTGGAGATTGTTCCTTCATTTTGGGTTCCCAAAGCACAATTTCATTGTCAACACTCTGCAATTCCTCCACATAAGAACTCCAGTTAGCGACAAAATACAAGCGTTTAGATTAGCAAGAATTTGCAAAAAGAGGATTTGCGACAAAGCTAAGATCATTGGTGTTTTTCTCCATTATATATAGCCTCCATGTTGTGACATATTTATGGATGTGGTCCAGTTTTGGATGAATTACTCGTCTGATCTGAATGTTTCAATGCAATTTGAAGCAGCTTTTCAAGGAACTCAGTAATACCTTTGTGACTAATGATATATTGATTACAACGACGTACAAGAAAGCATGTTCTCATCTTCGATCCCATTTTCCACCAACCAAATTACCAGTCATGGAGAGTGAGAAAATAGAAAACGCAAACAAAAATGCAAGAACTTTGCCTAGTCATGTACTAAATGGGCAGTTGATAGAATTACTTGTGAAGCTTGAGTTCATGATTTTTTTCCTTTTCTTTTCCAGATAGCCAATAAAAAAATTCAGTTTATCCACACACACACATGAGTAAAGAAGAGAACCTTTGAAAGAATGAAATCACCAAACCATCTATTACAGTCAACATAGTTTGAATGAACTGCTGCCAAGAAAACCTGTAGGTGAAGCGTGCAGCAATTTAAAAGTTAAATGCTGTCTAACAGAAACAGCACATGTAAATGTCGCCCATTACATAGAGAGACAGATGAAGACAGAGCAACTTACAGGGAACTGAACATACTTCGTGGGGAACTTCGAAGGGAGATCAGTCCACGTGAATGATTTCTCTACATATGTCCAAAATTCTGCAAAAATGACAGTCAAAGAGCATAACTTAACAATGTTCAAGTGTTCAACAGGTTCAATCCATAAGAAACTAAAGGAAAGATTAGCAAAAGGAAAGGACACTGAAAAACACATGGACAAGTGGATAGCATAACATCCACATGAGAAAAATTCAAACTAAACTAGCCTGTAGCTCCTATTGTTCTTCTGCATTAAACTAACTTTTATGTTGTGCATTCTTTGGTTTAGGTATCATATGGCAGAGAATTATGAAACTCCACAGCTGTGCTGATATCTAACCAAATGGCAGCTGTTACACTCTGAAAGCAAGAAGTATGCTACGCAAAGTAGACCTGAACTACAGACACAACAATGAGTATGAATATAGGTCTCAAGAAAATGAAACATGGCTGTGAAGTGTGAAGCATCAAACTCATGTCAATACTTCTGAAGCTTCCCCATCCCTTCAGGATATTCCAGGCAAGTACCTACCTTTCATTGACCAAATCTTGACAGTGTTGTCCATACCACAGCTTGCTATTCGGTAAATGTCAGAAGGATGGAAATCCTACAACAGTGATAACCCCTTCTAAGTTTTAATTGCTTGCACTATTTAAACCACTAGGGAAGTGGCACGTAATAACTTTTGGGCTCTTCCACATACCACACTCAAAACTTCATTACGATGACCCCCAGCTCCAGCAAATATCAAGATGCATATTCCAGTATGAACATTCCACAGTCGAACTGACTCATCCTGGTCAAATCTTAAAAATTTTAGCCTCGGTATGCATGGCAAAGCATTTGAAAGGAATACAGCTTGAAGAAGCTTACTTTGCTTGCTGAAACTATGAGGGATGGTTTCAAAGGTTGAGTCCTGATTTCATTTATTGAGTCTCCATGCCCCACAAAGCTCTGCATACATGCCGTAATGTAAAATGGAACAATGAACAACATACCAAGCCAGTTTTACAGTGTGTTTCCAAAAGGCAACTTTTTGTTAGGTGAATCTATCACCTTGTGTATCTTCTCATTGCTTGCATCAATTACACGAATTATACCATTGATGCCACCGGCCACAACAAATGGTGTCCCATCAATGTTGCATGCCCAGCTCAGAGTGTAGAAAGACTCATCCTTCTGATCTAAAGAAGTACATCAAAGCCCCAAAGTTCTTTAGTGAAAATCAAATAACCACCATAAACCACTATGTGGCAATTCTGTTCAAATATTCTCAAAGAAAATGCAACTACTGGTGTTCCATCATACATCCTCATCAACATATGACTGCAGAACAGCTATAACACCCCCTTCAAGGCATTGGTATACAGTCACCTGGAAAATGAGCAGTAAATGTGAGAATATCACATAACTAGAATCCACATAGTAAATAAGGAAAACAATAGAACAAGTACTAGTAAACTCCCAACTAGCAAATCGATAACTCAAATAACTGAAGAACCAAAAGACAATTTTATCTTAAGCTGTTGCTACAGCTAACAAAGCTTTTCACAGGATACAGGTAATTGGATAGACCCAGTGAAGCTTAAGCAACACAGCTTACGAAATTATACATATAAAACAAGGATCTTCGTATTATCTTCAGTTGAAAGAAACATGAAACACGAAATCACTAACCCGATTGCCGCCGACAGTGGCGAAGACATTGAAGTAGCGAGAGTCGATGAAGTTGAAAACAACAGCGTATAGGGGACGCTTGCCCTCCTGAAGACGGTTGGTGACTCTGTAGTCTCTCTTCTTGGAGGGAGTTAGCGATCCCACCACCGGCTCTAGTCCGATTGGCGTCCTCGCCATATGCTCCTTTTGCTTCACAGCGTCGCCGCCTGTCGGAGGCTTAGAACTTCCTGGTTCACAAGTTTATGCTTTTAATCCTAAAATTTGTAACGATTTCTATGTTAGTCATAAACGTTTTTAATTTTTCAAACAATCCTAAACCTTTACCTGCCTTTTTTTTTTAAATTGAAGTTTGAAATACCAGCGAGTTTTAGGAGTAAAAGAGTGTTTTTTTCCCAAGTTGCAGCTTTGTTTCGAAAATGTAAGCTTAGGATCTTATACTTTTCTGAAATCGACAATAAAGGACATGAAGATAATTGTTTATTTGATGGGGGTTCTTTTAGGCCATTAAGAAAGCATTCACCAGCTGGTTGAGGGATTGAATGCGCATTTTGCCTAGCCGGGGAGATATCTTTCTGAATGCGCTTTTTTATTTAGGCAGTTACTAATGAGTAAACTACATTATGGGTCCTGTTGTTTATTCTTTTATTCTAATTGGGTGATATATCTTCATTTTTTCTAGCAAGGTCCATACTCCATGTAGTTCATTCTATTTGAGTTCTTTCTGTCATTTAGTCCATAATATATTAAAAAATTATTTTAAAATCAAAAATTCAATTATCAATTAAATTTTATTTTAAATAAAAAATGAAATAATATCAATATTTATGTCAAAATATGTTTATTAATGCTAGTTTGTCATTACATGTGTGTGTGCGTGCGCGCGCATATACATATGTATGTGGTACATTAAAGTAAAATGAAAAAAATTCTTTAACTTTTGATGTCCAATATATCATGGGCTTATTGTGGTAAGTTGTGATAAATTGAGAAAACACATAAAACAACACCAATACATGAAATACTGCAGTATTTAATGTAAAAAAAATATCATATAGATTAAAATTACTAAAAGATGATTATCGTAATAACTAAATTAAGATTTCAGAAGTTACTGTTGGACTGTATTAATTAGGCAGGGGGCAAAATGTATATTTCTAAAACAAAAGTAGAGCAAAGTGTAATTTCACCTAAACCTCAAGAAGCAAATTGTAATGTTCCCAATGAGAAAAGTGAATGGATAATTACTCTTCCTGTCTATTTCCTTCTATCCAAATAAAATAGTTATATTAATTTTCCTCCCCTTCTCATTCCTTGAATCCAAATAGAGGGCAAAGGAAAGGGAAGGAAGAAAATTTTCCATTAAACCAATGTTACCCATATTTTAACTATTAAGCCATTTTTCCTTGAAACTAAGGCTCAGTTCAGTTGTAGTTATTAGGACTAAGTTAACATGTTTTTTGGGAAGAAGAAAAGTGTCATATGAGTGTGGGGGTTAATATACCAAAAATTTTCAAATATTTACGGTTTGTGCCACGAAACGAGCACGTGACAAGCTCGTCTATGCTTTTGTTGTTAAAGCTGCAATAGTCGGAACTTTACTCAGCTATCATCCATGGTTTCTTCCTTTTTTTAAAGGTTTTTCCTTTTCATTTCACCACATTTTGAGCATAGAGGCATGTATATCCGTGATCTGTGAGCCTTTTCTTGTCGACAGTCATTCGTGCGCTTGGAGGAGCTCCATCATGGGCAACCGGCGTTTCGTTCAGTCCAGCACCAGATCTCCAATGCATCATCTTTCAACAGGTAAAATGCCTATACCTTGGCTAGCCAACCCAAGTACGGTTCCAATGCTATCAGGCAACCCCTTCTGACTTCCCCCCTCTCCTCTGCATAGTTGATTCTTAGACTATTCGTTGGAGTGGCAGAAGATAGGGTATATTGTGAATTGGGCTGATTTCCCCCCCTTCATTTTTTACAAGTATTTTCGTCTGCAATAGATGTCCGACTTGCCTCTATCTTATGCCTTATAACTCTTGTCTTTGTTTATCATAGGCCGAGCAGGAGCTTTTAACTACATGGGAGTAAGATTTGGAAGCTTAACTCGTTCTAGTGGATGAGCAAGCTTAATTCAATGACAGAGAAAGAAAAAGTGTGCCAACAGTGCAAGCAAGTGGATTGCGCTAGTTTTGGTTCCACCTGTAATTATTGTTATGTTTAAGGGCATCCATGACACTTTCTTCCCCGGTCCTATGTCCGAAAAGTGCAAGGTCTAGGAAAATATGTTAACACATGTGGGTTAACTACAGCCGAACAGGCTATAAGTTCACTAGCGACAATATAAACAACCATAACAAAAATACAATACAATAATTAAAAGGCATCAAATAAAAACAAATAGATTGCCAATTATAAAAGGCAACAAACCTAGCTAACTTGTCTTGTCTAAGAACTAATCCTTAGGGAAAAAAAAGATATAAAATAGTAAGCTATATTATATTGCAACAAACCATACGGATGCTTTTGCATTGCTTACTCATAAATAGTTAGTAGACTTTATGTGTGTGTAAAGGAGAAAAGACAAACTATTGTCATGGTAAATACCATTGTTGTGCCATTTTTTTTTTGTTGAAACTAATGAAGGCACACAAAATTTCTAAATGCACAAAGGCACCATTGCTCGAGTTCCTAACAGGAGAAATCAGGGAAGATGGCAGCCAACTACACTTTTTGTTTGCGTGTACTAAACCATACTTCTGTTTCTAATATTATTCCCTAATTCAAGCAATACAAATTAATAAAAAAAAAGTTTAGAGAAAATAGAGGAGCAGGTGAACTACTTGTAACTCAGTCTATGATCCGCTTGATTAATGAAGGCTTGAAGACCCTTTTACCCTTGAACTTTGTCAACATAAGTTTTTTATTTCTTGAATTTTGACTCAGGTTCACTTGCCCTTCAAACTTTGAAAATGAATATTTTTTACCCATCAGCACCACTTAAATGACTATGTAAGTTATATGAAGATTGAAACGAAGATAAAACGAAAGATGAAGGCTAACTAACCATTTGACTCAAACTTTTACATTATTTTGATTATTTACTCAATCTTCTCGATTCGAGCAATTTAGGAAACCACCAATTTTATATGTTCTACACAATCCAACCAATATTCTACATTGAAATATGATTTATTTAATTCTAATACCCAACTCATTCACATTATTAGAGGTTTATGTGGGAAAAATGACTAGTTAGTTTTTTATCTTTTGTTTTATCTTCATTTCAGTTTTCATATAACTGAAACAACCATTTAAGTAGGCCAATGAGGAAAAGGTATCAATTTATAAAGTTTGAGGGACGAGTGAATCTGAGTTAAAGATCAGAGATTAAAAGGTCCAAGTTGGCAAATTTCAAGAGGAAAAAAGGTCATTAATGAATTATAAATCACCAAAAAGAGAAACCAAAATAAAAAATGTCGACTTCTACACATCTTTTCTTATTTATTAAAAGCACCATAAAGAGAAATCAAAACCAAATATCAAATAGAGAGACATTACAGACTTGGAAAATGGAGTATTTGTTGCCTCCACATCTTACTATTGTTGAACTAGATTACACTTGACTTCATAATCGCTACTGGCCTTCGACAATGAGCAGGTAATTTTAAAAATAAAAAAATAGAGTAAAATAAACTGGGGGTCACATAGCTTATTTGTTTATCCTAAACGGGTACATGACCTTCAAATTGTCCTAATAAGGTATTTTTTCTCCTATTGCTCGTCCCAATTAACTGCTTTCTGTCAATTTCAATATTAAACTTTGATGGAAAATGCTGATGTAACATAAAAAAATTAAAAAAAATCATAAAATAACCCTTGTGGTCTTTTAAATTTTTCTACAAACAATTCTAAATCTATTGTTTACATTCCTAATAGGGTAAAATCCACCAGTGAACCATTAGCTTACTTTTTTGTCCCAAATGAATACCATACCTTAAGGTTGTTTTATCGAAGTCCCTTATCTTATATTGTATGTCCCAATTAAGTAATTTCAATTAATTTCACAGTTAAAGTGGACGGATTTTTCTGATGTGGCATTAATTAATATTAAAATAAATATAAAATAACAATTTTGGTCATTCAAACTTTTTCAATCAATACTTTTAACCATTCCAAACTTACTAAATATCAAGAATGAGCCCAAAATTTTTATTTTCTCTTTTCAAACACAAGAACATTAAGAACATAAAAAACATCTAGAACATTAACCCTACCAATTAAACCATGGAATTTTCAATCACTAATTTTAAACCAAAACTCTCCGATTTAGAAAACTATAACCAGATTATTGCATTATCTTCACCAAATCTTAAACCCTACTCAATTCCTGTTATCTATTATGTCCCTTTTATTAATTTTAGAAATTAGTTCGATGCACGGTGGCAATGAAGCTTGACGATTATGGCTTTTAACTTCGCCTCAATTTGGTGGCAATAGCAGTCGCTCAGTAGACAAAGACAAGGATGCATGATCTCTGCAATTTTGTGGTGCAAGCTGTTACCACCTCATAAAATGGGAGAATTACAAGTGTGTAATAATTGCTAAAAAAAACCATTATATTGTGTAATTCTCACCATAGTGTTTAAAGTGTGGGGGGTAAAAGGCATGATCAACACCTCCTTAAAAGTGTTCCAAGTTGGTAACTTGGTCCCCAAGAAAAGTCTTAAGGATTGCTTGTTTGTCAAGTAACCTATGGACTTTTTTGTAAGATTTTGGAAACTCGAGTACTCAATTGTAAAACTCTCAAGAAAAAGATTTGGAGAGTTATGAGAGGAATATGAATGGTATGAAAGTGCTATTGGAGGACCAAATTGCTCATGGAAGACAACTAAAGACAAAGAAAACACAAAAAGGCATAAAGGACCTAAGTGTCCTAGTGTAAGCCTTATGATGTGTACGTTTTTGACTTAAGTCAAATGGAGCAATTTGGAGTTTTCCCACTATGAGGGAGGCAGCCAAGGCTTGATAATTAGTCAACATTGGTGGGCACATGTGTACCAATGAGTTTAAGACAAAGAGACCATAATTAATGGGAAGGAAAATGACATAAAGCAAGGTTAAGCTTGTTAAGTGTCTTTTGTGCCCTTAAGCTCATTTAAGGTCATTCAAGTGGCCAAATCACTTATCCCACTCAAGGGATGGCTGGCCAAAGCATGGCAAGAAAGTCAAATGTGGGCCAAGAAATGAAGACTAAGAAACCATGGTCTTGTAACAAGGAAAATGACATAAAGCTTAACTAAGGCTATTAAGTGTGTTTTGTGCACTAAAGTCTTTATAAGTGGTTGTCTTTGTTTTTATCTCCCACATTTGGTTTCTTCCAGCAGAAAAAACGTAGCTTCTCCACCCCCACACTTCTTCCATAGCCACCATACCTCCAAGATTAAAATTGAAGGCAAAAGAAAGCAAGAAAGGGCAATTGGAAGCTATGTGGTGCTAAAACTTGGGTGCACCTAGGATCAAGCTCCAATTTCAGCATACACTCAAGGTAAGGGTTCTCTTGCTCTCATGGACTGTTTTCTGTAATTTTCAAGCAACCATGGAGCAAGGGCTAAGCTTGGAAGAGAGCCATGAGCTTGATGAACCAAGCTTAGTGAGGGGAGTGCACTTATTGAAGGTTTTGTGACCTACTGTCAAGTGTACAAAGATGGCAGCGAAATAAGAGTTTTCTAAAGTTTCCTGGATTGTTTACTGTATTTTCAAACATCCATGAAGCTAAGACCATGCTTGGAAGAGAGCAAAAAGCTCTAGGAACCAAGTATGGGTTAATGGAAAAGAAGCATGGCAAGGTTTCGGCCTTAGTGTTACCATGCTAAAGATGGCAGTAAGAAAGAAAGGTTTCTAGAGCCCAAAGTTAGTACTAACTACTGTTAAAATTCTCTTAAGGCCAAGCATTAGCTTGAGGAGGGCTGCCATAGTGATTTATTTAAGTTTATTGCATGTTTTACGGACTAACCTATGGTTATTGTTGTTGCTGCATTTCATTTGTTTGTTTGTTGTGAATGGCTGCTGAATTTGGTTGCTATATCTTGTATATATGCATTGTGGTTTTTGTGTTTTAGTGTCTTTGGATGCAGGATTTAATGAGGATCACATTACCTTAAGAAACCAAGTGCTACCCTTACTAAGTTTCTCAATGAAACTTACTCCCCTCAATTCTGTCATTTCAGGTCCAGCAGAATGATCACCTTCAAACTAACCTTTTTGGTTTAAGTTTTGATTTGAAATTTCAGGTACATGAACTTCCATATGTCTAGTTATGATCTGGAAAGTTTGGTGATTTTAGGAGCACATTTGGTAATTTTAATGGTGGTACTTACTGTATTGTGCAGCAGCTGTCCAGCATCCTATTTATGGAGTCCATTGCATTTCAGGCACTCCTGTAACTTAGGGTGCGTATTTAGCTGAGTTAAGAACATATTGTAGTGCATGTATGTATGTACATGTAGTGTATGTAAGATGAGACAAGTATGTGAACATTTGAGTAATGTTTTGGCTATGTAAGTGATGTGGCGCAAAGCTGCCTAAGTGTGAATAATGGGCTGCTTACTTGTAAATTCTGTTTTGGCCACATAAAGTTGTTAAATGCAAGGGAATTTACTTCCTTTGTGTAATGGAAATATATGGGATAGCCTTGGAGGGCTTTCTCCTTGTGAATGAAGTGTTTGCATGGTTTGGAAAAATTGTATGGGCAAAATGGTCCAAAAGTTGCCAGAATTTTGACTCTGGACCTAAAGTTTAATATCTCCATGTGTAGAATGAATATTGGTATGAAATTTTGACCACACCTAGAGGACATCTAGAGGGTTAACTGGGCTTTGGAATTTCTGGATTCAGAGCCCTGTAGCCAAAGATATGATGTTGTAAAGTTGGCTGAGTTACTGTTCATTTGGTCAGAATTTTGTAACCAACTAAAAAAATCCATAACTTGGTCCATAGGTGGGCTATTGATGTAAAACAAAATTCCTTGGTTTGCTCTAAGTCTCTACTTGATAATGGAGCAAATAAAACATGGGGCTATGTGGCTAGAATGATACAGTTTATTAGTGGAAGTTACAGGTGCAGTAGCTGGCCACTAGAACTTAACAAGATTGCCTAATGTGTGGAAGCCAAAACTAAGACTTTTGCTAGTGTTTTCCTTCTTTGCTGCCATGGTGTGCACGCAATGTGAATATGTGTGTGATGGTTGGACCAATATGCAAGTATTTACATAGTGCCCAAGAGGGCCACTTGGGTATGCACACTAAGGGTAGTGTTCTGATGGCCTACAGAACATTACCAATCCTGGGAGTCTAAATGCACAGTTTTAGCACCATAACTGGACTACCCCGGAGTGGGTAACACAAGCGATCAGATGATGAGGACTAGGATGAGCGATTGATTTTGTGGCAACGGTAAGACCAGAGCAGATTAGATTGGGCCGATCTACTGTCGACAGTGATTAGGTGACGGATTCTAGCGGACAAGCATGGATTCGAGTGGATGGCTAAGGTGAGAAATCAGAAAAAAAAATTTGGGAAACCGGAGACACCTTCGTGGTGCCTGGCCTCCACTAACTTTTGGCATAACTGCTGGTTTAAAGCGAATAGAAGGAAAGAAGGGGGCTGGACGTCAGCGTAGGGGGTTCGATGTGAAGAGGATGAGAGAAAGGAGTTCGTGCAATCAGCAGTTTACAAAAAAAAAAAGTAAGAAAAATTTTATTTTAATTGGGGCATAAATTGTAGATTTTAGAGGTCTAAAGTTTAGAATTATTGATTGGAAAATTTTTAAGAACTAAAAGTGTTATTTTAAATTTATTTTAATGTTAATTAATGTCACATCAGTATTTTTCATCCAATTTTAACAGTAAAATTGACGAAAAGGACATAATTGGGACGCACAATATGTGCTATAGGACTTGAATAGGATAATCTTAAGCTCGAGTACCAGTTTAGGACAAAAAAATAAGCTAATGAACCTACAGTGGATTTTACCTATTCCTAATATAACAAACCTCCTTTGTTCCCTAGTTCATTTGCTCTTCACTACAGCATCGGCGCTCTCCATCCCCTGCTCACCGCCTCCTTTACTTTTACTGCAATTCTTCGCCCTCACACTAATTTCCTCTCTAGCCGATCCGTCACTTACGCCTCTGCCTCATTTTACTTCTCCCTAGCAAATATTTCCAGTCGGAACCTTCAACAATTACATCATTCCGTCATTCCCACATTCACCGGGGAATGTTAATTTATCCCCTATAGAGTTCATCCTCACCTTCTTGGCCATTATCATGATCCTAACCCTGATCTTTGCCTTCATCTTCTCCATCAAGTGCCTCTGGTGGCAGTCACATGGTAACTCTTGCTGGAGCTCCACCAGAGACAAGGGGGAGAGATCCATTGTAGAGGAAACCGAGCCAGTGGTTTTCGGCTTGAAATACCATAAGGAAGCTCAAGTGAAGGAGATGGTCAGCAAGTGCCCGGTGTCTATCTACGTTCTCAAACAACTAAGAGATTCGACAACATTTGGAAGATAGCAGATTTAGTTCGCCCCCACCTTTGCAGTTCCTGTAATTAGATCTTATTCAAAGATCAAGTTCAGGAGGGGGCATTTGGTGTATCTGGGTGGAGGTGGCAACATATCAAATTTCCACCAGCGGTCTAGTTTCTAAGGGCATATTAGGAGATTAGGAGTATAACCAATATATTTAAAAGTTTAATGGTCTAAAGTTGTTGATGGGAAGAGTAAAAGGGTTTAGACTATTATTTTAAGATTTATTTTAGAATTAATTAATATCACATCAGTGGTTTTTGTCAGACTTAATTATAAAATTAACAGAAAATATCAAATTAGGACATGCAATAAGAGATAGGGTACCTTATTAAGATAACTTAAAGCTCAGATACCTATTTATGACAGAAAAATAAACTAAGTGATCCCCACTAAATTTTAGCCTAAAAAAGTATGTCTGATTTAATCAATTCCTTTCTTTCAACGACCCTGAATTTAAAGGGTTTGCAAATCTCTCCATCATGTTTCTTCCTATACAAACGTGGAAGAGAAGGACTGAATCCTCCCACTTCCACGCGTCCCCCTCTATCCAAAAATGGGGAACCGGAACAAGTGGTAATGGTAGGTCAGTCGACAAAACCTTAGCAGCTAAGCTAAGAAAAAATGGGGAAGAAAAAATGGGAAAGAAAGAGGAGAAATGAAACAGTATACAATGTGAACTCGATCAAAAGCGAAGACCAGAAAAAAAAATAAAATAAAAGAGAACGGCAAAGCGAAGACCTTCTAGAAACGATCAACACACACACACTCTCTCTCCTCTTCCACAACTGCCACTTCACCATCCAAAACCGCGTCCCCTGCTCATCGCTCTCATTTTCCATCAGGCCACCTAAAAATTCTTCTCCAAATTTAATTACCCAGTAAAAAGGGCAAAAAAAATCCACCTTTCCGATTCCGATTAGACAATCAAAATCTCATCCAAATCTTAAAATCTTACTACTTTATAATTTTATAACTTAAAATGAAAAAAAATCAATATATTATATAATTACAATTAAGATTCTAAACCAATTTTGTAATTTATAAGGTTAATTGCAATTTTTTACGAGATTTTTTATGTGATATTTCACTTTACCTCATTTTATTTTATAAATATATACTTTAATATTTACTTTATACTTCACCATCTTAAAAAAATTATTTTATTTTTATAAAAAAATTAATAATTAAAAATATTTATTAATTATAAAAATAATTATATAAACTAAAATTATTGAAAGATATCTATATATAGCAATTTAAATTAAAATTTTAAAAATTATTATCAAACAGTGTAAAAAAAATAAAGTCTATATTTAAGAACTATGAGAGGAAAATATGATATCGATTCACAAGAAAAATTTCTCTATCAGCACAAAAAAAAACAGAAAACTTATGTTATGTACAGAATTTTAGAGTCAATTCATTTTAATTTAAATGAACTGACTTAATTTTACTTTTATATCTTTTTTACCTAAAACTTATTTTAATTTAAAGTCAATATTATACAAATATAGTAATCCATCTGAAAGTAAATTTTTATAATGTTATTTAATTTTTATGAAATTTTATTTTTTAATATCTTAAATTAGAATAATTTATAAAAATTTAATAAAATTAATATATATATATTTTTAATAAATTATTGTAGCTATATAATACTTTATTTTAATTAAAATTAATTTAAATAAAAATACATAAAAATAAAAATAAATTATTTTGAAGCAAATTGAATTAATTTAATACGAACTGGGAATCAATTTTTACAACTGCCTTTTCAATCGCAATTTCGGACCTTTTCTTTAATATCTTCCCCGACGCTTTGACGAATCGACACGCTAACCCCAAACTCCCCATCTGCTTCGTAGAAATTTCCTCTCCTAACGTTCCTCTATTTAGCGCTCTCTCGCTGCATTTACTTTTTCAGTTGCTCACTTTAGCGATCCATCGATCGGAACGAGGAAATTGAGAGAAATGGAGAACAATCAGCAGTCCTTCTGGCAATTCAGCGACCAGCTTCGTCTCCAGACTTCCAACTTGGCCAATCTCTCGCTCAACGACTCCATCTGGAGCACCAATAACTCTTCCCGCCGCCCCGATGAGCGCCGGAACTTCGACGTCAGAGTCGGCGGCGAGGTCAATTCTGTTCCTTCTCTCAAGCCCAAGCCCGTCGATTTCAATCACTTCAACGACGGATGGAAGCTCGGATCCTCCGGGAACGTCGGGTTCGGCCCGATCGGACCTCTATCGGGTCCGACCCAGAAGAACATGCCGATAAACGGCGGGTTCAACAAAGGGGTTTATCAGAATTCGAACCCCAAGCTTGCGATGAACAATAATTTCAACTTGAATATCAAGGGGAACAAGAATAAGTCTGAGGATGAGATCTTGCACGGTGGGAAGAAGAGGAACAACGGCAAGAAGAGTATTAATAACAACAGTGCCAATAACGGCGACGGGAGTGACAATAAGGATGGGAAGAGCGGCGGAGATAAGAGGTTCAAAACGCTGCCACCGGCGGAGTCGCTGCCGAGGAACGAGACGGTCGGAGGCTATATTTTTGTCTGCAACAACGACACTATGGCTGAGAATCTCAGGAGGCAGCTTTTTGGTAAGTTTGTTTTAGGCCCTTGTTTATTTATTTGGCCAATTTAGGTGTTTTAGTGAATAAATTGCCGACGAAATCCTAATTAGCTAATCGAGTAATTAACTTCGGAAACTTATTGGAACTCAGGGTTGCCTCCGAGGTACAGAGACTCAGTTCGGCAGATAACTCCAGGGCTTCCCCTTTTCCTGTATAACTATTCAACCCATCAGCTCCATGGAATTTTTGAGGTATTTATTTATTTATTATTATTTTGCGTGAGGTCAAAATTCTGAATTTGGGGCTAATATTGGATGTGGTGGTGATTTAGGCTGCTAGTTTTGGCGGAACAAACATTGATCCTGCAGCTTGGGAGGACAAGAAGTGCCCCGGCGAGTCCAGATTTCCTGCTCAGGTTGGTTTCTTTGTTTATTTGTTTTAGGTTTTTAGTTCGAATTAAATTGAATTGAATTCTGTATAGTATTATTAGTAGAGTGATAATGGTTTCATTCAGGGCCTCTTAGATCAGTTTGTAAAGGTTCTTCCTTTCAGTGAGAGGCTTTGTAGCTTATTAGTTCTTTGGGTCCACCTGGGTAGGATTTGTGTGATTAGTCTTAGACTGTTAGGATAATTGATTAATGATGAATATAAACTGTCTTTGCAGGTTCGTGTGATTACAAGAAAAGTTTGTGAGCCATTGGAAGAGGATTCGTTCAGGCCAATCCTCCACCACTACGACGGCCCAAAGTTCCGTCTTGAACTCAACATCCCAGAGGTAAATTTGTTACCGATTCTTATTACTCCAGTGGAGCGCAAAGGATGAGTTTAGAGTTTTGTTGTTTTGGTCATTAAACCCAATCTATGTTAAATTTTGCAGGTGCTGTCCCTGTTGGATATCTTTGATGAACAAAACTCTTGAGCGGTTCTGCGTATACCAGTAGCGAGTACAGACAGAGACACAAAGGCGAAAGAATACGATGGAAAAAAAACAGAGATCTGATAGGAATAGAACATGGGTTTGGTTCATATTTATGTATTTGTGGTGAGGGACGGATAACAAGGAATGGAAGTGGAGAGAACATAGAGTGAGCGAACAGCTTTTTCTCTGTGTCGGGATGAGGTTTTGTATGCAATTGTTTGTTTGTGTTTGGTGGTTTGTGAGTATTACATAAATAACATCAAACCCACTCGTGAACATATAGAACTACTCCTGAAGTTATGCCTATGGTGTTTTGCTATACATAGTAAACTCATTGCATCTTAGTTTTCTGGTATATCATGTTGGTGCGCGGCTGTGCTCTTTCGATTTGTTTATTTGATAAAGTTGGAAGGGAATCTTGTTAATATCCAGGAGAAAGTAAAGCAAGTCGACAATAAATGACAAATGGGATAAGGGGATTCCAAACCTTGTGACCGAGATGGGAGGGGTGAGCCCAGTTTGTTAACGTTAAAAGCTACCATTACTTAGGTGGTCGTTTCAATAATTACTCAACGGTGATGTAATTGGACTGGATGATGCTAGTTTCAGAAGAATTAAGCAGGCAATCGCAATTAGAGAGTTGGTTAAGGAGTTGTTATCTGTGAGTGGTTCATCCATCACGCTTCAGATCACGACAACTTAGCAGCCTCGCCCTTCACAGAGTTGCAGCTTTCGTTTGGCAACCACAATTGTGGCATTATTTATTGATTTTCTTACGCCCTCCAGTCCACTGGCAACAATTTGCGGTAGAGTTTTGATGGACTAGTTTCTTCTTATTGAAAATAAACAGTAAGTAACTAGTAGCTTCTAGCTAGCAAAAGCAAATACTCCTGCTGCTTTGAGCTGCGGGTGGTGGATTGCTATGGTTGGTTGGTTCATCTAAAGAACTTCAGAATCATTGGAAAGAAAAAGAGGTGGTTGAGTAGAGTGACGTGTTTACGCTTTGATGGTTCGTTTCTTCGGGAGTCGGTCACCACTACGAGACGAGGAGGCAGTGCGAAGAAATTTTCAATTCCCAACCCACCACCAACTATCTCCTTTGAATAATAACCAATGCTTGCTCGGTCATAGTTTCATAAAATAAAACAAACTAGAAATGTATGGATAAGTTAGATAATCCGTTTCTTTTTCACCTTCCTCCCCATCTTTCCCATCGCTCGTAAAGAACACTACACCCTTAACCAATGGATGTTGGCCTGGTCATCAATTTAATTGATCCGAGTATTATTTTTTATTTGATTCTTTTTGTTTTTGGTGAAAGACTTAACAAAGACATATCAAGATTTAAATATTTCAGCGTAGGACTCCGATGTGGAATTAAAGTGAAAAAGGAGACCGGACACCAGAGCTGCAAAAAAAATTGATTTCAGAAAGTTCTTATTCAATTCCTCCAGCATAACAGTCGACCATGTACAACTCATCAATCCTGTTCACAAACCACAACATATGACCCTAATACATTGGATTCAAGGGCTGATTTCGCTTCAAAACATGGCATTTAGATCACCAGTGCAACAAAACTCTTTTCCCCCCAAGTTGTCCACCAACTTCTCTATCCCTTTACTCCTAGATTTATATTCAACGAAAATGGTATTAGTATCATCTAACTCTATCCCTTTCATTGTATTTTTATCAGCAATAGTTGTCGACTAGTAATGGCCTTCACTTCGTTGTAGGTCGAGTAACAAAGATATAATTTTTTTCATACGATATATATTTATGTTGGGAAAAAAATTATTAACAAGTTATGAAGTCAAAATTAAGTCATAATTAATTTAGAGGTTTTAGAAAACTTGAAAAATTTAAGCATAAAATCGGTTCTTGATTATGCATGCAAGTTTGAGAGTTTAAAACATAAAATTGAAAGTTCAAAACATTTTAGTGTTCATTAAGATAGAGTGACAAAAATGTCTGTTTTTTAAATTTGAGGACCAAAAAATGCCATCATACATAAATAGAGTAAGTTCACTTTCAAAAAAAAAATTGGGCATCTTTTGGAAAACATACAGACAGTCCAACCCCCCCCCCCCCCCCCCCCCCCCCAAAAAAAAAAAGCTTTTGTTGCACTCCTTAGGAATTTAGTTGATATAAATTTGTTGCACTTTTTACCTTTAGTGCACCTCCTTCCTCAATCGGCTGCCATCACCACCGGCACGTTTTGCCCCCAATTCAAGGGGCAAACGGCACAAAATAGTCGGTACATGAATAACCTCCATCTCATTATTTCTGCTTTAGACTTGGGATTCTACTTTACAATGACAGTAGTGATTAGCACCAAACTCTGAAAAGAGTTGCATGCGAAAAGAATCTAGTACCAATGGTTGGAAGGATCGTCTCTATCATCAGTAAATCATAAAAAAAACATGCAATGCTAATCATAATAGTTCTTCTTCTTCCCCGTAAGGATTCCCTAGTACGAGTGACAAAACAGATCCAATGACTCAAAAGTGGAAAATCGCATGCATCATTTGCTAAATTATCCATAGGCACCTGTTAGGATCCATATATGTTCATTGTTGTACACCATACATGATCAAAAAATCCAGCAAAAAACATCAATATAGTTGGATACAAACAGTCATCGATTCTTCTGGCCTAAGCCCTGGTGCCACAACCACAGCAGACACCAAATTTACCTCAAAAAATTTCAGTCCCCTGATGATCTTTTCAGTCCCGTGACTTCATTTTCTGAATGGCCTTCTCTATACTAGCTACATTCTTCTTTAGCATTGACCACTGCTGCTCTGTCAGACTTATTCCTGCAAACACCACTTTTGGATTTCAGCGACCAGATAAAAAATGATTGGCGAGTGAACAACAAATCATTAACAAAGACCTTGAGCACAACGCGGCCTACTTTCAGTTCCCACATGAAAGACATTAAACTATAAAATGAGGGCATTTACTTGGTTGCATCGCATTGAATTGGATTCCGTGATGTATCACATGTCTTCGCAGCCAAGTAAATATGCCCCAACTGTTTTCTCCTCAGAAGCAGAGATCACAATTCTGAGTGTGTTTTTAAAATAAGAAAGATGAAAGAAAAGATCATCTATAAAGGATGTCACTTTCTTTGTAAGTTTGTCCTCACTCCCTCAGAAGTAATTCGCTTTACAGAAATATGACATGCTGCTTATTGCAGAATGCAATTCTCGGGGAAAGGTATCCAGAGGCAGTATGGATCAACCATCCATCATGTAAATGGCTCATGTCTTACACTATCCTACAATCAGGACAATATATGCAGCATAAATCTTGATGACATCACCAGTTACCACAGGAGCAATTATACATAGTTAAAAAGTGGGGAAAGAATTCAAAACAGGGAGACTGCAACTTTTGCAACAAAGCATGTTTCAATATAAGATTGACCGTAGATTCTGCATCATAGAAAACAACGACCTCATGCAATTGCATAATGAGAAGAAATTGAAAACCGTCATAATCATATATAATCTACACGATCATAAAGAAGTACCATGTCAAATAGAGATGGCCACTAATTTAATCTGGTTATGGTCCGTCACAAGACTGATATCGTGAAATCAAGATGTGCCACATAGAACATGACCAAAATATGAGAGGTGTTATAGAATGATTTAACATGAATGTAAGAGGCAAGGGCGACAAGGAAAGCATTAGAAGGGCTATGCTTGCAGTGTTCTTTTATTATGTTCGGTACAAGAGTAATAACATTCCGCTATTTCATTGTAAAGAACTTGGGATTTTAAGTGATTTCTCTATTCATGAAACTGACATACCTTGGGCTTTTCAATTTGTTCCAAAAGTAAGATATGTGGCAGTATAAGAAAATGCATAACATTCTTCAGAATTCTTTTGCTCATGGGTCTAAAATCAATATCCACCAAATAGGCCAGGAAACTAACCTAAAAGCACATGATTCATAGTATTCACACTAATTAGGCAGAAACAACAATACAGCATCGCTTCAAGATGAGTTGAAACTGAGTGAACAATACAGCCGACCTCGAATTCAAAACACAAGTTCTCGAATCATGCAGCACAAGAAAAGTAGAAAACAGAATCTGTGTGCTTCTTCTACCATTTGATCAGCTAAAACCTCGAACAACGAGCGTTAACATCACAGTATATCAAGCAATAAGAAGACCAATTAAAGAAAGGAAACGAACTTTAACCTTTAGAAGTCGGAAGTTCTTTGCCATCCTTCTTGTAGAACTCCCTTATCGAAACCAAATTCCTCCCTCTGAACTCCTGTATCGTCACCCTCCTCTTATCAGAAAGCTGAAAACGAAACCATCATCAGACCAAATAACTTAAGAATTTATTTTACTGAGCTAATGAATACAAAGAAACAGGAGCACACAAGCAACCTTGCAAACAATAAGATCACCATTATCGTCGTACTCCTTGTCCCCGTCACCAGCTCCTGTAGCTTCCTCTTCTTCTCCTGTTTCTTCCTCTTGTTTGGCTTTCTGTTCTTCGAGGAACGAATTGACAACATGCCGAACAAAGGCCTTGTAGTGGGACTGCGAGAGGTCGAGGGAGAGCCTCTCCGACGCCGTCTTACGAATCTTGTACTCCGTCGTCTCGTTCATGTCGGATTCTTCTAGGATCTCGCGCACCGTCTTCTCGATCATTTCTCTCTTTTCTCCGTCCATCCTTACTCAGAAACCGTTAATTTCTTTTAACTGATTTGGGAATTATTTTCGCCCTCCAAGGGTTTGTTGTTCCAAGTCCTAACAGCTATCCATCTTCGAGTGAAGAAGAAGATGAAGAATAAAATTGACAGCGACACGTGACGCCCCTCAATTTCAGGTGAACTTATGATCTAAGGACTAAAGTATAATTTCTTCAAGTGAAGGCACTTGAGTAACGATGGAGAGAATTACCAGAGGATTTGTTTCCCTCTTCGCCTCTCCCTGAGCTCCCCAGAATTTTGATAAAGCCTTCTCAATCCTGTGAATCACATTAGGGTTTGTGTTTGAAGATCTCTTTCTGAATACTCATTCTACCATTTTTTTCATATAATAGGGGCACTGCGCGGAACTTATAATAGGGGCATGCAGGGCTATGAACCCAACAGAAATTAAAAGTTTTTTACACCATATAATTTTTCATGTTACAAACAGGACAAAGTATGAAAAAGTAAAGTTATGGACTAGGTCACCCCCATAAATAAATATACAATTAGTTTTAAGATGTTATAATTTGATTTTTTGCTTCCAGTAGGATTTATCAAGTTCGCCCTGGTTATTATCTGTCACCAGGTTTATGCACTAAAGTAACACTATCAATTAGTATCGATTCTTATTACCTGGAACTATCCAAATCTCCTTTATAAATAACAGGATGGGGTAAAAGATTTTGAAAAGTATAGAAAAAAAATTAAGAAGGGTAATCTTGTGTAATAAATTGGAGAAGCAACCAATTCGTTTTAACTTAAATTAATTTAATTTAAAATAATTTATTTTTATTTTTATATTTTTTTTGCTTGGAATTAATTTTATTTAAAAGCTAATATTATATATGTGTAATAATTCAGTTAAAATATAATTTTTATAATTTTATTTAATTTTTATGATTTTTTTATTTTTGTATGGTTAAAAAAAATAATTCATAAAAATTTAATAGCACTATGAAATTTTACTTTTAAATATGTTATTATATTTACATAATATTAAATTTTCAAATGAAATTGATTTCTAGCAAAAAATATGTAAAAATAAAAATAATCAATTTTAAGTTAAATTAATTTAAATTGAAACGAATTAGCTCTGGCTGAAAGGCTCCGCTCCTCATTACATTTTCTGATCTACAAAAAATAGGTACAAGAGACTTTTTCTATAAAATTCTTCAGTTTTCGTAATTTTCCTTTCTTTAAAGATCATAATTTCTATGTTTGTCCATTTTTAAGGAACTTTAATGTCTACTGTACCTTTTTACGTCTATTATAGCCAGTTCAGCTGGTAAAGTTAAGACACTATCCTAGTTAAAGCCCAGGTTCAAAATGCAACGGAGGCACTCTCATACATAAACTCATCAATAAATTGCCTAAATGCACAATTCGATGTCCTCCAGATTTTTTTATTTTTTGAGTCAGACAACTTGTTCCACAGACTTTGTTTATAACTCCTACTGCCTTAAATATATATCCGTAACTGTTTATCATTACCATATATATATATATACACCTTTTGCACAAACAAATTTGAGCAAGCTTCAACCTTCAGAGCAAACTGCCTAAAAAGTAGATGAATAATCTGCATCATTCTGATGGATTTTTTGTAAGGAAAAAATCATTAAAAAATCACTTATGTTTTAACTCGGCCCAAATCAGCCACTTATGTTTTTTGTAACTCAAATAAACCATTAATGTTATATAAATGACTGAATAAACCACTAACATTATTCAAATAACCTCATTTACCCATTACACTTTAAAATCCAATAAAAAATTACAAACCTCCCCAACATCTTTCTAATTCTCTATTGATACTTTTATTGTTGTAGTGTGAAATCTGCTAATATTTTGATCAATCATGGATCATCATCTCTTTCCAGACTCCAAAGTCGATATATAAAACTTTATTATCGACATTTATTTCTGGTATTGGATACATTATATTTCACATCAATAATAGTACTGGATTTCAAGGAATGAGAAAACAAGCTCAAAGTTGAACCTTTCTATATGGACAATGGTGGTGGCTGAGGACGATGAATTTTGAGTTTCAATTAGTCAAAGTAATCTTATTATAAGGATTATAACTTTTATCTCTTTTTGGTAAGAGAAGGAATTTATCAAGAATTATTTAAATAGAATATCTTATATTTTAATAAAAGATAAAAAAAATGATGAAATGAACTACTAATTTCATCACTTTTCTCCGTAAAAAACAAAATAAGCCTCCAAAATTTTCAATTTTATCCACAAAATGCTAACTTGGTCTCCATAAAAGGTTGAAAAAAATATTAAATTTAGCATAAAATGAGTTATTTGACTCATTTAAAAATATTAGTAGTTTATTTGGTCAAAAAACAAACATAAGTGGCTTAATCGGGCAAACAAAAAAATTTTAGTGGTTTATTTATTATTTTTTGTCTTGGAACAAGCGGAATATCTCATCCAAAAAGGGAATATTCCATTAAATTGCCATCAAGCAACCAATTTGAACTGACTTAGTAACTTCAGTTGTTTATTTGGTTATAAAAAAACATTAGTGGCTGAATCGGGTCAAATGGAAATAAGAGTGGTTAATTTGTTATTTTCGCCATTTTTGTAATTTTATTTCTCTTTCTCGGGATAGCTGCTACCCTGTCTAGACATGAACGATTGGTTTGAATTTTGATATCCTCCCTGCTTGTCGCAGAAAGGGACATACAAGGGCCATCGGATTACATGGGATCCATCTAGAACCCCCTCACCCACCAGCTCTCACACATTGTCACTCTGCTGGATGGGCGAGGGTTGTACACTTGTACTTTTCTATTGGTTTTCGGGTAAATTGCACCCGTGACACCTAATATTTTATTATTATCATATTTTGAACCCTAATTTCAAAACTTCGTATAGGACGTCCTCAATCTCCATTTTTTATTTCATTTTATACCTTTGATGGACGGAAAGTGTTAAAATTGATGGCATTAACCACGTGGCATGCCAACTTGGGCAATTTGTCACAGTGGCATAATTATTAGTTGCTGGTGATGATATGGCAAAAAAGAAAATAATAAAAATAAAAATAATAAAAAATTTAACAAAAAACCTGCCGCTAAACTCAGCCCTCTCCCTTCCTCGCTGCCTCCAGCCTCCTCCGCCAATCGCGAATGGACGCAAATGGACCAGAGAGCAAACCTTAGCCTAGCTCTCCCCCCACTGCTAATCTACCAATCCGTCCCTTGCTGGAGCTTTCACAACTTAAATCTCTCCACAATTGTCAAAATCCGCGTCATTGAAATTTAGAATGCAACGCGGAGAAACTTCTGCTGCCTCACTCGACAGCATTGCCATCGCTACAAAAGGATGCTCCAGCAGTTGATCGCAACTCTACCGCTAGTTCAGATCCTTTCTCAAGCACTTATCGAGGAAACTGCGATCGACTTTGGACAACCGAGAGGGGAACTCCAGCAACTTGTCCGAGTAACTGATGAGTTGAAGCGATTCGAACCCACGATCCTCCTAGGTGGGCTTACCTGTGAGCATCTCGATGACAATGCATCCCATTGACCAGACGTCACTCGTAGGCCGCACCGACCAAACGTTGCTTGCAGGCCCCTGAGATTCTCGGCGAATGATCTCCGGGGCTATCCACAAAGGACTCCCTTGCGGCACAATTGGATCGTTCAGCGATGCTTTCCTGGCTTCTATCATTGACCTGAAGTCTATTTGCGTCCATTCTCGATTGGCAGAGGAGGTTGGAGGTGGTTGGGGAGGGAGGAGGCTGAGCCGAGCAGCAGGGTTTTTTTTTTTTAAATTTTTTTAAATTTTTCTTTTTTCATATTTTTATTTTTTATTATTTTCTTTCTTGTCGTATCATCATCAGTAGTTGATAATTATGCCATTGTGGCAAATCTCCCATGTTGGCATGCCACATGGCTAATTATGTCAATTTTAACACTTTCCGTTCATCAAAGGTCTAAAATTGAACAAAAAATTGAGGTTGAGGACATCTAATGCGAGGTTTTAAGGTTAGTGTCCAAAATAGGATAATAATAAAAAATTAGGGGCCACGGGTACAATTTTCCCATTGGTTTTCTCTAATAAAATAAAAAAGTCATTCTTGGAATCTGTCCTTAAACTGTACAGACATCTCCAATTTTGACACTTATCTTTAATTTATTCCAAGGACACCACTGAATTTGAATAATTTGGGCAATTACACAAAGAATTAGCATCAATGGTATCTGCTTCCCTACCCTTGGTGGCTATCAAAATGGCAGGAAATCAGCATTGCATCCTGTAAGACAAACAAAAGTCAGGCGTGGATCCATCTTGCTTCTGAACACAATCAGCAGTTGTTGATTTAATATTCTACTCAACAAGAGAAACAAATTAAGAACTAAACAACTTCAAATATCTCTCTCTCCCCCCCCCCCCCCCCCCCTTCTCTCTCTCTCTGCAACAACACAAGTAGAGCTCCATATTTCAAAATTTCAAGGCTAAACAGCTTCAAGCCTGCGATTCTTTCAATCTTATCTCGTTTCTTGATGCATATGAACAGCTCTTCCCTTGCATAAAGATTGGTCACCTCTTAGATTTCCTAGGCCTTTGCTTTTCTTTGCTGCAAGTATTGAAATGGGACAAATTATTTGCTGGTTTATCCCTCAAGCAAGAAGCACAGAATCACTCGTAAAAACATGGTCATTTCTTGATCATCCTCTAAATATTTTTGTACATTTTATCTGACAATAATGAGAAATATTTCTCTTTCTAAATGGTACATAACGACAGAAGGTTTTCTTCTTGACAAATTTGGTCAGAACAAGCATTATATGCTGAAGGAGATGAAATTACAATTTTATTCTCCTAAACAACACAATATATAAACGTGAACAAATTAATTACCTGTCAGATCTATTTATCTAAGATTTCCGATACTTTTCAAAAACTTCCTACCAAATTGAGGTGAATGAAGTGAAAAGTGTGAAGACCAATAAAACAAGACTAGAAACCATACCTAGACTGGGGCTGATCAGTAGCACCCAAACCAGCAGTAGCCCTCTCTGTTCTTCCAAAAGCAACCTCATCCATGCTCTGACCGCTACGCCTGTAGCGACCACCAGAAGCTATGAAGCCAGGGCATGGCCGGTAAGCCTTTATTGGCCACCATCCGAACCCGGGGACGGTCGCAATCCCACCCTGAATCCTCCCCTTACCATTGCATCCCCTCTGCACTTCCTCCCTTCCACAGGCCTTGCAACCACCACTACAAACGTGTAAACGTAAGCATATGTAATACTCGCTCAGAACACCAATTTTCACACCATTTCAGTTGGAAATGGAACTGATCAGCAACTACTTGCACACTAAATTGTGGACATATTAATGTAAACCTGTATAGCATATAGTTAACTGGAGCTAAAATTTCGCGCTCAAGTAAGATGTTACCTGAAACTGAGATCGGCTGATGGAGGTTCCGATGGAATAGGAACAGAATCAGACGATGGAGAGGAATCGGCTTGAGCGACGGACGTGGAAGAAGACGGGGAAGAGGCCGAGAGAGGCTTTGAGGGGAGTTTGATGGAGCTGGTGGAGAAGCTATTAAGACTAGGAGAAGAGCAGGGGTGGAGAGAGTATTTAGGCTGGTGAGAGGTTGAGGGTAGAGAGAGAATAGCCAATCCCGCCATCATCGTTCTCACGAAGCCGAGGGACTGTACTGGATAATGATCTCTAGCAAGCTCCGCTTCGCTGGACCTTCCGTTTGTGAATGTTCAGTCAGAAGCATGGGCAAAGAACACCACTGCTCCATAACTTTGTCACGATTAGTCCAACTAGTTCCTGACTTCCTAAATGTTCCAGGCAGGTCCCTGCCACAATGACATGAATGCCTGAGACTCCGAAGCCTGAATTGATCCTGTCGGTGGTACTTGATGTGAATTATAGCCGCTATTAGATCCCCTCTTTCCCTCTAAGTTAATACTCCAGCCATTGCTTTGCATGTTTATGGTCACTCAAAAGGTTTATTTTTACAACCATTCAGCTCCCAAGCCAACTGGGCAGCGGTGCAGCAAGCGCTCAAGGGACAAAAAACAAAAGCACAAAAAGCAAGCTCATTTAGACTGATGCATGCCAATATCTTTATGCACCAGGTTATCCTTTTTAACGTTCCTTAATACAACATCCACTGAATTAATTACTTTAAATCGCTGTGCCAATTGTATCTACACTTGGAACCGTCCACATGAATCATTCCATGTCAGGCTTAAAATATACAGAACCAAGAATGAACTCTGAAAATCAAGAGCAAGATAGCCTGCCTAGTGCGCGCAAGAAGGAAAACAAAACTGAGGCCGAAATAGCAGCAATCTACAATTTTTAGGCAAAGAAATCACGAGGAATTCCAAAAAATTCGCTCCAGCTAATAGAAGGCACTATGTTTGAGATTAATAAACTAAACGTCACTGGTTTAACTCTCATTTGTCTTGTGTTAGCCATGGACAAGCTGTTGATCTACCTCTCCATCCACCACCATCACAGAGCTGTGATGATGCACCATGTACCACCGACCATCATGGAATTCATAGACATTGGTCATGTGAAATGGCCCAGTTTCCATGTCAACATAGGTTTTCATGGTAATCCAAGCCATGTCAGACAGCACCCTGGCCCGGACATCACGGACCTGAAAATCAAACCCTTGTTCCCAATTAAAGTAAAGCTGCCAGCTCTGTATAACGGCATTGTACCTGCCACAAAATAATTTATGACACAAACTGCCGCAGACCTCATGTGAATTAACACTAAATATTAACAAAGAAGGTAGGAACTGGCTATTCCCTCCTTTTCCAATTCTCACCCTGGCAATGAACAACTAGGCAGGCAAACGGAAGACTGTTTTCAGCAGGACAGGAAAAAGCTTTGCTAAGAGAACCCCAAGTAGATCAATTAGGATTTCGCTCAAGTGTTGCACAATACACCTCACTTACCTTTCGCAACATAATTTATGTCCTGGGTATAACACTTTGACATTGATATGACACGTAGAAACTAAAATAAATTGGAAGCATATCCATGTTAGCAAAGCGGATGGGAAAGAGCCTCTAAAAATGTGTTTAACCCCAGCAATCATGCGATGTCTGAGTAACATTAATGAAGCCATCAAATTCCTAAATTGTAGGTTATTTTGGTGAAAAGTCTTAAATCTTAATAACAGGGATAAAACAGAGGAGAGCAAGAGAGATACTGTATTAAAAATCCATGGGGATAACTAGAACCTATAAAAGACCAACCAGAGGTATCTGGAAATAAAATAAAGTTATTGAGCAGCTAAATCAATGAAGGGCTAAAGAAAACCAAAAAAAATCTACTGTAGTACCCCCAAAACAAGGAAGGCAAACAGAAAGCAAAAACAGAGAGTCTGGAGAAGCATCATAATCAGAAATGTAGCACATACCCAGAAAATAGTTCTCCAGAGGCATGAATACACTTTACGTAATCTGCATTCCGCCAGAAACTGCTCATGGCCGAAAGAGACCTTTCCCTGATAATGTTGAAGAATTCTGCATTAACATTCATTATGGCTCTTGTAGCTGCATAGTAAGCTTTCCATCCATTGACGGGCGTCACACTGTCTTGCTCTAAAGTAAAATCCTTGTAAGGAAAGTGGGAAATAAATTACACAACCAACCAATTGATTCCCTCATCAAAACTATTCTATTCCAGAACCTTTCTGATTAATCTTTCAAGTGAGTCATATGAAACTAGAGTATAATCATCATTAAGGATGAGAAAAATCAAAGTGTTTGAAGCAACATAATTCCTACAGAAGCCCAGAGCCAGGAAAATTATACGTTCACTTCATCGAGCATTCTGAAACATTATATAATGTATTTTCACAATAAAAAGTTACTAAATCTGAATAAAATTAAAATAAAAAGGAGAGAAAGCAGTTTCTACAACTAGAACACCATGTTGAAAGTCCACTTACTACCAGGTGCTACAATATGCGCTAATCCGTCAAAACAAACCCAAAGTTGGAGCCAGCAACCCAAACCAATCAATTGCTCTTCTCCGCATAGGAAAACGAAATCAAATTTGAGAATCGGAGGTACTTGAGATAGCACCCTTTAAGCATACAAACCATCTTTAGTGAGTTCTAAATAAATAATTTCAAACAGAAAACAATTTAGCTAGTGCTCTTCTTTTTCTTTCGAAGTTCTATCAGAACACTTCGGTTTCCCACAACTAACAATGTAACAAGGGGGCAATGATAAAGTCGAAATGAGAAACAGCTAAACAAGAAAGTTTTTTCCAGACACAGTCCAGTCAACCCACTGATCAAAAGAGGCAGCATAAGAAGCACATTCCGCTGCATAGAACCTGAAGCAAACTAATAAAAGTTGTTCTACTTCACATCAGACAAAAACAATGAGGGGACACTGAATAGAAGTAACAAATAATACCTTGTGATAGAGTGCTTTCCACGCATTGTCATCATTAGCCGCCTTTCGCATCTGTGAATTGGTCATCGAAAGGCGGCAAAGGCTAGGGTAATCCAGATAACTGAGCGCGTGAGTGGTAATTTCCGGCACCAACTGCTCCATCATCGACGCACCAGTCTGCCGCTCGGCAACAGTCGCCGTCATCACCTCGTCTCCAGAACTGCCACCGTTGAGGTAAGCAGAGCCCCCAGCCGCGGAAGCCGCCGTCCCGTTGCACGAACAAGAAAAAGACCTCTCTTTCACGTCCGAGGCAGATTTGGAGGGCTTTCGGAGAAGCGATCGGATGGCGAAAAGAGAGAGAAGAGTTATGACAGTGACTGCGATCAACGGCTGGAATTGAGAAGCAATGGAGAGGTTAGGGGCAATCTCCATTCATAAGACATTAAAGCTTCGAAGGACATGAAACAGAACCCTAGAAGAGCTCCGGAGAACGAAATCGGCTTCTAATTGACGCTGGTCATGGCGGATTTTCGTCTGCCTGAAACCCTAGAGAGAATTAACGTGCAGATATCAATTGCAGTGAAGAGAGATAGTCGTGACGTAGTGGAAGAAGACGAAAGGAGTAAATGGGTCGAGTTTGTAAAACATTTTCGTTTTGAGGGGCATTTTTGGGATTGTGATGTTAGGCAGTTAAACCCCTTGCGAGTTTGCTACATTGTCGATTTTCTTGTCCCACAAGTTTAGGCCATCAATTTTAGACTTGTGTTTTTCATGGACTGTTTCCGTTTCTTTTGAAGAAAACCTTGATGAAATTCAATTCAAAATTTCCTGCAAATTTAACTCGACATTTTTTATTTTTACATTTGAATTCATGATTAACAATAACAATCTTATTGTTGTCATTGTGAAATCATCTAAATCTTGGCTTAGTGATACAAAATTAGTAGTAAATAGTTCCATGTCATCTTATCTTGATGCACATACAACTTCAAGAAAGCTTTATGGGTTTTTCTTTTTTCCTGTTCTCATTTTTTTTTATGGATAGATATTTTTTCATAAATGCTCCGTCAAGAGACTTGCCTACAAGCTGCTGTATGAACTGAACATTTCAGAGGAATACAAAAATGAAATTTCACCTAAAAAGAATTTTACTACAAAACCATATAGCCTAGTATATAACTCTAGTTACAAGGAGATTAAAAAAAAAAAAACGTTTTACTTTAAGAAATGTAAAAAGAATTGGAAAAACAAAACAAAAGAGAACCATTCTTGAGGCTACAGGCAGCTCCTGGCCTTAGCTTGTTCCAAAAATTTTCGATGTACATACACAAATGATGGGAGTAGAACTAAGGCGATCTGTTCAGGAGCTGCAGAGAATGGGGACTAAGGGAGGTTCAAAGACTAGACAGGCTAGCTAGAGAGCAATGAGATGAATATTGTCATGCTGCTGCTGACAAGGATCAAGACCCAACCTCTGCTCGTTCGACAAACCTTGTCCGACCGAGACCTGCTCATAATGCTCGCTATCCTCGATGAAACTATATTTAGAATTGCAAAGCAAGCAAAGAAGATACTCACGACCAATACAGCCACCTCTTTACTCTCCAGGTTTGCTTGATTGCGTTCAACCTTTTCAAGGTCTATTCTGCAGGAAAAGAAAGAGGGGAAAGCAAGTAAAAGCATGTCAGAATCATAACACAATTTGAGAGCAAGATAATGGCCAACAAGATACTACTTCAGAAGTAACTCTACGAAAAGCCACTTCAAACATATAAGAGAAGGGGAACAAAAAGCTCTTCCATTCCATAATTGTTCAGAAACAACCTAATAATGAGCTAGGCCACATCAGGTGGCAACTCTCTCTGGTGAAATGTTAATCTTTTATCCTCAATGTCAAGTATCAGTTAATCCATCAGCTAAGCCTTACTCCAAACCAATGTGAGCCAATTGATTGACCAAAGAAGGTAAATGGTGTGAAGCAGTCAGATTGAGTTTCATCAATCAGCTCATCTTTAACGTAACACTCATTCTAGAGTATTAGATTTTTTTTTGGGGGGGGGGGGGGGGGGGGGGGCGGGGAGAGAGAGAGAGAGAGGTTTACCATTCAACATAAATTAAGAAAGAATAAATATGAAAGGTGAAAATTGCTTTACCTCAGCATGCTGTTTTCTCTGGCCAATGCATCCATACCTGATGATACAGAAGCTTTCCATGATTCAAGGTCATTATATCCTTGTTCCTGTAAGTGAAAGGCATATCACAATCAATTGCCCCTGTATTTAAAAGGGGGGAGGAGAAGACTGAATAAAATGCAATCAGATGGTACCATCTTCTTTTTCCACTGTATAAGATCTTTTACTTCTGCTTGAGTTTTTTCCAGCAGCAGCCGAATTCTTGATATTTCTTTATCAAGCTCAGGTAAAGCATCACCTTGTCTGCGGTTCAATTCTTTGACATATTCCTCCAAGACAGATAAATTCAATTCAAGTGACCTCACCTTTTGCATCAAGATCTTCAGAACACTATCACCAGGTATCCTGCCAACTGGCTGCTGCCGGACTTCATTTGACGGATCCTCAATCTTGCTTTTCATAGGAGCGTTCATTTCATCCTCGGCAGGCTTTTGATCCTCGTTGGCATCTTCCATTCCGAGAGCAATTGCCTGGTTCTCATTTTGAAGTTTGCCATAATTTTGTTTACCGTTGGAACTCACTTCAGGTTTCACAGACATTTTGGTCGAATTGGGCTTTGCTGGCAGAGGAGAAGGTTCTTCAGATGAAACCAACAAGTCTTCAAGCATACGCTCAATAGCGTCAACACCATACACTTCTACAACACTTAACGTACAATAAAACTCTGAACCATAATGGCTGAGTAGATTCAGTTTCAAGTACCTTACCCACTTGGGTTCTGGAAGCTTAAAGGTTTGGATGTGCTTGACATTGGCGCCAATAAACTTTCCCAATGGGAACCACACATCAGCTGGATAATTCAGACTTCCAGATAGCTCGAAATCCTTGAAGTTTGAAGAATAATGTTCAAAATTAGCAATTTTGACAGCATCAACCAAGGTCTCTTCTGCAAGCTCTATCACTACAAATTTTCCATCAACAGAACAAGGGTTTCTAAGGTACTTGTCATGATCTTTCCCCAATATGTTATTGGCTCCTTTTGCTTCTTTATTACAGAAAACAACTTTTGCACCTTTTAGAGCAGATGCATAGTTATACTCCGTCCCATCAGGTTCAAGGCGATGAGTGATGTTAATCAGTTGTCCCTGCATGCCTCCAGTTTTCGCTTGCTTTGATATGTTACGGAACTCATCGAAATTGAGATAAGTCTGAGGAGATTTCTGACTAGGAGATGCATTTGGATTGCTCATATCTCCTCCTTGTTGCTGTAGTTCACATAACAAGGCCGTGTAACCCAAAAGATTAAACATAACATCTTCAATTCTGGTCGTCACGCGAACCGAATACTCATACTTCATCACAACATTGGAGTTGTTACAACACTCGGATTTATTAAATTCCAGCTGCACCCCATTTGAAAAATTATCACTTTGATTTTTCACAAACGAATTACCATCATCAAAGAGCTTCTCTTTGTTCCCAAAATCGGTAGCTAACTTTCCTGAAATTGATATGTGAAGAACAGCATATCAATCATATAGAATCCCTAATCCTTGAAAGCACGAAACTTTAACATCCCTAATCCTTGAAAGCACGAAGCTCCTCCAGGAACTATACCAGCAAAAAAGAAGAACAAAATAAAAACACCAACATTTCAAGAAAAGAAATTAAAAGAATGGGCTCTCATTAAAATTCAGAGGCATGCGAGAATCGAGAATGGGTCGAAAATGCAATTAGAGGCCAATGATCAGAAATTTGTGGAAAGGGAAAGCAAGAAAAGGGGGGCGAGATTACCTCCATTCTCATCATGGCTAAGGCCGAGCCTGGAGTAGAAGAAGAAAACGAGGCACCACAGCGTGACGACGAGCGACAGCGAGATGTCGTAAGAAGACTTGGAGTTATTGCCGCCGACACCGCCGCCATAGCAACGCGAGGTGGGTTTGTTCTTGATATGGGTGTTGTTTGGACATTTGGCGAAGACAATGGCGCTGGCAGCAGTGCGGGGCTTCTTCATGGCTCATGCAGGAATAGAAGGGTTCGAGTGAGAGAAGGAGAAGAAGGCAGGTGCGCCTTTTTTTTTTTGTTTTTTGGTTTTTTTGTTTTGATGCTTGAAATGCGTGGTGGTGGTTTGATTTTCTTCTTCACTCCCCACTCTTGCAGGGGCTTCCGTGGACTACCCGCCTCGCTCGTATTCATCACTTTTTGTGGTTTAATTACGCCTAATTGACCATTAAATCTGTGTGAATGTTCACTCGAACACTTCAATCTTATAAACCGACGTTTGTATCCCGTGCAAGCCTACTCATGCGAGATCGTAAAGGATACACTGCACTAGGAGGTAACTTTACGTGAAACAGTATTTTGGACGGTTGAGATGGTTTATCTTTAAATCTCTAACTGTAAATCCTACTACCAACTTTTCCTATCTTATGATGTTAATTACAAACATTGTTGGCAAAACAGGCCAAAGAACGAAATCATTCATCTCAAAAGAAATAACGTGTTTTTGTTCTTAAAATGTCAAGACATATGTGATCCCATGTACTTTTAGTTCCTTAAGCTATCAAAAACGGATATAGACAAATTAAATGAGTACAAACATATCTTATTCATGATCATTACAAACAAACACATTTTTTGCATTTGTATTTGTTCGTTTATATTTATGTCTGTTTATATTCATCCATTCATTAATAATAACATTGTCTTGAACCAAACAAATGCATTCACGAATATTTATTAAATGAACATATTCATAGACAATATGAATAAATGTCTCTACGAACAACATAAACAAGTATAAACAAACAAAAATAAAATATGAAAAATAAATGAACTTAAATGAGTAGACAAACGAATAAACAAACAAATGAATAAACATAAACATACATAACTAAACTGCCTGTGAACATAAGCAAATGAACTACACTTTGTTTGTGTTCATTTGTTTAAGCTAAACAAATATTATACAAAATTTTATTTATGTTCATTCATTTAACTAAATAAATAAATCTAAATAGACTCTCGTTGAATTGTTCACTAATAATTTACTAAACGTTTTATTTGTTTACAACTATAAATTCCTGCATGACCATGATTGGTAGAGTTTTAGAGAAAGATAAGAACAATACAACGGCATAAAAAATGCCATTTGTTGGAGATAATATATTTGTTAAAAGATTGCTTGAATGCAAAAAGGTTAATAACCAAACACGATTTTGGGCCTAAAAACCTAAAACGTATTGATGGATAGGATAACCTAAAATTGAATGGCAAAAGCATAAAAAAGGTAGAAAACAGAGAATCCCTGTTGAGAGTTTATAGTCAAAAGGAATGCAAATCAGGAGAATATAGGAACTGAAAGCAAAGCCGCGGTGCCAAACCTACAAACATCTTAGAAAAGTGAATTTCAACCTTACGTGTCATAGAGTTGCTGGATAATTCAAACAGATATCGGACGATTTAAACTTAGGTGGATTGTCTATAATTCTATTTTAATCACAATCTAACACATCAACTTCGAAAATTTGCTTTTGCCAATAATTCACATTGTAAATCTACTGCTTTAAAAGATAAAGAGAAGCAAGGACATCAGAAAAACTAGGTGGCCGCTGGGTAAGACTAATATTTTGACAGATCAGTCTGGTGGTTCAATGTTCAAACTCAAGAGATCGTCTTCAAGCTGAAAAATTGCTCATTTAAACAAGCAACTGGTTTACTGGAAATGTGAATTTGGTTACAATCTAGACTAGACTACAAAAATTTCGATCCCATCATATGTTTTCCAACTCTTCCATAGGTGAGCAAGGCAAAGCGTACAGCAGATGACATTAAGCAGGAAGCAAACTGCTAAATGTATAGTAGATGAAAACTGCAAGAATGGCAAGCTTCGCAATCGAAGAGCTATATATGCAACTTCATAGTGCTTCTCTTTCTGAATGAGCCACCAATGCATGCTCCGATTGTGGCCCTTGTTCCTGCACCATTAAGGGAATAGTACCTGGATTTTCCTCCTGCAGGAGACGTTCCAGTGGTGTTTCTGAAGGGTACTTATCCAAAATGAAGTCGATTTCTTGTCCACTAATCTCCAGCTGGTTGAGAAGAACCTGAAATGGGTAAACCAGGCCAAGGCACAATAACGGGTGTATCAACCACTGATGAAGAAAACCTTAAACCAGTTACTCAAGGACCAGTTAAAGCACATTGCTATTTTACTATGCTTTTCATTTGCACCATGAAATCAGGCCCTCGTTGTGGCAAAGGTCCCAACTTGGAGCAAGCATTACCCTTCTCACTGTGTAAAAGACTTTAGTGCAAGCATTACCCATCTCATTGTGAATAACGCGATTATGTTATTTACTGAAGGATAATAACAAGTCTATGCGATATAACATCCCTTTTTTAACCAAAAAAAGGTAAAAAAGTGACAAAAACTATGGGTTAGAGGGAGTTGAAGATTATGGTAAAAATTGTGAAAGAAAGAATAGCACTCTAGTCACATCACCTTGACAATTTTCAGCAAAGCCGTTTGGTGACTCCTCAGAAGAGCGACAGTTTGCTCATACATCTCATGCAATAGCTTCTCCATCCTTTGTGCAATCTCATCATCCATATCAAAGTTGACCGGGCGTTCAATCAGGCCATAATCATCATAAAGCGATCCTTCAAAGTCCAAACGTGGACCCACAAATTTAACCTTCTTTCTCCAAGCAGGAGGTTCCCCATGTATGACCATTGGTTTCTCCAAGTTCCATCTGATTCCAGAGAGAAGAACCAATGTTAATGACGTTATAGATAGAAGCAGTTTACAGCTTTGCAGCAGTTTCCAAGGAAATTACATTGTTAAAATTTTACGTGCAAGCCATGATGCATCTGCAAGATATTGAAGGGATGCTTTCGATGTGTCCTTGCCATAGAGTACCTCTTCTGCAGCCCTACCTCCAAGTAAAACCTTCATATATTATGTACATATATGAATAACATAGCAGTAAAGGGTACAAACGGCACAAAAGTTGAAATGAAGTGTGAACCTGAAGACGATGCAGCAATTGTGGTCTGCGCTCAAACACACATGATTCATCATCAAGTCTATGAAATACGAGTTGTGATAGTGTCTGCAGAAAATTGTGGATTTTCAAGATTTCATCAATGCAAACAGAACCAAGCCACAGAGGTGCAGGAAAAGATATACAGACAGCCACACAGTAAACAAAACAAATGAAACACAGCATAAGAGCTTTCCTCTGATCATTTGTTACTTCAAATAAGCAAAAAGACAATGTAATGCTGAACCCTACAGTGAGGTCCACATTCAAGTGTGAATCCCAAAAATATATCATTTGCTAATTGGCAGAGGAATGAGGTTCAGATTCATAGAGGATGACATTCTCAAAATAAATGCACCAACAACACCAGACAGGTCTTTCAGCAAAAAAGGAGTATTATGTAAGATGATGGACCTGGCCTCGAGGAGAAATTGAAATGCGGTCACAGCGTTCAACTTCTGCGTTTTCATACCGCCTAAGCAGATGAGAAGTCATAGCAACTCCCACTTCAGTTGTTGCTCTACGACATTGTCCCTGGTGGCCCAACTTTATACCAACACGTTTAGGTCCTACTGTTAGTCGGTCAACTGCATCATCCATATCTGACGGAAGAATTGATGAATGGCCTTTACGGACAGCTACCAGGGCAGCCTCTTGGACTAGTTGTGCCAATTTTGCTCCCGTCCATTCTGATTTTCAGTCTCATGAACTCAGACAAGAAATAGAAACTTAGGGTACAAATGACAGTTGAATACTCACCAGGTAGGTTGTTAGCGTAGGAGGACAAATCAACAGAGTCTGAAATCTTCACTTTACTGGCATGAATTTTCAAAATTCCCGATCTACCTTTGGCATTTGGAGGGCGAATTCTTATCTGTAAACAATGTGAATTTATAGCCATTGTCAGTTTGAAAGATTAAATGGTAGGAAGGGAACTTGAAAAGCAGCAAGACCCAAATACAGAAAAAATGAGTAAATCAAACAACATGACCTAGCCACCCCCCCCCCCCCCCCCCACTCCAAAAAAAAAAAAAACATAACCATCATAACACATGATGATGTAACTAATAAGAAACAACAAAACATCTGTGAGGTGGAGTGCTAAGGAGCTCCTCTTTTAAGCAAGGTTTCGGGTTCGAGTCTTGTGAATGAGAAACTGTCTTTGGGAGAGCTTCCCCCCCGAAAGGGGTCCAACAAGGCTCAACTGTGGAGTAGTCGGAGCCCAATGTGGCTACCGGCTACCAGGTGGTCTTGAACGCCCAAAAAAAAAAAACAACCAAGAAACATGATTCCTCTCTTATAGATTCTTAGCAAATCAGTGTTTCATTTCTGATCAACCGCCAGAAATTCCCTCCATCCTATACTAAACCTTTCAAAATGCACAGAGCCCAAGGAATGTTTCCTCTTTTGATGTTTTTTCCCCACATTACCTTCCACATAGGTTGATAACAAGGTTAAAGGGTGGTAAATTTAAGGGTATTTGAAAGTATATATTTTTCACCTTTTAAGGAGCCATAAATTCGGAACAACCTGAAAATGGGAATGAAAGGCAAATAATATGGGACTTGCAGAATAAATTCAGCGACAAACCTTGCGGTCAAAACGGCCTGGCCGAAGAAGTGCAGGATCTAATAAATCCTTGCGATTTGTAGCAGCTAGAAATATAACACCTTTGCCTGTGTCAAACCCATCAAGCTCTATCAAGAGCTGATTCAACGTAGTTTCTCTCTCTTGAGTGGCTGCATTATACAGGTGCTCAGTAGATTCCTGGTAAATCCCCTGACGCCTAACCATCAAGCACACACCAAATTATTCAACATTTCAGTTTTATGTGGGCAAGAAAGCTGCACAAAAGTTCACAAAAACATTATACCTGGTTGCCAAAGCATCAATTTCATCAATAAATATGACTGACGGTTTGTTCACCTGTTATGAAGAAATGAATCTCATGATAAAAGACAGAGTAAAAAGTAATAAGAAAGATAATAGTTATAACAGTGATACTAGTAATTACTAGTATTAAAAAGTATTAGTCAATAAAAAGAAAATCTGATCCACAAAAATAAATGTATTACAAAAGCAACCAATTTTAATTACCTTGGCCCTCTTAAATAAATCTCTGATACGAGCTGAACCAACACCAACCAGAACTTCCACAAATTCTGAACCAGCCATCTGATAGAATGGAACACCTGCTTCACCAGCTATAGCCTTGGCTACTAGTGTCTGCAAATTAGTGCACATTATGTTTTCAGTAAGAAAATTGATTCCTTTCATTGAAACGTTTTTTGTAAAACTAACCTTGCCACATCCAGGAGGACCTTCCAAAAGAACTCCATGCGGAGGCTTTATTCCCATTTTATCAAACAGCTCTGGATTTTTCAAGTATCTCACCAACTAAGCATAGATAAGAAGAGGAATTAACATAACAGTGTACATAAAACATTAGAAAAAGAGAAAACCATGTGCAAATCATTTAATATGACAATTTAATTTTAGAGAAAACAGTTTCAGCATACTGACATGGAACCAAAAGTCAAAGTGCAAAGAAGAACATGATGATATAAAGTAAGGGAATCAGGCTGTTGGAGCTTTGGTTCCGTTTTAAAGTGTCACAGGCAGTTGGCCTGGGGTCCAATCTGGTCACACCAGCCCCAGTTGGAACATTAATTTTCTTTTTTCTAAAAAGAAAAAAAGAAAATTGAAACGAAGGCCTTAGAAGGATGAGCAAAAAGAAATGTGTAGTAACTTTGAACATGAGAAAATCAATACCTCTTGAAGTTCCTCAACTGCTTCATCTATGCCAGCAATGTCAGTAAATTTTACTCCAGTTGCACCCTGAAAAACAGAATGCATGAGCAGTGCAAGAATCTGATGGATTTCTATAATAAAAGATACAGCTCAAAAGTAACTAACATCAACACGAGCTTCTGCTTTAGATTGAGAAAAATCAATGCCTTGCCAGAGGTCCTGTAGATGCCCAAGCAGAATAAGGTCAACTTTCTTGTAATTTAATTAACTAGAAAATAGTAATTAACAATCTCTAAGATTTGTAAAATAAGTACCCATTTCCTGAAGTTCTTAGGTCTTCTTGAGATAGTGAAACGAATAAGAACAACCATAGTTACCAGCACAAGGAGCATGGGTGTCAGCATCTGCATACTTGCGGAGATGCCACCCAAAGAGTGATATTCTAAGAAATTAGTGAATACCCCTCCATCACCAAAAAAATCAATCATATTGTCCCAAACTCTCTCTAAGATACTGGAAATCATTCCCAGGAAAATTTTAGTAAATGGTTTGCATATAGGCCATACAACATATACAGTAGCAACAAAGATGAAACTGGTAATGGCAAATATGGCCGAGGCAACAAAGCCTCCTATAACAGCTGCTGCAGCTGCCATGCCAGCTGTCACCATTCCGAGTTCTACCATCACTCTGCTGGATATGGAAGATGCAACTGGATAAGGATGCTCCGGTACTTTTCCCACCCAGGACTGCAGCTGAAGTTCAAATAGCACAAGTGAGAGGAAAACAAAAGTTAAATATAAGCTTATTATCACTACTTAATGATATCAAATTATTCAGCTAGCCTATATCCCAATACGTAGAAGTCAATGGACAACATGAAGTTTTGGTGCCACATTTTGATGAAGATGATGATGACAGGTAATTTCCCATAAATTTTAGCAAATTATTATCAAGGGATGCAGGTCTATTCCCAGCAGAATTTGCAGTTTCATGTGTTAATATCTGTTTCCTATTCGTCTAATAGACATAGACCATTACCAAATCTGTCAAGGTCCAAAGACATATAGAACAGAAAGAAATAAATATCCTCCGGATCTGAAAAGGAAACATCCACACACATATTCTCCAACATGATATAAATTACAATTAGCCAATCTTTAGATAAGTTCCACAAGGGATTACCACCATGCGCCTCTCAATTTCATATCGTGGCCCTGTGTACTCTTCCAGGATATCTTGAGCTTCAGTCTCATTTAGCCTCATTGCCCTGCAATGAATTTCCTTGTAACACAGCAAATCAACAACTCACAAACAGAAATAAATAAATCTCCAAACAACTTGGGTAAACATTAAGGTTCACCATTTGGTCCTCTGCAATCTCTTATCACCAGGAATGTCCTTCAAATCCACAACAAAGTCCCTAAGCCCGCCACCATAAGAGGCACCCTTGTCCTCCTTAAACGTTAACAGTTTGACCTTATCGCTCATCAAGGCTTTCCTGAATTCCTCCACACTCATTTTGGGTAATTCTTCCACGTGCTTCTCGAATTGCTCTTCCTCCGACAACTCCTTGCCAAATACCTGCTCAGGCACGTAAAGCTTGCCCCTATACTCCCTCAAAATATCTTTCAAGTACACATCGCCACTCTCTCTTTCATGCTCATTGTATTCAGTTCCAGGCTTAGCCATTAGCTTATTCATTAAGAGGTCGATTAGACCCCCATCCGCAGCCTTGGTCAAGTCTTGCTTCTCCTTCAAACTATACAGCCTGTTACCGATCAGATACTTGGATTCGACCTGGCACGGGTTTTCCCGCAAAACCCTCGTCACAAAATCGTCGCCTCCAGCTCTGCTGCTCGCACTGGAGTTTAATTCGCACAAGACGGTGAAAGACCGGCGAAGATGTGGAGCCGTCGACTTCAATTTAAAGGCTTTCGCTACTCGAGGGATTGGTTTTGTGCTCTTGCTGTCGGATTTCGTAAAATGAAGTCTCACTGAAAGGAGGCTGTCGAATGAAGCCATTTGCGCCCAGAAAATGAAACATGAAGCGAACTAGAATCGTCCCCGCCCTGCCATGGAATTGTGGTTCTTGCTTGAATGGTTTAGCCCGCAGAAGTTAATGTTATTCAGCTTATCCGGATCCAAACGCGATTCGTGTTAATGGTCCTTAGCTCCGGTTTTCCTTTTTAACCAAAAAGATACTCCCTCCGTCCCGATTTCTTTGATCCATTTGACTTTTTGGGCTAGTTTGACTTGAATTTTTTTATATTATTGTTTGTTAAAAAAAATTAAAAAATATATATTTAGAAATTATAGGTCTTGATTTATCATTTACACATAAAATTTTTTCATTTATATGCTAAAATGTCTAAAATAAAAAATCATAGATTAATTACTAAAACATGAATGGTGCAAAGAATTTGGGACGGAGGGAGTACTACATTTGACATCGAGTGACGGACCATACAAATATACGTACTTATTTGATTAAGCTTTCGCAAAACCAATTATACCCTTTTTCTTACATCTCTATGTGTGTCGTAATTAAAATCAAATTCATTATATGCTCGTTTATATTTTCATTCTAAAATTAAAATTTAAACTTTAGCCAGCGGGCAACCGAAGAAAAAAAAAACTTATTGAATGTAAGATAAATGGCAGACGACATGATAAAAAGGAAAATTATGATAATTAGTTTTTGTTTTTTTTGGCTGAAAATTTTTTCACAACTCCAAGACACATGGTATTACTATTATTATTGTTGTTATTGTTATTGTTATCATTTCCGAAACAGCCACGTTGTCATTTAAATGTTTGCGCACTCACATTTCTCGTGCATATATATGTTCGTAAGATTGAGAATCATGGTTGTTGCGTATTACAATAAAAGCATATAAAATATATAATTAGTATTTTTAAGAGTCTGCTCTTTTATTTCGATAAATTATGATATTGGCGCCAACTTTTGCAAGTCAAAGTATACCTCATTGTGATCCTAGCTTGATTTTCTATATTAGATTTTTTTACATTTTCCTTTACCCTGCTATTCAATAGGAACATGATTTCATCATAAAAAATGATTTTCACTCTATTTAAATAGACAAATAAATATATATAAATTTTTTGCCACAGCTTGGGTAGGTCAAATCTATACCATATCCCTTATATCCATATATATTTGCATTCTAATATATCCAATATATCCTTCATAGTATAAAATAAAAGTGAACATATCCAACTCTATGAACCCATTAAACTTGAGATATGTACAATTCATATACCGAATATATATAAAGTAAATATACAAAAAAAAGTGATAGATGTATATAAATAATTTAAAACATATGTATAAATGAGATCATAGATATATTACGGGGTTTAACATCTCATAAAAAACAGGTGTGAACATGTCAAATCCTATTTCTTGCCAATAGTGATGTAAACAAACAGAACGTTCGGTGAATCTTTCAGCAAAAGTTCGTTTATATTCGTTTATTTAGTTAAATGAGCAAATAAAAACAGATTTTTCTATTTAATTAGTTAAATGAACGAACACGAACAACGCCTCATTCATTCATTTACATTTAGCACCTTTTGCGCATTATCGCTGCATAGCCTCCAAACACCGTCACACTAACAAATCGCTAATCTCTAGACGCCATCATCACCACATCTCATCCTCTAGACACCTTTATCTTAACTTTCTATTTTGATTTTCCACCACCCATTAATTTAGAGGGAGACGAGCCAGTGGTTTATGACATTGATCCCACCACCACCGCCCTGACTCAACCCATGATTACCAACCACCGATGACAACCAAAAACAACAACGTAGGCGGGTGGCAGTGGAGAGGACCCCTGACAGTGGTAGCAAAGAGGATGATGCAATGGTGGCATGGTGCAATTGGGAGAAAAGGGAAATGGTGGGAATAAGTAAATTGAATTAAGGGTACAAGAATAATTTCAAGGGTATGACATATATAAGGTAGAGTATATTTTTTACCAATGCTTTCATTAATACTCAAAATACCTACATAGCTAATTTATTGACTATTGCATAATTAACTCTTTAAATTAAAAAGGCAATTGAATTGAAGCTAGATGTGTGTTTGAGAGAGAGAGAGACGCATGGTATGACAAACAGTGTTGTTAAATCAGGCCCAGCTAGGTCAATAGGATCGGTTTAACTGTAACTCAGGAGATATAATGGGTTGAGTGAAACCCTCAAAACCATTTAGCTCAAAACCCAGCCAAATCCAATTGACTCATTGATCAGTTTAACTCAGTCAACCTAGGTAAAACCAAAATTACTAGTTGGCTCAAAATTGCAAACTTAAAAAATAAAAATAAAAAAAACAAAAAAAAATCATGACTATGACTATATTGATGCTTTTATTTGTGCATGCTTTTGAAATATTAAAAATTTTAACTTTAAAATTTGAATAATTGACTATGCGCATTGTTGACACCCAATTTCGTCCGACGTTAAAAAAAAAAATTAATAATAATAATAATTTAGGATATGGGGGGGGGCATTTTATCTTATAGGATTAACTTTAAAATAATATAATATATATCTATATCTTTGTATAAAAAATCAAAATAAAAAATTTAATTATTAATTAATCAATTAGTTATTTTTTTTTTTAATTGATTAAAACTAAAACTAAAAAAATTCTTCCCCCTCCACATACGCGTTTTCTTCTCGGCTCAGCCTTCCCCAGAACAAAACAAAAAAAAAAAAAAAAAATCCACCTGCCCTGATTTTCTGGCTCCTGTCCCTTTCTCTCGAACCTTCAAGATATCTCTCTCTCTCGGCTTCTTTGGAGACTTCTCTCCTTCTTTAAGTCTCCCTCTCTCACGCTTATCTCGCCCGGTCCCTCACCACTAGAGAAGAGAGGCTCTCCCTCTCTCTTGGCTCAGGATTTTTTTCTTCTGTCTCCCTCCTCTCTGCTCCCACGTTCTTCTTTTTCATCTTCTTCTTCCCGCCGATCTCTCTCGCTTCTCCCTCATCTCTCCCTCCAACAGACTCTCACTGAGCTTCTCTCTCTCTTTGGCGCAGAGAGTTCTTCTTCACTCTCTCTCTCTCCCTCTCTGCTAGCCTCCCACTCCACAGCTCTCTCCCTGTTCCCGTCGCTCACCTCCGATCTCCCCTGCTGCCGTGCTCCCTCCACTCCGTGGACGCCTTCGCCCTCCTTCCCCACTCGCCCTCCGTTCAGCGCCGCGTCTGCCGCCCGCCTGCTGCTCTCACTCCACCGATCTCTCCCTGCTGCTCGCCTGCTGCCGTCGCGTCACCACCGGCTCTCCCCTTTCCCTCGCGTCGCGCCACCAGCCACCTGTTCCGTCATCAGCACCCCTTGACCCACGTCCCCACCACCCTCTGACGAGCAGCTGCCTGTCGTCAACGATTCCGCGCCATCTCGATGAAGAAGACGAAGACGCCCGACGCGTCTGTCGTTTCTTTTTCTGACCAAGTCAAAATTTTTTTGGGTAAAATTGCTTGTCTCGTCCTTAGTTCTCTTTGTTTTGTCTATTTAAATCACTAACTTTATTTTATTTACATATTAGTCACTAACAGTAAATTTTTTTAAATAATCATGTTCTTTTTTTAGGATATTTGTTCATGAATTTCAGTAAGCATGACTTTCATTTTGGTTCTTGTTATGTCGTTTACTTTCTTCTGCTACGACATTTTTTTTTTATTTTTTTTTCTATTTATTTATTTTTATGTATTTATTTTTTTTATTTTTAATTTTTATTTTTTTATTTTATTTTTTTTTTATTTTTTGGACTGTCTTTCTGATTACCCATAAAGGCTATCCCGAAGCTTTGCTGTTTTCTCATCAATTGAATGGCGAAGTAATCAATTTAATTAATGCGAAAGCTTGGCAATGTCTATTTGATAAAAAAAACTGCAACGCTGTCTAGGTGGTTCCTTTAAAGAATCAATCTATCAATTAACTAAGCTTTAATGTCAAATGGTTGGTGATGTCCCTTTTTTTAGATTTAATATTTGTTTAGGGGATTGCTTTTGGAGCTTCATGGTCTCTCAATTTGCTGCTACTGTGAGATATAATCTCTAATATTTTACATTTAAAGCTACCCATATATGATTCAGGCATATGAACTGTAATGTCAATTCCTTTCCTATATTTTTTTTTTATTTTTTTTTATTTTATTTTTATTTTTATTTTTTATTTATTTATTTATTTTTAGATAGTTCATCTCAAAAAAAAAAAATTTTTTTTTTTCTCATTTTCACAAGCTTTAAAGATGTTGTGTCACATTGACATAATTGGTGAAGGTTGTCTTTCACCCTTCCCATATGTATACATGTTATATGATCCTTTGTCTTGAAAGTCTATATGCTATGGGTTATCTTGGAATTCTTTTTTTGTAAAATGTAAGTTGTGCCATTCATTGTGGGACAATTTTTTTAGAAGTCATTCTTTTTGGATCTAAGTAGTATAAAGTTTTATATTGCTGCTTCTTTTTTTTGTGAATAAATTGTTAGCTTGAATTGTAGAGCAGTCACCTGAAGATTGTCATGGGGATTTAAATAGTCAGAGTAATGGCACCTTAGTGAACCAATCCAGCCAGTAGAATCAATTGCATAAGCATTTGGAGAAAGAGAACAATAAATTTGCAAGACAGGCATCATTTAAACTCTTTTCGTACTGCAAAAGAGACAACAGTGAGCAGCATAAACATGATATTGTCTCTTTTGAAACAGGTAATATCACAATTGCCGAGCGTAGCAGTAAACGGCTCTGGTTGAGAATCTAAGTTTGCATGGATTATTTAATAGTTAATTAAATAACTAATAATAAATTAAATATAAAAATTAAATTCCATGTCCAAATAATCCGCCAGGATCCATGGCTTGGAAAATATTTTTTTAAATAAAGTATATAAATAAAGTATATAAAATAATTTTTTAAAATAAAGTATGTAAATAAATTTTTCTTTATTATTAAAAAATAAAAACTTTGAGCTAATATTTTACTTATCTCTTTATCCAGCAACATATTACTTATTTATTTTAAAATAATAAAATATAACTTTTTAATTTCTTTATAAAAAGAATAAAAGAGTAAAAATTTTTGGGCTAATATTTACTTATTTCTTTATCCAATAATATTTTTATTTTGGGCTAAATAATTAATTTTTGATTCGCCTTTTATCAAAATGAAATATAAATTTTTGTTTCTTTATTAAATAAATAAAATTTTGATTAAATAATTACTTTTTGGTTATCCTTTTTATCAAATAAATAGAATAAACAAATAAAAAGAATAAAAAGAACAAAAGAAAAGAAATAAAAAAATATAAAAGAAAAGAAATAAAAATATAAATTTTTTTTAAACAATAAAAATCATTAACAAATTTCATAAATAAAAAGACTTATAAATTAATAATTAAAATAATAATTAATCTCATTAAATAATTAACAAACAAATTAAATTAATTTCCATATCCGGATGATCCGCCAGGATCCACGGTTTGGAAAGTTTCAACTTTTTAATTAAATAAATTAAATATAAAGATAAAATCCATATTCATAATATGGATAAAATTGTTTAAAATTTCATCAAATTCCGTGTCCAAATGACTCGGCAGAGTCCATGGTTCGGAATCAAATCTTCCGTGTCCAAATGACTCGGCAGAGTCCATGGTTCGGAAGTATAAAATTCTATACAAATTAATTACCAAAAAATCCACATCCGATTAATTCAGTTAAAAATTCTAGATTGAAAATTAACTGAAATTTATTTAAAAGCAAAGCAAAAAAAAATTAAAATCAACTAAGGTGCCAATTTTGGGCGCTATAACAATATTGTTTTAGCGTAACCGTACTCCCGATCCCCGAACTCTCGCAGACCAATTTTAAGGTATCCAATCGACCTAGGTAAACTGATTGGTGGCGACTCCCGAAAACTCGACGTTGCCACACGCATATTGAAATTAAGTATTAGTATTTTATTATGAAATATGAAATATTAAACTGTTATTATATGATTTATAATTTGCAAAAAACATGGAAATAGGCTATATTTTGGATAGCAATAACATAACAAATTTAGCAGCCTGATTTGCATTATAGTTAGTCCATCCAGTTAAACTAGTCAAATTAGTTGACCCACCCACCCAGCCATCACTCCGAATTATTCTCCAAATTGAGTCTGACAACATTGATAGCGCGGACATGGCCCCTTCCCCAAAGTACTGATGCACAGTGGGCCGACCCGGCTTAGGATCGGACCAAACCGACAGGGCCCGGTCCTCTGTTTTTTGGGCCCGGGCACAACCCGGGTTAAGGCGTGTTGGGCACGACCCAGTCTTAGGCTAAGATGGGCAGAATTCGATCCTAGGCCAGCAATTTTTATTTTTAATTTTAATTTTAATTTTTAATTTCAATTTCAATTTTATTTTTAATTTTTAATTTCATTTTATATTTTTTAAAAATGATTTTAAAACAAAATTTTTTAAAACTACTTATTTTAGGAGTAAAACACAAGTACCGGTGTGAAATTTTATTAATTTTAAAGCCAAACGGCACTTACTTAACATGAAACGGGCTTTACATAAGTCAATAGCAAAACGTTCCATAAAAGTAAATGCAAAAAAAAAGCTACGATTTATGCTAAACAGCAAAATCAGATCAAATACAAAGTAAAAAAATAATAAGCAAGCTGAAGATTTAAGCATCTATCTCATCGGGGTTTTCCTAATTAGAACTCTTGTGGTCTTGTAATCTTAAAGCTGCAATACCCCAATCACAGTTACATATACAAACTTCAACTATATTTGCTGATAACCTTGTGCGTTTCTCTAAAATTACACATTTCCCAGCACTGAAAGCGGACTTAAATGCAACGATTGAGATGGGAACAACTAGAACTTATTTGGCAAGTATGGAGAGTATTGAAAATTTGTTGCTTCTTGTTTTCCATCATTCTAGAATGTCGATCTCACTATTCTCCCAAATCAAGTTGAGGTATACGTTCACTTCATTAAGGCCGGATGCTGCCGCACGAGGCCGTTTGAGGAGTTATTCCTCCGAATTGAATGATGATGAGCCCGACAATGATGAACACCCGATGGTAGATGAAGTAGTGTTCGCAACCTTATCCTTATGCCGGTCGGCATAAATTTTAAATAACTCTTACAAGTGCTCATCAATAGTGGCAATTATAGCATGAACAGAAATATGTGCCATTTATAAGAAACTATAATAACCCTCAAGTAGCCATTGTGTACCTGTGATTCTAACGGTCGGGTCTAGTGCAGATGCAAGTAAATAGATTGGGAGTATAGTATTGAAATATAAAATCTATTTGTCTTTTATGGCCTTAATTGTGTCTTTTAAGAACTCGTCATCTTTGTATTGGTTAAAAACTGATGCAATGTTGACTATATGCATTAAAACTTTGTACAATGTGGGATAGTATACACTGGAGCAAAAAACAGTGGCATCATAAAAATATCGTAGCACAACAGCCAATTTTGACAGTTTATCCCACATCTCGTGTTTCAAAATTATTTTCTTTTCTTTGACATTTATAAAACATGTCATGTGTGCAACAAATGACATCGCATCCATCAACATCTCGTAAGTCGAGTTCCATCGGGTATGGCACTCAAGTTTAAAACGTTTCCAACTAAAATGGAGACCATTTTCCAAACAATATTACTTAAACTCTTTGAAAACTTTGGTTCTTGACTTAAAATAATAAATTGCCCATCTAATTGGAGTAATTTCAATATTCAAAACTTGAAGACCTTTTTGGACAGCTAAGTTTAAAATATGATATACACATCTAATATGAAAAAATGAAGCATCACGAACAGGTTCTAGTGATTCCTTCAATGTCTCAGCCGCGACATCGTTGTTTGATGCATTATCAAATGTTATGCTAAAAACCTTGTCATGACAAAAAAAATCTTTTAAACTTTCTGAAATAACTTGGAATATATTCCAACCAGTATGATCGACCTCCATCCACTTAAATGCAATGATACATTTTTGAACAACCCAACTATCATCAATTCAATGTGCAGTTATACAATAATAATCTCATCCTAGTGGTGAAGTCCACATGTCACTAGTAAATGAGATATAATGATTAAAAGCGGAGAAGTATGCTTGTAAGTTTGATTTACCAGCTTCATAAATTTTAAATGTCTCCCTCCTAACAGTAGTTTTAGATATTCTTTTAAAAGCAGGGTTTAATTGTGATTTAATCCATTTTTCCATGTGCCTATACTCCGATTGTGTAAATGGTTTTTCAGTTAACATCATCCATTCTACCATGCCTTCTCTACAATCTTTTTTATTAAATCTAAAAATAACTGATCCGTCGGCAGGACTTGTAAGCTGTGTCTGATCGCTGGTACTAGCAGCTGCATCTAAACATAAATTCAGATGCTTATGTTCCATGTGACGTTTCAGTGTTCCTGTGCCAGAGTTCTTCTTCTGCGCGAGCTTTATCTTGCAATGTTTGCAATTTGCAAACCTCACATCGTTTCCATGAGCATCCTTATGAAAAACTTGGTCAAAATGCTCCCAAACCCATGCGGTGCGTGTTACCACTCTAAGAGTTTAAATGCGGTGACAATATCAATGTTTCAACCTCCCAGGAGCTATGCATGTTCTGTAGGCCATCAAAACAATGCTCACTATATTACCCAAGTGACCCTCTTGGTCTTTATGCAAATATATGTATATTGGTCAAACCATAATACACATATTTACATTTATGCACACTATGGCAGCTAAGAAGAAAAACACTAACACAATTCTTAGTCTTGGCTTCCACACATTAAGCAATCTTGTAAAGTTTTTAGTGACCAGCCACCACACCTGTAACTTCCACTAATAAACTGTATCATTCTAGCCATATAACCCCCTGTTTTCTTTGCTCCATTATCAAGTAGAGACTTAGAGCAAACCAAGAAATTTTGTTTTACATCAATAGCCCACCTATGGACCAAGTTATGGATTTTTGAAGTTGGTTACAAAATTCTGACCAAATGAACAGTAAATCAGCCAACTTTACAACGTCATATCTTTAGCTACAGGGCTCTAAATCCAGAAATTTCAAATTTCAATTCAACCTCTGGATGTTTTCTAGATGTGGTCACAATTTCATATCAAGATTGATTCTACACAGGGAGATATTAAATTGTATGTGCAGAGTCGAAATTCTGGTCACCTTATGACCATTTTGCCCATACAAAATTTCTTAAAATGTATTCACTTCATTTCCTGATACAAAACCAATATAGGCAGTTCCATATATGCCTTATCCACATGGGAAACCATTTCCCTGAATTTAGAATCTTTCCAACCCTTATTCATAAAAATTCCATCAAAACAGCCCATAAACACCATGTGGACAGCATTGTGCATACACTCCAAACTACACTCCAATGATTCATATATCCTTCTCACACTACATACACACCATACCCAGTTCATTTACATGCATTCATGCACTACATACATGCCAATAACTTAGTTAATATGTACACTAAGCTTCTTGGAGAGCTCCACAAAGCACTAAGCACTCCAGAAACTTGAAGGGACCAGCTGCTGCGTAGGGCAGAAAGTACCATTACTAAAAATAGCTACTGTGCTCCAAAAATCATGAAACTTTCCAGTTTATCACTACACATATGGAAGTTAATATACCTGAAATTTCACAGAGAAATTCAAACGAAAACTATTGATCTAAATGTTCTCTTTCAGGTACTCCTGAAATGGACAGAAATGGGGTAAGTTTCTTAAATGAAACTTAGTAAGGGCTTATCAATAAAATCTTCAAACTCCCGCCATATACCTGAAATCCAAAGACACTAAAACACAAAAATACAGTACAAACACACAAATATACACATCCAAATGCACAAACAAACACAGCAACAAACATATGAAATGCTGGCAGCAATAACACATTAGGATTAGTCCATAATCATTCAATTAAACATTAAGAACTCACTATGGCAACCCTCCTCAAGCTATTGCCTGGTCTTAGGAGGTCATTAGGTCTTAGTTAGTACTAACTTGGGCTCTAGAAACCCTGAATTTCACTGCCATAACAGAGCACCAAAGCTATAGGGTTAAAACCCTTGGTGCAATTTCCCCCTTAACCTAAACTTGGTTCATCAAGCTCTTGGCTCTCTTCCAAGCTTAAGGTCTTAGGTTCATGGATGTTTGGGCATCTGTATTGAACAATAAACAACCATGAAACCCAGATAAAACCCTTACCTTTTGCTGGAAATCCAATAAATCCTTTGTAAACCCAAAAACTAGGGGTTATTGCCTTCCTTGATGCTTCGGTTGTTTTCTCTTTCTTTCTCTTGATTATTTGCAGTAAGATGGCTATGGTGGATGGTGGAAGAGGTTAAGGAAGAGTTCTTAGCTGCTGGAAACCAAAATTTAGGAAAGATGCCAATGAAATGAAGATTTTTTTAGCTTTATTTCCTTATTTATCTTTAGTAATGGCATATTTGCAAATTTTGCAAACTTTAAGCCACACTTGGTCAATGTTTTTGCCAGCCATTTGGGATAAGAAAATGACATATTTTGGCATCTTCTAACCTTGGTCAAAAGTCATTTTCACCTTTAGAAAAATCTAGGACACCTAAGCACCTTAGTTGTCATTATGCCATAAATGGCAAACTTTACCTCTTTGAGCACTTTGGTCCCCAAAAATATATTTAATTCCTTCCATGTTCTTTCTTCATAATTCCATCCATATCCTTTCTTCATAATTCCATCCATGTCCTTTCCATAGCCATATTTACAAATTTGTGCAATTGAGTACCCAATCTTTGTAACCTTACAATTTAGTCCATAGGTTACTTGAAAATCAGGCAATATAATAATGCTTTCTTAAGGACCAAGCTATCATTGTTTTTGTCACTTAAGGGAGTATATATTGAATACTTTACACTTCACAATTCATACACTATGGTGAAAATTAAAGCATATAAGTTTAAGTCCTTATGCTATAATTTTCCCATTTTGTGAAGGTGGTAACAGTGCGCCTCGACGTCTTACCTTGTAGTGGAAGTTCGGGTTGATGGCTTGTCAAGGTCTATTGAGAACCATCTCCTCCACCAACATTCTCTGATTCCATTGGCTCCACCTCCTCAACGTTATCATCGGAAAGTTGATCGTTGAGCCTCAAGTCGTATTGACTCATATCGAATTACTCATAATCGTCAGTTTGTTGGATATGAGCCCCATGGGTCACTGGTCGGGAAAGGCCACGAAAAAAAGACCTCAAATTGCTGCAGGATGAAGAGCTTGAGACCTTTTCCTTTCTTTTTGATGCCATTTGTGTGAGAATAAATTAAGAAGATCACGAGTTTTGAAAGTAATTAAGGAATGATTAAGAAAAAATGAAGAAAATAAGATTGAGAGCTTCAAAGAAATGAGAGAATGTATTAGTAGAGAATGAGAAATTGCTAAGATTGGTGTGAAGAAATGTCAAAAATGGTCTCACTATTTATAGGGAAATGCTTTTTTTTTTTTTTTTTTGCTAAAAAGCTCTTAGAATATAATTGTTGTGGAGGACAAAAAAGTAATTCTGGGGGTAAAAAAAAGTCTACAGGCCGTTACAGCGACCAATTGTGTCATTTTCCCTTTTTTTTTTTAAATTCTGGAGCTATTGGAGGCTGCCAACCGTTGCTTCAAGCGTGCCAGTCTCTGTGCCAGGCCCAAATTCCCCTTGGGCCGTGCCGAGCCCACTTCTCTCCCTCTTCTCCTTCAAGCCCATAACTACCCCTCCATTGGCCGAATTTAACACGGGCCAGTGTCGAGCCAGGTTTGACCGGTCCTAGGCTGGTCTTGACCCAGCCTACTGTGCATCTCTACCCAAAGTCCATATTATATCATTGGTACATAGACAAACTTTTAGAGCTTGTGCAATAAATTCATTACCTTCAACCGGGAAGAACAGAAATTCGTGTAACAAATCCGCCTAGTTGGATTAAAGACTAGCTATCAATCAAGAAATCACAATGTCTCCAATACAACCGTTGCACAGAGAACACCTAGAAACGCATGTGAAAATTATACTCGCTCCTGAAACAAAAAATAAAGAAAACTATACAAAATTATTATACTAGAAAACTATACACAATTACTATACTCTATTAGTTGATAACCATAGCTGACATGCAGAAAAGTCCAGCAAATAATTTTCTTGAAGTAGAGAATATGCAGAACAAATTTATACTCCCACCTATCGTCTCTGGCATGAGAAATAAGATATGCGCTTCAGGGGACATTATCCTGAGCCACAACGACAAATGATCACCCAGAGGGGAGCTCAATCGACAATTCTGTTGTTAGTTATTATTTCAGATGCTTATGTTCGCCGAGTTTCAGTACCATTTGCCTTGAACTGTGATAGTTTTCCAGGCACAGTAAAAACTTGCAACCATCAGGAAGGATCAGTCTCGAGTCTTCTCCTTTTGCTGGGCTGCCTCCAAGTACTGCTCTGCGAGCTTCTTCACCTTTTCACCTTCCTTGATCAGGAAATTTGCGTTTTTGGCATTTGAATGGTATTTCATCACCTTATCGGTTGTTTTCGATACTGCCCACCTGTACTGCTCAGCCGTGATTACTCCACTCTTGAATAGAGGCCTGATATGCTCTTTAATGTAGGACTCGACCTGTACAGCACAACAAAGAATTAATCAGCGACCATGAAGATGTAAACAAATACACGAGAATTTTCCATTTCCAAATAAATATTCTCATATCAGTGCTGCAAGCATTTACCACAGAAAGTGATACGACACTAGTATGTGAATTTTATCATAAATCTCACCTTCTTAGCTACAAAACTAGCATTCTCAGACTGCTTGTCAGCCTCACAGTTAGGTTTATCCTTTTCAGTATTTACCGCCCTGATTTCATTTCGAGAATCAGATGCATTAGCAGTTGCATGTGAGGCATGTTTGTTTCTCTCATCATTAATTTTGTCTTCAGATGCAACTGCTTCAATTTTCTCATATGGTTTTTGTATTGCCTCAGGAAATTTGTTTACAAAAGGCTCTTTATCTGGTCCATATAACTCCTCACACTCTGCAAGTGAGATCTCTTCACCTCCTGGACCTGGTACACATTCCTGAAGAATGCCATCGCTTTGACCCTCCATAATCATGTTTGAGTCTTTAACCAACGCCTTAGCAGGACTATCTACTACAGGGCAATCATCAGTGGAGACTCCATTTCCTGACTTCCCATGACCTTCTAAATCTACAGCACTGCTTGATCTTTCACTCGCAAGAGTAGAAAGGAATACCTTCATCTTCGATAAATTTTCTTCTAGTTGTAGCTTCGAGGCTTTCTCAACACTGACACAAATATAATCTTCATCTTCCAGATCATATTCAAAATCTCCATACACATCCACTTCCAGATGAGAATCCATTTCAAATACATCATCAAATTCTTCCTCCTTGTTCTTGGTTGAGAGACCATCAATGTCACCAGACATTTCTGCCTTATCACTAGGATCGCCTTCTCCACCAGGATTTCCAGCTTCATGACTTGGACTAGTTGGAGGAGAATCAGACAAAAGCCCTGCATTTCTTAAAGCGTCTACAACTTCAGGGTCTGTTGAACAATTGTTGCTGCCTTTTTCCTGTGTATCAGTAATTGAGGGGGGCAATGCTTCTGATCCCCTGGATCTGACAAACCTGGCATCATCTGAGTGGTGCAATATCTCTTGGGAACACAGGTTTAAATATACCACCTTGCTGTTTGACCGATCAGCAACATCTTTCTCAATGTTAATTGCATCAGCAACAGCCAACTCCGTTTCAGCTGTTCGGTGAATGATGGGCAAATTTACTTTCCTTAAGAAGTGCTCTGCTAGGCGGTAGAGCTGTGCCTGAGAAAATTATTTTTCACAAGTAACATGTATTGCATACTGGTTAATGCAACTTTTTTAGCACGTGTTATGGGTAAATATTTTTATCATGTGCCATCAAAAGATAGCAGAAGTTATATCATCTACAGATGGGGCAAATAGCAGCTCCAGGTGCCATAAGGCAAGGTTGTTGTGTACCTGTCTAACAGATGCAGGGATCTTATTATGACGACAAGGAGCCAATGATGGTCTCATGTCTACTGGTAGTTGAGCCTGCTTGGAACAATAAAAAATAAAAAGAAAAACAAAACAAAAAAAGATTCGCAGTCAGAAGAAAAGGACTAGGTCATTATGACAGGTTTAAAAACTTTTTTCATTAGAAATCACATACCAGCAAGGGATAGTTTCCCTTAAGAATGACATTGTCCATTTCACTTGCTCCAACTTTATTTTCAGCAGCTTTTCTCCTTGAGAGCACCTCCAGGGCCAATTTTCTTTTATCGATCTTAGGATCAGATGCCAAAACTACTTCTGTCTTTGCACCAGACTTCAAAGTGACTTCTTTCTCCGAATTGATGTTTGAAGCAGCAGATAAGGAAGCTAGAGATCTCTTTGCCCCTTTACTGGAATGGAATCTAGTTGAAGCAGCAATAGATTTTGGGTCTGGAATACCAGTTTTCCTGCCTTTTGAATCAGCTGATGGCATCCCTGTCTTGGGTTGATCATCACACATTGATGTGTTATTTCCACTGAGACCCAATGCTGGGTTTGAAGATTCCCCCACTGAAATTGATTGTTGTTTATTTTGTTCAGAACTACAGGGAGAATTAAGATGCAACAGAGGCTTTATATCATCTTTTCGTGGGAAAACAGATGTATCTGCTAGATACAGTCTGGCAAGAATGGGATTGGGGGCTTGGGAGTCAGAAGTTGGCTCATTCTTTGAGCCACCTTGAAATGAGCCACCTTGATTTTTCCTAAGCACATCAAGAACTGACTTCAGAGTCTCGATCTTTTCAGGCTTTGAAGCTCTCATGCAGCGGTACTTCCAAAATTCAACTTCACAGTCTCGGTCCCATGCACGTCTCCGTCTTCCGTTTGTATCTCCATATATTTTTTTGGTGAGGTTTTCACGTACTTTACCCTTCTGCATCATGTTTTTCTTCATTTTCACAGCCAAAGCAGATGGCTTGAAATAATCAGGTTTTGGTCCTGCTATAGCAGCCCTAAAAGCAGCAAGAAGTTTAGGATCAAAAAGGTTTTCTCCAACATCTTTTGATGATCGGTTATGGACAGCTTCCCTGATCTCTTTTCTTAAATTTTGCACAACGATGGATGAGTCTTTATCCTCTGAAGATCTTCTCATAATTTTCTTAACCCTCAAGCCTGCTGCATTTTCCTTGTCCTTAAGGGATGTATTAGCATGATTGGACTTTGTTAGGTCCTTGGAAGTCCTACTGCTACTTCCCTTAACGATTGCCATTATATCACAGATGTGCTCGTTATTCGTACTATTTCTAACCTTACTATCATTGGACAGCTTTGGTGTAGGGCGTCTAGGATTATCATCAGTTGCAAATGCATGACTTTGGCCCTCAAAAGCCCTGTGGACTAATCCTTCAGCCCTTATCTTCTTTCGAGATCCCTGCTTGTCATCCTCACAAACGACATCATCTCTGATCAAACCACAAAAGGGATACACTCAAATCAAATGTTTGAATTCACTTAAGAATGAAAGGAGAAAAAAAAAAAGAAAAACATAGTGCACTAAAATATAGATTCAACACAAAAATAAATAAATAAATAAAAGACAGTCTACAGCCACTCAGAAGAACAAGATTATTCACCATGCAGAAAACACATCCTGAGGACGGGGTGGCTTTCGGTGGTGAGTGTGAGCAAAAGAAAAAAAGGAAAAATTTTGGGTAATAAATCTGGAGGTACTGTCCTCTTCCAAAAGAAAAAAAAATAAAGAAAAGGAAAATAAAGTCAAAATTTACAGCTCAAGTTATAGATTTTTTTCCCCTCAAATTTGTTGTGCTTACACCACCACGTCATATTTAAGACATGTTGACAACTACTTCCCATCTAGCAGACTCCAACTATTTTGTAGTAACACTTCATTGATTGATAGATTAAATAGTACTTATGTAGACAGTAATTTGAAGGTTAGCCATTATATTGTGGCCCTGCAGATACTATAGGATGAAACATAACTCTTGCATGGCATTAGCATATGTCTTAGACCATGAAGGCAGAATGTTATCCAAATTACATCTCTGTTTCCTTAAAAAAAAAAGCCTCAGCAGGTATGACCTTCATATCACAGTAATTGTATCAATCCTCAGATGCACTGACCAATATGTTTGCATTATCCAACCCTGAATTCTACATGTGAATGCAATAAAAAAATCAGGCGTGCTTCTTTCAAACTCAAGATTCAGTGCAGTGCCAACAGTAACAGGTGACCTATAGTCATATCAATGGTCCAAAAAATAAACTACAGTAACATCCTACAGCAGAAAAATATGGAGACATTGGGGGGGGGGGGGGGGGGGGGGTGTGGTAAGGGAGCAAACAATGTGATTATGGCTATCATTGAGAGAGGAAACTATTGGAAGAAAAGGAGAAAGTAACTGAAAAAGAACCTGAAATCTGCAGGGTCCCTTTTTACACCAACAATCCTGCTAGTACATGCAGAATCATCAGGTGGAATCCTCACAGCTGTAACACAATCAGTATGGCCACATGTCATGAAATAGCATATGTATACACATTCAAGATATTGAATGGACCACTGAGACACAGAAGTGCTCCATTTCGGAAGAGTGTTTGCAGTCAGCTTCTGCGACAAGCAGAAAACATAGAACGATACAAATGGATCATCTAATCCACTATGGCCTTCTAGAAATTGCTGACAGTTACCAAATGGACCTATACAGAAGGCTAGACTACAATGGAAACAAGACAAACAAATGGGAAAAATATGCTTTCAACAAGCTTTTGCTTACTGTGTGGGGAGAACTCTTCTGCATGATTATGGACCTGCAATCCTGGTTGCCCTTGATTTTTGTTTCCATCACCATTTACAATATCAACTAGAAGCAGAAAAGACATGATTAATGGTAATTGAAACACACCAAAAAAATGCATTCCATGTAAGACAATCAGTCATCTCAGCTAGTTACTGAGGACAAGGGGGGAGACAGAAAGTAACTCATGTCTACCAAAATTACCAGAAAGATTGTACCTATATTAGATTCAACACACATTGCATGGCCATGAATAGGAGATGCTTTTGTCAAATCCCCCACACTTGTAGCATTTACTGTGTCTACATGTTGGGACTTCAACTCAGTAAGTGTAAAAGAATTTGAAGTAAAAGCAGATGAATTTTGTGACAATGATAAGTCCAGCCGATTTTTATATGACAAGTTCTGTGTATTATTTGTGTCACCATTGGGAGGACTGCCTTCAGATTTAAATGGCACAATTTTCCCATCTTCATGAAGGTCAATTTTGGGCAAAAAATTCTCAGTTGGTTTTTCAGAGCCTTGATCTCCTTCAACAAGTGAAACAACTAGAGCTGTCTCTCCGTCATCCGCAACAGAAACAGTTAACTTCCTACAGAATGCAGCCTCCATTGAACATTTCTCATCATTAGTCACTTGATCCCACTGCTGGTTAGCTTTCTGCAGTGTAACCAAATCACATGGTGCTGGATTGACCGTAGATGCACATCTACAATGAAATTAACGGTAGAAGGAAGAGGAGATCAGAAAATAGCAAAGATATTGACAACCAAGATTCCCCATGAAGACTGAATTTATTGACAAAAAAAGAAACAGTATGAGTTGCTCTAATCTAAGGCACTTCAGCTAGACATCCCAAAGACACATCAACTGCATCAAACTTTGAAGTAACTAAAGTTATTGCAGCAAGTTCGAATTTTATTGCAGAACATACAACCTTATATCATAAATCAAACATTAAAAAAAAAGTACATGACTGCTGAGGCATCCAACTTAAGACCAACTGGCAATTGCTGGAGAGGCCTCACTACGTATAAAGCACTATTAAACCCCTTAGCTAGAACAAGTGGTATTACACCACTTAACATACCCTTCACAAGCAAGCTGATGGAACAACTGAAATAATCATATCAAATGGAATTTGACAACAACATAGCACAAATAACTGACAAACAGAGTAACAAAAAACCAGGGACCCTGATACCATATTTAAGCATACCATGTTAAGGCATACAATCAAAATTCAATGAAGAACCTTGGCCCTAATACCTGGGGCATATCCATGTATCCTCTGAGGTTCCCTCGAGATCAAAACCCACACAAAATGCATGATACCTGCAAAGATCACAACAGTGCTTCACCATATATTCACATATTTTGGGCATAAAAAGTGAGAAAGACAAGGAAAAGGGCAATGGTTTGACCAAAAAAAAAAAACTATGAAATTTCTTTAAAAAAAATCATAGACTCCACATTTATCTTCAGCGCCAATTATAGAGAACTTGAGTTCAATTTTATTTTCCCAAATAAATGGTTTTTTTGTTTCTTTTCCTTTTTTTTTTTTTGCAGGGGGGGCCCAGGGGGGGGGAGCAGGGGCAAGGGAGAATAGGGATATTAATCTTGGTTAAATCTCTTCATAAAATGGGGAGAATGGAAAAATCACTTCATCCATCTGCCTGTACACCACGTATGCTTTGTTTCAAGGGTAGATTTATTATACCATAGTTTCTTCTTTTGCTTCAATTTAGGCATATTTCTAATTTTGTTCCCTAGAAATAGTTCCTTCCTATTAGACGGAGGAATAATTTGCCCACATCATGATGGAAAATTTTAATGCTAAAACCTCTATAAGAAGATTGAAGTTCACCATTTATCGCAAGAATCGCAAGCAATTGATGTATCTAGATCAGCAACAGCTTCAATACTTGCTGGATAACTCCGGATTTTACAGCCATCTCCATCCAAACAGACAACTGCCTAAAATAGAGTTCTATGTAAGATTTAGATGGAAATTAAATTTGATAGGACAATAGAGATGCAGATAGCAGTTCAACATGCAGAATCCACCTTCAGGTGCAATTGATCCTAGAAGCCACAATGGCATCTTCAATTTTACCATGCTCTGTAATAACATCATTTCAATGAATTGCTACCCCATGATAGCAAACAAAGATCAACAATCTAAAAGCAATACTGAACATAAAACTGAAATTGAGCTTGACAAAAATAAAAATTAAAGCGAACTCCAGACAACCTTCAAAACATGGAAATAAAGAATCAAAGAACAAATCAACAAGACATGAAGCAAGCAGCAAAATTTTAAATTGCCACTGTCTTGATCATTGAATTCCTACTAATCAAGAAGAAGAGGGGAATAAAAGAAACAGCAACAAAGAAGGGACTGAAGAGTGAGGAAAGATAGGGAGGGGGACAAGGCAAGAGTGAGAGAGCAGAAGAAACAGAAAAGGAAGATTGCTTGACTCTCAGATCATGCCTATCAACTTTCCCCGGATTAAGAAAAGGTTATGGATCTCATAAAGGTATTCTTTGATTCTGTATATAGAAACTTTACATGTTCATCAATGTAGTATGACGGGAAGGAAAGGGTATTGCTTTTCTCCTCAATGCTCCAATCATCATCTCTGCATATACAAAAGGAACGAAACAGCATCAGTCTTAATTGTTCCCATTCACAATTCTCTGTTTCCCATATGCTATAGAAGCCTAATATCAATGCTATGTAGCAGCAAAATATTGCATCCCCAACTTGTACGCATATCATGAGTTGCTGCATACCTCAAATCTGGTGGAGACTAACTAAGTGCTAAATCTCTCCTTCAGATAGGATTTAAAAAGTTCATTATTTTTTTTAAAGGAAAAAAAATTTGAAACAAAAGGATAAAACAAAAGCATAAAATTCTCAAGGACTCATACCTGGAAATTAAGTCCTCATCAGTTTTCTTGCTCCCAATTGTATCATATACCTTGAATATCAACCACAGAATCATAAGCTTTTTACACAATGTCGACAACTTTACAAAAACAAAATGAAAGGCAACTACTGCCTTATGTTCCATACGGAAACATATGATATGAATGAGGAAAAGGAAAAACGCAAGCTTCCAAAATGCTGCATACTCACAGGAACGCATGTAATCAGCTGAAATTCACTTTGGCAAAGTGGGCAAAGGTTTGTGATAGTAGCCCAGTTGTCAATACATGCAAAACAAAACCTGTCATTCACAAAAGATTCCATGCCATCAATTGAACTGATAATAAGCCTGGCAAACTAATTTGACATATAAAAGAAACTTAAGCAACCCTACAATCATAATTTCAGCTTGAGTTCATTACAGATACTAAGCTGTAACAGAAAGAATTTTGAGAAAACTATTAGGTTATATATACCAATGCTGGCAGCAATCCAAAACGCCCCTGTCTATAATAACATCCATGCAAATTCCACATCTCTCGCCCTCCACGCTATCAAGCTCCTGTACAGTCCAAAAATTTATTTAGGTCAAAGTAAACATCTTCAAGTCACCATCCACATGTTCAACACAAAGAACAAAATCCTACGAAAGGAAAGGCATGGACTTAGCAGCGACAGGCAAGTACCCACTGCCCACTGTCCTACAGCTACACGGACATCCAAAAACCGGTATATATGATCAATATAACCAAGTACAAGAGCTTAGCAATTAATTCATACAAAAGCATAATTACAAAGTTAATTGCAATGACAAGTAAAGCGTACAGTAACATGATCGTCCACTTGAAAATTGGCCTCCTCCTCCTCCAATATTCCACTCGTGACCAAATCCACGTCCATTTCTCGGAAAAGGTGCCGAACTGTATTACTATAAGACGATTCAGAGTAATGATCAACGGAAGAAGTTTGATGTCGCGAGATTTCTCGATGTTGGGAAGGGGAAAGGAAAATTTCAGGAGCTTCGAAAGAAAATACTTTGTTAAAGAGACTAATATAGAGGAAATTACGATCACAGGCTGTGTTTCGAGTTTGGCCTGCTGCGTCTCCTCTCGTCTGGATCAGCACCAGAGGCGAGAAGCCGAAGACCAGGTTCGTGCAATCGCACTGGTGAAGCGAGTCGTGACTCGTTAAGCCATCGAAAAGACATTGCCAAAGTTAACAAAAATTATGCAATTATATAATAAAAAAAGACAAAAATAACAAAAAACCATTAATATTTTTTAGATAAACTCGAATTGGCCACTAATTTTTTTTCAAATAAATCAATAACTTTATTTAAACAATTGAATAAACCACGACTGTTGTTCAAATGGCCTAATTCACCCATTAGATATTAAAATTCAATGAAATTATTACAAAACTTCTCAACATCTTTACGAACTTTGATATAATTAATGCCTTTAGTTTAAAATAGTCTAAATATGCTATTTTCATTACCAAAACAAGAACTTTACTAATATTTTAATCAATATTTGAAACTTTGTTATCAATCATTCCATTTTTCATTAGATACACCACATCTCATATCAATAATAGCACTGAGTTTTGAGTAAGGAAAGGTTAACTTGAATTTGATGCTGTCTCCGTGGATAAAGACAATAACTGAGGATGATAATTTCTCTCGGTCTCAAGTAGCCAAAGTAATTCTATCATGAATATCATAACTTTATCTTATTTAAATATAATATATAAGATTTAACAAAAGACAAAAATAATGAAATAAACCACTAATGTTTCCGATTTTCTCTGTAAATGATGAAATAAACCTAAAATATTTCCAAGTCTATTTGCAAAATGCTAACACTAGTCTCAATAAAATGTTGAATAAAATATTAAATTAAACGGAGAATAGGCCATTTGATTCATTTAATAATATTAACAGTTTATTCGACCAAAAAACAAATGTAAGTGGCCTAATTGGGTTAACCCAAAAATTCTAGTAGTTTATATGATATTTTCTGTATTATAATAAATGAAATATCCCTTCTAAAAATAGAATATTTCAAGAAATTACTTTTAAATGACCAATTTAAGTTGACTCATTAATTTTAGTAATTTATTTAACTCGAAATATATTAGTAGCCAAGTCAGCTACACTAGAAACATTAATGGTTTATTTGTTATTTCTATCGATAAAGGATACCAATTCTCCGTAGAAAGCCAGTGACCCTTAAACTCTTTTTTTAGTCGGTAGAATTACCTCTTGAATTAGAACTCCTCCTATTCAACTTGCCAAAGTCATTACTCATTATATTAGCTCTTGAAAGCGCCTTTTTCCTATAGTTGCATGTCATCCTACCAAATATCATATATTCAAAACTACCAATTTCAGAGTCTACTTTCAGAAAGCACCTATTTTGCACTTATCTTCTAAATTATCTTTTCATAAAATTTGAATAAAAAATTGTTATCTCTTAGGTTAGGCTGACAAAAATCCAACAAACAAAAAAGTATGACATAGAATGCTATATTAGATTAATCAATGTTAAACATATTCTCATTAATTAACTAGGTAATGACCTCTTCCTTTTTTTTTTGTGATACTCTCACTTTTATAGGGCCTTAGCATGAGCTCCATTGACAGCTAGAAGATTCAACGAAAGGCTAATAAAGACTTGGGTATAGTGATTATTTGTTTATAAAATATATTCAGATTAATAGTGCTTGTTTTTATATATGGTGGTTATTTGTTCAAATTGTATGGCTACTGAAATTTTATATTTTGACAAACCTAAAAGGTATGTAAAAGATAATATTTATGATAAACAATTATATTAATATAATTCTTTCAAATTTTACTTATGTCACTGAGTCAAGTATCCATTTATAATGTTTTTCATAGTAACAACATGATTTAGTTAAAAGTAGTAATAATGAAACATGCTTAAAATTGTAGCTGCCCAAAAAGGATTTGTTCAGATGAAGAGTATTTGCTTCCCAAAAAATTCTTAAACATCTCAAAGATGAAAATAAAATGATTTTTTAAATATAAAAATGAATTTGTTTGATTGCAAACCATTAGGTTTAGTCATGTAATCATTTTTAAAAAAATAAAAGAAAAGAAAAAGCAAATCTTGTTATGTAATTACAATTGTATTGATATCTGTTTTTAAAAAGTGATTGGAAGTAGTTATTTTTATGTATATTTAGTTTTTCTGAATCTTCTACATGAATTGAAAGACAATATTTCTTCAAATGTCCATAAAACATTTTGATTTTTTTTTTTGGAAAAATATGTATTTTTTAATTCTTTAATTTGAATTAAAAATTTTATAAAAGAAAATTTATTTTCAAGAAAATTTTATTCATGTAATAATTAAAAATAAAAAAATTAAATTTCAAAATAAAATTATATGTACAAAAAACAATAGAAGTAAAAAAAAATATGCAATGTTGGCAAAAAAATAAATAAAATATCATTTATTCATAAAAAAACCTAGATATGTGTGATTTATATTAATTTTTCACTTTTACCCCTAAAATTAAAATTAAGATATTCTTTTTTAAGTTTTGTGTAGTGAGAATTTGAATGAGGATTAAAAACGAAATGATTTTTTGTTGGATTTTGTATAGTGAGACTTTAATAATGATTACAAAAAGAAAAAAAATTAGTTATAGTAAAAGGTTAAATGAGAGTAATAAGGTAAATTGGATGCTAAATTTTTTAAAAAGATGAAACAGATTAACTTTTTTGGAAACGATCAAAAAATAATATTGTGTAATACATTCAAAAACTTCTTTATAAGAATTGAAAAATATATCAGTCCTTAACCATTGGCCAAGTCATTAATGGGACATGGGTCGAAATACTTTAATTTCCACCATTTTTTTTATAACACCACTAATACTAATTTAGTACTCCCTCCGTTCCATATTCTTTGCAACACTTTCTATTTTGGGCTGTCCCAAATTCTTTGCAACATTTCCTTTTTTAGTAAGTTTTATCATATAATTTTACCATTTTATCCCTATTCTCTCACACTACTCAAGTCCCTTGTCCCTCCATTACTACTGAATTTCTCTATTTTGTTTCTTTCTCGACAGCGACCGAATGACAACGATGGCTGGAGTGAGGGAAAGGGGCGATGGACCGGCAAAGTCAGCGACAATGAGAGTAAGGGAAAAAGACATTCTCAAGCGGCTAGTTCGACGGATCAAGGTGACGGATGGGACGGATGAACGGATTAAGGAGGGCAACGAATAGACGAATTCCAGGGCAATGGAGAAAGAGGCGTCGGATTGATTGATGGTGCCATCGAGAGAGGCGATGGACCAAGGACGATGGTAAGATTGTGGACCAAGGAGGCGATTATGCCATTGAGAAATGCGGTGGACCAAGAACGCGATGGTGTGATTGTGGGCGGCAACGGCAGATCATGGATGATGGACGGGAAGGCTATAAATCGGGAACGGCGACAATGGGGAGATTCTCCCCCGCCTCTGGTTCCTCTGATTTTGAGTCGATCTACAGGCACTATGAGTTCTCGAGTGGAGATCGAGCGATTCAGAGGTTTGGCAAGGAGGCGGGTTGAGTAAGCTGGGCAGAGGAGGTCCGGCGAGTAGGTTAGGCAGTGGCGTCAGAGACAAATATTAGCAAGTGGGAAGAGGAAGAGATGAAGGGCAAAAATGGAAAGAAAACGTAAACAGTTGCTTACCTTGGTATGCATGCCAAATGGAAATGTTGCAAACATCATGGGACGGAGGGAGTAGTTCTTTAGATCCCAAAAAATTGGTATTCTTCTTCTATCCTAAATTATAAAGTACCTCATTACCGTATACATTATACAGATATTTTTTTATTACCAAAAAAAGTACATAACTTGTGTTATATGAGAGCATTTTTTAAAGGCCTAAATATTTATTGCTCCATTAAATTATCATAACTCGGACATTTTACACCTTGAACTATAAAACGAATCACATCGACCTTGAACTATGGAAAATGGGACAGTTCTGTCCCTTGACTCAGTAAATCTTGCACGTGGTTTAAACGGCATCACCTGTTTAACAGAAAAGTAACAAAGGGGTTTAGGGTGGCGGGAAAGAAGTGCCACTTTCGCATGTCGAGGAAGAGAAGTGGGAGTTTTGATGTTTGAAAAGGAAAACAAAACAAAAGAGCATCTCTACCAATTGAACGGTCAGTAGAGCAAATCGAAAAGGACAAAGGTATTGAACGGACGACAAAGCAATTGGAAAATGCCAAAGGAGAATATCGAAACTGTTTGTGCATGTGGAAAAGTTCGTGGAATCAATTTTCTAATTCTTGGTATGTTGACCAATGTTAAATTGCTTTGGGTTTCATGTGGTGGGCCTATAGGTGATGAGATAATGAATTAAGAGTGGGCATGGGTTAATTTATTTGTATATTTAATAGGACATGGCTAAGAGTAAGTGTCCTAAGTTATTTGAGTGAAATTGGATTAATGTATGCATTAGGTGTTAATTAGGTAATTAACTGTGGTATAATTATTTTGTTGTTGTTATTTTGTAGATGTTAGACGAAGTTGTAATCAAACTTTGTCACGGTGGTGTACTAATAAATGGGCCTATGGTAAAGTATTTTGATTTTGGTATCCATATAGACAAGGTTGAGAAACATCAATTATGCCTATTATCGGTTAGTGGTATGTTGCAAGAATTGGGATATAGGAATGTAGATATAAAATCAATATATTATAAAAGTCCTTCTTGACCTCTTGATTTAGGATTAAAGTGTATAAATAACAATGGTAGTTTATTGGAAATGCTATCTTGTGGCTTTAGGGAAGGTGGAGTGGAATTTTATATTCAACATAGTGATGAGTGGCTGAGTAATAATAATAAGGTATTGGCTGACTTTTTAGAGAGGCCCACTAATGAGGGAGAAGCGTGTAATATAGGAGAAGGTAATGTGCCCCCTTATGAAGTAGCAAACAATATGCCAACACAGCATAATAATAAGAGTGAGGGGGATAGCGAGGATAATAATGTCAGAGAAGATGATGATGATGATGATGATGATGAGGGTGAAGATTTAGTGAGAGAATGTGAGCTTGAGTTGAATGGGATTGACAATGCTCTATGGAAGTGAAGATGAAGAGGTCCAGGTGGGAATACAGAAGGTGAATAACTGGTTTGATAGTCGGCCAGGACTAGCAAAATTTCAAAACCTTGGAGTTGTAGATGGTGATGATGGAGAAAGAGGGAATGATGTCAATAGGCTAGACAATTCAGATGATGGAAGTTTATACTCGTCAAGTGAAGATAGTGAAATAGTTTTACGGATAAAGGAATACCAATTCCCAAGGTATAATGAGAATGCTAAGGATGTAAAGTTCTTTATTAGATTGGTTTTTACTAATTATAAGTAGGTGAAAAGAGCTTTGAAAAAGTATTACATCAATGAAAAGTATGACATCTTGTTCTTAAAGAATGAGTCTACTCGGGTTAGGGTTTGTTGCAAGGATACAAACTGCCCTTGGTTATTATTTGTTTCCTATGAGGAACGACATCACATGAAGTAGTTTATGGTAAATAAGTACATTGATCAACATGAGTGCAATAAAATTTTCAAAATTTCTAGTGCCAATTAGTCATGGATTTTAAAAACTTATGAAGGTTTGATATATACCCACCCAGGAATAAAGCCAAGTTTTATACATAACACAATTAGAAGTCAGTTACAAATTGATGTGTCAAGGAATCAGTGCAAAAAAGCAAAAGCGAAAGTTATCAAGAAATTGTAGAGAGATGTAGGTGCTGAATATAAAAAGCTCAATAACTATGCCAAGGCACTGATGGCTTCTAATATGGGGAGTAGTATGGATATTCAGGTTAATGACAAGAAAGATGAAGGTCCGTCAGTGTTCAAAAGGTTTTACATTTGCTTTGACGCCTTGAAGAAAAGCTTTCTCGAAGGTCGTAGGCATTCCTTAGGTCTGGATGGGTGTTTTTTGAAGGGGGTTGTGAAGGGACAACTGCTGTTTGCCGTGGGTAAGGATGCAAACAACCAAATGTTTCCACTGGCTTGGGCAGTTGTGGAGGTTGAGTGTACCTCATCTTGAAAATGGTTTTTAGAGCATTTGAAACTTGATATTGGATGTACTAATGGCAAAAATTGGTGCTTCATGTCAAACCAGCAAAAGGTCAGTTATTTATTATTAAAGTTAATAAATTCCTGATGTTTATTATTTGTTTCATTATTCTGGTTTATTAATTGCTTGGTTATTATTTCTTTACTAATTCTAGTTTGGTAATTACTCAATCTTACTGTTCTATTATGCTTGTTTTAAGTTGATATTTTTAAATAGGTGCCAGGAATAGTTACATAATTTAAATACTTTTATTGTTTGATTATTTTGATTCATTGCCAACATCTAATGGAAGGAAGGATTGTAGAAGGCGAAAGTAGGGGTGAAAATGGGCTTGAACTCAACCCCTTCACTGTTTGGTACTACCTGAGCTCAAGCTCAAAGTACTCGAGCCCAATTTTTTAGGCTCGAGCTCGGCTCGAAAGCCCGCTAAACTCGAATAACATATAAATCTTTAATACCCTAACTATAACTTAAATGAAAGATGATGACTAAATATGTAATTTATTTACATAGATAACCAAAGATGGGAAAATTAGAGAACTTATCCCAAAATTTCTAATCACTTTCTATTCTACCTTGATTTTATGAACTGCACAAATGAGCCATCATTTTCCTTATTTCAACTATTGAGCCACCGTAATCCATCCTCTATCGACTGCCTTATTGATTTTTGGGCCACTGCATTCAAATTAACGAGGGATTCATCCTAGCACACTACAAATCAAGCATACAACTAGATAAATTAAGAACATGTACGAATAACCCCATCGCAACTCGCAAGGTTAGGATGGCTGACCTGGGTTTACGGTGTCAAGGGTAGGATGGCCGACCTATGTTTCTGGGCTCTGGCATCAAGGGTAAGATGGCCACCATCTACTTCAGGCGTCAATTTCATTCTCAAATCTTATCATTGATTTGGGCATCATTTCTGGCGTCAATCGTTGTCATCGTTGATCATTGTCAAGGGCAGGTTGGCAATCATCGTTGATTCAAGTGTCAATCGTTATCGTTATTGATTGTCATCGCGATCTGGTAATGGCCGACTGTGGATTTGGTTTGAGGCTGTCGAGCAATGTTGGTGGGACGGTGGTGGCCACTAGATAAGGGTCAGTCAACTAAGCCTAAAGGTAAGGTTGCATTGTGATCAGGTACTTAGGGTTGGTTAGGAGTAGGCAGGGAGTATGGGCCTTTGGGTGTTACAGCCTATAAGGGTTAAGAGTTTTAAGAGAAATACTTGGCTCGAGCCCAATTGGCCCGCGAGTCCATAAGGCTGAATACCTTAAGGCTCGAGCCTAGCCCCAAATTTACTCGAGCCCATTTTTTGACTCGTTTGAGCTCGAAAAATCCCGGCTTGAAAAGTCTCAATTTGAGCTCGAGCTTGAGCTTGAGCTACCCACAAAAGCCCCGGCCTCTTTTCATCCCTAGGCGAAAATGAACAATTAACACTAATTGATGGCTGTGTAGCTCGAAAACCAATTTGCAACAAAGAGTAATTTAGATGCTAACCTTACATGTTCTATTATTAATTACTGTTGTTTATTATTTGTTTCCTGCATTTGAAAATTGTACTACCGCCATGCTTGTTCTAAGTTGATATTAGTGAAGGCTAATTTGTTTTTACTTGTTGTTTATTTAGGGGTTGTTAAACGCAGTGGCTAATGTCTTCACGATAGCTGAACATAAACTATGTGCATGTCATATTTATATGAATTGATACCCAAGATTTAAAGGGGAACATTTGAAGATTGTTTTTTATGCAGTTGTTAAGGCGCCAAATGAACCTGCTTTGGCAAAAAAGCTAGAAGAGCTTGATAAGTTAAAGCCGAGTGTAGCAGAAGCTGCCACTCATGTGGATCCAAGAAGTTTGTGCAAGGCCTACTTCAATCCTATAATAAAATGTGATTTTGTCGATAATAATGGTGCTGGGGCGTTCAATTTCATCCTAATTAGTGCTAGGAGTAAACCTATCATATCAATGCTAAAGGAAATGAGAGAGTTCATGATGGAGAGGATTACACAAAAAAGGGCATTTGGAAGCAAATGGAAAGGTGATTATGGAAAAAATATATTGGACGTTTTACATGAGAAGACAACTGAAAGTTTTAAATGGACGTTAAAGTGGATGGCAATGATGGGTATGAGGTGTCCTGTGGAAGAACAACACATGCGGTTAAGCTAGACCAAAATTTTTGTAGCTATCATTAGTGGAAGCTCTCTAGAATACCATGCATGCATTCAATCAGGGCCATTTTATACAAGAAAGATGATCCTACAAAGTACATCAGCCATTAGTACAATAAAGAAAAATTCTTACTTGCATATAAACATGCCATTCAACCAATGGCGGGAAAGGACTTTTGGGAAGACATTAGACTTGGGAAGGTTCTACCTCAACTACAGAAGGCAATGCCAAGTAGGCCGAGGACTAAAAGAAAAAAAGGTAAGAATGAACCGAAGAAGGGGAGTATAAAACTATCAAGACATGGTCGTGTAATGCATTGCACTATATGTAAGAATGATGATCACAATAAGAGAATGTACCCCTTGAAAGATGCAAGCATGTTTTTAGTTATGTTGTGTATATTACTTACACGTTATTTTACATGTTATTTACCTGGTACTTTATTCACAACACTGCAGGCTAATCCCATAGAATAATCTCTGCATGCTACTTCACAAATATTGCAGGTACGTACAACATATCTCATAATTTTTTATTTACTATATAGTGTGGCAATTAACAATAAAATATGTTTCTGTATTGGTTTTTTAGTCCTGACTGACTCAACAGGAACCTCAACTTATTGAAAGGCATAGAAGAATGAGGGTCTATCAAAAAAATAGTAACAAAGGTAGTGGCACAAATGGACAAAGTTTCCAGCAGTGAAGCACATTGGGAAGCTGGTTGTTTTTGGTTATTATGTTTGTTGTACATGCAACAACTAGTAACAAATTTAAGGAGTACTTTTCTTGTATTCATAACAAATGTAGTAATTAGTTGATCTTTTTGCTACTACAATCAAAATACTTATGATACCTGTTTTAGATATTGAAAATGGATTATGTTATTGAAAGAAGTTCTTTTGTGTTTTAGATTGCTGCACAATTGTACTTTATTCATAGAAAATGATCTTTGTCAAATTTTTGTAGAAAACAAACCAATTCAATGCTTGGTTTTCAGGTACAATTTCCGCAGAGTAAGGCCTGAAATGTTGGCCAACTCTATTGTCTTTATTTTGCTGCACATATAAGTCTAATATGTCATAAATAGAGTTCAATGCCTATACACAAAGTTTGCACTCAAATTGAACTCGAACCAACTTTTCTAGCAACAATAAAACTAGCTGCAAAAACTTTGCTATCAATGGAGCAATACTACAAAATACCTGCTAAACAACAAATTGGATAAAAAAAACTTGTCTTTCACCTTGTATTTCCATTCAATCTTTAATTTTGATCAATACAAATCCATGCCTACTGCCTACAACATACAAAACCAAGCCACTAAATCCCTTATTTATATCCCACCAACCCAAAAGCACAAAAATTCCACAAACAACATTCACAGCACCATAAACCCCTCACCACTATCACTCCACAATTATTGTCACCAGACCATATTCAATACCTCGACCACCAATTCAACAACTACAACTCACACATATCTCCTCAGTTTGTCAACATCCTTTTGCACTTGCACCAACTCTTCTTTTCCTATTACCTTCTAGTTTCCTGTGTCCATTTCACAATCCAACATCTCTTTCATCTGTAGTTTCATTTTCATTATCTCAGCTTCCAGTATTTTCTCCTTTGCTCTTCCTCACGTATCAGCTCCTTCGCACGTTCAAAAAATTCTTCATCTAGCCACTGGAAATAACAATTCGGCTTATTCTACAACATACTCGAGCAATATTAACAAACAACACAACAACATAATTCTTCCACACGTTTTCATCTCTTTAACCGAAACATGAATCATGCTTATCTTGTAATTTTTGCACCTTAAGAACCTTTTGCCCCAATTCTCGTTCTCTCTCCACGCCACAAACTTCACGATCTGTGCTTCGCAACCGCACACAGGCCATGCATCATTTCTACAATTTTCATCCTCACTTGCACTCCTTGCCGATGTCGACTCGTAGCTAGACATCGTCCCTTCAATCTTTGATTTTGCTTCAATTTGTGTCAACCTGATGGATCACCCTTCACAGAACGAGTTAGGGTTCTTTCTTGAATTGGAAATTCTGACACTATCAACTGCTCAAATACTAAGGCTCTGTTTTTTTTCGAAAACAAATTCGAAAAAAATGAGTTATTTCAAAAATGATGGCAGTCAGCGTTAGAATCCGGGTAAGGGGAGACGGGTCGGGTCAAATGGGGCGGGTAAAAGAAGAGGTTAAAGAGGAAGAGAAGACCGAAATAACTAAAGAAGCAGCCAAACTCGATACAGAAGAGAAGCCAGCTGAAGCATCCGAAAAGGTTGAGGCCGAAGCTCCGCCGCCGGCAGAATCCAAAGAGGAAGAGAAGCCAGCTGAAGCATCCCATAAGGTCGAGACTGAAGCTCCGCCTCCAGCCGAATCTAAAGAGGAAGAGAAACCTGCGCCTCCGCCAGCGGAGGAGGTGAAAGAGGTGTCAGAGAAGCCCCCGGCAGTCGACAACGACGGCACTAAGAATGTGCAGGCGATTGAAGAGACTGTGGTCCCCGTAGCAGCCCCTGCAACCACCGGCAAGAGGAGATCCGGAGGTGGCTCAGATGAAGGTCCGCCCGGCAGGGATGATCGAGACGAACCCTCAGATCTGTTATTCCTTTACGTTTTACTGGGTGGCACAATGGTAAATATGCCACAACTAACCACCCGCCCCATTTTACCCGACCCATCTCCCCTTACCCGGATTCTAACGCCGACCGCCGTCATTTTTTAAATAACTCATTTTTTCGAATTTGTTTTCGAAAAAAAACAGAGCCTAAGTCATTGCTTCTTTGTTAAACAGGTGACGCCATTCAAACCACGTGCGATCACGTGCAAGATTTACTAAGTCAAGGGATGAAACTGTCCCATTTTCCATAGTTCAGGGGTTGATGTGATTAGTTTCATAGTTTAGGATGTAAAATGTCCGAGTTATGATAGTTCAAAGGAGCAATAGCAATTTAGGCCTTTTTTAAATTAGGATGAATTTGCTCAACAAAATATTTGCTGTTATTTTCCAATTTAAAAACTTATTAATAAAATTTATTAATTTATATGTTAGTATTTATTTTTTTATGAATCAATGCAATTGAAAGTTAAAATTCTATATTATAAATATTTTAAAAATATTTATTGAATTTCTTAAATTGTAAAGTTTTAATTGATATACAACTTGAAATTTAAAATGATAGATTGAGTAAGTTATTATTTAATCTGTTCGCCTTATTATTTTCTTTTTCTTTTGCAAAAGTATTTCCAAGTTTAAGCATTGCTTGTTAGTTGGTAGGGGAGATTTTGTTCTGAAAATAATGGAGGGACAAGAAGAGCAACAAAAACAGCAGGGCTGGTTTTCTTTGTTTTTCTTTTTCGGTTGTCATAAAGCTGATTAAATTACAGGCAAAACAGAAAGATTGGTTGGCAACAAAAATGGGAGCGGCTATCTAGGATATCTGCATGCGTTTCAAGCTCTTGGAAGAAGCTTTAGAAACCAAGTACCCCGCGCCCAAACAAACGATCCAAATTCCGGAGTTCACGGCCCACCCCGGACCGGATGAAGAAAGATTTGATATTTAAGGAGTAGAAATCGTAGTAATCCGTAGATCTACACATTGTTGATGTTGAATGGGGGAAAGTTGGTTTTGCTTGGTTTGTGTAATGGGGTTTTGAAATCTGCTCACCAGAATCTACGAGCATATTTCCCTTGAGATAAGCCTGCTCAAACTTCCAACTTTTCCATTTAATTATCCGTTTGTTTTTTTTTCCTTTACTTTGACTTCTTCCTCCAGAAAGAAATTAAAAAAAAAAAAGAATTATTTGTTCATCTCTTTACAGGTAATGAAGGTTTTCTTCTCGTTAAATTCACTATTTTTATCACGGTTAAAGGCATTCTGAGATTCGGCTAATTTTCTCTGACGCGTCCGCTGCTCTGACTTTTGTTTGTGAGAATAAAACAGTTGTTGGGATCAAGAGCAGCTCCAGTTCTGTTCTGCGTCAACTCTTGTTACTTGAGAGCACTCACCTAATAATGTCTGTACCCAATTTCTTCTGCCTCTTGTTCTTTTTTTTGTTGTCTCCATTAATGGGAAACTGTTGACACAGGGAACCAACTATCTTAAGCAAAGCATCTGTCATCAACTCGCTAGGCCAACATGTTTGACTTCTTGTTTGCAGTTTCTTCTGGGCCCATTATTATTTGATGTGTAGATTAGTTTTGCTTTATACAAATTTGAGCACTTGATAGTTCTCATATGCTCATCAACACCGAAAGCATTTAGTTGAATTTGTAGCCATAGAAGGATCAAACAGTATACCGTCAAGCAGCATGTTTTTAGTTTTTTCCCCCTTTTTGGTTGAAGTTACTAAGCATTTTAATTTTTGGTTTATGTTGTGCTCTTCTGGATGTTGGAGCAGTTCAAATATGCGTGCCTTCGTCAGGTGCTTTTGCGTTTGCAAAACGAAGATGAAACCTGGATATGAGGAACGGATGGTTCTGGCCTCCGAAACACCTTGTAAGTTTGAAGGGAACAGATTATGTCATTGTTTGCGTAGCCTGGACTATATTGTATAGTCTGGAAGGCAACAAAACGTGAGGTCTGATGTAGGACATGCTGAATTAAATCATCTCTGATCTTAAACCTCTGTCATGAAGAAGCAAGAGTTATGCATAGACCCAAATAAACAGGTCTTTTGGGTGCAACATATAAGGAAAAAATGATTAGAAAAATGATAGGTTCAACTCCAAAGTATCACATCTACCATTCTTAAACCCTTGGAATCTGAATGCAATAGTTATTGTAATGTGAATGCATTATCGGCTACAGCTTTTCTCTCAATTCTCTCTTAATTTCTGAACTAGATCATTCTCCTTTCTCGTTTATTGTTCATATTGTTTGAATTATGCCATGATTCTCCTTTCTGGGTTGCTCATAAGTTCTCCTTTCCAACCATAATCACACTCCTTTCTTTTTTTAGTGGCATTTTGCACCATCCCTCTACTAACCCTCAGTTAAAAGTACCAAACACTTGGAATACACTATTTCAATAGTTATATTAGAGCCAAGTTCCTTCTTTTCATTGTCTTGCAAGTCTTTGCCAACCCCTGCTTGCATCACTCAACCATAACTTGTCTGCAGTTGCCTGATATTCCGCTGCTGTTGTGATGCTACTGTTGTGCCTTAGCCTTCTGTGGGGACCACACTTCTTGCTTAGTCTGTTAAAATCCAATTAGTATTACTAGACACTTGCCTTGCACAATGGGAGATCACTTTAAGTCTTTAATGTTTTAGTTGCCTCTTGACCTGTAAAATCGTGACATAAATCTCAGGTTCTAACATACAGCACTAACTATGTACATGCATGCCAAGCTTTTCATTCAGTTTCTTGCAGAGACCACTAGAGTCAGGCTTGCAAGTTTGATTTACAATAGACTTTGAGATCATCCTCTATGACCATATGCTTGATGCTTTAGATTGCTTTTATGCTTGAAGTAAGTATTCTCATGCCTGAATGCCTACATTCCTCAACATTAGTTGTACTGCTTTAGCTTTCGTTTCATGCAATCTTTATTTTCTTTCTTTTGTTGGTCTAGCCCCTTCTATGTTATCCAAATTCCTCATCCAAAACTTCGGATGCAATTGATACATGCTCAAGCTACAATGAAGGACATGCATTTCAAGCATTTGTTCTTCCAGAATTGAAAACTCAAGTTAGTAAATAAGAACTTGTCTTTGCTTGACAGTTAATGTGAATGAAGTAGAGGCCTTGTATATTCTGTTCAAGAAACTAAGCAGATCCATAATTGATGATGGTCTCATTCACAAGGTATCTCCACTTTGGCATGAATTCAACATTTTTTCTCCTGTTTTGATTTCTTAATTTTTGTTTCTGGATAGGAGGAATTCCAACTAGCACTTTTTAGTAATGGCAGTGAGCAGAATCTCTTTGCAGACAGAGTAAGCATCTATTTACAATTTGTATCCTAGTTTACCTGTTTCAATGCAATCCCAAATCCCAATATTTGTTGCTTTATATTTCAATGGTGCATTAAAGTTATTGTCTAGAACGAAAGGTCTCCTCTCAGTTTATCGCTATATCAAAGTTTCATATGTCTGAAACAGATCTAAATATAGAATTATTAAGCAGAAATTGTCATCATTCTTGGTTTCTTGTATCCAAGGTAAGCTCCTTAAGTTTTCACCTTGTAATGACAATTTATTGCAGCTTTTTGGCTTGTTTGATATCAAAGGTAATGGGGTTATTGAATTTGGAGAATTTGTTCGTGCTATAAGTATCTTCCATCCAGATGCTCCTGAATCCGGCAAAATTGAATGTATGGTTTCTGTATGTTGTATCCATCGTATGACAGTTAAACAAATCCTTCTTTGTGTACTAAGCTGGGCCTTAGATCCTTTTTTCAGTTGTGTTTAGATTGTACGATCTACGACAGACTGGTTTCATTGAGCGTGAAGAGGTGAGCTTTTGTTATATATAATTGCAAATCCAGAGTGGAAATTCCTTAATAATAAGTTCTTATTCTGTATATTTGAATCCATCACAATTGTTGTTATCCGACTAAAGCACCTTAAGTTTTTCATATCATTTGCGAACCAAGTGTTCTGCTTTTCTTCTCTGATTTCTTGCAACTTTTTTTATCTTTGAATACTATGTGATGTTCCTTTTTGTGATTCCATAATCCATATGCTTTAATATTGCTACACCTGATTATCGGAGAATTATTGACCGAAAGGTTGAAGAAATGGTGTTAGCTCTACTTAGAGAATCTGCACTTGAACTTTCCAATGATGAAGTGGAACTCATCGTTGATAAGGTGCTGGCATTCGCTGAATCCCTGCTCTGACAATATTTCATGTTCCCAGTTCTAGCCATTCATTTATTGCCATGTTTCTGCTGCAGACAATGACTGAAGCAGACTCAAAACAAGATGGCAAGATTGACCTTGAAGAATGGCGTGCCTTTGTGGAAAAAAGTCCCTCCCTCTTAAAGAACATGACTCTTCCATACTTGAAGCAAGTTCTAAACTCTACTTTCGATTTGGCTCATTGGTTTGATGATCCGTTTTCATATTGTCCACGGTTCTTACTATGTCTCCCCTCGTTCTTGTCACTAAATATGCATAAATCAAAAAGTTCATATTAATCATCTGATGGTGTTCTAGCTGTAGCTAATCAATTTATGCCATCTAATTCTAATCAAGAAACAAGAGCAACCAAAAACTGATAAAATGGTTCAGTTCAGCAATTTGATGGCAGATTCGAATGTGAAATTGCAGGGAATTGACACTGGCATTTCCAAGCTTTGTTCTGGACACTGTAGTCTCCGATTAAGGGACATGCAATTCTCAAGATGCGAGAATAATTGCTGCCAGACTTGCGAAAACAACATAAGAGTATGTGTATTGTGTGCATTGAAAGGATGAGCATTGGACTTGTTGTACATGTATGTACTCATGTCGTATTGCACTAGCCCTGCCCTTTTCTATGCACGTGTGAATATTTATGATCGTAAATGTGACTTTAAAACCTTACACAAGTATAATCATATGATATGGGAGGACAATACATGATCTATAGGCCTTGTTTGATATTAGTGTTAGATTTTTTTAAAAATTGTAGAAGGTAATTTTTAGCTTTTAGTTTTAATGATTTGATCTCTATCATTAATTAATTATAAAAAATTTTAACACTAATTATAAAGCTATTCTTGTTAGAGGACAAAAGGGGTGAGCTTTTGCAGATACGTGAGATCCAAAGGGGACACCAACCTGAATGAGCAATTGTATAGGCCAAAAGATAGCAAAAGACCTCCAACTCGGTTGATCAAGACAATTTCTCCCTAAATTTCAACAGAGGACAACTTAGCCATTGAACTAAAAAATAGTAAAATAAATAAATCACTCAACCCCCTTGACTATATGTGTGTCTCACGTGACCCCAATTAAATAGACGGTGTCCTTCTCCGTTCTCTTCAATAGGGGGGATGCGGGGGGAGCACACAGAAATTAAAAAAAAAAAAGATTAAAAAGTTAGTTTTCTAAAATTCTCTATAGCTGTGCTGTTTTGCAGAGAAAAGTAGTCAACTCTCATAAGGAAAATATGAGATTCCTAAAGACTGAGCAGGGGAAATTGGCTCAACTAACGTTACTAATGGGCAATGGCGGTTGTCATCTTGACCTATGATTCATTCTCACCATTAGGGGTGAAAATAGGTCGGGCCGAGCTCGAGCTCAGTCCCTTTGCCGTTTGGTACTACCCGAACTCGAGCTTGAATTGCTCGAGCCCAATTTTTTTAAGCTCGAGCTCAACTCGAGATAAGCTCAAGCTAGAGCCGAAGGCTAGTTGGGCTCGAATAGCACATATAAAACTTTAGCACAATACTTGCAGCTTAGATAAAAGCTAAGGACTAAACTTGTAATTTTCTATAGAGATAACTAGACAAGAGAAAATGAAAAAATCTATCCTAGACTTTCTAATCCTTTGCCAGTTTACCCTAATTTTATAAACATTACAAATAAGCCATCACCTTCCTCCAGACGGCGATTTCTGTTTAGAGCTGCTGAACTGGATCTCCTGGTCGAACATCGTCTAGTTGCGGCATCGATTTCTATCTCCGGCATTTGATGTGTAGCTTAGGCTATATGCGCAAATCTGAGCCTCAGAAATCAAGTTACAAGATTTGAAGGCTCACAACAGCCTCAGCAGCAATAGCAATAGAATCTCAGTGAGCCGCAACAGCAGTTGTAGCAACAACAACAACAATAGCAGTGGTAACGTCAAGAACCATCAAGAAACAAAAAGGGGTTTCGTCGAAGTGGCTTTCTTCGTCCTCGCGGCTTCACTTTCTGGTGGGTGGCGCTGTTAATCCACCAAGGTGGCGGCTGACTGGGTGGGTGGCGGCTGACTAGGTGGGTGGCGATGGCATGGCAGTAATCGAGCAAGGTAAGGCAGAGGGGGGAGGCGAGCTACGGCCAGCTAGCGTGTAAGTGTGTGAGAAAATTTAGGTATGCGATGGGAAAGATAAACATGAGGCCTTGGAGGCCCGCGAGCTTTAGGGCCGGGTTTCTTCAGGCTCGAGCTCGAGCTCGAATATTGCTTGAGCCTACTCGAATAAGCCCGGCTCGAAATGCCTCAATTCGAGCTCGAGCTCGAGCTACCCGAAAAAAGCCCGACCTTTTTTTACCCCTACTCACCATTAAGAAGTAAAAGGTTGTCTGCATTATTAGGATCATAGCTTTTAGATACCACTGTTCTACCACTACTCTTTCCAGAATCACCATGAGTTGATGTAGTCAATGTAAAACTACTTTTTACTTCACTGTGATGATAATTAACAATGAGCATTACAGTTTGTTGACCAACACTATTCAAAATCTCACCTTTAACACAAATCATAATGAGCAAAACCTATATGCCTAGTTAAAATATGTTCAGCTTGCTAATTAATAAGTGAAGCTAGATTGTACACTAAGTGAAGCTGCATTATCGAATTTGAAATCTAAAGGATTTTCACCAAGCAAGAAGAACTTGTCAAAAATCCATTTACATTGGAAACTGAAAAAGTGAGAGGAAATTAAGTGTTGTAGTTGCCTTGCCTTTTGAAGAAATTCTAGCGCCCTTTGTTGATAAGAAAACACATGAGGAAAAAATCTTACATTTGCCAATTCAATTCAATTCAATTCGAATCTACTACAAAAGGATCAATGTCACATCCAAGATACGAGGAAGGCAAATACTCTATCCATCTCGCATTAGTTGGTCCTTTTATCTTTTTTTTTATTAAAATTTTACTCAAATATATATATTTATATTAATATGTATTAAAAAAATTCCTAAAAATGATATTTAGAAACTATAATCTTTAAAGTTTCATTTTAATATAAAAAATTTAAATTTTTTTGATAAATTTTAAAAGAAATAAAATCCTAAATTCATTGTTATGAATAGTAAAAGTGACAGGTTTTGTGAGACAAAAAAAATATAACATAAGTTCTTCTTAGGGATGGCAAGTGGGTGAGTGAAATTCGTAATTTACGGATATTCGCCCATAATGGGCGGATAAATGGATAAAAATACGTGCGATGGGGTAGATATGGGCAACAAATTACACATGTCTAGAGGTACGGGGCAGGTGGCGGTAAAAGGTATCTATCATAGGTAAATTCGGCCCACCTATCCGTGAAACCCATGAGTGTAAATTTCTTACTTATTAATTATAATGAGATGCAACACCTGCATTTAACTAATATTTTATACTAATTCTCATCAAATATTTTCTTGAATGTATGTTATAATTTTGTGTATTTTTTTATTTTGTTGTATTATATATTAAGAATGACTTTGTATTTATTTTTCATATTTTATTTTTATAAACTTTAAAGAACACAATTTAAACCGCGGGTTACCTATGGGTGCGGATTACCAACGGGATGTGGGCACAAGTGAGATTTTTCACCCACTTGTGAATATCCGCAAAATCGTGGGTACTAAAAATATCTGCCGGGATGGATACCGAGTATAGGATATCTGCGCCCGATTTGTTCTGTTGTCATCTCTAGACTTCTACTTGAGCCTTCTCAATTGCTGCTCTTCTTGTCACCACATGCTTTCTCCTCACCGGTTTTGTATCTCCCCATTTTTCTCATTCTCCAATTATTATCATTAGTTTCTGTGTGTGTATGTGTTTTTTTTTTAGGGTAAATTCCTTTTAAAGTCTCTTTGCTTATTTTCATGTCCTAAACGGGTATCTTACTTTAATTTTTTCGTATCTCAATTAAGACTTTTCCATCAATTTCATTGTTAAATCAAACGAAGATGTTGAGGTGACATTAATTAACACTAAGATAAATGTAAAAAAATATTTTTCATCCTCAAACTTTTCCAATTAATTATTTTGAACCATGGAATTCTAGAGTTAATCTTTATATCTTTAATCTTCTGAAAAAGGTTTGATAGCTGCACTTAGTTTTTAGGTTTCTGTGCTTAATCGATGAAGAAAGAGATGAATCGATGGTGAGCTCTAGTTTGATTGAATAAGAGAGAGAGAGAGGTGTAGGAGATAAATAGCAGGTGATTCAATTAATTGAAAATTTCTTCTAAGGTTTTGAATTATAGATTGGAAAAGTTTAAGGACCAACATTGTAATTTTATAAATATTTTAATGTTAATTAATGTCACGTCAGCAATTTCTATCCAATTTAATATTGAAATTGATTGAAATAACCCAATTGAGATGCGATAAATAAGGTATGATACTTTCAATATGACAACTTTAAGGTAAAATATCCCGTTTAGGAAATGAAAATAAGCTAAGGGGCCCCCCCCCAAAGAAATTTACCTTTTTTAAAAGAAAAAAAAAATGGGTTGGGACAGGAACAGAAGTGGATAGTTGAAATTGTATCCATGGTTCCAATCTATGCTTTTTAGTCAGTAAGATCATTACAATTTCTTTTGCTTGATTTTGATTGACGTTAAAACTTTTTTATCTTGGGTTAACTCAATGGTATTGATTGATTTCTGACCAAATTGTTTTCTGTAGATTATATTACTGATTGGGGAACTAGGAAACCGGGTAGGGATGGCAAAATTTGACCTGACATGACCCGCTCGAACCCAAGCCCGACCTGGCCCGATTTGACCAGAAAAGTCAATGACCCGAATCTAACTGTACCCAACCCGACCTGAACCCGAACCTGATTGAAGTGAAACCCAAAAAACCTGAACCCGAACCCGACTTGATCCGAACCCAAAATGACCTGCTGACTAAACCCGACAAAACCTGATTTTTACTTAAATTAACATAAAATATATGGTCGGTAAAGACTTTAGAAAAATTATAATTTAATATATATGAATGAGTTTTTTTTTATTCTGTTGATCTATTTTACATTGTAGAGCGAACACGTGTGAACTATAGAAAATGATTAGTGAAACGGCGATATAAAAATAAGAATAATTAAATTTTAGAAATTATAGTACTCCTTCCATCCCATATTCTTTGAAATATTTAAATTTTTTGAATAGTTTGAATTGAATTTATTTATATTACTCTCTCTTTTTCAAATTCTTTGCACCATTCATATTTTAACAATTAATCTATAATTTTTGTTTTCAACAATTTAATATATAAATAAAAAAATTTATACATGATTTTTAAATATATATATTTTAAATTTTTTAATAAATAATAATATAAATAAATTCGAGTCAAACTGGTCAGAAAAGTTAAATGGAGCAAAGAAAATGGGACAGAGGGAGATTATTTGTTAGAAAAGAATTTTAAAAGTACTCCCTCCGTCCCGTTAATTTTGCTCCAATTGCCTTTGCACGTAGTTTTAGGCCTGTTGTTGTTTTCTACTCATTTTTCAATTTTACCCTCTCTTTCTCTTTCTTGTGTTAATCTGTCCCAAACTCCACCACCGGCGTCGTCACTTCTCCGGCGACGCCACCGGCCCTCCATCTCAGCCTCCTACTCTATGTCTCCGGCCCCGCCTCCAACATTACATCTCCGCCCTTGCCTTCATCCCCGTCTCCCCTCTGGCATCGATTCGCGTCCCTGCTTCATCCCGGTCTCCCCTCTGGTCTCGATTGGCTTGCACCATCCCCGATTCGCCGGCGTCACTTCATCCTCGTTCGCATCGTCCGCCCTACTTTAATGCAGCCCCTCTCCATCTTTATCTCATCCCTTCCGCTGAGAATCGGACTCTATAGCCAATCACGCATCCGTCGTCAATCTTCTGTCAATCGTCGATTCGCAGTGAAATCGCACATCCGTGTCGATCGTGCCTCTGTCGCTGATTCCCAGTGCAACCTTGGTTGAGGGGAAAAGAGATCGAGGTCGGGGGGACAATGGAAAAGAGGAGATCGAGGCCGATGACAAAGGGAGAGATCGAGGGCAACAGGGACGACGGTCGTCATAGGCCAGGGCAGTAAGGACGATGGGCGTCGGAGGTCGAGGACGGCCGGGACGATGGGCGACTAGGGGCAGTGGGGACGATGGGCAATGGGGGTCAAGTCTGTTGGGAGGAGTGAGGGAGAGAGATGAGTTAAATTGGGGGTATAATGGTAAATGAAATATAAAAAGTTACTTAAAATGGAAATGGTGCAAGTGTTTTGGGACTGCCCAAAAAGAAAAATGTAGCAAAACTTTTGGGACGGAGGGAGTATATATTTAGAAACTATAGGTCTTTATTTATTATTTAATATAATTATTTTTTATTTATATACTAAAATGTTAAAAATAAAAAATTATAAATTAATTATTGAATAGTGAATATTACAAAAAAACTTAGCATAAAGGTACTATTGTATTAAAGAAATTACATATTAATATATCTTCATAAATTTTATATTATTTTTTATATCTAGTTAAATTAAATTTTAATCAAAATTAAACAAAAAAATTGAAACGATTCAGCCATTTCAGCTTATGCATCAATGAACCAAGTAAATCTGACAATCAAGTTGAATCAGGTTTAAGACCCGATAATCCGACTTGATTGGATCCGAATTCAAATAAACCTGGATTGACCCAACCCGAACCCGAAATCTACTTAACCAGAAATCAACCTGAACCCAAATAACCTGACCTGGATCCGAATACATACTGACCCGATAAAACCTGAACCTGAATGACCTGACCCAAACCTGACCCGACCCACCCAATTGCCATCCCTAGAAACCGGTAAACCTAAATTTTCCCTGGCATATGACATTTTGAGAAATTGCAATGAGGCTTTTGCCTTTTATTCTTCTGGTAAGCTATTTAATTGCTTGTCTTAGTAAGAAGCCACACTTCACTAGCTACCTTTTATCAACATTTATTTGTCTTGAATTAGTTGATGTGTGTGGCTTGCGGGTGTGAAACAAAAGTTCTAGAGTTTCTTGAGCAAGAATCAAGGGAACTATTGGTCTATTAGGCAAAGCGATAGGGGACAGTGATCATGTGGTGCAAAAGAAGTTTCACAACTTCTTCTTACATCTGTAACTTGTTGGGAAGAACTTCTTGTCAATAGAAAAGTTCGGCCTCGTGCAATATGTTATAAGTTCATAAAAGCTAGTTTCTAAATTCCATCATTGATGCACTTTTTGGTGCATTTATATATGATTCCTTCGATTAGTCCAAAAACCATATGATTCTCAAGACTTTTCTTGCAAACCTACAACTCTTGCTGGGGGGCTATTTTAGTATTATGGCAATGTAGTTTCTCTGCATACTTGCCAAATCAGCAATGAAGACCATAATCCAGTTTATCATATTGCATCAACCATAAAATTCACAAGAAACTACAATAGCATATGTTCATAAAATTCACAACAAACTACAATAGCATATGTTCTCATTTTCTACAGATTCAAAAGAATAGGCATAATTGGGGTTTTGTCTTCTCTCATGCTTGTCTTCCTCTTTTTCACAAGAAACTCAACTTTCTTTTTTTCCTATTTTTCTCATTGTTAAACAAACAGAGAAGAATGCTGCCCGTTTAATTGGGGTCACAAAATGTGCACATGTAGTCAAAAAGGCTAACTAATCCATTTTTTTTTTCAAGGTTTGGGAATAAATATACAGTCACAAGGTAGTAATTAATTAACAACATCTTAAAAAACACCATACAAAAGGGATCTGAACCTGTATTTCATCATTTAACACATTCATGGCATCCATCAATTATATGCATAGTAATATATAATTAGAATATTGGCTTTGTTAATTTAATCGCTAATTACTTTCTTATGATAACCAACCTTTTCAGATTGACAACAAGTTCATTTTAACTTAAATAAATTAACTAAAAAATGGCTTATTTTTATTCTTATATCTTTGTTACCTAGAACTAATTTTAATTAAATTTTAATATTACGTAACTGCAATAATCCATTGAAAATACAATTTTGTAACCTTACTAAATTTTTATGAAATTTTCTAGCTTAAGAAACAAAAAATAAAATAAAAATTTAATAACATCATGAAAATTTACTTTCAAATAAATTATTACATCTACATAATATTGGCTTTCAAATTAAATTAGTTTAAGGTAAAAAAAATGTAAAAGTAACAATAAACTAGTTGACCTAAATTAAAATGAATTGGCCATGAATCTTGCTGTTGTCACCAAAAAACAAGTATTTTGAATAAAATTTTGGGAAAAATTACAAAAACCCATTGTGGTTTGGTCTTACTTATAATTTGTCCATTCTATTTTTAAAAACCTACACTCTATCCCTAATTTTCTTTACAGTGTTTGACAACAACTTCTAAAACCATAATTTAAATAGTCTGATAATCATGTTCCAGTAATTTTAAGATTTTTCACATTTTTTTCATAGCTAACCGACCTTTAAAAGATACTGATATGCATTTATAAGGAAGAAAATACATTTACAAAAAGAAAAAAATGATAATTTGAAATATTTATTAATTATAAAAAAATATTAAAGAGATTAAATTTACTGGAAGATAACTATCGTACAGTTTAAATATAGCTTTAGAAGTTTTTATTGGATGGTGTAAAAAATATAAGAAGTAAAGTGTAGGTCTTAAAAAATAGAGAGAACAAACTGTAGATTAGAACATATCTAGGGTCAATTGTAAGTTTTCCAACTTTTGAGACCTAACTTTGATTGATGTCGTTGAAAAAGAGATAGAGTGCTAAATGGATCAAAAAAGAAAGAGCAAATGAAAGTGGCAGGCAGTTAAACCATAAGGAGAAATTGAAAAAAAATAAATCAATAGAGAGACTCAAAACTGCTCTCAATAAAAAATCCAATTAAGTCCACTACTTAATTTTTTATAAAGATAATCATTACTTGAAATGTAAAAAAACTTTTGTCATTTTAAGTAATCCGTTTATAGAACTTCTTTTATATGTTATCCTTGCTTGCAAATCATTAACTTGCTTAATTATCTATATATATTTCATAATTAGCTCAACTATTGAACTTTTAAGCTGTATGGAAAGAAGGCGACAATAAAAATCTTATCTTCCAAAAAGATGAATATGCTTATAATTTCTTTTTATAAAACAAAGATATACAACTACTAATTGATTTTTTTTAATTAAAAAGACGACAAATCGTGACTACCACTGCACCGCCCAGGTCAAGCTACCGTTGGTTTAGGAGCCTCCAACGTCGGTTAGCGTCTCGTAAAATGTGTGCTCCATATTGACCGATTGGCCCTTTGTTTGAAATTAATTTTGGTAGTGAAAGAAATCAATTCATTGGGTATAAAATGATTATAAATGCATTAGATGGACAAAGTTATGACAATAACTAGCAGATAATATTTCGGTAATACATGTCTAAGAAGCAATACTTCCATTATTTGATCCTGAAAATAAGGTTGAAAAATCTTTGCAATATTTTTCCAAATTTTAGATTCCACACACCAACAAAAAAAATACTTTTCAAATATTTACCCCCAGAAAAAGAAAGGTTTTAAAAATGGGAATTATACGGATTTATATGCCCCGTGAATAACTTTAAATGTAAGTGCGTCTTGCATATTATTTTGCCTCAATCACAATCCGGAACACCTTCATAATAAATTGACTTTTATTAGTAGTTATTGTAAAAAGGTTAAAAAAATGAAAGATGCACATTCCATAAAAAGTTGATAAACACAATATAAAAATGGGATTCTGAGCTCCCAATTTAGTTTATCTAAAATAAACTAAACTTAAATTGAATGGCTCAATAGAAAAACAAAGGGAAAAAAAAAGCCAGTTCTATATTATATAAATTAAATTCGATAGTAAACGGCCAGCTAAATAGGCTATTGAATTTGAGGCTCTAAGATATTTACTATTTTTTCAAGTCGGTCATTTTACAAACTTCTTTGACCGGACATTACTTGTAGTTCATTGAAGGGTATTATGGTAACTAAGGAACGTGCATTGGTTCCGTTGCTCTAACGACCGTTGAAGACAACTAACGGCGTTTTTAAACTTCAAACTCTAAACACTGTACCGTACGAGACGTTCGGGTAGGGTCAATTGCACTTTTTTCCTTAAGGTTCCATAATAGTTATACTCTTACCAATCTCGTTTGGAAATTTACGCATACACCTCATATTGTTTACACGTTTTGATGTCAGCAATCCATAAATTTATGAAAATAAAATTGAAATTGATAAAAATAATAAATTTTCCGTTTTAATTCTTTTTAGATTCAAGCTAATCTTTTTCCTGATTGGTGCTGGAAAGAGCAGGAATATAATGGTAGGTTTCTAAATGTGAGGACGTAGTAGTAATTAGATCCAAATTTTAGGGGAGAAAGTGTTGTTGATCCAAAAACGAAAATGCCAACGGCTACATTACGCTGCAACCGTCCCAGTGTCTCTCACATCGACGACGACGGTGATTTTTTTACTGCGACAAAATCGCTCCAACTAAACCGGAAACTCGCCATTTTTAGAAAAGTCGAGACTAGTCGATCATAACCTCCTAGCAATTTTTTTATTTCAATTTAAGGCCTTGTTCTTCGAGCATTCGTTTTTCGATTCTTTCCCTTGGCGTGAAGAATCCATCGTCTCTCTTCCAACCTCGAGTGAGTTCTGTATCTGTTGATTCCAGATTTTCCTGTTTTTACATTCACAGCACTCAAAAATTTAAAATTTTCTCCTTTAAAAGGCTGGATTTGTTACGAATAATTTTGGGCAAGGAAGAAAAAAACAAGACTTTCGCCATTTTTGTTGTAGGAAAATTTCGCCAGTTTTGATCTTTTGGGTCGAGTTGATTTGCTGGTATTGGGATAAATTTGCAATCAATTCATGTCTGTTGTATTCTGGGGTTTTTAATTTGATCAAGGCAACGATCTTGGTCTAGCACTCATTTCCGAAGCAAGAAACAGGAAAAAGGTTTCGGAAATGTCTGTTGCCGATGTTGCCTTGAGCCCGATTCGACAAGAACCCGTTCATTTTTGGAGCTGTTTTGGTAATCAGCTAGGAGCTTGCTCTGGTGAGTCGATTCTGATATATATTTCGGTAGCCGGCTCTGTGATCCCGTTGAGGGTTTTAGAGTCAGATTCAATAGCTTCAGTGAAGCTTAGGATCCAAACATGTAAAGGGTTTGTGGTGAAGCGACAGAAGCTGGTTTTCGGAGGAAGGGAGTTGGCACGAAATGATTCCCTGGTCAAGGACTACGGTGTGGCTGGCGGTAACGTTCTGCATCTGGTCCTTAAGCTGTCTGATCTCTTGCTGATCACAGTTAGCACTACTTCTGGTGAAGAATTTGAGCTCCAGGTAGATAGAAACCGAAATGTTGGATATGTCAAACGGAAGATTGCGCAAAAGGGTGGGGATTTTCGGGATGTTGATATCCAGGAGATCTTCTGCAATGGGGAAAAGCTCGAGGATCAAAGGCTCCTTGATGATCTTTACAAGGATAAGGATGCTGTGGTCCATTTGCTGGTTCAGAAATCTGCGCAAGTGAGGGCTAAGCCAGTTGAGAAAGGTCTGGAACTTTCGGTGGTGGCAGTAAATGGTTTGAATCAGAGGAGAGAGTGTGTGGTGGAAGGAGAGAGCAGATCACAAGAGGTTTCATCTTGGAACCAGTTGAGCACAAGGAAGGCACCCGTTAGAGAATTCTGTTTGGAGCCAATTACTGTTGACCCCAAGGTGAAATGGCCCTCGTTTATGTGGGACATGATTAAGTCTACGTTAGATGGTTTGGCCAGTGGTAATCAGCCGATCAGATCATCTGAAGGAACTGGAGGAACCTACATTATGCATGATCAGTCGGGTCTCAAATATGTTTCTGTGTTTAAGCCTACTGATGAGGAGCCAATGGCGATCAATAACCCCCACGGCTATCCTGTATCAACTAATGGTGAAGGATTGAAAAGGGGAACAAGGGTTGGAGAAGGAGCAATAAGAGAAGTTGCAGCATACATACTGGATCATCCAGTGAGCGGATGTCAGGAAAAATCTGGGGAGATGATGGGGTTTGCAGGTGTGCCACCTACATGTATGGTTAAGTGCCTGCACAAAGGATTTAACTATCCAGAAGGCTTTGAAGTTGCACAAAAGAATGTCAAAATGGGATCCTTACAGATGTTCATGAAGAACTGTGGGAGCTGTGAGGATATGGGTCCAGGGGCTTTCCCTGTCAAGGAGGTGCACAAAATCAGTGTATTGGATATACGATTGGCTAATGCAGATAGGCATGCTGCGAACATCTTGATGGGCAACGGTGAAGATGGTCACACCGTGCTTATTCCAATTGATCACGGCTATTGCCTGCCTGTGAACGTAAGTAGTTTCAGTTATTTTCTACCACATTCATTTTACTCAAAAGTAGTTAATAGTCCATTTGGAGTAGTTAACATCATGATGTCAAGAACTTGATTCATTTGGAAGTATGGATCCACGGGAGACAAAGGATGCTGCTAAGTAGTGATCATTGACATGACATTGAACCATTAAAACACACTGCATATAACTGAAACTAAATCTGAACTTACATGCATTGGTTATATGAGTTTGGAGCTGCCTCGGATTTGGTAATGAAAAACGTCTCCCTCTATATATGTTTGCAATTAGGTTGGTTGGCATCTCTTGGTTGCAGATATTGCATCCCCTTACCTGTTGTTTTGAGGCCTCCTAGTATGTTGCTCAGATGTGTCAGATTAATATAGTTATCTGAGATAACTGATTTGTATGCCTCCATACAAAATCTTTTGTCTTCTTGCAGTTTGAGGATTGCACATTTGATTGGCTTTACTGGCCTCAAGCTAAACAGCCTTACTCCAGTGATACTGTTGAGTACATAAATTCGTTGGATGCTGAGGAAGATATTGCACTTCTGAAACACTATGGATGGGATGTTCCTGCTGAGTGCGTGCGCACACTCCGACTCTCCACCATGCTTTTGAAAAAGGGGGTAGAACGGGGGTTAACTCCCTTTGACATTGGAAGCATGATGTGCAGGGAATCCGTGAACAAGGAATCCGTGATCGAGGAGATTGTGCGAGAAGGACAAGAATCCCTGCTTCCAGGCATGTCAGAAACTGCATTTCTCGAAGCTGTATCTCAAATCATGGACTCTAGGCTGGACAAGCTTTCCAAGTAACTTAACTACGTGTTTCATAGGTATATATGTACATGTATGTAACCGCTTAACGGGCAGTCCACCTTTATGTGGGCTGGAAGAAAGCTTGCGCATTTGTAGCCTGGCTTTCATCTTGTTTTGAAGAAGCCAGAAGCTTTTGTGTTTCTCGTTTTGCCCATCAAGTTTGTCACTTGATATTGGACTGTTACGATGAACAGAAGTCCTTGGTTCATGAATAATGCATTTAGATAATTTTACTGTGTGAATGGCTAGATCCTTTCCCTTGGTTATTGGATATGGATGGTGTTTTCGGTAATTTTACATATTGTGAATGAAATTGAAAAGGTAAAATAAGTATCCTATTCCTACCCTACCCCGTTGGTTATAAAAAGTGTCCTATTTTGGATCGCAGAGTTAGAATGGTGATATTACGTATGTATAGGAAGAAGGGTACAATACAATCATAACATATGCTTTGCTTCGAGATGCAAGGATATAGTGTGATGCCCATTCTCATAGTAACTCAGTCCATGAATTTCCTTTCCATGCAAGGCAAAGTGAAGATTGCAGTTAGCATTAGTTTTCTTTTTCTTTTTCTTTTTTTGGCCTTTTGGGTTTGTGGTTGGTTTGGGATGGAAGTTAACTACTTCATACTCAAATTGGATGGGGATACATTTTTTTTTCAAAAATGTACATGAAATTTTTTTTCTTCTCTTCAAAATATTTTTGAGAAGTTAGAGAACAGGATAAATACCATCATTGGTCTTAAACCTTTAATTGTCATTATAAATTGGCCTTCAACTTTCATTTTGTCACAAATTGATTCCATATATTTATAGTTCGTTTAATATTGATTCCTAGCCTTAGGGCAAGCACTAGGCACAAACACTTGGTCTACAAAGAAAAAAAAAGTTGATAATTTAAGTGATCCATTAACTGTTAAAAAAATTACACATAATTTGAATTTATAGAAATATAATTACCAAATAATTTAAATTAGAATTTGAAAGGTTGATATCAAATAATTAGTGAGAGTTAACAAACTCAAACTATTCAGTAAACGTCTTGTAATAAATTTAAACTGTATTTTTTTAACAGTTAATAAACCATTTAACTTATTAGTTTTCATTCTCTGTGAATTGGGTTTTTGCACTAGCTTGTTTTGCTTAGAAATAGAGACTAATATGTGCCAAACTATAAAGATTTGGAACCAATTTACAATAACATAAAGATTGATAAACCATTCACAATAATAGCTAAAGGTTTGGGATCAATGATGTTTTTAACCATTGGGAGAAGATCATACCAAATTAAGGCAGATTATTTACCCCATCAAAGCAGACAGTAACAGGTAAGAACTGGAAATTTGCAGCAGAGTTTAAAAGGGTAGAAAAGGAACCAGCAGAGCTGAGCCTGAGCTCCACAAGGGAAAGTCAATAATTGCTTCCAAGCACTTTCCTTCTTCTCTGCCATGAATTCTTCCACTTGATGCTTCGTGCTGAGTGAGAGTGCTGACTTTTGGATCCCCACCTCCAGTTTCCCGCCAACTTCCTTTCTTCTCTTGTCCATCCCTTAGTCTTGGAAGCAGTAACTCCACTTTTTTGACTTAGCTCCCTGAAGGAGAAAAAGAATTTGAAAAGGAATCTACTGTACTTTCAAATTGAATGATTTTCTAAAACTCAATTTATCTACAGTTAATTGTAGAATAAATTAAATAACAAAAAAAAATAACCCATGCAACATTAATTTTTTTCTTGAAAATTTTCTGTTAATTCTTGTCGATTCTGGGAATGCAATCAAGTAAAGGCTGGTAATCGTACAGTAAAAGAAGTGGATGACAAAACCCAAACCAGGGTTAGTTAAAGAAAAGTAAAGGAATTTAGATGATCCCACGAAAGAAAATTTGGCCCACAAACAAAAGTTAAAGAGGGGTTGCTTAGCGACCGGCCTTCTATCCAAATACAGGCTGAGGGCCAACTTATTTGCTTTTGTTTTCTAGGCATAAATCTGGTCAGAAGAACATAAACTGATGTTATATGGAATAATTGAAAATCAAATTACTACTTACTTACTAGTTTCATATTCTGTTAGTCTGACGCCTCTCATGTTCTACCAAATCCTACGAGTCTTTTTCTTTTCTTAAAATTCACCAAAATCAAATCCCAGTCTTCAAACATCACATGATCACACCTCTCACTGTCTACACACCAAACCGAAACCCAGACCCAGAACCAGCCACAAACAAACAATGACAAAAAACCAGAATATGAAAAGCACGTGAAAATAATTTTCTTCTCACATCTCCATCCACACCAAAAAATCTTCCATTTTCACATCCGAGGCAGAGCCGAGTAGTAGACCAAGAGAGAGCAGAGCAAAATGAGGAACAAGCCGCCCCGCCCACCGTCCGGCCGGACTAATCTCGCGTCGTGCGTCGTCGCCACCATCTTCCTCATATTCGTCGTCATCATCATCTGCATCGTTTACTTCACCGTTTTCAAGCCCAGAGAGCCCAAGATCTCTGTCAACGCCGTCCAGCTCCCATCCTTCTCCGTCGCCAACGACACCGTCAGCTTCACCTTCTCCCAATACGTCGCCGTCAAGAACCCCAACCGAGCCGCCTTCTCCCACTACGACAGCACAATCCAGCTCCTCTACTCCGGATCCCAGGTGGGCTTCATGTTCATCCCCGCGGGCCAGATCGATTCAGGTCGTACCCAGTACATGGCCGCCACGTTCGCCGTCCAGTCCTTCCCTTTAGGAGGTGGTCCGACCACCGCGGCGCAAGCCGCCCAAGTTATCGGGCCTATCGGGCTACCCGGCGGCTATCCGGGGAACACCATCGTAGGGCCTCGGGTCGGACCCACGATGGAGATACAGTCCAAGATGGAGATGGCGGGTCGGGTCCAGGTATTGCACTTCTTCACTCATCGTGTGGATGCGAAAGCCGGGTGCAGAGTCACCATTGCAGTAAGTGATGGATCTGTGCTAGGGTTTCACTGTTAATTCTTAGCCACTCACAATGAAATTCCACTATGCTTCTTTAAATAGAATTTTGTAACCTTAGTCCTGGTATTATTTTCATTTCCTTTTTTGAGTCTGGATGATTTGGTGATCTGGGTGTTCAGAATTTTGTTGAATTAATTGTAAAAAGGATAATATAGGTCGATTTCCATCTCGATCGGTTCTTCTGTAGTTTAGCTCGTAGTGGAGGCTTGATTTTTCAGAAATCGGGTAAAAGCGAGGGACCCAGAAGCATGATTAGGAGGGAAGCCTTTTAACTTTTTTTTTTTTTTCTTTTTTACGCTTTTTTGTTTGTTGGAGATTAATTGGAGAGTAAGTAAAGTTGATGCCACTTTGATTAACTAGGCGGAAAGGATCAAATTTCTTATTGATGTTTGACCCCATAAATTTTATTTTTAGTTTCTAATTTTTTTTGTGTTGTCCTACATAGGTTTTTAATCTTTATTTTGTTCTTTTAAAGTCTCTAACATCATTCTATTTATTTTAAATTTGATCTTTTTATGGTTAAAATTAATGAAATCTGAAAAAAAAAATGTTAATTTTGATCCTTAAATTTTCATTATCTCACTCAAAGCACCTTAAGTCTTTATATTCAACATTTTTCCCTCTCATCCGTTCCAACTTCCAAAAAAAAGTAAAATCAATTCCCACTCAACTTCCCCATGTCCTTATCCTGTCCTACTCCCTCCCTCAAATCTTCTTCCTCCAAAGTTGCCTCTCCCCAAGCGTTCCAATCAGATGCTAAGAAAAGGGGTTGCAATTTGTAGGCTAACTTATCTTTTGAAAGTTGTAGGAAAAAAAGATTAAGGTAGTTCGTGGCTGAAGAAAGAATCATGTATGACATAAGATGTGTGGCAAAAAAGCTCATAATCATCATATAAATTCTATGTAATTCCTATCAATGTAGATTCATAGCAATCACAATAAATAGAAAAAGGTATAACTATATCATATAGCTTTGTACTTTTTGCTGCAAAATCTTTCATCCAATTCAGCACAAATGCCAAACCTTTCATTCAACTGAAGAGAAATCAAACTTGAGCTCAAAAGGAAACAACATAAAGCCTTAAACTTTAAGCAACTTAAACAAAAACTGACCCAAACCCAAATCAACAATCAAGACTAAAAAGCCAATTCATGCCACCAAATAATTGGGGGAAAGTAAAGAGGCGGAGAGAAAAGCTTCATAGGGATCAAGACAAGATGAGAAATGGGTAAAAAAGAAGAAGTACAGAGCGGAAAGAAAAGAGCTTTTTAGAGAGATAAATAGGGAAGACGAGACGAAGTCCAAATCCGAGTACGAGTTCGAGTACACTCAGCTATGCCAAAGACTACAACAAGAACAACGTCGACGTATGAGTTCTCATTATATGTTCTGAGCTCACATTGGCATGTTCCTTAACCCATCGAAGGACCACTTGTCTGAATTGGTGTTTCACACCATTTCTAGGGATGGCGCAATGGTTATGGTAATTGGGTCTGATCTAGCCTATCCATGATACGATGTTAGAACTAGGTTTTCTTCTAGGTTGGATTGGGGTGAAAGTGGTGTCTAGGGAGCTTGTGGTGGAGGATGGGGGTAAGGGAGGTGGATGCTTAGGGAGAGGCGGTGCCAAAGGAAGAGGATTTGGATAAGGGACTAGGAGAGGATGAAGACTTGGAAAGGGTGAAGGGGAATTGATTTTTTTGGTAGGAAGTTGGAATGGATGAGAAAAAGGGAGGAAGTGTTAAATTTAAAGACTTGTGAGTGCTTTGAATGGGATGAAAAAATTTTAGAGACCAAAGTTGACATTTTTTCCAAGATTCCATTAACTTTAACTGTAAAATCAACAGAAGGACCACACTAAGGGTGCAAAGGGGCAAGGTCAAGCCTGAGCCCACTAGGCTCGAACTCTGCCCGTTAAGCTATTAGTACTACCCGGGCTCAAGCTCGGCTCGAAAGTCCATTAGGCTCGAATGAAGGGCTTTCTTCAGAATTTATTATGTTTTATTTAGTGATTTAAACCAATAACTCTTTAATTAGCTAGATATTTAAAGTATTATATATGCTATTATTGAAGACCTATTAAGTCCCTTAACAAAAGGGATTAGGTACTTATAAGCTTAAGTTCGATCCTTTAAGGTATTAGGCTTGAGCTTGAGCTCAATAAGGCTCAGCTCGATAAGCCTCAAATCGAGTTTGAGCTTGAACTACTTGATAAAGGCCCGATCCATTTATACCCCTAGATGACACTTGAGACAAAAATAGGCAAGTTAGGGACTTTAAGAGAACAAAATGAAGGCTAGTGACTCTTTTAAGACAATGCAAAAAGATTAGGGACCATAAATGAATTTTACCCTTGTTTGGCCCCTGGACTAGATTGTCCACCATAGTTTCCATTTGGATCAATTTCAACACCAAAGTCACAGTTTGGTGTCAAATTGACCATTGGGCCATTAATTTTACCAATCTGTAAATGAAATGCTAATGATGCATTTTAACATCGCTCTGCTCATCATCTTAAAAGATGGAGCTAAAGTGTCAAAGGGTGTCCAACTTTTTTGGTTGTTAAAGGTAGAATTATTAATTAGGTTGAATTTGGGAAGTTTGTTTGGTTAACTATAAGTAAAACTGTTTACCTGTTTTAGAATCGACACCTGACGATAGGGGCTAAACAAACGAAAGGTAGCGAAGATTAAGTTAGGTATGGATTGTTAGAAAAGGGAAGGGTATTTTGTTATTGGGTGTCATAAATTTGATATTATATAGTGATAAAAAAAACTGAAAATGTTATTGTTTTAGGCAAATTTTGGTTTCTATTTTGTCTGAAAATATTTGTAGTTGTGATAAGGTTTGGTTGGGGGATTACGCCAGCAATGTTTGTTCTAGAGTTGTCAATAATAAAAAAGAAGTTTGTTGTTTTAGGGATGTTTTGTAGTTAGTTGTGTAAAATGAAATATGATCAGCGGCTTAATTGAGTGATTAGCTTAAGTGGAGCTCATGGTGTAATATTTAATCATTGCTGCAGGTTTTTTACGGGAAGACATGCATGGTTTTCAAATTAATTCTTTATCATGGTGGAAGAATTTGGTATTTCCCTTACATATATAAAGGTGGCAAAAAAGAGTTTATGTAGGTTGTGATTACTTTTCGAGTCCTAATTATATAATATATCACAAACATAACACATGATATGAGTCATTTAAGTTTGAAACTCAATACTGATTTTACACTTTCGGTGATTTAGATCTCACTGTCATGTCTGTCATTATCAGATTACAAATTTCTTTACTTTACTGGGTGGGATAGTTTTGTGAAATTTGTTAGGATAAGTGGTGTTAAAAATGTGAAGGAAGTGTACTTCTAGAAGACTTGAATAATGATTAAATTACCTAAAGATATAAAGTTGATATGGTATAAAGATTCAACATAGAAGGATTTGAGCTTCTATGTAGTAGAGGTCAGTTGCATTTATATGTAGAACATTCTAAGGGTTTAGGTCCTTTGTCATAGACCATATAGCTGAACATTCCTTTACAAAAGTAGTATGGATGGGATTCAAGACTTGTGCACTTTGTAATATTACAATGCATAATGAAACATGGCCTTTAGATGTAGAACCCTTAGACAGAGTTGATGTTAAAAATGGTGTTTTTATGGTCATCTAACTACATGGAAAGGGAGATGAGTATAATTGTGTGTTGAATAATGATGGTGATAAAACTTAAGGGTGAGGGAGTGAGTCAGCAACGAATCAGGAATTTAACCCTAAGGGTTAAGAAGGGAAAAAGTCAGATAGTGAAATTGAACTAAGTGAAGATAATCTAGAAGATCAAGAGGCAAGAAGTGGTAGGGAGAAAACTAATTTTTTAGACTCTAATTATATTGATGATGAAGGTTTAGATACAACTAAAGGTGAAAAAAAGGATTGAAGCAAACTTGCAGACTAGGGGGAGTAAATACCTAAAATTTAATCCCAATTATAAACAAGTGGAGTTTTAGATTAGCATGTGCTTTGATGATAACTTGGACTTCAAAGCTACTGCAACAGAATATGTAGTACAAAATCATATAGATGTTTGGCTGAAAGTTAATGGGAGTAAAATGCTTGAGCTTAAGTGCCTACCAAATTGCCTTTTTAATATTAAAGGCCTCATACAATAAGAGTCTGAAGTGACTGCAGATCAAAAGCATTAGACTGGGAAACAACTATGGTAAGAAGCACTCTTTTTGTCCCATATTTATTAAATCATTTGGTTTGATACAGAAAATTAAGAAAGTGAAAAAAGTTTGTGTAATGTTTCTACTTTTGCCCTTAACTTTTTTTTACATAAATCAAGAAAGTTGGAAGAAGTGAATATTGAAATTATAGTTTGAAAGGTAGTATAATAAAATAATTTACTAAATATGAGAATGTTGCAAAGAGTTAGGACTCCTAAAATAGAATATATTGCAATGGTTTTCAGACAGAAAGAGTACAAACTAAGGCTTGTGAAAACTAAATGGGTGGCAAAGAAATTTCATAGAACACTAAAAGATAAACCATCAATGAGAATCAAGCATTTTTCAAAAGAAAGTAAAATATTAAGTAACGGTTCATATTAGCGTGGGAATGATCAAGAAGATTAGGAAAATGGTGAGACATGAGATGGGATCGAACTATAAGCATGAGTATAGTCTTCTTAAAAATTATATAGGTAAGCTACTAAGGTCTAATCTAGGGAGTACTATTGAATTTGTCATGATGCCAACTGAAGATGTGTCATGTACTGTGTTTAATAGAATGTACATTTGCTTTAATGTGTGGAAGAAAGGTTTCTTGGCTGGTTATAGGTGTAAACTTGGAGTTGATGGATGTTTTCAAAAATAATTGCGAAGGGAGAATTACTTACTACAATTGGCAAGGATGCCAATATTGGGATATTCCCAATGGCATTGGCAGTTGTAAAGGTAGAGAATAGGGATTCTTGGACATAGTTCTTATGAAGGCTTATAGCTAATTTGGACATTGGAGATGACTACAGATAGGTAATCATATCTGACCAGTAAAAGGCACTAACATAATTGACTAGAATTGAACGCTAAATTTTTAAAAGACTAATATGGATCGTAACCAACTATGCTATGTCAAATGTAAGGTCTAATACTGACAATTGAGGAACTACTACCCAATGCAAAGCAAAGACCAAGCTCAAGGCAACGTATGCTATAAATGTATTTGAATGGTCTGTTTTGGGTAGCTGCAAACAACACTTGCTTCAACCGATTTCAAGATGCTTTAAAGGCTATTGCATCATATGCATCTACTACCACGGAAGATTTATTGATAATTAACCTAAAGTACTAGTGTAAGGCTTTTTTTAGCAAGCAAGTAAAATGTTAAGTCAACCAAAACAACATATGTGAAGCCTTTAATAGTGTAGAACAAGTGCAAACTGTTAGGCATAAGCTAATTTATTCAATAATTTATGGAATCAGGAGATACATTATGCATCATTTTATAGATAAATGAAAAGAAGCAAAAGGTTGGGTTAGAACATATGGAAAGACAATTTTAGATAAGTTGGCAAAACAAGTGAAAGATCATCATTACTAGGACATTGTTTGAAACGGTGAAAATGGGTGTGAAATAAGCTTGGGTATGAGTAAATATGCAATAAAACTTGATGAAAAAAGTTGCTCTTGTGGAAGTTGGGATATCTTTGGCATCCAATGCTCTAATGCAATATGTTACATCTTTGAAATATAAGAAATAAAAGTTTGTTCTGTATACTAATATGCATTCCAACCAATAACTAATCTAAATGGTTGGCAAATATTCAATATAATTCCTATTGCCCCCGTTTTGTAAGGAAAATGATTGGCAAACCTGCAACAAAAAGGAAAATAAAGGAAAATAAACCACATAAAATAGGAAAATCATGAGGGAAAGAGCAGAAGAACATGCAACTTGTGCAAGCAAACCAGGTCACAACAATACAAGATATCCAATGAAGAATAGTGAAGGGAAGTTAGGGTAATATACTACATTTGTATTATTTCTGACACTTGAAATATTTAGTAATAAGGAAGTAAACTTGATATTTCTCATTTGTACATTGGCCCATTAGATGGTGGTCAACGACTTACTCTTAAACTTAAAAGATAAAAACTATCAGTTCGATCTAGAAGAACCCAACAAAGGAAAACGTACATAAACTAAAGAAACATGCACAATGGATAGGTGTTCTAGCTAATATTGAGACATGTTTCATTATCTATAATGTATGTGCCAAGTGATTGAATGCAATTTTTCATATCTTGTTGTTTTTTTTTTATATGATGTTGTCTCTACTTTCACACAACATGGATGTCAAGGGCAATTGATCTTGAACTATGGGAGGTGTGCAACTGAAGCCACTATCACATTGACCTAGCCATAAAACACTAAGTCTATACCTTTTTTTAGACATAATTTTAGCTAAAGTGGTGAGGATGGGATGAAACCATATTATTTTATTAGTAAAAATCAATCTAGACCTCTTGTTATTACCATAATTAGGTAGAAAGCTTTGAAGCAGATAAGCTTCGTTGACTGGAAATTATTTTTGTAAGTACCATTTTTGGGTAGAAAGTTTTCATTCAGGCAAGCTTTGATACAAATAAGCTGAATTACTAGAAAATTTTTTGTAATTAGCATATCCAGCAAGTAGTTGGAGGGGGCCGAATTTCATTTTGAAAATGTTAGAGAATTAAGAATTAGATGTATTTCTACAATGTAAAAAGAAAATAACTTAAAATCTATTAAAATGCTATGTTTATAGGTTATACCCTTCCAAAATAGTAAGTAAAATTTACTAAATCTTAGTTTTCATCCATATAATGAATCGGCGATCATAAACTTCAAATCCATATCAAATCACACGTTTTCCTCTCAATGAAAAATTAGTTATGTTATTGTACATGTACACATGTTCAATTAATATCACATAGCAAATAAAAACATAATACCTTGTGCATCTTGAAGTGGGCACTTCTTTCTTTGACTGCATAAAAATCATCTATTTTCTTGTCTATTGAAAAGCTCTCAGCAATCTCTCTTTCAATAGAAACAATCAAGTGATTCTTGGGAAAATTATCACTCATGTTATTATGAAGTATTGTTTTCACAATTTTTATTACTGAAAATGCTCGTTTTGTTGTTGTAGTTGAAACAGGAAGAGTCAATATAAGACAAATCAGTTTATTCACCTAAGGATAAGTTTCTTACTTTCTTATTTGATTTAGTTCTCTACACAATTCAACAATTGTAGATACATTTTTTCAACTGTGGACGGTAGGGCACATCAAACTTATAATACGCAGCTAATACTTCAAATGAATCTTTTCTTATTCAGTGAAATCTGAAGGATAAAAATTGTCGGCCAATCTACATATGTTTTCAATATTAAAGAATTTATAGGAATTTCTGGGATCCAAAACAACACAAAGAAGAAGAAGCTAATCATCTGTTTGCTAAAGTACTTCCTTTATTTCTCACAAAACATATCTTAGTTAATGCAAAAATTTGCAAAAGAAGTGAAAAAGTTATACTTTACATTTGTAACCTTTTAGAATATAACTAATTATTTTTTATTAAGAAAGTAAAATTAATTGTTTGATGTTAGACTTTTCTTACATTTCTCACACAAATCAACCACAAGCATTTATGTATAATTTTAGTGAGATGGAGAAAATTATTACCATTTTACATATATATTTCTTAAAAATTATTATTATGTTTTATAATTAAAAAATTGGAGGTCCACAAAAGAGATAATATAATTTTTTTGTCATTATTTTTACATACATACATACATACATATATATATATATATATGTATAATACATATAATTTATAAAAATGTTGGGGGGCGGGGGCGGGCACCCCCCAGCCCCCTATTGGCTCCACCACTGGTGTGTAGTCTAGCTTTAATGAATGGAAAATATTTTGTAATTAGCATATCTAACCAGCAAAGTACAACCTAGCTTAAATGAATAGGAAATTTTTTTGTAATGAATAGAAAGTGATGCAGACAAGTTACAGATAAGGTTTGACAGTAGCATGATACAAGTTTTATGTCAAATATTAGTGCAACCCCAATGAAAATAAGCTCTTATGCTATTTATTATGTGGTCATGTATCCATTTTGACTATCAAGATATATAACCAGTACTTACATGTTCTTTTCTTTTCTCCGAGCAACAACAATATGATATGGCCAAACACTGTGAAAGTAAGAAATATATGTACCATGTTCGATTACATTTGCCAGAAACATGAACAGGTATTGCAGTAGTAGCAAAACAAGGTATGTTCATGCCAATAGGGCTTGCCTTGCCCAACCAAAAGCATCTCTTACCGCTACCATTACTGACATACAATTATGCCATCAATAAAATCCAATCACAACAAATAGCAACCCATGACCAAACCAGCAAAAAATACAACTAAATATACAACTAGTTTCATAGTCATAGCAACATATCTTTCCAGCTCAGCCATCTATTCTAGCTTCATCTACTCTTCCTCCAACTTCACATTATCTACCTTTAACTTCTTTTTTTTTTTTTTCTAAGATTAACATTCTCTTCCTCTACTTTGATGGAACCATTTTTTTGTTCCTCCAACATGTGTTGCAGAACCATTACTTCTTCAGAGACGATGCAATTGACATATGCAAGTGACCTCTTCTCATCACACAAACCGTTGATCACTTCATTAGCCTCGCCCGATAATTCATTATCAACCCAATGCTAGAACTTGCACTTACCCACCTTTTGCATAATTTCAAATCTATAAACATGGCTACATTACAACAAACATTCACACAAGCTGTAACAAAACTATCAAAACATCACATAGTTGAAGTGTACGACACTTACACAATGACTTGTACAAGCCATAAAGCTTCAATCATGATTTTTATATGTCCACATTGTCTTTCTTAAAGCTATCATACCACATTCATAGAGGAGGCTCGTTCCCTCTACATCTACAGAACCAGACCAGAAAATTGATGATGCATCTAAGGGCGACTGTACTCATCTCCATTCACCACCAGAATTTCTCCCCTACATTTGATTCATGGTTGTTTCTTAATCACCAATTTGAATTCCTAAACCCTAAATCGATGAAATTCCTAGACCGATTAAATCCCCAAATTCTTCTTTACCACATTATTTTTGCTTTTTTCATATTTGACATGTCGTTTCATTACTTATTTACCACATAATTATATTCAAATAAAATATTCTACCATTTGATAGGAACTTCTCACTGTTAGTTACATCAGTGATAATTTTGACCTTTATTCAAATCTTTGGTATTCAATTTGGTATCAAATTGTGACTTTAATGTTGAAATTAGTCTCATATAAAAGAGTTATGATTATTTAATAGTTTGTGATGACTGACCGTCAACCAATGTGAGGCCCATGCAATTCAAGGGTCTGATGAGTCGATCAACGGTCCACAAAGAATCAAGATTGTCCCAAACCATCACCTACTTTTCCCATCGAAAACTATGGTGAACAATCTGGTGCATGACTTGTTTTATTGTGGCAAGACAAACGGATCCACTTCGAGCTCGCCCCAGGCCCAGGCAATGTAAAGAACCGTAAATTCCGGATTGTTTGGCATTTTCTTCGCTTTTCTCCATTTAATAATAGACCGACTACGACGTCTTCGATACTTTTCATAACGGTTAGACTTATGTAAGTCTTTTCCTGGTCCTTTCAAGTTGATGCTTATTGTTCAATAGATTATTGGTGTTTCTTTTTTGCAATTAAAATTCAAATTTTTTTTTTGTAAAACTATCAAAACTCAATGCTTTCGATTTGCGATAGCCTTTTCCCTGCTGTTGAATATCTTATACCCAAGTAGAGTGATTGATGACGTTTCATTTTTGGTGTATGGTGACTCATTAAGCCATTATTCTGATAAATCTTTTCTTTGGCCTTTTTTTTTTTTTTTAATTTTCGATTTCGAGAACCCTCAAAATACACAAAACACTTTCGTTCCTTCTGGGTGGTACATTTCGCTGGGTAGCAATTCAGCGAAGCGTACCTCGCAGCTAGGAAGAAATATGCCTGAAGTCCTGAAACTTCAAAAATATGCCTAAAAGTTTTAAAACAGAGAAAACCAATCCTAAAATCCACTCCGTTAATCGAACATAAATGTAAGTCCTACACGGTACACTTTTGCCTTTAAACAGAGAACTGCGGACCACAAGGTCGCCAAGAATTCAAGCGACATTACAACTTGCAACAAATTGCAGGCCATCAAGTTGCAGAACTAAGGACCAATTCATTTTAACTTAAATCAAATGATTTATTTTTATTTTTACATATTTTTTATCTAAAACTAATTTTATTTGAAATTCAATATTATGTAAATACAATAATCTATTTGAAAGTAAATTTTTATAAAGTTGTTAAATTTTTATGAATTTTTTCTTTTTAATGCCTTAAACTAGAAAAATTCATAAAAAATTAATGAGATTGCAAAAATTGTATTTTCAATAGATTATTGCAACTGCATAATATTAAAATTAGTTTCTGGTGAAAAAGATATAAGAATAAAAATAAGTCATTTTAAAGATAATTGACTTAAATTGAAACGAATTGGGTGTAAGCTTCCTTGAATTGACCTGCAAAGTCATTGGTCCTCCCGTCCCCTCCCACCAACTTCTCAGGCTCACTCCAATCTGATTTCTGTTTATTGTCTTATTTTGTTAATCAATAAGTTTTAGAATGAACTTGTTGAAATTTATTCGAGAAGGAGCCATAAATTAATTAGAATAAATTAGTTTAGAATTTTTGTTGAAATGAACATAAAAGTGTAAATTTTAGGACAAAATGAAAACTTTGAGGACTTGAACGAATATTTGACCAAATGTTATTTCTCTTCACAGCTTCGACTTCAGGCAACTTATGATTCTAATGCGGATATGTAGTCTTTGAAATCTAAGTAATGGCTTGTTTGGAAAGGCATTTTTAATTAATATAGCTTTTTTAGATTTATAACGGTAAAAGCTACTGTTGAATAAGTTTTTCAATCTTTAACGCTAAAAGTAGTACTATTCCCAAGCGAAGCCAGCCAGCCAGCCTCACAGCTGTATTCCTCTTTTCAATTATGATTGCGGCTCTTCCCTGTTCCATTCGAACTCATTTGACCCTCCTCATTTCAATACCCATCTACTTGTCCCTCTCCAAGCTTTCCGTTTAAATTGTCCTGTTCTGGACCAATTTCGCTCTTTTTCTATTGAATTCCATTAACTTGTCAAACAAAACGTTTCAATGACCCAAAATATTCTTTTTGGTTGTTGTCATAGTATTAGCTACCTTTACAAGTCATCTTGCGTGAACTGTCCCGACTGGTGCTACTTGTTGCTGCATTGTGTTACTTGCAAGCATCTCTAATTTCTATAAATTTCACAATATCTCACAGAAGAAAATGATCAATTACAAAACTTTAACATTGCAATATTTCATACTGCTAAACTTTTCTGTATATTTCATCAATTTATTTAATTTCGCAGTCCGTATCACGGTAAATTATTTACCGTGATGCATGGGTAATGTTTTTTTTAATCATTTTTTATCAAAGTACCATACATTTTTTAAGTGAAAAAATATAATTAATATACATAATTTGACAAATATTAATTTTATTTTGCTGAAGAAGCTAGAATAAAAGAATCATACTAAGTCGCTTAAAAATGTTTTATTTAAAAAATATATTGCTATTATTAGAATAGAGTATGCTTTTTCTCATGTATCAATAAATAAATAATTAGAATACGTGCAAATAATTATATTTGATATATTTCATCTTAAAATAATATTCTAATTTTTTTTTTCAAAATCAATGGTATGCAACACAGTATACAGTATAATATATATGCAATTTATAGAAAGCGGTATACCAATGTATTTAATACCTTGCTTGCAAGGTACCTACTAACCACTCAAGCCACCTATGTCCCAGTTCATAAAACAAGAGTGCAACTAACAAGGTGTTATGGAGAACCTTCGAAATTTCCTCACTAGCCAGGATTATACGACACACACACACACACACACACACTAAAAAGAGGGGAAAAAAAGTATAGCTGCTTACATGAAAAAAAAAAAAAAGAAAAGAAAAGAATAATTCAACATATTATAACGTACACAGCACGACAATTGAATTCAGTAACCCCATCAAGCTAATCAACCATAGCATTTGACATCCTCGAAATTAAGTGAATGAAGAACACTCAACCAACATCTCGACGGAATATCACACGATAATATGTAAGGTCATGAATATACAGTAACAGAAAGAATTAATACTGACCATTTATCAAAATTCAGTTCAGTGAGCAGCATACGGAAAAAATGAGTCATCCCTCTACTTGGACCAAGCAACTGCATCAATTTCCGACTGTGCAGAACGGTATAATTCCAGCCTCTTTGCAAGTGCACTGCGGCGCTCCATGACAGCTGGGTCTTCATTCAGTAATGAAGACAATCGTTTTTGCTGCAAAGGTCATTTGCACAGATCAGCTACTTAATTTTGGAAGCTTTCAAGTGTTGATCTATAAAAAGTTGGGAGTATTACCTCCAGTTTGCCTAGTTCAAGGAAGAAATGGTCAAGTAAGCTCCTTTTAGCTTCTCGGACTTGACAATAAACAATTGATTTTGGTATGGAATTCCGCAGGCCAGCACAGACCATATTGACATATGATAATACCGTTGTTCCTGTTCATACAAGGTAATTAGGTAAAATGATGCTCATGATCAAGCACAGTATTTCATATGAAACTTCATGAACATCATAAACTAATTATTCAAATGACAATGAAAAAATAACTACTAACACCATTCATTAGATAATTGATTGAACACTTAGTTTGTCAAAGAAATTTGGACTTCATAAATGAAACTTAACAAGCACCCTACAGCTCTAACTAGAAAGAGATCCCCTCAATGAAAATTCATTCACGACTTGCCTACCTCTAATGCTTAGCACAATGCTCTTGTAAGGGATTTATAAAAAAAATTTCTTAGTTTAAAAGTACCAATTTTTCAGTACATCAACTCACCAATTCGTCTCAGATATGCATCCGTGTATCTGTCAAAAATTGACTGCGTTGCATTGCCACCCTTTTCAACATCTTGAGGAAGCTTCCTAAAGAAATCAACTGTCAAGTAACTACTTTCCATGTCAACTAACTGAAGTGACGCCTTCTTGCTTTGGTCCCTCATTCTATCAAGTGACTCAATAGCTGCATTCCCAACCTCCACTCTCAGAGCAGGATACTGCCTTAGCTCCTGGGAACCAGTCAAGAAAAGTGATTTACTTATCGGAATCACAACTCATAAATCATCACCCTTACAAAAAATGATCAAGAACAAAAAGAAAAAGTTAAAGGACACTAAAAAACATACAGGAGTCTCACTGATAGCTTTGTGAACCAGCTCCTTCAATATGGCATGAACCTAGAGCATATTTGAGAGGAAAAGGACATTCATAAAGCTTAATCAGAGGAAAGGACCCTTAAACAAGGCACATCTAGAGCAACCATAGTATCATTTGATGGTAAGGGTCATATTCTCCAAGAGGACAACAAAGAAACGGCCAGAAAATCTTAATCGCAAACATGCAACATACTAACAAATACGTCGAGAAAGCCAATTAAAAGCACCAGTGCTTGCTTGCATACCGCATCGACAGCAGCCTCAGCAGGGCCTCTAATAGTAACTAAAGTTGACTCAATCAGACGCCGGTATCCCTGCTCAGGAGCTATCAAGTGAGGTTGATATCCATCAGCTTCAGTAATTAGCTTACGAATATTTTCCATGGAAAGCTGCCTATCAAATTGCAGCCTTTTCAGAGCAGCAGGAAGCTGATTATCAAAAACATTATAGATTCTTTCACCACCAGGACGACTGCAAACAATAACATCAATAATGAACAACAAATTACACCAATAAACTGGAACTTCAGTTGCGAATAAAAAAATCAAGAAGACATACATGCCATCCAAATGTTCTTTGTATGTCTGATCAAAAAGACGACAAATCTCTGTGATTGTGTAAAGCTTACCCTGCATATCACAATCATAAAAAATCAGGAACATAAAGTACAAGGTCACAATAGCATATCTTTCATCCATAAAAGACATAACATGGGAACACAAGCACTTCATGAGAGAGCAAGTACCCCTGCATCTGCAGCTATTGGCTTTCCCAAACGACTTAATTCAGCTTCAAGTTCAGCAATTGTTTTACTTATAAGGGACTGGATTCCAGGTATTTTGGACTTGATTACCACCTCAAGATGCTGCAAAGTTTTTTTTTTTTTAAAGGTGAAGGTTAGGCATAAACAAAAACAAGCGCAAAAACAAATCTAAAGAGAGAAGATAATATTGCCCGGTCAAATACCTTTGAGAGCATCTTAGCTAGATGTTCAGAGCCCATCCTGTGTGCAAGGTGCCTATACTCCGGAGTGCTAGAAAAATACTCACGTTCTCTACGTCGAGCAGCAATCATGTCGACATTTTTATTAATATCCGCTTGTGAGCGATTTACAACACCAATCCAAGGAAACTTTAGCTTGTAGGCTTTTCCTTCTAATATCTATGTACAAGAATATAATAGTTAAAAATACAGTTGTAGGCAAAGGCACATCATAACTCTTTTGCTGCAATAACAGAGAAAACTGACTTCCTAATCTAGGTATGTTAATATTTCTTCAGCATAATAAAATCTTAACCAGAAGTCTTTAATGCCAATTGACTGGGTAATGCATTATGCTCCTTTCCCCAAGTTAATTTACTGCTAAATTGGCAAAGAAATTTATTCTCCTCCAACATAAAAACCTTCAGCTGCAAATAGAGGTTAGATCCCCAAAGAAATAGCGGATGGTTGTGTAAGGCAGCCTATACTCTAAAAGCATCTAAATTTCCCTTATTAAACAACTAGAAACTTGATTCATCCACCACAAATGATAAACAAATGCCATATGGAATGCCATAGTTTGCATGAGAATTTGAAGACATCCAGGATGGCTTGGTAAATCCAATTCTACCGACAATATGAATATTTTCAGAAAAAAATGCCAATAACTAGAGTCATTTAACTAAATGAGCCTCTTCATCCTACAATCAACACAAGCATTAAAATACCATCATCTCTTTCATAAACCAGTCCAACTTACATCAACTGCATCGGTGCCCTTATCCATCAGGTCAATCTTTGTCAGGACCCCAAAGGTTCTCTCTCCTGAAAATTTGTTAATCATTGAGTACCATAACATTGGTGGACAATGCTTTCAGATGTCCATAAAACAATTTATTTAGTTTGCAACAGCAATCAAGGTTTTAGGCGGCAAAAAATGGGTCAATATTAGGTTCTTAAGAATCAAACGATCTACAAACAGCAACAGCATTCCACAAACAACAACAAAAAAAAGAGCCATACACGAGAATAAGAGACAGCTAAGAAAATCAACCGCAAGGCTGCATGACCAGTGTTTTGTGCCTTACCTGTGGGGTCAACTTCACGTGAGATTTTAATAGCATCTGAGGTAGCCAAATCTTGGTTTGCTGGTGAAATTGCAAGAATTATACAGTTGGGCTGCGTAGAAAGTTTATTAAACACAAGGTTTTACCAGATTCATGTTCCATCAAACATACACATTACCCCAATGATTACCTTCTCAATGTAAGATCGAACCATATTCTCAATATCCAGCACAATACTTTCGGGCTGACCCTCTGTCTCGTTTAAACAGCATTAGTCAGTTTGTAAAACATGTAATGCGAAATCATATGAATGAACAAAAATTACCAGCATAAATGCCATATAAGGAAAAGCATTATACTTACCAACAGCTACCTTTGTCAAACCAGGAAGATCAATCAATGTCAAGTTAACAACTGCCACAAATAAATAAAACAACATGAGTTAAAGACGAACACTAATGCTACAAAAACTTGTAGAAAGGTGATTCTGTAGTGATTAAGCAGAGTTGTGTTAATTTCACTGAAAGTCCCAATTAACACCCCGCATAAGTTTATAGAACCGAATGTTATAGATCTTTGTACATGTAGCACTACTTAAAATATGGCTTACAACATGGTTATAATGATTTTTTTTTCTTTCACCTTGACATACCGATCTAGTCCTGTCACCTCCCCAAAACCCCACAAAAGTATATAAAAATAACTAGTGAATTCTTTCCTTAAATGGGCCTACAATGCAAATTGAAAACCATGCACCATAAGCAAAGAGTGATTTGTCAGCCCAAATGTATCGAACACTAAGCTACAAGAAACTATAGACCAGTTGTTCGATCCTGCTGCAAAGCATGCAACTCTAGGTTATCCAGCGAGATAAGATAGTGCAGAATATCAACAAACATTATCGACTGTCCCAAACAACTTGAAAATCGAAGCTCTGATCATACCATTGGGGGAATAAATGCTCAGATGAATTGGAACACTTGAAATCTGTTTGGTGCGGCCAGTCTCACGATCAGTCTCATCTTGAATTTCCTTCCTCACAGCAGCTACACAAGAAATAACCAGACTGAGATATATGCAACACAATTAAATAGAACTGAGAAGATAAGAAACAAACCGAAATCGGTGAATCGCTTCCTAGATTGGTGAAGAAACTCAGCGTACTCTCTGGTGCCTTCATCGCTCTTATGAAGCTGCAAGACGAGAGGTCGGCGCGTGACAATACCTGCAGTGGCAATTTAGAAACAATTGAGAACGAAGCAAAAAATCAAAAGAACAAATAAAAATCTAATAAAAGTATTAGAAAGGTTACCGGATCCACGGGGCAAGAAGTCCTTTCCGACGATGCTCTCCAACACCGAAGACTTACCAGAACTCTGATGAAGAAAACAAAATGATCAGCATGTTGAAAGCGGATTCGACGATGAAAGAGAAAGAGAAGAAAGAAGCAGACCTGACCGCCGACGACGGCGATTGACGGCAAAGAGTCCCACAGGGTCGGCAATGCGCTTTTCTCGCCGTGGTCACCAAGAGCAGTGCAAGCTCTCTGAATCTTGTTCACCAAGCTGATAAGGTTTTCCATCCCTTAATTTATCGATTCAGACGAGCTCGATCCGATAGCGGAGATCGGAAAGGAAGATCTGTTCGATCCGATCTGCCGTCGGTTGAGCTCTGGGGAGAGAGAGAGAGAAGAGAGGGTTTGGGAACGTTTTTGGGTTTTAATTTCGGAGTCGTATATAGCTTAGAAACGCGAAGACTAATGGGAGTGATTAAATACGGACGATAGAGCAGCAAGCAAAGCCGCTGGACGGGGCAACGGCAGGACGACTACCAATTGAATCGGCCGGCTAACGCTTCAAATCAACTTCACCCTTTTCCCTTATTTTTCTAAATTTTCAAAATATCTTGCTGGCTAAAATGATTTCGCATTATTCTGTTTTGACATGTTAATCGATCTTAAAAATTTAGCAATCGTCAGTTTTTCTAAATTTTAATAAATGTATAGATAAAATATTACTATATATAAAAATAATTGCTTTCACCACATAATTAATAATTAGGAATTTCAGTAGATATTTGGCCTGATGGTATCCTACTATATCATATCCGATGAATAGAATTTTTTTTTCACAATTAAATGAATTTGGAGCGGATGTGGCTTTTTTTATTTTATACCTATTGGATGTGGATAGGATGAGGGTTTAAGCCTACCCACCCATATTATATCTGCATATGTGTGTGCGTGTATGCTAAAAACAATATAATAATTTACAAAATAATCTAATTAACTTTGCTTCTTGCGATTACAAGTAAGTGTCAAAAATAAGATGACTAGGCCGAAGTCACATAAGTTTTTCACTTTTTTTTTTTCATAAAGTAGTACGCTTACAATTAAGTATGAGCTCATTTCACTAATTTAATTTGAATAAACTTTGTATGATTTATTTGTGACTAAGCCGATTTCTATTTTTTATTATAGATATTTTTTTATTGTAATACCAATTTTAATGTTTTTATTATGGTACTCTGTTATAGAATTATTATTTCTTATTAGGTTAATATGTAGTAGATAGATGAATTTTACTCTATCATATCTACCTTAAAATGGATAGGATATAGGGATGACAACTGGGTGGATGAAATTTATGATCCATGAATATCTTGCCCATGACGGGCGGGCAAAAGAGTAAAAATACCTATAATAAGATGAATGTGGATAGCAAATCACACCCATCTGGTAGGTATGGATAGGTGGCAGGTAAAGGGTATCCATCATGAGTAAATCCGTCACGCCTAAGCACGAATCCCGTGAACATAAATTTTCTACTTATTCATTGTAATGAGATGCAATGCCTACATTTAACTAATATTTTATACTAATTCTCATCGAATATTTTCTTGTATATATGTTATAATTATGTATGTTTTATGATTTTCTTGTATTATATGTGGAGAATAACTTTGTATATATTTTTTATATTTTATTTTTATGAAATTTAAAAAACATAGTTTAAATTGTGGGTTAACCTTGGGTACGAATTATCCGCGAGTTGTGGGCACAGGATAGATTTTTTACTCCTTTGCAGATACTCACGAAGTCATATGTACTAAAAAAACCTTAGGCATGAATAATGAGTAAAAGGTATCTACACTCGATCAGCCCCGTTTCCATTACTAATAGGATATTAATATTAAATTGTAAAACCAATAGATTGTGTATAGGATACAAATTCAATATATAATATGATAGACACGATGCAGGTTTAGTTCCATCCTATCCACATCTTATCCATTATCATCCCTACTAATAATCCTAAGAGAATAGTAAAATTTTAAAGATTTAAAGTGCAAAACTTAATTATATCTGATTGTGACTGCCATTAATATGTCATAACCATTTAATCGTGTCTTATAATAACTCAATGCCCAGGGGCGGATCTAAGGGGGCTTTAGATGTGTTTTGCCCCCTAATATTTTTCTTATTTATATATATATAGTAAAGAAAATTAAAAAAAATTGATTTTAACTTTTGTTCATGTAAAAATTTATACCTAATTAGCCTTGTTTTTTACTTACAGTTTAAAATCCAATTAATTTTTGGATTTCCTTATTTCCAAATTCGAATTGGCTGAGGATGTGGGGAAATGATAAGTGATTATATTGACATATAAAAGTCATATAATTTGCTTTATTTTTTTTTGTGTAAGAAATTAAGATAGAGAAATTGTATAAAACAATGAAAAAGAAGAGTTTGCAACAATAGAAAGTTATGAAATATCATGTACTAATTTTTGTTTTTTTTTTTAATTTTTTTACTTATATGTTTATAATTTTATCTAGTGGATTTATTTTTTATTTTTTTGTTCGTCCAAATAGTATAGAATTTCTACTGCTACACTTGACAAAAAAAAAATGACTTATGGCGGCCCGATGGCAGAGCCAAAAAATTATTTTGGTTGGACAGTTAAAACTAATTTTATGTACTTTTTAATGATCGGTGAGGTCATTATATAAAATTATATAAAGTCATAGTGAATATTTTTTAAAAGATCATACACTAAGTACATAATTTTTTAAAAATTTAGTGGTGGCAATCCTATCTAACAGCTACAACAGCCGCTACAATAATTGTTGCAAGTTGGAATTTGCAGTTGGAACATATCAATTATACACATCTCCACAGCCCAATTTTTGTGAGTTATTTTTTTATTTTTTTATATTTTTCGTTATTGATTCTAGTGTATTTTATATGTAAATTGTTATATAACTGTGAATATTGAAATTAGTAAGTTTTAATATTTTTTAGTCGTAAGGGATTAAATTATAATTATAGTATATTTTTCTTATAATTTGAATAAAAGTATATTTATGTAAAAAAAAAATCTCAAATCCAGCCTCTCCTAACATGAAATCCTACCTCTCGCACCATTGTGGAATCAAGTTTTTAAAAAAAGTTATTTAACAGTTGTCATGCTAAAAATACTTAAAGAAAGAGAAAAAGAAAAATAGAAAACTCTCCATCAAACTTCAAAGATGATCTTTTTTCACGCAATTTGTTTTGTTTGAATTTGAAGGTAACTATGTTTGTTTCGGGGCAATTTGTTTTACAATGAATATATTTACTATGTAAAATTTTTATATGGAAATTTTTATCTTCAGCTTCATTTTTTTTTTGCTTGACGGTGTAAAATATGGGAGTTATTAATTTTAATTGTTAAATTATTGTCTAAATTTTTAGTATTTAACCTATTATCTAAATAGAAAATATTATACGACAGGTGCATAACATAACCACTCTTTCGGTACATTTGGTACTTTTCGCTTGGGTCCTTCCAGACATATGGCAAAAGTGATATTAGAAAATCATATTAAAAAAATTTCCGTAAATTTCAGTTTTCACCTATCACCAAACCATGCCATATAATACAGTAAAATACGCATTTTACATGTAAAATATTTTCCCAACCAGTAAATTTTGTGGATGATTTTTAATCTTTAATTTTCATTTTCTTTTAGTACCAAACCTGTTAAATGTTTTATTTTGATCATACACCTATTAAAATTATTTCTCTTTGATTTCTTATCAAATGAAATTCATTAACTTAGAATAACTATTTAACACAAATTTTAGAAATTTTAATTTAAATATTCAGTAACCATCTTGCAGTAAATTTAAAATATTTAATAACTTAATTAGTAGTTTTCATTTTTAAATAAAATAAGTTCAATTTACATGGATAAAAAAAAGATAATTTGAATTTTTCATTAACTATATAAAAAATTATTATATAAATTAAATTTATTTTAAAAAAATTATCAAATAGTTTAAATTATAATAAGAAATTGTTATCAGATAAATACTTTGAGTTAATTAATTTTGTTCAATAAGAAACAAGGTGAGATATTTTTAATAGATTTAGGAGTCAAATGAAATAATTTTAATAGGTTAGGACCAAAACAAAATTATTTAATAGATTAAGGATTAAAATAAAATAATAATTAAAGACTACGGACTATTCATGTAATATATTTTACGTTAAAACAAACAGAGAAAGGGAACAATGGGAGAACTAAGACGATATATACTGCACAAAACTGAACCCTCAACTTATACTATGAAATTAAAAATTACTTGTTTTGTTCCACTTTTATTATTCCATGTCAAATTTTTATTAGTTGTGAGAATTATATATATATATATATATATATATATATATATATATAGACTAAACACGTAAAAGCTGAATTCGTTTTAACTTAAGTCCATTGAATCCCAAATAACTTACTTTTATTCTTACGCATTTTTTACATAAAATTAATTTTAATTAAAATTTAATATTATGTAGATACAATAATCTATTAAAAATATAATTTTTGTAATCTTACTTAATTTTTATGAATTTTTCTAGTTTTAGGCATTAAAAAAAGAAAATTAATAAAAATTTAACATTATAAAAATTTACTTTCAAATAAATTATTATATCTATATAATATTAAATTTCAAATAAAATTGACTTCAGATAAAAAAATATAAAAATAAAAATAAATTAATTAACTTAAGTTAAAACAAATTTACCCAAATTAACGCAGTTCGAGTGGATTGCTAAGGGAAAAAAAAAAAAAGAACAGTGCGCAACTGAGCATTAGAGCCTAAGGCGGCCGTTCAAACTTCAAAATTTGAAATTCGGCATCAAAATCCAAGCACCGGCCCACACGCTTGGAGGAACATTTTTAGCCCGACCGTTAAAACCCAACCTACTTCTTCCTTCCCATTTTCTAAAAATGAGTCAATTTTTATCAGATATCTTAAAATGATTAAATTATTTCTTTAAAAAAAACAATATTACAATATTTTCCAGATTATATAATTGAGAAATGAAACACATGATGGTTAAATGTGGTAATTTCATTAATATTTGACAAGATAAAACAAATGAGCTTGATTAAATACTCCACAAAATTCTCAAAGTAAAACAACCCATTAGTTTAAAATAGTTAGCAGCACTAATATAGGGTAAGCATGAAAATGAAAAAATTACCTAAAACTTTGGTCCAATTCGTTCAATAGTTTGAAATAGTTAGAAGTAATAAAGGGTAAGTATGGAAAAAATTGTCTAAAACTTTGGTCTAATTCGTTTTATACGTAAGTTGAATTAATTAAAAATAACTTATTTTTATTTTTATAATTTTTTATTTAAAAATAAATATTATTTTAAAACTAAAAATATATAAATATAACATTTTTAATAATTTGACCAAACTTTAATTAAAATTTCTTTTTATTGGTTAAGTAAATAACAAATTTATAACAAAATTAATCACATTATAAAAAATGGTATCGAATGGATTATCATACATATATAGTATTCACTTTCAAATGACATTAGTTCTAAATAAAAAAAATTAAAAAAAATGAAAATAAACTATAAACCATTTTAAATTAGTCCAACTTATATACTTACAAGCATTTATAATTAAGGGTATTTATGTGTATTTGTGAGGAATATTGGTAAATTGTTTTTTTTTCAAAAAAAAAAAATTGAAGAGCATCTCCAACCGCAAATTGACATTTTTGTCTTGCCTTGTGAAGCAAGGGCTTGAATTGAGTCTAAGGCCTAAGTATATATAGCAATTGGGTGTGTTGGTTCAAGTTATGACTCAATTGGGTATGTTGGTTCAAGTTATGACTCAAATTATTTAGATTCAGATTTAATCATATTAGCATAAAATCCGAACTAGATTATTTAGATTCGGGTTGAGTTAGGTTAGGTTTATTTAGCGTTGGATTCAATATAAGTTAAGCAAATTTCAGTATTGGGTCATTTTAGGTTAGGCTATTAATGTTTCATGTCAGATTCAAGTTGGCAGTCAGATTTACTCAAGTTACTGGTACATAAACTAAAATAACTAAATCAATCCTTTTTTTTTATTTTCGTTAAAATTTAAATTAAATAATTTAATTTTGGTGCTCTTTATTTTTTGTTAATTTTCCTATTTTAATATTTTTATTAAAAAGTTACTAAATTATTTTCTAATGAATTTGCTATGACTTTTAACTTTTGCTACAAAATGTAACTATAGTTCATTGTTAGTGACTAAAATGTAACATTTTAAAAAATTTGGGTGAAAATGCAAAAATAAAAAAGTTCAGGGACCCATTTTACAATTACTATAAGTGATTAAAATGAAATTTATATACTTCAATAAAAATATCATAATTCAAAACATTTTTAATATTTTAAATTTATGCGCTTTAATAAAAATATCATAATTAAAAATACTTCAATTTAAATAGTTTGAAATTCAATTTAATGAATTGGTTACAAGTTTATTAATCATATTTTTAATTATCTACTGACTACACATTTTATGTTGATTTGGGTTAAAATCAAGTATTGGCAGATTTAGTCATCGAGTCATTTCAAGTTTTAGTCAAGTCAATCTTGGGTTTAGGATCGTTTTAGGTTTGGGGCGTTTAGATTATAGTTTTCTCGAGCTTCATTTCAATCAATTTCATATTTAAGTCAAGTTAGGTTCAATTGGGTTCGGGTAATTGACTTTTCTAATCAAATCAGGTCAGATTAAAATTGTATACAGGTAGGTTGGATCATTAGGTTGGGTCAAAATTTACTGTTCATAGGCCTAAGCAGGCTGGTAACTAAGCTGCCCAAGTCTATTATACATAGTTGAACATTCATACATGATACATTAAAAGAAAAATAAAAAAAACCGTATAATGAAACATACACTTGTGTCCTCCCTGTTTTAAATATCTATAGTTACCCATTCAAAAGTTGACTTCATCATTTACCGTTAGCAAAAAAAAAAAAAGGAGAAATAGCTAACTTTGCCCTCCTATCTTTCTTTCCTTGAAAATTTTGCCCTACAACTAATCAAACCGATTAATTTGGAAAAAAAAAAAACATCAAACCACTAAAACCTTAGGGAAATCAAACAACATTCAAAATATACTAGACAATTGGGCATTAAGCTTAGCCCCGCCACCAATTGTCAATGATAATGATGGTGGTAAAGGCTAGACGTCCTCTTCACGATTTCATTTGAAGTTGATCCCCTGTAGCCGCAGCAACCGATAGTGGTCTAAGGTTAACAAATGGCGGTACATGTGAAAGAGGTTGATATGCGTGTCGATTAGCTATCATGGATATCAGACTCAATCGAGGTAAATTCTGCCTTTGCCACCATTATTGCATTCAGCGGTTAGTGGCAGGGCTGAGGTTAATGCCCAATAATCTAGTGTATTTCTAAATCTAATCAGAATCATATGGGCTTTTTCTTTTCCTCACTTTTCTTCTTCACCCTCATATCTGTATCTCTGTAGCATTCATACCCACTTTCAACTCGACCCTTCTAACTTTGTCTTTTCGTTGTGTGTCGCCAACACCCGTCCTTAAGAATGAGGCAACGTCGGCAATTCCACAATGAGATCAAGGTGGCGTTGGTGATTTGCAGCAAGATTAAGGCAGCAAAGACGATCTTGCAATGAGATCGAAGCGACAAATGTAATGGTCATGGGAAATGAAAGTGTTGGTCACGGGAGACGGGGGCAATGTTCGATTTGATTTTCTCTTTAAACTTTCGGGCTCCGTTTCAATTTTCTCTCTCTATTCGATTATCTCTCTCTCAATGGATCAAGTTTGAATTAGATCGGATTGTTGAATTATTGTTTATTCATTTTATTCTTGGTGGATGAAGTTGAATTCTTAGTTTTATTCTTGGTGGATTTTCTGTTTTACTCATTGATTCGTTAATTCATTTTTTGGTTTTCCACAGATGAACTAGGGCAAGAGTTAAGGCGATGAAGATAAAAAAATTAGGGCAAAGGAGTAGAGTGAGTGGGATAAAAGTTGGGGGTGGCAAAGTTATCAAACAAAGAAAGTTACGATAGTAAAATAGAGTTCTTTTTTTGTCTTAATAATCATTAACGGTGTTAACTTGTCAGGGGGTAAATGCTGCACTCTAGCAGTTGTAACCAAAGTGTAGGTTGTCACAAATAATAAATCTTGGGAGTCTGAGTGTCGAACCACAGGAAAATGAACCACAGGAAAATGAATTAAGAAATACAAATTATAAAAGTGAAGAAAGGTTTTCGTGAAATGTGTGAATAAATGTTGACTAACCCATCTACTGTCAGAGATAGGGTAAATAATTCTCACATCAAGTAATTTGAGAACTTCAGATATTACTACCTCTTTCATGTATGGATTGAGTCTTCTCTAAGGTTGTTGATAAGATTTAGCATTATCCTCTAAATTTATTACATGTGAACAAATTAAAGGATTAATGCCCTTTATATCCTTTAATGTCCATCCAATTGCACTTTTATGCCTTTTAAGTAACTCAATCAATTTACCTTATTGCTCAAATGTAAGAGTTGATGAAATTACTACCGGATAAGAAAAATTTTCTCCAAGGAATGCATATTTTAATTGTTTAGGTAAAGGCTTTAACTCTGGTGTAGGTATTTCATCTTGCTCTTCAACTTTGGGTTTTCTCAACTCCTCAACTTTTGTTTTTCAATGTGTGTTTGCTTCTACCTGTGAAGAATCAAGGAATGCACATATATTAGTTGTATCTCGATCTATTTTCATACTTGATTCAATTGAATTAACTAAACACTTTTTAAGAAGATCAGAGATACTCTCTTATTGGATATAATTTTGTACAATTGCACCAATAATGCAGACATCTTCTCTTTCATCTTCCTTTTCAGGAGGTTGCTTAAGCAAGTTAAAAACATTTAACTCCAATGTCATACTCCCAAATGTCAGCTTCATCAATCCATTCCTGCAATTAATCAAAGCATTAGATGTTGCTAAAAATGGACGTCCCAAAATAACAGGTATTGAATTTTTAATTTTTACTAGTGGTGTGTCCAAAATAATAAAATCCACAGGATATATGAATTTATTAACTTGGACTAACACATCTTCAATGAGCCCTCTGGACACTTTCACTGATCTGTCAGCAAGCAAAAGAGTTACTTCAGTTAGTTTTAACTCACCTAAATTTAGTTTTTGATAAATTACTTCAGTTGGTTTTAACTTATCCAAATTTAGTTTTTGGTAAACTGAATATGGAATTAAGTTTACACTAGCCCCCAGATCAAGTAATGTCTGCTCAATTTTATGTTTTCTAATAAAACATGAGATTGTTGAACAGCCAGGATCCTTGTATTTCAAAGCAGTATTATTTTGAATAACAGAACTTATTTGCTCAGCCAAGAAGGTTTTCTTTTTCACATTCAATTTTCTTTTAACAATGCATAAATCCTTCAAAAATTTGGCATAAGAAGGTACTTGTTTAATTGCATCTAATAAGGGGATATTGATCTTTACCTGCTTGAAGATATCAAGAATTTCAGGATTCTTATCCACCTTCTTAGGAGCAGTTAACGCCTGAAGAAATGGAGATGCTAGTGAAGATTCAATTTGTTCTTCGCTCGGTATAGGTTTAACCCCTTCTTTACTCTTATAAGTTGACTCATCGTCTCCTTCACAAGGATTATGAATGAATTTTTCAACAACTTTACCATTGCGAAGTGTAATGATTGCTTTACTTGATCCATAGTTTAACATTTGGGATTTGGTTGTGGTTGAGAAGGAAATTTCCCTTTCTCCTGAATGTTGAATGCAGATGCAAATTTTGCAAGAGTATCTTTCAAATCAATCATGGTTTGACTTGTTTGAGTATTGATTAACTCTTACTTTTCCATGAATGAATGCAATGTATCTTCAAGATTTTTCCTAAAATGAGGAACATATAGTGCATACCCTTGAGTTTGTTAAAAATTTTGTTGGGTGTGCAAAGATGGTTGTGATGGTTAAGCATGATTATCATTTCTCCAACTAAAATTTAGATAATTCCTCAAACGAGGATTGTAAGTTTGCGAGTATGGATTTTGGTTTGGCTTCTTGAAACTGTTCAATGCATTGACTTGTTCATGGAGATATTCTTTAAAAGAGGATAAAGTTGGGCAATTGCTAGTGGATTGATCATTAGTTTCATAAATGTGACAAACAATTTCTTCAACAGATTTTAAATGACTAGTTCTCTTTATTTCTAATGCCTCAACCTTTCTAGCTAAGGATGTAAATCTTGCTTGAAGGTCATTATCTTCCTTAAGATGATATATGCCTTCATTAGATGTAGGAGATTGAGTTTTACCTATAGCTTTATAGGTACACGCGGTGTCCCAATTCTATGTTTTTTTTGCTAGCAAGTTTAGATAATTCATTGCCTCGTCAGGATCCTTATCCTCAAATGTTCCATTGTACATCATTTCTACCATTTGTCTTTCCTTAGAGGTCAAACATTCATAAAAATGTGAGACTAATCTTCATGTTTCAAAACCATGGTGTGGGCATGTGTTAAGTAAATCATTGTATTTATCTCAACATTGGTAAAAAGTTTCACCTGGTTTTTGTGTGAAAGTGGTAATTTATTTTTTTAAAGAATTTGTTCTATGGGAAGGAAATTTTTTTTTCTAAATTTCTTGTTGCAGTTCATCCCATGAATTGACGGAGCCTGACCTAAGATTCTGTAGCCAAGTTTTAGCTTTATCTTTTAAAGAAAAAAGAAAAAGCTTAAGCTTGATGGTGTTCATGCTACAGTTTAGGTTGTTATATGTGTGACAGACTTCTTCAAATTCTCTCAAATACAAGTAGGGATTTTCAGAACCAAAGTCATGAAAAGTTGGTAAAAGTTGAATAATACATGGCTTAAAGTTGAAGTGACATGCATCAACAGGAAAAATTAAACATGATGAAGTGCTATTTTTTATTGGGTTCATGTGTTCTCTAAGTGTCCTAGGTCGATCTTGGTTATTATGAAGAGAATGGTTATCTTTTTGTTCATTAATGTGTTCAGCCATATTTGAAGAAGATGAAGATTCTCTTACTAGTCTACCACTTGATGTACATGACCAAGCTTTCATTCATTAACAAAATAATAACAAGAAAAAAAAATATCAATAACAAGTTAGATAGGAGGCTCAGCCTTCCATTCAAAAAATAATAATAATAATAACACAAAATAAATAGAAAATAAAATCTAGGAGACTTAGCCTTCCATTCAATAATAATAAAAAAAAAGATTAACAGAAATAAAGAGTAGGAAACTCTGCCTTCCATATGATGAACATAAACACAAAAAAATAAAATAAAATAAAAAGGAACAAAAAGGGGGAAAAAAAAAATTGAACTTGTACTCAAATTTTACTTCCCCGGCAACGGCCCAAAAAACTTGCTGATATTTAGTAGTTGTAACCCAAGTGTAGGTTGTCGCAAGTAATAAATTTTGGGAGTCCGAGTGTCGGACCACAGGGAAGGGAATTAAGAAATACAAATTACAAAAGTGAATAAAGGTTTTCGTGAAATGTGTGAACAAGTGTTGATTAAAAATTCAAATTCAAATAAAATAGCTAAGGTTAGGGGATCCACTTTTAGTATATTGGCTATAATTAATTTTAGCCTATCTTACTACTCAATTACGATCCACACATAAAAAAGATGCTAATAGGAGAATTTAGTTAGTATTAACTTTCATTGATCTTAAAACGTCAACGCTTACTAATGGGTTAATGTATCCATCATGCCAACCTTTGTCGACAATAACTTAAGATTCCAATATAGCCGGCAGAGCCATGTTCTACAGAGGAAATTAAGCAGCTTTTATGCCAATGATTGACTATGATGAATCAAGACTCCTACTTAATAAGGAGAGAAGTTAAATAGATTAAGAAAGAAAATATCGTTAATGTTGTGATCCATTCAAATCAATTATAACCTCTATACCAAAAGCTTCACCCTTTCAACTTAGCAAAAAGAAGATTAATTAGCCATCATAAAAGTAAACAACATGTAGAAAGATGAAATGAACATGGATTGAAAGATCAAATGAAGAACAAGAAAACACTTGGACAGAGCTTCGGTATTGAGAACAAGAACAAAGGAGAAAATCTAAAAATGATACAAGAACATGGAAATGGCCTAAGAAAATGGCATGACTCCACCCTCCCCCCAAGATGCCTATTTATAGAGTTTTGGGGGTGAGTGAAATGGTAAAATGGAATGGTGAAATATAGGTAAATACAAATCAACAATGGCGAGCTACAATTTATTTTAATTCTTTGACTACTATACACATCAAATCAACTCTTTCTTAAAGCATGAGATTTATAAATCTCTTCTTTAGCTTTGAATCGATAGCTTGTTCATTCAAATCAGACATCTGTAGCTCAAGTTATAATTTTTCTACCGAAACCGCTCTTCAGCACACGAAAGAACGAATAGTCTCATCTATAATTAGATTTCGGCAATGAAAACGATTAAATTAGCTCACAAAATGAAGCAAAGTTGAAGATCTATGTGTTGACTTTTAGATGAATTTGGAATTGCTCAGTTCCAATATCTACAGCTCCAGATATGATTTTTCTCGTGAAAGGTCGCCAAGTGATGATTTTACCTATGAAAAAAATAATTATTTAATATTAATGAATAGTGATAGTGAATAGTAAAAATGTGTGTGAATAGTAAAAATGCATGAATAGTAATTTGGTGGAAAAATACTCAAAATATAGAAATTAATCATACTCAAAGTGTATAATGATGATTTAAACTCTTAATAGCAATACACTTATGAGTATTCATCAGTAAGTATAGGTATTTGAAACAATTAGAATATAAATATAGGTTTCATTATACCTCACGGGGGTTTTTGTAATTTTCTCATGCATTAAATTATGAAAAATAAGGCAATAGTGCTAACTATGGCGGAGGTCTGGTTCATGTAATGTGTGCCATGGCCATCCTAATTTTGGCAACTTTTTTATATACTACCTCCATCCCATTTTAGTTGAAACATTTGTCTGAGTGCGGAGATTAAGGTGTATGTAATTTGTGTTATTTTTTTATGTAGTAAAAGTTTAAATAATGATTAAAAAAGAAAAATATTCTTTTTTGGGTTTTGTGCAGTGAGAAATTGAGTGGAGATTAAAAAAAGAGTATTTATTGGGTTTTATGTAAAATGATAATTTAATTGTTTAAACTTTTCCAAAAAAGGAAACGTTTTAACCTTTTGAGACTTCCCAAAAAGGAATATGTTTCAAGTAAATTATGACGAATGAAGTATATTATATAGTATATAGTGTTAAGTTTTACATGATGTAAAAGATTAGGCTCACTACTCACTAATTTTGTATGTATGCAATAATATGCACATTTTATTTTTTGCTATTTTTTTAATTCACGGTGGGTAACCCCCAATCCAACAAAAAAAGACTCATGTTGCTAGCCCACTTTTACCTTTCTATTATTTCCCCTTCAAAATATCCAAATTACTAATTTTATAGAGATCATGAAGCCCTTTTTTTCTTCAATTACTTTATTCCCAATTTGGCAAATAGACAAAAGAAACTGAATCTGAGTAAGCAAGGCCGAAAAACATTAACAGGTATATAATGTCTTTTTTCTTTCTTTTGCTTTCTGTTTTGCAATTGTAAACAATTGGTACAAGTCTCAAATTTACCACTAACATTTAGGTCGGAATATGGATATGTGACTACAGTTTTTTTGCCCAATCTTCTACTTATTTCAAAATGAGCTCAAATATACCACTAAAGTTTTCAGATTGAGAGTGAATGTGTCACTACTTGTTAAAAAGTTAATAAAAAATGTTAATAATAACAATTTTAAAAATTTTAAGGTGATAATGTAAGTTTTAACAAATTTAAAAAATCTTAGGTAATTAGTCTCTCCTTCTAAAAGGTCATCCCACACCCAATCGCTGTTGTCACCTACTGTGTTGGGCGTAGGCATCACATAGCCCGTCCCACATTTGCCAACGAAAAATAGTATGACCTAAGCACTGGTCCGCCCCATCCAAAATCTACTTTCTTCACCAAGAAACCTTTTGAAGACACCATGAACACTGGGCCCTCCTCATTCCCCACGCCATAAATCTTTGCACTGTTGGCTCTAGATGACAAGCCTCTACCCAATCGATTAGCCCTAAGAAGTGTTCTATCATCACCGTAGTTTCGACAAACCCATGGACTTGTTTCGCCACCAAGGATAGAGGCTTTTCCACCAATTCTTTAACATGTTGACCTCTGTGCAACAGCGGTAAATTAAAGACGGGGATGTACAATTGGTTGAAAGAATGGTCTTCTAAAAGTGGACAACAAGGATTCAAAAGCGATCAACAAAATGATTGCGAGAAAAATAGAGGCCAGCTGCAGAGGTGGCCAGAAAAATCCTTGACATTGGAGGTAGGTCTAATTATCTATTGCTTTTAAGGTTTTTTTAAACTTACATTATCACATTAAAATTTTAAAATTTATTATTTTTTACATTTTTTGTTATTTTTTAATGGGCAGTGGCATATTTAAGCTAATTTAAAAACATTAATAAAAGATTGGGAAAAAAAAACTATAATGGCAAATCCACTCCCTAGCCTAAATATTAATAACAAATTTGACACTTTTTCCATAAATAATCTATCCTCACAGTCCTACATCAACTTTAGCAATGCTGCTACATCAGCATTTATTGCTTACTATTACCTTGTTTTTGCTAGAGTCTAGTTCATTGGTTGTCAAGTTGCTTGTTAAAAGAAGTCATTAGCATTATCTGTTGAGAATTGAGATTGCAAATTCCAAAAAAGTATTTTTAGTGAATATTCAAATGTATATATATTACTAACATGATGCTTTTTTTCCCATTATGTGGCTCCAATATCTACTGCTATTGCTAAATGTTATATTTTTTGCTACAAAATTGTGAATATTAAACTACACAACAAAATTAGTGACAAGCTTCTTACTGGCAATTTAGTTATTTGCACTAAATGACATGTTATAGAAATTTTTAATATGAACCATATTCTGAGTGATTTCTTTGATGTTAAAGAACGTCATGTACAATCTAAACAAAAAATATTATTGGACTTTTATAATATAAAATATTTTATTTTTTATATAATAGTATAAGTATGTTTTTTTAATATTATTCACCCACCTTAAATCAGAATTTTAGTTCAGCCACACTGTTTCCTAGCAATTCATCCACGGTTACATAAAATTGGTTTTTCAATAGAGATGAAACAATGCAAAATTTATGCATGAAAGGGATAAATGAAGAGTAAAAAATTCTGAAAAGCTATGATCGAGATGAGCAAAAAAAAACATCCTCACATTATATTTATTCTCTGTTGTAAACATAGTTACATGCTTCTGATGTATTAACTATTTATTCAGTTTCGTCCTCAACAAGTGTTAGTTCCAAATCACATTTTAAAATAGGATGTTATCTTGTCTCTACATAGTGGAAAGCAAACATCTTGCAATTCCAATAAGATTTTACAACTACAAATATTACAAGGCAATGAATGTGTGTGATGAACAAATTAGTTGTATCATTGGCTTATAGACCAATTTTGTCTCCTTTGTTTGTTTAATTAGTCAAAAGTATACCTTTTTTATGTAAGTTGATGGTGGTGAATTTCTTGTTTGATTTTTTATGATGAAATCTCAAAAGATGATTAGGGCTAAATTCCTTGCAATTTAATTGGGTCAAATTAGAGCATTGTTGGGCTTGGTATGACTTAGTTTCAAAGCAATTATTATTCACCTCCCAAAGTTTTATGTATTTATTGTCAAAATAGAATAACTAGTTTTTTGTCACCAACAACTTGTCAGTGCTCTAATGTCTACTGGCCCTCCTCTACTACGATGCCTCACAGAGGAATAGCCCACTTAACTAGCATTTAACATCTTTAGGCTCTACTCTGCTGAATGCATCCTAGCCCCATCCCATTCTTTCAATTCACATGTCCTAACCTTGTCTTATGTCATGCCCTACACTACCCCTAACCCATGCATTTCTAGTCACATAATAAAATAAGTTCCTTAACTAAACGTACGGCTAGGCAGCACAAGACATGAAGTATAGGATCTACTTGCCAAATAAGCACTTGTCAGAAAACTATGTAGGCAAAATTTATCAAATATTGTATAAATTTATAAGGCAAGTTATAGGTGTCTATTTAGTGTCAAATTTTAGACTTATGATTGTTTAATGAGCAATAATGTAGCAAAAATGCCTAGGATGACCTTTAAGACATGTGGCTCAAGGATTAGAAATAAACAGAGGCTAATATTTCCAGAAAATTATTATGTATGCATAGTTTGGCATTTTAGGGAAGAATACTCAAGTTCATGTAAACCAAACCAACTGCCTCATATTAGTTTCTCAAAAGTACAACTTCCAAAGGTCCAAATAGGCAACATAGCCCTAGTGCCCATAGACAGAACACTTAACATAGCTACAACAAGTACAAGCTCCAGATTATAATACATCACATCAACATAAAAGGTTCATTTACATAGCCACCTTAACCTAGCTACAACCTAAGTCTAGCCTCACTTTAGGCATCTAAACAAGACATAAATGAACAACTAGTTCCTAAATTCACAGCAACATAGTGCCTGCAACCAAACTAAGTCTGAGCTTAGTTCACAAACTATTGAGCAATACTTGGATCAAGTGAGATAAAGCTAATATACTTACACAAAACTTTTACTAGAGTAAACCTACACCAAAACACTTAGTTAACTAGACTTTTCCCTGAAAATAAAACATATATGGCATGAGTTTCTCAACTTAGTAAAGGTTGAACTACATTAATGCCTAACATAACACTTAAGTCTTTTGCTACAATATTTTGTAACCAAAAGAAAATAAAGAAAACACAAGGCACATATGTGTAGAACATATACATATAAGATCAAATAGGGGTCAACACACACATCCATTCATAGAAGCACATAAACACATACACTACAACACTAGCTTTCAACCTGCAAGGCATAGCAAGCATTTCAATAACATAGGTTCAATTATTAAGTCATATTAAGTATATTTATTAATGTTCCATAGAGCTCCAGGTTTTGTAAGGGGTCTAATGTCTATCATAACATATCTTGCTAAAAGAACCCTAGGTACCTGAGAGTACCACTTAGCCTTTCAACAGCACATAGGCTCTTTTGGCTATTAACATCACCTATGGCCTAACATTTCCACAACAATCATAAGTCTAACTTTTGATTTCAAGAGGAAACTAATATAATCAACTTTTACCATAACCGATCTTCAACAAATCAAATCTAAAGCTTGATTGCACTTTCTTTTGGTGACTTGTAAGCGAAGTAACTCTGATATCAATGCACTTAGGTTTAGTCATTCTTCTTCCACCTTAGTCACTTCAAGAAATTGCTTTAGCTGCTAGAAAACCTTCTTCCCCTTCTAGTTTCCTTACTGGAGCCAAATTAAAGTCCCATCTTTTACTTAGTGGTACAATGCAACAATCGACAAGGACATGTAACATAGAATTTTTGCACAACTCTTTTTCACTGGCTTCTTTAATTTGCATGGTGCTTAAAGGTCCTTCAAATCTTGTTTTATACAATTTCTCCTCATGGTAAAAAGTGACTCAATTTCTTAATGTGTACAATTATGTCCTTAAATCCTTTTTCAAATATAAATCAACCCTTTAAGACTATTTGAAATGACTTAATTGTCCATACAAAATCTTGGACCTAGTTCTCATAAATACACTTTATCTGTAATCTAATCTCCTAAATTTCAAATTTGTTGTCCAAACCTCCTTGATTCCTTGTATTGCAAGTTATTTGTCCACTTATTTTCCCAGCCCTAAGCCTATGCGAGGAAGAGGCATGACATCCTACCTCTGACAACATACAATTAAAAGGGGTAGCAATAGGGACGGATCATCTGGTTAAAGCAACTGAAGGTCTACCAGGGCTAGATCAAGTAGATTAGGCTGCGGAGTGGAGATTGGCACACCGAGGTCTATGTAAGGATTGCCAATGGGCACTCAAAGCAAGAGGAAATGGGTTCAGCATGCATCAACTGAGCAAGGCTGACATGTGAGATTTTTTTTTTTACCAAGGTAACATTGAAATAAAATGCAATTTCATGGGCATTTTTAACGAGCATGTAGGTTCCATTTAACCCACTTACCAGACCTGAAAATCAATTTTGACTCAGCTAGTTAGGTCATGTTTTGGATAATACACGTTGCCTTCTGAGATGTCTTAAGCCTTTCATCATACCTCTTTCAATCCTTATCAACCAAAAGCCTACTGGTTAGTTGGGAATGGTGAGGATATAACCTTAGTGAAAAATGACAAGGAAGACAGTATATCCCTTATCACTTACAAAACTATTAAGTTAAGAAAACCAATAATAAAGGAAAGAACAAATATAACCTAATAACTATTCAACACCTAATTTCCATAGAAGATGAACAAAGATTTCGTTGAGTAAAGTGATCGGCTTGAGTCAAGATAGATATTAATCTCGTTGGTCCTATTCTAAAATAGGAGAGATAACCAAATATTTGCATAGTGTATACAGGATTTCACTAAGGAAGATAATGTATTATCCAAAATAATTCATTTTTGTTGGAAGCTAGCTTTGCCAGAACTGTGTTACTATTCGTAAAAAATAGTATTTCTATGAATCCATATGGCCCTTTCTGTGATAACATAGAATATACTGAAGATTTGTTTTCTGTTGCTTTGGGAACCTGGTGTACAAGGTTAACAATGAAATGAGTAAATATTCCTGGAATTCAAAATGTTCATGCCCAAACTAGCTTTCACTTCTTGGTTTATTTACTTCTCCAAGAATGAAGCAACGGTGAAAACCATAGGTAGGCATCTTAAAACTCAATGCAAGTTATGTTGGCAAGCTTATTCGTGAATAGAATTTGTGTTGAGAAATTTTAGAAGAAAGTTGATTGATGTAGAATGGAATTATATCCTTGCTACCTATGCTAAAGTTGCTTCAATAGAACAAGTTAAACTCCTGGCTCCAGGATTAAAGATGTTAATGGATGTTTGCCTCAATGAATATCTAACTATATCACAGCCAATGAATAAGATTTTTTTCACAATTAAATGGATTTAGAATGGTTTCAAATTTTATTTTATTTTATTTTTTTTATATCAGTTAAATGTGGGTAGAATGTAGGTTTAGGTCTGCCCTCCTTGTATCCTAATATAATAATTTAATAAAACAACATAATTGACTCGTTACTTGTAATCACATTAAGTGTCATCGTAAAACTAAAACAAAATGGCTAGGGAGGAGCTCAGCGGAAGGTTCCTTTGCAAAGCTGCATGTTTGTAGTTGTACTATTGCTAAGTGTATGCTCATTCTATTAATTTAATTTAGATAAATTCTTTATGATTTGTTTGTGGCTATGTCGATTTCTATTTTTATTATTGATATTATTTTTCTAGAAAATCAATTTTAATGTGTTTTTTTTATTATGGTACTCTGATTGTAGGATTATTTTTTTTTTATTATAGTAATGTGCAATGGGTAAGTGAATTCTAGCTAATTCTACCCACTTTAAAATGCATATAATATGAGTATTAAGATAGATGGTAGATAGAATATGTATTGAGTATCCAACATGTTGGATAAGATATATATCTAACATTATGATACCCATATCCTATCCATTGTCATTAATGTACACAAAAGAACTCAAAATCATCATCTAGACTATAGTGAAGTCATCAATGCATACAGAGGAAACTAAGATTGGAAGTTGGACCCAATTATGGGTGAGATTTATGGTCCTAGTAGATTGTTGTGCCTTTTTTACTTTCAAATCTAATATGTATTAGAGTGTGAGATCCTTTGAGTGGATTACCTCTTTTATCTTTTTACTGCCCTTCTGCAAAGGCATTGACATGGGCCCTCCCTGATTGTTTGCAGGCATTCTGTTCTTTGGTATTCCTTATAAAACTCTTCCAACCAAGAGTCCATAAACCGTCATAAGTTCCTCCTCAGTCTTCATCAGTCATAACTCTCGAAGCAGTATTATTTTAACATTAAAATGTTGCAATTCCCACTAAGTTAGCGGGGAAAGCTCTCGGTCCTTGCATCACGATCCAGAAATTGACCCTAACTTCATCAGGAAAGAAAGCTAAAGCCAAAACTATAAGGCATAAAGAGATGCTAGGGGCTTGTGGCGACAGGAAAAAACAAAGGATAATTGAGAAAAAGTGATAGCTACTGGCCAGCGTTTTATTCATTTCCACCCCAATATACAAATGATAATAGGATCAGCATTCGTCATATCAGGAGCCTTATACCAAAACCAAAGACTACATTAGTATCAGGACCCTCAAGTATTTAGCTAACAGATGAGGGGCTGCGCTAAATATCGAGCTATGCAAAAGATGATATAAGCTAAAAAGGAAAACCAGCTCCACATAACTTATATGAGGTATATGCAAGATTTGTAGAGCGATGGCTGTCAGTTTGTATTATCTGAAGATTCGTATCCATACGGGTTGTTACTGGCCCAACACCATTGATCCCTACACATCTCCTCAATGCCGAATTTTGCCCTGCAGCAAAAGGGCAATGCAAGAGCAAAAATTAAAATCAAGTATTTCATACAGAGGCTAGTAGTAGCTAGCAGTAGGCCACGTTCGTCACAAGTTCAGGTTCCTACAGTAAGTGTACTGGTTCAAGTCATTAGATATTGCGTGCACTTACTTCCAATTCAATTCACGCCCTGCTTTTTCTGTTGAGGCATAAACAATTTCTGAATCACCAGGTCGCCTTCCAGCCATTACAAGAGGAATTTTCTGGCAGAAGACAGTGAATAATACATCAGCTACAAAATCGACTAAGATAGGAAATCTCATTAAGCCATTTGCAGTAGGATTAAATTTAGTCACCAAATGGTATTTTCATGGTGAAGGCTAGTTTCTGTGCTAGATTTACTTTCGGTCTAAACCACACTGGTTTATCTCTCAATAAACTACAATTTTAGCCGACAAAGATGAGAGCCAAAGAACAGACATTAATAATGCAGAATTCTACTGAACTGAATGGACCAAATTAATTCCTCCATTGGCAACTAATACAGACGTCAACTTAGAATACATATATAGAGAATCATATGCCAAAGCATAGAACGCACCTTTCCAGATGCCTTCTCAAAAGCAGCAACCATCTCGAGAACTGAAGTTCCTTTACCCGTGCCTAAGTTGTACACCTCACAGCCTGTACAAAACAAAGAAGACATGTCAACAACAAAATAGAAACATCTGCAAATCAGTAAAATTTGCAGATATAAAACCACAGAGACACTTGTGGATATGCATGAGGGACCAGGACCTATTATCATTAAATAATACAAATGGTTCTTATTCAATTGTGTAATGCTCCAATATGCAATTTATGTTGCAAGATATAAGAATAGCTTCCTGGTCATGTTTTGACTAATTACAGGACGCATACCTATTTTTGCATCATCTAATTTTTTCAATGCTGCAATGTGACCATCGGCCAGATCAACCACATGAATATAATCTCGTACCTGAAAAGCAGACAGTTGATTGGTTATTACCCTTGTTACAGAGGCCTAACTATATAATTAGTATTAAGGTAGTCGACAACAAGTACTTTCTTCATGAATACACCAGACTTAGATCATCAGCATTGTCTAAAACTTGAACCCAGTTAAACAAATAGCAATTATTCAGAAACCCAACTGAATACAGATTCATAGGCAATGACAACATTAGTTCAAGTATCTGATGACATATGCGTGTTACTAGTCATATGATCCAACATGAGGCTAGAAAAATGAGAATGACTCCTGCTATCCTGGAACTAAATGGACAGAAGTGTCAACTTACCCCAGTACCATCCTTCGTCTTATAATCATTTCCAAAAACTGTCAATGCTGGTCGCCTGCCAACAGCAACTTGCTGCACAAAAGGCATGAGATTGTTTGGAATTCCACAAGGATCCTCACCGATGTGGCCACTAGGATGTGCACCAACAGGATTGAAGTATCTTAGCAATATGATTTTCCATTCATGATCAGAGTTGTAGACATCATGACAAATCTCTTCAATGAAAAGCTGTAAGAACATATCACAAAATATGAGATGACAAATATATACTCTGAACGAATTATAAGTAGTACATGCTCAAGAGTCTTCATTTCATCAGAATCCAATTACTGTGTCCCATATAGAACTTACCTTGGTTCTCCCATATGGGTTCACTGCTGCCAGAGGGAACTCTTCTGTGCAGGGAACTTGCTTTGGACACCCATAAACAGTAGCAGAAGATGAAAACACAAGCTGCAATTTATCAAGATAAGAAATAATACTTTAATTCATACCAGCACATTAAAGATAACTGCTCTCAGACTTGAAAATCAAAATATCAATGGCATAAAACTTAATAGTCAATTAATCCAATAACACATATAATCATGGCTCCACATATCTCAACAGACCTACTCTGACTGTGCTCTGCACTTAGCACTATCAGTCGTGTCACTTAACACAGGCATACAAATAATAGAACACGGAAACCGAAAGAGGGTAGGTTTGCCCAGCAGAAGCTCTATAAGGAAAACAAGGCCTACATTTTTACATCCATGGGCAGCCATAACTTCCAATAAGGTGATTGTTCCAATGAGATTGTTGTTATAGTATAGCAGTGGCTTCTGTACACTTTCACCAACTGCTTTCAGTCCAGCAAAGTGAATGACAGCATCAAATCTGCAGTTAAAAACTACATTTTGATATGCAGACTACAAAGAGGTGAATTATTGATAAAACATGACATGAAGAACACAGCGAGATGTTATATGGAAGAATGAATATAAACCATCCATCAGCAAGACATAAAATCATCGATCATGCTAGCGTGCTTAAAAAGGCGCTTATATTTGAATAAGAACGTACTTTGTCTCTGTAAAAATTTTCTCGAGCGCTGGTTTGTCCCTAAGATCAATCTGCAGGTGGAGCAAAAAAAATTTAGAGATGGGTTCATTAAAAAATACATTCCAAATTTAGGCAGGCATGTTGTATTAAATGCCAATGATATTTCAAGCAATTGAGCATGCGATGAAACTAATCACAAGTACAGGTAAGATGTCATAAATCAGCACCATGAGGGAATCATAACGACTCCTATGGAGCCTCAACTTTACAGATAGCCAAAGAATGAGAAGCTCATAAAAATGAACGCAGTGGAACATTTTCATATCCAAAACACTAAACAACGGTAAAAAAACATTCATACAAGCTAAGTTTTGAAAAAATCCATACACATTCGTTTAAAAAAACCCAAATATTAATAAAGAAATTTACAGGTATGCTGTAATAATCAACTAGATCTCCATCTTCGAAGGGCCCAACAACTTTAACGAAACGACAGGACCAGTCTGAGTTCATGTGAAATTCAAATAAAAAAAAAGGAAAATCGATATTCGTAAACCAATCAATGTCCAACCGATACAAAAGCCAAATCTTTAAACCGTTTCCCTTGATATCAGACCAATTAGGCCACCCCAAAATCAAAAAGATAGAGCACGAAATCCAATCCTTTGACGAATCGATTCACCAATTCGTTATTCAAATCCCATAAATGAACTAATATATTGCAAAAAGGGATTGGGCAGATCTGTCTAGCCCATCAAAACGCTTCACAATTCGAAAAGGGGCAGCACAGCAGAGCAAATCTAAGTTCAAAATTAGTTTCCAATTCAAGCAAACTTAGCTGCTTCATCAGAAGTAACATTCTGAACTACGCCAGCGAACTGTATAAAATTAAACCCACACGTCACTGAATGGCATATAACTAACCAGTCAATCTCAGAAACACACAAATTCGAAAACGAAAACGGAATTCGAGTGCATAAAACAGAGATTCGGGTGAAAACGAACCAAAAAAAAAAAGCAAATATCCAAAATTCGAATCTCAAAACACACCTGGTGAAAGGAAAGGTTCTTGCCGTTATCAGCGGCGAGCTCACGGACTCTCTTGATGGCAACGGCCGACGAATTATCGAGATTGTCGACCACCACCGCCGTGTAGCCACCGACGAGCAGCTGCAGAACAGTGTGGCTGCCAATGTAACCAGCACCGCCAGTCACTAAAATGTTCTTCGCCATGAGAGTTGGATCCGAAACTAAAACCCGAGGCTAGGATAAACAAGTCAGGAAAAGCGATAGGAACACGAAGATGTGGAATTAAAGAGACGGCGAATGGGTGTATTTATAGTGGCGACGGAGAGAGGAGTTACGAGAATTAAAAGCGAGAGAATTTCGCCTCAAGAAAAAAACGGAAACCGAGAGGCAGATGATTTTGTTTACGTTTCTGTCAAATTGAGAGAGAGGTGAAGAAGTTGCGGGGAGGTTAGAGTGTTTGCCACGTGGCAGAATTTTCTGTTCTTTTATGTAGATGGGACTGGGACCTGGGGTTTACGTGGCAGTCGGATTCGCTCTGTACCAGACTTCCCTGCATTTTTTCTCAGATAAGGGTAGTTAGAAATTATAATTTCCTAATAGGACTAGTTTGGATCTTATTTTCCTAATAGGGCAAAGAAAGTTGGTGTAAAATCCACCTTAGGTCCCTTAACTTATTTTCTTATCCTATCTAAATCACATAACTCTATTTTATCCTAGTGAGTCCCGTGACTTATATAGCGCGTCTCTGTTTGGGTCATTTTCGTCAATTAAACTATTAATTTTAATGAAATCTTAGTAAAAAATAACAACTCTAGTCCATAAATTTCATTCCTCTTGCTCCTAGTACCCTAGACTTTATCCATCATGCTTCTAATACCTTATAAGTTATGGATCCAACACATCAAACCCTTTCCTCTCACATACCTCCCAAGACGCCTGCACTTTTTCTCCATGGTCAACAACTTAAACAATTAACCTCATCGTCTCTCTAAGCCCCGTCCTCAGCCTCTCCACCTACCCTGTCTTTCACAAATGCTCTCTTATCTTGCTTTTCACCCACGTTCTCCACAGTTACTCCATCCTAGGTACACAATCAATCTAGAGAACAAATGAACAATTTTTCCAAAACAACAAAAATTTACAAAGAACAAGGAAAGGGGGACAAAACAAATCATTCAAATTAGCTAGTTTTGATTCATAATTCATACATCAAAATCCAACTTTCATTAAAACTTAAACACAAACCAAAATCAATGTGAAATTTCTAAGAAATTGAAGACAGAAGCACAAAATTGATGAAGAAGTAAAAGAAAAAAAAAAAGAAATTCCTAAACTCATGGCTCTGCCCCTCCTTACTGTCAAATGATAAATCCACCCACTTATGTCCTAAAGCTCTGCCTCTTAAATTGCCTTGACTTCCCATCGATTTTAGTCACTAAAAATAGGTCTTTTTTCTTTTCCATAGCTGTTATGATTGTCGTTGAGGCAGTTGAAGAAAGAGATTAAGGCAGCAAGGGAATGAGAGGTTAAGGGCGGTGGTAAAGGGAGAAATCGGGACTACGGTGATGGAAAGATCGAGGACAATGGTGAAGGGAAATACTGAAATGATGGTGATGGAAAGATTGAGGTTGACAACAAAGGGAGAGATTGGGTGACGGCAGCAGAAAGATTGAGGGTGACGGTTAAGGGAGAGATCAGCGTGGTAACGGTGGTGGCGACAGAGAGATCAAGGGTAATAACAAAGGAAGAAATCGAGGCCAATGACTACGACTGAAAGATCAAGTGTATCGGCAAAAGGAGAAATCAAAGCTGGTGATGGAGAAAGAGATGAGGACGGTGGCAAAGGAGAAAGGGGAGAAGAATTGTCAAAGAGAGAAAATCATGAAGGGGTTTTTTTTATTATTTGTAGTGGAAATCATGAAGGGAGAGACAAAAAATTGTGTTTGATGAATATAATGGTTGAAGTGTCAAATATAAAAGTTTTAGGGTGTAGTGAGTAGGATGAAGAAAATCTTAGGATTAAATTAGGTATTTTCACTGAAATTCTATTAAAATTAATAGTAAAAGTAATGATCAAGATAGGATGCGTTATATAAGATAAAGAAGTTAAGGAGTTCACAAGGACAAAATAGAGTTATATGAACCAGATATGATAAGAAAATAAGTTAAGGGACCTACAATGGATCTTACTAAAAAAAAATTGACAAACTATTAACTAAAGTCTTGAAGTTATAGTAAAATGTCAGATAAGTCACATTTTTTTTATTTCTTTTACAATAATTCAAAGTCATTCGAGCACAATGTTATAAAAGATTAATAAAAATATACAAAGTATCTTTCATTTTTAAATTAACTTTTTATAAATTATTTTGGATCAATTTTTTATACTAAAAGCATTCCAAGAAAAATTAATATTACTTTTAAGTATTTTTAAGATTTAACGTTTTGAATACTATAAAGTATTTGAAAAAAGGTTTAAAACAAGTGACAAATACTCATAAAATAAGTTGTAAGATAGAAGATCATATCTAGGGATGAAAGTCCAATTTCATCTTAAAGGAATTTTTTATTGTGGTAAGTGTCATTGGGTTTGTTCTAATTAATAAAGGCTGCACCCTTAATGGTTTTTTTTAAATAAAAAAATAAAAAAAATAAATTATTAATTGTGTTTAAAAAGTTCAGGTAAATGTATATGACAACCCATTAATGTGTCGCTTTACTATTAGGGATGTTAATGATGTAGATTTAGAACAAATTGAGCTAAATTCTACTACCTTCATTGGATTTGAGGTGGATTTAGTGGAACTCATATCTTCTATTTGAGTAAGCAAGTTCAAGTGTTTTATGCACTAAGTTTTATTTTTATATTAAGTATTTAATTCCCTTACTAGGACAGTACTAACATCTTAATGCTAAACATATATAGTTCATCCAAGTGTATGTGCATTTAAAAATAGTTAACCATTACAAATGTCATAAAATAACCTAATATATTATTGTTTATGTTAAAATTAGTATAGCTTTAGTTGGTCTAGAAATCATATCTTACACAGAAGTATGCTAATAGAGGGTTCAAATAAGGTTAGGATAGAATTTTTAGTTACGTGCATTGAGAAATCAAAGATCTCATCTAGAGAAATTAAATTACAACTGTTTTGGTGATGATATATTATAATTTTTATAGTAAGAAAATTACAAACCGTAATTCTTATTTCTAGAAAAAATATTACCCTTAAAATTTTAACTTATTATTTTCCCCTGAAATGTAACCATTTTTTCAGTTAATGGGCACTTTAAAAAACATAATAAAGTTATAAAGTAGGAGATGTTTCTTTCCCTTCATGTAATCAATAATTAATTGGTAATAAAAATTACAATTGTATCTCAAACAAGCTCCGCATCAAATAACTCATTTTTAATGTTCTTATTTTTTATGTTTCAAACAATGTTCTTATTTTCCTATTAATTCTATAGTTTTGCAACATTCAAAAGTTCATATGTTGAATTATTTAAAAGTGTCAACTCAATAAAATAATCTAAATTTCCTGTTTGTTTAGTGCATACAACAAAAGTCTATTTATATACAACAATCAAAAGTATAAATGAATGAGATAATAAGCCTTGAATTTAGGCAATTACACAAATTTAGGGTCAACCTTAGATTAAATCAATCAAATCCTTCTAATTATGCCAACACCCCCTCGAACTCAAAGTGGTAGTTTAGATGCTAACTTGAGTTTGTAAACGAGCTCTTGGAATTGGCCTAGAATGAGTGGAGGCACAAATAACTCAATTGTTAAGCCATATGAGATTTAACACTTGTCATCTCTTAGCTAGCCTGTATATCAAATCGAAACTAGAAATAAAGTAGAAGTAAACTTGATATAGGCAACAAGTGACAAAGCATAGACAAATTAAGAAAGTGAAACCTAAATTCGAATAACATATTAACTCAATAGAATAATTTGTATTTTTTGTGAATTTTATTCATATAATTGGGGTCTATTTATATACAATAATCAAAAGTAAAAAGGAAAGAGACAATTAGCCATAAACTTAGGCAACAAATTTAGTGTCAAACCTAAATCAAATAAATCAAATCCTTCTAATTATGCTAACAATAAGCACTTACTAAACCTTTTGCTTTTCAAAATCCTAGTTCTTAATTTATTTTTTTAATTAATTTTTCTAAAAAATGAAAAAAAAACTTATGAAAAGTATTTACTTAGAAAATATTTTTTTCATGTGTTTCTTGACATTATAATACCTTTTTTTTTTGTCCAGTTTCCTTTCCCTTCGAAAAAAATAGCTGCTCCCTCAATAATTTTATAGCCTCGGTCAGGCTTAGTCTTAGTCCAAGCCTGGCTAGTCAATTTATTATTTTACGTCTCTTGATCACTCTCATTGCTAATATTTTCTTCATGTGTACTTTTTATGGCGATTTATATCCTTTTGAAGATGAGTTTACTAACGGACATTGACCAACATGGTTGGTTTAACTGTGGATTGTGATATGTCATTTTGTCACTAATGGTTTGGCTAAGCCTAAAAAAAACAACATGGAGTTTGTAGCGGCGGTGAACAATATCTTAATAATGGATTGGGGATCTTGTGTTACTTTTTAATTTTATTTTTGTGTTTTTATTTTCATTAGCACTCGTTCAAGTCCTGTTATGCTTGGATCGTGGTACGTTAGTCTAACTATGTGTTGGTTCCATCAGTATGTTGATCTTGAAGATTTTTAGGATCTTATGCACCATTGAGCTCCAACTAAGCACTATGAACTGAGGTCCAGCTCCTAGAGCTGACCTTGAGCTGGGGTTAGCTGCTCTCAGCTGAAGTGAACTGAAGTCCAGCTACACTCAGCTACCAGAAGCTGAAGTGAGCTGACTTGAGCTAACTTAAGCTGAAGTCCAGCTACTTTGAGCCACTTATAGCTGAAGTGAGCTGACTTGAGCTAACTTGAGCTGAAGTCTAGCTACTTTGAGCTATTTATAGCTGAAGTGAGCTAACTTGAGCTGAAGTCCAGCTACTCTGAGCTACTTATAGCTGCAGTGAGCTGACATAAGCTAACTTGAGCTAAAGGAAGCTACTTCTAGCTGCCTTAGATAGCTGTTCAAGCTAGAGTTAGCTCAATGAGCTCAAATCCTACCTTAAAAGGATCTTGGTGCGCCAAGAATTCTAACAAACTCCCACTTGCACTAAGATGCTTTTAAAGTTCCAGCTCCCACTCAAAACAAATTCCTTAATCCTTATAGCCGAAATAATCCAGACACTCCTACGTATATAGAGTTGTGGGTGCGACCTCAGGCACACACACTAAGTCTCTTCTATTGAGGTTGTTAGACTTTCAATAGAAGATTGTCCTCTCCTCATAGTTTGAACTTCTTCAAACTTTCCTTTGAACACATCAAATTCAAGTGTGTTGCTTAAACACATCAAACTATGCCTCCCAGACCCCAGACATATGATACACTTCTTAATCACAATCAGTCTCTTTCTTAGAATTTCAACTCCTTGAAATCCATGATTGTATTAAGCATTGAGTACTCATTTCAATCACTTGTCATTCAATCTAGCATACTACTCACAGTAATATGTGGGCCTAAGATTGAATTTAGTGAACGTGTATCATCTTAATGTCTTTCCTTTTAGCTTCAACTACTTAGGTCAATGAGTTAACATGATTACCCAAAAGGAGGATACTCCAGTGTCATTTCTCTAAGACCTTCGACAACCAATCAAAGTAATCATAATTAACTCAACTTCCTAATAGCAAGCCATAGTCACTAAGAGTCTGATTCGAAGAATCTCACACTAAGGCAAGAATAGAGACAACTTGCTTAAATTCTTCTTTGGTCGTATTTCATGGTCATGGAACACTTGGAAACACATCCATTAAAGTTCCATAATACACTTTTAAGGTGTTTTACTCATGTCACTCCCACTTGGAGTGGTCTCCATTTCAATTGAGGAGTGTGTCATTTTTCCCTCTTAAAACACCACTAAGTGTACTCCTCTTAACACATAAAAGGAGGACATGTCAATAACCATGAAATTTCTCCATGTAAGCCCTAGCTTACATCTAACATAGGCTAGGATGTATGAATGGTCATACAAACAGAATGCACCAAAGTATGGAATCTTGATTACTCATAATCAAGGCGACTATAAAAGCTAAAGTGTCATGTGTTGGAGCATGACTCCCACTTAAATGTATCATTCACTTAAGTTTCATTTAAGTCTTTAGCCAGTCTCATCCTTAATCTTACGCAAAAATCAAGGGCAGATGACTCGTGTGAGAAAGTCATCCTTTGCCTATGTTTGACATGTTCATTTGTTCGTTGTGATTTATAAAATTGAACTGAGTATTTCATAAAATACATAACATGTGTGACACCAAAGAGGTGAAGTACATCCAACATTTACAATCTTCTAAGACCCATTGCTATAACATGTCAAGTAAATACAAGTGGTGGCAATGGCTTAGTGAGAGGATCTGCCACCATCAGGTCTGTAGAAATGTACTCAATCCTAACTTCACCCTCTTCAATTGCATCTCGCAAAAAGTTATATTTCATGCTAATGTGCTTGGTCTTTCCATGGTATTTGGGGTCTTTGGTATAAGCCATGGCTGTCATACTATCACTGTAGATAGTAATAGGTTTCTCAATAGAAACCCTAGACTCCAAATTCTTAAGGAAATAACCTAGCCAAAGGGCTTCTTGTACAGCTGAGGCACATGAAATAAATTCAGCCTCCATTGTGGACAATGCTGTACAAGTTTGCTTCTTACTACACCAAGTAGTAGCCCCACCATTTAGCATGAAAAGATAACCAGATGTAGACTTGCTGGAGTCTCTATCTCCTCCCTAATTAGCATCGGAATATCCACGTAAACCAAGGTTTTTACCTTGGTAACAAAGCCAATAATCCTTAGTAACCTTGAGGTACCTTAGGATCCTCTTGACACTTTTCCAATGCTCCAGACCAGGGTTGGAAGAATATCGTGCTAGAAGTCTAACCGCTTGGCTGATGTCTGGCCTTGTACATAACATGGCGTACATCAAGCTACCAATGGCACTTAGGTAGGGGATCTGAGCCATCTCTTCCTTTTCTTTTGGAGTCTTAGGACATAAGTCCTCTCCAATCTTGCAACCATATGCAAGAGGTGTACTTATGGGCTTTGCATTTGTTAAGTTGAACCTTGCAAGAATCTTATCAATATAAGGTTCTTGAGAAAGGGCCAATAGTCTTGCCTTTCTATCCCTCAGGATCTTAACCCCTAGGATAAAGGCAGCCTCTCCCATGTCCTTCATGTCAAAGGTGGAAGACAACCATCCCTTGATGGTACTTAACAATGCAACCCCATTACTTGCAATCAGTATATCATCTACATATAGAGTCAATACTGCAAAACTAGACCCAGAAGAGTACAAGTATACACAATGGTCTTCATGCATCATCACAAAGCCATAGCTTGTGATTGCATGGTGAAACTTCAAGTACCACTATCTTGAAGCTTGCTTAAGACCATAGATAGACTTCTTCAGTCTACATACCTTGTCCTCTTGACCCTTTTGGACAAACCCCTCAGGTTGTCTCATATATATCTCCTCACTTAAATCACCATTGAGAAAGACGGTCTTTACATCCATCTGATGTAACTCTAGGCCCAGATTTGCCACGATGGCAAGTAATATCCTGATGGAAGTGAATTTTACAACAGGAGAGAAGGTGTCTTTGAAATCAACACCCTTCTTCTGTGTAAAACCCTTGGCCACCAAACGGGCCTTGTATCTTTCGATACTTCCATCAGAGTTCACCTTGATCTTGAGAACCCACTTGTTCCCAATTGCCTTACGGCCTGGAGAAAGATCACTTAGCTCCCAAACCCCATTAAGATGCATTGAATGCAACTCATCCTTCATTGCATTTAGCCACTCTTCCCTCTGTGCACCCTCAAGAGCCTTCTTAATGTTACTTGGTTCATCTATCTCAGATGCAACCAAATTTGCCTCACTATCCAAGATCCACCATTCTTTAGGTGGTCCAAATTTCCTCATTGATCTTCTCAATGTAGGTTGAGATGGAGGCAACTCATGCTCAATCTCTTGAGGCTCAACATTTTGCTCTTGAGTATCCTCAACTCCCTCTTGAACAAAACCTTCCTCTTGGAGGTCTTGCTCATGTTGGTCCATAACAACAGGTATTTCTGAAGCCATTGCTCCATGTGGTTGAGGTACTCCCTCTAGAGTAGGTGCATGTGTCCTAGGTGTCCTTATGACACTTGGTTGATCCTCATCTAGGATCTGGCTTAATGAGGTTAAGTCACCACATTCACCAACTTTGGGAAACTCATCCTCCACAAAGTTAACATTCCTTGCATCAAACATGTTCCCAGTTTTGTGACTTATATCCAAGAACACATAACCCCTAGATTGTTCAGCATAACCAAGGAAGGCACACCTCCTCCCTCTTGGACCCAACTTTCCCAAAGGATGGTCCGTTATGTGAACATAAGCTAAAAAACCCCAAGGGCGTAAATAGCTTAGGTTAGGAGTTTTCTTCTTCCATAACTCACATGGAGAAGAGTTCACATTCTTGGTGGGTACTCTATTGAGGACATGAACTGCACATAGCAGTGCATCACTCCAATAAATGATGTCTAAGTTGGCCTTTGCCATCATGAAACGTACCATGTCCATAAGAGTTCTATTTTTTCTCTCAGACACTCCATTCTGTTGGGGTGTCCAAGGAAGAGTGAACTCCCTTTCAATACCCTTTAAGTCACAAAATGCCTTGAATGCATTTGATGTATACTCTCCACCCCTATCTGTCCTCAAGGACTTAACCTTCTTACCTACTTGGTTCTCAACCAAGTGTACATACTTCTCAAAGCATGCCAAGGCCTCTGCCTTGTTTCTTAGTAGGTAGATGTGGGTGAATCGAGTGTAATCATCTGTGAATGTGATGAAATACTTAAATCCATTTCTGGATTCAACCCTCATTGGCCCACACAGGTCAGAGTGAACTAAACTTAGTGCCTCACTTCTCCTAGTTGCTTTGCCAAAAGGCTTTCTTGTGACTTTGCCCTCTAGGCATGATTGGCAACTTGGAAGGACAACCTTGGTCAAGGAACCTAGCAAGCCACTCTTGGCTAGCTTGTCCATTCTATCTTGACCAATATGACCCAACCTCTCATGCCATCTCATTTCATTTGTGACCTCTGTCACATAGCAACTAGAACTTGCAACAGAATGGTCAGTTGGCTTTAACTCATAAAGCCCATTATTAACTGAACAAGTACATACTATCTGATCATCTTTAATAATAGACGCATTATTATTAAAGAATTTAAAGCAATAATTGTACTTCAACATACAACTTATAGAAATCAAATTTCTACAAATGTTTGGTACATACAATACATCTATTAGATACAAATATCCAATATCTATAGGAATTCTACATGTTCCTATGCCTTCCACTTCCAGCCTAGCATCATTTCCCACTGAAACATGCTTAGCTCCTTTTGAAAGCTTCCTGTAGGCCACAAACCAGGACTTGTCCCGAGCTATGTGGTCTGTTGCTCCCGAGTCTACAATCCACAAAGAATTGCACTCAGTTAGTAATGTACATGACACAACATGTACAATGGAAGTAGAAGGGTATGTATGTACCTTGGGTGGACCCTTGCAATCCTTTGCAAAGTGTCCTTTATACCCACAGTTGAAGCACTTCAGCTTGCTTATGTCCCGCTTCTTTTTGAACTTTTTCTTGGAAGCAGGACCTTTTTCCTTTGCTTTTCCTTGGCCCTCCTTTGCCACCATTCTTCTTCCATCCCTTCTGGATAGAGGATGAGGCAACATATGCCTTAGAATGGTCCTTGAGGGCCATCACCTCAGCCTCAAGGAGGAGGTGACGAGCAATGTCATCAAATGACATTATTTGAGGGTTATGGCGTAAGTTGACCTTCATCAACTGCCATTCCTCATCGGGCAAGGAACGAATTATTGCTTGCACTTGTTGCTCATCAGTGAGCACATGCCCTGCTGTCTTGAGTTGGTGGATCATGCGTGACATCTCACGCAAATGAGCACTCATAGAGTGATCAGCACGCTTCACATAATTCTCAAACCTGAGAATCATTGAGCGTTGTTTCTCTATAGAAACATCTCCATACTTGGCCTTGACTGAGTCCCATATGGCCTTAGCCCCCTCAAGCATGAAGAATTTCACCATAATCTCATCCACCATAGTGGAGAGGAGAGTGACTCTATACATAGAGTTCTTCTTAAGGAATGCCTCATAGGCAGTTCTATCCTGTCCCTCAGCAGGAGGCATGATCTCTTAAGTGAGCACATCAAGAGTATCTTGCTCAGTTAAAATGAATTTGACCTTCTGTTGCCAAATTGAATAGTTTTCACCATCCAATTTGAGGTCACGGTTTAATTCTGCAACTATATTCTTACAAGCCATCTACATTGATGCAATTCACATGTTTTAGTTCAATTTACACAACAAGACTCAAAAAAGCAACATGTGTATGAAACAACTTCTAACATGCTCATATATGGCAAAAGAGATGCATATAGCATTCGATCAGAAATACATAAACATGTCTTCATTGCTTCATACACATATCCTTCGTTAGCCTTTATCAAAATCATACACATATGTATGATCCTAAATCACGCTTACTACATGCAACATATACATTTTCATGACCTAAGCTCTGATACCAATTGAAGATTTTCAGGATCTTATGCACCATTGAGCTCCTTTGAGCTCCAACCAAGCACCATGAACTGAGGTCCAGCTCCTAGAGCTGATCTTGAGCTGGAGTTAGCTGCTCTCAGCTGAAGTGAACTGAAGTCCAGCTACACTCAGCTACCAGAAGCTGAAGTGAGCTAACTTGAGCTAACTTGAGCTAACTTGAGCTGAAGTCTAGCTACTTTGAGCCACTTATAGCTGAAGTGAGCTGACTTGAGCTGACTTGAGCTAACTTGAGCTGAAGTCCAGCTACTTTGAGCTACTTATAGCTGAAGTGAGCTAACTTGAGCTGAAGTCCAGCTACTCTGAGCTACTTATAGCTGCAGTGAGCTGATATAAGCTAACTTGAGCTAAAGGGAGCTACTTCTAGCTACCTTAGATAGCTGTTCAAGCTAGAGTTAGCTCAATGAGCTCAAATCCTACCTTAAAAAGATCTTGGTGAGCCAAGAATTCCAACAGATCTGTCCAATTAGTTTATTGATTTGTTATTTTGGTTTCTCTCTTCAGATCCAGGGATGACAGGTGGGTGGGCAAAATCCATTAAACAATGATATCAATCCGTGATAGGTGGGTAAATAGGTAAAAATACCCATGATGGGACGAACATGGGTAACAAAGTATACCCGTTTGATAGTTATAGGTCGGTGATATATTTAGTGTGTCCATGACAGATAAATATGCTTTGTCTGCCCATTATAATAGCAAAGTGTCTAATCCCTAATATACCATTTCTTATCCTTAACCTTAACCCGTAGCCTCTGCCTATGGTAATCAATCTCTTTAGCCACTCCATGTCTGCCATTCTTAAGTTTAACCATTATCGATTCTTTTTTTTCTTTCCTTGTTGAATCAATTATATTGTAGCAGGTGGGTTCTGTGTCTTCAATGAAAAAGGAAGAAGAAAATGCTGAAGGCAACTCCGGGCAATGAGATTTTGCCTAATAAGACCCATTTACCTTAAAACCTTGAACGAGAAGATCAAATATGAACTTGAGTTTCAATTTTGTTTGAATTTTTGCACCATACTCGGATTGCACCTATTTTATGCTTCATTCTTAGTTTATTTGTTGTTTTATATGCATGACTAAAGAAATCTTAAAGGTAGTGTTCGCTTAGTTTGGGAAGAAACTAGATATAATTGTCTTTTTAGGACTGTGGGTCTTGATTTAATCTTTTTAAATTTTAAAACCAATTTTCTTACTACTTTTTATTGGGGAAGATTTAATTTAAGATTTAGTTAATATATATTGATGGCGGAGGGTTAGGCCTCTGTCGACCACATGGGCGGACCAGCGTGGTAGTATTGTCCCTCTTGAACGGCGCATTAATGGGCGGCACGGAGCCTTGAACCCGAGACTGCGAGGGATTTACACCCACTCCGTTAATGCGCCATTCAATAGGGACAATACTACCACGCTGGTCCGCCCACGTGGTCGGCAGAGGCCTAACCCTCCGCCATCATATATCATCTTGCAAGTTCTCAATTTTGTGAGCAATAAATTTTGAAAGGCTTAAGTAAAGCTTCACATTTTGGCCTAGAAGGATGAGTAATTGATAGTCAGACCATTGTGTTGCTTTATGCTTGTGTTAAAATTTCTGCTTTATGCCCTTTTGCTGAAGTGGTTCAAGTTCATTTTTTGCATTAATGTTGCCTGCAAAATTGTGAATATTGTTGACTTAGAGTTGTTCATGAAAACTGAAAATAAGAATTTTGGTGGAGGAATCAGGTGGGTACAAATTACCTGTAAGTGACGGGTGTAGGTTAGAAATTTTACCTATTGTTAGATAACCGCAAAGTGGTGGGTAAGCAAAAACCCGTAAATAAGGATGACGGATAAGAGGTATCCGTACATTATTTGCCCCGTTGTTATCCCTATCTGTAGGTATGAATATTAGAATTATCCAAATTATTCATAAAAGGTTTATTCCTAGTATGGTATTTTCGGGATACTTTATAAGGCCTATAATTGGGCTAACTGTCCTTTGTATCTTAGTGTTTTATTTCTGTTGTAGATGTTGTTTGGCCTATAATTAGTGAGATAAATGACATTCCATCAAAAGAAAAATAATACATGTTTTTTTAATTGTAAAATATCTTAGGATGGTATGACATAAATAAAAACCAAGGAGCCCTTTTTATAAATTTAAAAATACCAAGGAGCCATTTTCAGAATTAAACTCCCGTTAGCAATGTGAAAAGGTCACCTTAGCAATAGCAGCACCTTTGCCTAGTAAATAAGATAAGAAGTACCCTTATTTAGGAATAATGATCTGCAGCTATCCCTGTTAAAAGAATAACTCAAGACTTTCCTTCAATTATTTATTTGTCTCGTTCAGGAGTGCCAGAGAATTCCGTGCAGGAAGGATCATGATTACATTATTCGAAGAGAGAATTGCGTTTGTTACTTTTCTCGTCTAACCTAATTCGGGTTTACTTACCTAAACACAAGTGATCCGCGTTGAACTCGAAAATGGTGGTCGGTTTGAAGTTTGAACTTTCGGACTATCTTCTGCTCTGGATAAATTAATTAATTCCCTCCAAGGCTATTGAATATTGAAACCGACAATTAATATCTAATAGTAAGTTTTTTAATATAAAAGTATCATACATCATATAGTTGGAATTGCAAACGGATATTAGCCATTACAGTTATAGTAACGTCCAGAAGGTACTAAACTCACTCATATGAACCGTTTAGATCATCCATCACTCTAACAGACCATCCATTTACAATTTTTTAAGGTAAATTGTATTAATAGTATCTAACTTTTAATTATCGTTGTTTTTTAGGCTTTAATATATTGACTATTTTATTTTAATTCTAAATATATTAAAAATGTATTATTCTGGTCTCTCGTTTAATGAAATTTGTTAATTTAATGTAACTGTTTGTTAACAATTTTTTATATTGTAATTTAAATTATTCGGAAACTCTTTTCAAATAAATTTAATCCGTATCATGATTTCTTTACAGTCAATGTATACTTACACTTCAAGGTACCTATTTTGTCATTTCTGTAAATCAAAGTTATTTTGTTCAGGAAGGAAAAGTTACTAATTTACTAATTTAAATTGTCTATTGATTGTTAAAAAATTATTACATAGTTTAGATTTACTAAAAGATAGTCACTAGATATTTTAAATTAAAATTTCAAAAGTTTATATCCAACAATTAATTTGATTTCATGGATTTCATTTGGTAAGGAACAAAAAATGAAGCAATTTTTAATAAAATTAGGACTAAAATAAAATGATCAATACATTAGGAACTGACAAAAAAAATTAAAGTTTATGTACCATTTGTGAATTTACCCATTTTCATAATACTTACTCATTTGTTTCACATTAATTGACCTTTTTACCTTTTTTTGACTAAAGTTTGATTTAAACATATTTATAGTAATATGTATTGAAAAAAATTCTTAAAAATAATATTTAGAAACTATAATCTTTAAAGTTTCATTTTGATATAAAATATTCATATTTTTATAATAATTTTGAAAGAAATAAAATTATAAATTAATTACTGTAAATAGTAAAAATATCAGTTTTTTGTAAAATAGATGGAGTACAAGTTTTTCAATAAATTAATTTCTCTACAGCTTTATGTCGTTTATGTTCTTTTGGATACAGCAAACGGCTCTTAAACATGTACTAACAGAGTTAAAATTAGGCTTAAATACCTATTGCTCCCCTAAACTATGGTGACTCGGACAGTTTGGCCCCTGAACTATAAAATGGATCAATTCGAACCCTAAACTTTGATGAGTGGGGCAATTTGAACCCTGAACTATGGTGACTCGGACAATTTACCCCCTGAACTATAAAGTGGATCAATTCAAATCCTGAACTTTGATGAATCGGTCATTTAAGTCCCTTGACTTAGCCTAATTCTCACGCCATCCATCTTTAATAAAGCAGCTGCTGCCGTCGCCCATTCCTCCGCCCGATCTCTGCCTTCCACAACCTTTCTAGCTTCTTCTTCACTTTCCTCTTCTCCTATCTTCGACACTGAAGCAGCTTCCTCCACAACCGAAGTAGCCTACTCCCCCACCGCTCATTTGACAGCACATCGTGTCACTTTGAGATGGATGAATCGTGCCACTCGTCAGATGGAGACTATTTTAACGAATCAGATGAATCATTGAGAAGAAAAACATGCTCGACTTCCAGGCCCTCTCCTTTTCTTCACGTGCTTTATTTGTCAGTGGCAGCAAAGAATCGTGACATATCCAATTCCGCTGATGTCATTCCACTGTTGGGTCTCCGATTGGAACTATGATGTCAATATGCTATTGGGTTTCTGCGATGTCAGGAAATCCAATCGAAACTCAGGTAGGCAGAAGGAATACAGAGGCGGCATTGGATCGAGGTAGTGTCAGGAATGAATGAGAGAAGGGAGTAGGCTACTTCGGTTGTGGAGGAGACTGCTTCAGTGTTGGAGATAGGAGAAGAGGAAAGTGAAGAAGAAGCCAGAAAGGTTGTGGAAGGCAGAGATCGAGCGGAGGAGGGGGCAACGGCAGCTGCTGCTCTGTTAAAGATGGATGACGTGAGAATTAGGTTGAGTCAAGGGACTAAAATGATCGATTCATCAAAGTTTAGGGTTCGAATTGCCCCACTCATCAAAGTTTAGGATTCGAATTGATTCATTTTATAGTTCAGGGAGCAAACTGTCCGAGTCACCATAGTTCAGGGGAGCAATAGGTATTTAGGCCTTAAAATTAAGATAAGAAAAGATTAGTGTGAATCCAACTTAGCACACAAGTTATAGTCTGTCCTTACAAATTTGTTGGTATTTGTAATGTTTTATTGATTCTCTAGGTAAATTGCAGGATTTAACTCTAACCTTTAAGTTTGTTCCACTTTTAACCCTAGCCTCAAATTTACATGTGTTGCCTCCCTAACCTTATTAAAATGTTTTATTTTGAACATTTATATGACGGAAGCCGTTAAGTAAGACGGAAAATGCCACATCAGTATAATATTATAGGAAAAACGTTAAGTTTAACCCTTAAAAGCTTTTCCCTTTAATAAAAATTTTTTAAAACTTTGAAATCTAAAAAAAGAAAAATCCTTAAAAGAGCCTTGGACCATCCGGCCCTCGGCGGCCTCCGTCTCCGGCCTCCTCTCCACAGTACCGAGCCAGCCGCTCACTTCAGGCAGGAAGCAAGCGGAAATCGTAGGCAGAGAAACTACGAAATCGGGCCTCGATTCTGACAGCAAATCAACGACAGAATCGCGACGGCCGAGAGGGAGTGATGGAATCGCGTGATTGATCCTCCAGTTCTGTCTGGGTTCATCCCCCGGTTTTGTCTGGTTTCCCGTCCCTGGCAATCGCCGGCGTCTTCATCACCGGCGCTCCAGCGGCATTGGCCTCGCAATCGCCCATCGCTCCGCTTCCAAGGGCGCCCGGATCTCCCTCCTCGCCCGCACGGTCAAGAAGCTCCAGGAGGCCCAGGATTCCATCCGCCAAGCCACCGGCGTCGACACACAGATCTTCTAAGCCAACGTCCATGTCTATGACTCCCTTCACAAAGCCGTCGCCGATGCCGGACCCATCGACGTCCTCGTACTCAACCAGGGGATTTTCGTGCCCCGCGAGCTGGAGAGGGAGGCCAGATCAGAGATTGAATCGCAGGCCGAGAGGCAGTCGAACGGAGGTCGGAGGACGGAGGTCTAACGGAGGCAGTCGAACAGAGCTCGCGAAAGCCTACGATTCCTGCTTACTTCCTGTGGCTGGGTATCGTGGAGAGGAGGCCGGAGAGGGTCGGAGAGGGAGGCCGCTGAGATGAGGGCGGATGGTCCAAGGATGTTTCATTTTTTTGTTAGATTTTAAAGTTTCAAGAAATTTTGTAAAAGGAAAAAAATTTGAAGGGTTAAAATTAGCATTTTTCCTATAATATTATGCTGATATGGTGTTTTTCGTCTGAGTTAACGATTTCCATTACAGAAAGTCCATGATGAAATGTTTTAACAAGGAGGCAAAACGTGTAAGTTGGAGGTTGAGGTTAAAAGTGAAACAACAATTAAAGGTTAGGGTCCAATCGTGTAATTTACCCTGATTCTCTTCTATCGACGGTTTTCATATTAAATATTGAAATGTTCTGGTACTCATTGAAGAAAAAAAAAATCTTTTGAAATTTTATTGTATAATTTTGAAAAACGCATTGTTTGATCAAAACCTCATATAAAGAAAAACTTTAGAGTTATTTTGAACTTCAGTTGATATTCGAAAACTCTCTTATTTGAATTTTAGTGGATACTGCAGTTATCTAAGTAGGGTTTGAAAATATGCATTTTTACTTTGCTTTTTTAAACATCATTAAGAAAAAATAATAAAATCTTAATTTAAACTATATGATCTTTATTGTCTAGTAATTTCAGTCTATTTGTTATTCTATTTTTCCTTGTTAATGAATAGTTAAAATTATCAATTTTTCTCATTACAAATGCAAAATAGGATTTTTTTTTAATTTCAAAAAATTGTAAAAGGAGACTAAACTAATATAATTAATGGAAGATGATCATTCTATAGTTAAAATTAAAATTTTAAAATTTTTTTCTAAACAATGTAAAAATGTAAGAAAAATATTATATTTTTAAATATAAGATGTGTAACTCTAATATCAATTAAAGATTAGGATTAAGTATAATCAACCCAAAACTTTAAACTATTTGGTGTCGATAACAGGCAAAAGAAAAGTCACAACAATGTTGTCGGTACATTTGCGATTTCGAATAATAAAAAGCAAACACCCCGATTTTGCCAAAATTGTTATTTTTGTTGTTTTTTTAAATGTTTTAGGAATGCACAAACTGTCATTTAAGGTGTCTGGATGGACACTGCACAAGTTACAAAGCAAAGCTATTTGGCGTCTCTCAGTGAAAGTATAAAGCGCCCATTAGGATTAACGAATATGGTTGGTCCAACAATTATAAAATTCTTGAAAGTCAAAGTCAAACATGTTAAATTTATTTAAGCATAGCCGCCCCTCCCTACTTGTTTTTCTCCCCCTTTTTTTTTGCCTTCTGTCAGGTTTGAATTTTAATTCAAGTTCGGTCGAATGTGTTTTGTCTGTTTTTCTACCCAATCAACAAATATTATCTCTTTTTTCACAGGTTCTTCTCTTTTTCATTCACAATACTAGTTTTTCATCATTAGAATGAGCATAGTCTGATTCTTCCTATCCTTTACGGGAAATAGATATATTTAGGTAATTTGTTTTTAATATTAGTGGATCAAGTGGAGGCTGGAGAGTTAAAAATGTCATTCATAAATGCTGAGGCATTCTCAAATAATTATGATTGAGTGATAACGTCATAATTTTTTACATGTTCATATATTGGACTTATGTTGGTTTATCCACCACTAGGAGTTTATATATATTTAGTCCAATTGTCTATTATACGTTTTAACTATTTGGTTATTTTTTATCTGAATTTTATTTCAGTTATTTTTGAATTATCTATTTCAGATTATTCTAATTTACATAGGATGTTTGACTTGATCCAGTTTTCTTCATTTTATTCAGTGTCACATGAACAAGTGACCCTTTTAGTGACCAATTATATGTTTCTATTATTCCTTACAGTATTATACCATCATTAATTTGTAAAATATCATTTGATTCATTTTGTTATTGGAGCAAAGCATTTTTTTGTCAAGAAAAAACCATTGATTTAAGAATTAAGGGTATATGTGAACAACTCAACTTGATTTATTGTGTCTGCAAAATTGTGACCAATTATTCAGCTCAACTTTGTGACTAAATGTTGAGCACATAGTGCTTATCTTTTTTCAAATGATCACTCATGTATAATAGCTCATATTTATGAATATGTAGCCAGTAAGTGATGAATATTGAATTGCCAGAATACAAAGAATGGAATCATTCATTGGCTTGAACAGGCAACATCACCACCAAACTGGATTGACACTGATATTATTTGTGACAGCCCAAGTTCAAAATGATTAAGAGAACATCCCTCATACAACATGGTCTATTCTTTGAAAAAAAATGATAAGCATTATATGCTCTAGTTAATTCTAGAATTTTATATCCACATATATAAATCAGAAATCATACAAACTTCTCATGTAAAATATGAAGTGTCATTATAATTTTTTTTTAAAATAGATCATGTTGTGATTGTGTATATATGTAACCATCATGAACCCAAAGTTTCTTGTCTCCTTCCCTAAACCCAATCCATTACAATATCTTCGTAGTTTCTATTTTGTAAAAATCAAATGTACAGGGGAATCGCTGTAAGGGTGGGGAAGGGATTTTGGGGTTGGAGATTGGAAGAGTGCATGGGAAAGGCATGATTGGTAGCTTTAGAATAAGATGATGGGGGAGAATAGATATGATAGATGGATGGATGGATGGGGGAATTATTACAGGTCATGAGAAAAACAACATGACTTTTATGTCTTGGTCACACTCCCGTCTCGTGTCGCTGGTGAGCGAGAAAGCAAAAGAAAGGCAGAGACGGCATGATGAACAACAATTCCTCTATAATTAGTGAGTGGACAGCTCACCATTAATGTAAAGGATCACCAGCGTTTCATCATTTCGTATCACAAGTAAACAACGCAATCCTATTATTCCTGATCAACATATTTGAAACCGATAATTATGCCCTAAATCTTGGAAATAAATTGTCTTTATGTTAACTCCCTCTTTTCTCCTAACATATACTCCATCTTCCAAATTATTTCTTAACTAGATAAAGACTCATATTTTAATTGAGAGTTGCAATAAATACAGTTATTTATGAATTAAAATTTAGGTTACATAAAGTGAAAGAGGATACAGGGGGCAAGATTGAGAGAGGAAAGTATTACTTTTTAAAATTTAAGTAAGTAAAAATATTGTAAAAAAAAATGCGGTAGTTATAATTGAGAGTGAAAGTGGGAGCAGTGATCTAAAATTTAATAATTATGTAACTTATATTAAAATGAGTATTGAATCAATCTTTATCTTTATTTAATATTTTCATGTTTTTATGATTCAACTTTTTCAAAACATTAAATTAAGGATAAAATAATTTAAATATTAAAATAGATCTTCAAATTAAGAAAGTGAATGACAAAATTGAGACATCTTAAATTAGAAACATGCACAAATAATTTGAAATGGATCGAGCATAATGATACATGCATTATATATAATTTTTTTTTTCCAATATGATGATGCATTTGTATTTTGATAAGAACATGGTCCTTTTTTATATACATAATATAATTTTTTTTTAATCTTTTGGGCCGCCCCGAATAAGTTAAAAGAGGGGGACAGTGGACTGGTGGAATTTGTTTTCCTTTTCTCCTAAAGCAAGAGAATCATAGGTGCGTATGGGACTTGTAGAAGAGGAATTCGTAATAGTCCTCATTAGAAATAGGGAAATCAGTTATCTTCTTTCCAATAATAAAATCCTTGATTTTTTTTCTAAAAAATACATATATATTCCTTTAAGATTCGTAGCTATCTTCTAGGATAAAGTATTTTTATGATGCTACACGTAAATAGTTTGTCACCTTCACTATTTATACAAATTCTTTTTAAATTTGTGTTGCTCTTTAAGTAACTTATATATGCAAATATATTCTGCAGCAGAAGAGGAGAAATGTGCAAAATTGAAATGAATTATAAGTTTCCAAACTTATCTGAATTTTTAGAAAGATTTCAATGTGATTATGTTTTTTATTAATGATGATTTTGGAAAAGAATATATATAACATACTTATCATGAGTCCCAATATTCAAGATTTTTACAAAAAACTGAAAAATAACTAACAGTTCGAGTCCGATTGACTATAAAATACTGAGCACTTACTACTAAGACTATATATGCATCAAGTAATATGGTTACAATATAAAGAAATTCCTAATTAAGTGAACCATTCACTTAATGTCATAGAAGTTTCTAGCTATAAATAGTTAACTACTGCTTCTTGTAATTATAAACGAGTGATTGGTAAGGTGAAAATTTTAATGATTAGATCGTAACCTTCTTTTTAATGTTGAATTTTTTAAACAAAACTATGGTTATAAATAAAGATGTTAAAAAATTTCAATTAATCAAGAAATTTACAAGTATATTATATGATAAATCATTAATCTAACCTTGGATTTCGCGTATACTGGTTGAACTCAAAGCTATTGAACACGCGTATCCTTGCTCTACAAGTTATTGGCCTAAATGCCTATTTGTCCTCGGACAATTAACTTTCTCAACTATAGACCACATCAATTCAATCACTAAACTTTAATGAATCGGTTACATTGGTAACTTAACTCCATGTGACTGGATCCATTGAGCCTTTAGCGGAGCCAAAACTCCATGCTCATTAATTCGAACTCTGAACTCTGATAAATCGATCACTTTTGTCCTTTAACTTAACAAAATACTCATATTAGTTCTTTTGATATTATTTAGTCAAAAAATACTCTTACTTCACAAATCGCATGTCAAAAATGTTAATGATATTTTTACTCACTTTCATCCCTTTGATATATAAAAAATGTTAATTATATTTCAATCTTGTCATAAATCGCGTGTCAAAAATTAACCAAACCAACTTCCAGATGATTTATCTATTCCAAACTAAGTTAATACCAACCAATGTTCAACATTCTAGCTCTTCCCATGCAAACCCTCAATCCTCTAAACATTCTCCCCACCCCTTACACTCATCGCCTCTTTTCGTTCCCACCGAGGAGAGGGCTGTGTTGCCACCTTCAGCCACCACCATTGCCAGTTTGCCACACACTTATGTAGAGGATCCTCTCCAAATCAAGCTCCAGATCTTGCCACTGAAACCAACCCCGAGAGTCAATTTGAGACCTATGTAATCCAAATCCCTAAAGAGCAAATCTACCGTGTCCCACCTCCCAAAATGCCCTCATCATCAAACAATGCCACAAAAAACCTGAAAAAAGTCAAAACCATCTTACCCAATGTCACTGCCAAGAAACAATGCTTCATGTCAAGAGTTTTTTGATTGGAAAAGATGGCTTCAACTTCTTTTCGAGTTTACATGGGAAGAGCTAGATGGTTGAATATTGGTTGGTTGTTGACCTAGTTTGGAACAAAAAGTATTTCTTTGAAGAAATAATAACAAAAGCACCAAAGTGAGCATTTTGCTGACTTAAAGGACTAAAGTGATCAATCTATCAAAGTTTAGGAATCAAATTTACTGATTCATCAAAGTTCAGCCATCAAATTGATATAAACAGTAGTTCTGGGTTATTATACTTTAGTGGAGCACTAGATATTTAGGTCTAAGTTATTTTAAATTCTTAACGGACGGTTGTTTTCTGTTAACATTCCAAAAAGACTTGAAGAACAATCATAAAGCGGCAGCCTTTTTATTTCTATATTTTGTCCTACTTCCTTAAAATGTCAAAAAGTTAACCATTTCACGTGCAAGCGCTCGCGGCAAGTAAAGTAACTCGTTTATCTTTGTCAAAGAGTTGACCTGTTTCACCTTAGTCCTCTGTACGTCCCTTATCTTTTGGATTTGGTCGGTCGGGTAGGGTTCGTGTTCTCTAGTCAAAGAACTCGATTCTCGTCATCGAAAACTTATGGTTTAGCAACGCCTCTGAATTTCATAGTTGATAACTTTGTTTAGCAGTAGAGTTCGCAATCGACATTCGAATTTTTAAATATTTATAAATGATGATGATAGTTGAGGGGTAAGTATTACTGGAACAAAACAAAGTAAACTAAAAAAATTGACTGTATTTTAATAAATTGGTTCAGTTATTTTTTAAATCTCATTGGTTTGGACTAAAATTAAATTTTATATTTCATTATGGGATCAGTTGTGAGCTCATATACTTGAAATCAAATAAATTAATAGTAATAAATATTTTGTTATTATCTACATTGACCATACATATGTAAAACTAATTTTCTATAAATTTGGACTATATGTTGTTGATCACTCTTTAATTTTGGGTATAAGATATAAAATTCTGAATATTTATCATATTTTTTCATTTATAATATGATTAAGCTTTAGAAAGAGGAACTGAATAAATCAAATAAAATAAACTGAAATATAATTTGGATGGTTTGCATTGGTTATGACATTTAATTCGTACAATTTAAATCCTTTTTGTAAAAACAAAAAACTGATCAAATAATTTTATTCAGATCGGTTTTAAACCGAACCAACTGAATGCTCACCTTAAGTGATAGCAAAACTATCAATGAGATTGGTTGGATTAGACCTACTTTTACTAACCCAAACTAACCAGGATTGGTATGTCTATAACAAAAAATAGCATAAAAGCCCCAAAGTATATCTATGGGGAAATCTTTAGTCAAGTTAGCTATCCGAACAATGGGCAAAATAGCTATGAAAGTAAAGTATCTTGGACGTACCTTGAGTATGCCATGAGGGTCTCCATTCAAAAGTGTAATTAGTGAGGGATTATATTACTTGTAGTAATCCTCTCTTATTAAATATCTTTATTGATTATGATTCTTCATTAATTGAGATTCTGGCCGAATCGGTCTTCTATGGAATGGAGAGCCAATCAATAAGCTCTAACTAGTCAGACCCAATATGATATTAGGAGATTAGAATTTCAAATTTCTAGTCCTACAAGTTATCATTAAACAAATTTTTTTCTTGTAACTTTTAACATTAATTGCGGAATTCTTTGCCAAATAAAGCCAAGGCAGTAGCAGTAAACAATAAACCTCAAGTACATTTTAGGTGAATGGCTATGAAATACGAATTCGAAATTGTCGTTTGTTTCAACCAGTTGTATGGTGTATAACAACAAAGTCAGTAATAATAGCAAATAACACTACTAATTCATGCCAAATAAAAAAAACATCACTAACGATGATAATAGCAATAACAATAATTCTATAGTACTCATTTCGCCCGATAATATTTGTTAGTTTCAATTTTTTTAATAAACATTTTGAAAGTTGTGCAATATAAACATATTATATTTATTTCTGGAATATTACCATTTACTAGATGACTATTGATAAACAAGTTTTACATAATAGGAGTTGATTTGGAAAAAGATGCATGGCCATAGAAAAAGTGACATATTTTGGAGTAAAAGAATTTTAGGAAGTAACTAACAAATATCATGGGATGGCGGGAGTGACAATATTGTATTGTAGCTATGAGTGATGAAAAATTTTAGAGGTCGGTCGACGTAGAAAAACAAAAAGGTGAACAAATAAATACAGGTCCGAGTGAAATGAACCATGTTTCTAAGAAAGTGGCCAGCTGAGCCCAAATGTTACGGAACAAAATATTATACTGGCCACGTTCTCCAGCATCAAACACAGCGCAGATTCAGAAGCTTCACCAGAAATAGAATAGAATATACTACCACTATACTATTACAATTACAACACATGCACGCCTGCCTGCTTGTTGTGTTAGTATTCCCCCCACCGGCACCTATCTGTCTTTGTTTTCATCCATTCCTTCTCTTTTTTTCTTCCTTGTACCACTGAATGTAAAACTGCTCTCCAAGGAATATTCTTTAGAAAAAAAAAAAGGACAACAATCTATCTTTTATAATATGTGATGAACATAGCACGTATTGAGAATCTGGTACGTGCTGATCCATTAAAACTATAGAACAAAAACATGGATGATTACACTTTGTAACTCACCAGGTAAAATCACATCGTAACAGAGATTATGTGTTATATTTAGCACTTTCCTTAATGTTACATAGCAATATTGACAAGGAAAAAAAAAAATAAAGCGTTTGTGAGACAATCCTGCATGAGTGCATCTAATTAGTAATGTTCGGAGCTGAGAAGCTTCTCTGCTTCATCATTAGCTTCAGCTTGGAGTTTCCACTTCTGCATAATAACACAGACAGTTGTTTGAATAATGAGGGGTCAGAAACATATAAATCTTCAAAACACATGAGATCAACTAGCTGACTTATATTGCCAAGGATCAGAGAAGAGGAAATAAAAGGGGCACTTGTTAATAGATTAGCTAAACTAGTTAAGATCATTTGTATCAGTCTTGCGTGTCTCCAGAATGCTCTGTCTTAATCACTCTTGTACATTGACACAATTATTCGTTTATAATGCATACGATTGACTCATCTAAGGGACATCCCTAGAGTTGTCCTCAGTCGAAGATACTTTTGCTGCCTTAGCCTTTTTATGTCTATCTCAGTATAAGTCCACTCATCCAACGTAACATTAGATGGAAAAACAGTAATCAGAAAAAATATCAGTTCCTCCAAGCTTCAATAGAATTGGTACTAAGATTGGAAGGAATGTCAGGATGGTAAACATGCCTCTTCTAGGTTCTCCAGCTCCACAATTTGTTGAATTTGTTCAGAAATTGATTCCTGCCCAAGCCCAGAGGGAAAAAGGACAAAGAAAATAAAAGTGTGTTATGTTCGAGTCTTTCAGGTGAATGTAGTGAAGCTATGATGACCATAGAACCTTCACATACCGCATTCCTCATGGCTTCAGCAGCTAGAACATCAAAGTTCATTTCTACCTCAATTTCAATCATTGATGAGATCTGAAAAGCAGGAGAGGTATGCAAAGTAGGTAAACATCAGGCAATTTTTTGAAGAAGGAAACCAACACCTGCCCCGTCCTCACAAGTCCAACAGAAAAGGTTGGGGTTGAGGTGCATTCACACGAGATTTTCCTCATGAGAAAAGCTTACTCTTGCATAGCTGTCAATCAGTTCAATCCTTCCCCTCAGGGAGTTCTCCAAACCTTCCTGCACCTTTTTTATTCTAGCCCTCCTAGCACTGATAAGAATTTAAGTATGAGAAATAGTGACCCAGGATACTACATAAAAGGACTGAATCCTTTTGATGGCTCAATTCCCATTCCTCCTCCATTGGCCACGTTTTGAAAAAATTCTGTAATCTCATCCATTCTTTCACCTTTTTTCCACAGCTCAGCTCTCTTTTTCCCAGTATAGTGGCTGTCAAACAAGTCACCCTTAATTATCATTAAATCATTTGTCATGAAAAGCGCTGGATAGTATCAAGCTAAGCCATTAACGTTATTCCAATGGAATCAGCCTGCACTTCCTTCTATCATTAATGAAAGCTTCTGTAATCCTTAGAAAGTACTGTAGTTTGAATCTGATCCGAAGAGAATAATGATAATCTGCATTTACCAGCATCCTAACTGATCCAATATACCTTCCTCTGTATGTCGAGCAATGGCATGGCCAACCTCATATGCTACGCAGTTGCAATCTCATGCATCAGTTTTGTAATGCCTGAGCAATTCACTGCCACATGATACTGAAAAATGCATGCCCTCATCGCAGTAGGATTTCTGTTTACAATACATCATTCAGGACATGGATCATTTTTACATCCCATGACAGTGAATTGCTCAGGAGTCTTGAATATGATGCAAGAATAGCAACTGTCATAGTGTTGGGCATACTGTAGCTTCACATACTGGTATTATAATATTGTTTTGGTATTGGTAATGCTGATCATCATTATTATCCTTGGATCAGATTCAAGCTCCAATACCAGGCAAAGATTACGGGAACTTTTTGTGAAAATAGAAGTTCCATTTCCGGAATGAAGCAGAGGCTGATAACACTGCATTACTGATTATAGCTTCGGCTGAACATGACCCATGAGAGACACCAGTTGGTTATGAAAAATGACATGGTGATGATGAAAACAGGGGCTTATTTGACAGTCATTGTAGAGTAAGAAGAGAACTAAGCTACTGAAGAAATACAAAAACATGGAGGCAGTGAGAGCATTCGAGAAGGTGGCCAGTGGAGGACTGGAAACTGAGCCACCACTTTCCACGCCCTACCGAAACTTATAGCAGTTACAAATAGTTCAAAAGACAAAATGAACAGCAGAACAGTTGTGAATTTAGTTTACAAATCTAACCGATATGAAGGTTCTCCAACAACCAAAATTTTGTTCTCTAGCTGGCACATTCTAGCCAACATCCACACCTTCAAAGAATACCAATATTCATAAGAAACAAATTGAAGCTGAATGGGTCCAGACATAGCTCATTACAAGAAATCACAAACACAAATTTACAGTAGAATCAGATGCAGTTCTCGGGGGCTAGGAAATTCTTACAATTTTCATTGACAGAAAGGTTTAACAGGGAGTACGCTCTGAAATTTTCTTTCAGTTTAGCATACTTAGAAATTATGAGAACAGGCATCTTTTAAACTTTTTTCCCTTAGGATGAACACATTAGCATCTGACACCTACACATCTCCTGAATCCAAATGGCGAAATTCCATATATTTGAGGAAGTAAAAGAACTATGATCTAATAATTCTAGCAAAATCTAGAAAATTTATATCCAATAGTCTTATTCATTCAATAAGAGCGCATTAGATTATAATGTGAGCAAATCAGTCTATTATCTGGGATGTGATGTGAGAAAATCTAGGCTTCAGTGAGAAGGCTGGTGACTATTGGCAGTTATTTGAAAGTGGCATACCTCTTTCTCAATAGCTTCTTTCAGTTCTCTTATACGAGACTGGATCACATCATATTGTGATAAAAGTTGCTGTTTGATAGCAATTGCATCAGCCGACCTCTGAGGAAGCTGACAGCATTAATAAGCTGATAAGTTCGCAGTCCCTCTCAGATAAAATTGCAAACTAATGTCACTGAAAATAAATGAATGATGTCAAAGAAATCAAATCAGCAGTAAAAAGTTCTAACAATTTCATACTGCTGACTTTTTCTTTTCTTTTTCCTCTCTCTATCTTTTCTTTTTTCTTTTTCTTGGCCAGGGGGTTGGGGGGGGCTACAGACAAGGCTTGCATGGATGTCAGGTTAAAGAATGAACACTGAAAAAGCAAAGGTTGAGGCGACAAATGAACTCATTACTTGATTTAACTGAGGGACAACGATGGCATTTAAAGTTGCTCCAATTCCAACCAATCCCAAAGCAGCTATTGAAAGAAGTCGAGGCAAACTTGGATCTATAATTCCAGAGGCAGCATCTCCAGCAGCCAGGACAGTGAGAAATGGAACAAGCAAGCTGGGGTTAAGCAGTGATGCATTTCCTTCTTTTGCAGAGGCCCTTAGTAAGGGTGATTCACGGCCATCCCTGTGGTTTGTCAGGCATAGTGGTTCTCCAGCGTAGAAATTGGGGGACTTGGGATAAAACTTAAAGGGACCCACCACTCTATACAGATTTTCAGGAGCAGCGGAAGCAATAGTTACCCTTTCTCCTTCTTGTGCTGGAAGATCAACTGTTCCAGTGGAAAACCTGTATGTTCGGGCCCTGCCGGAAGGCATCTGTACCTAAAAATATCATAAGATTCAGAAAGTGTCAAAACAACAGACAGCAGCAAAGGGGTATTTGTTTTCTATCAATTGCAAAACGATCTTTCTCTCACAAAAGATTTACGCTTTTTCAGCATCAGTTATTAGAGGAGATAGGAAAATCTTGGACCAGTTACCCCAGTGAGAGAAAAAAAAAACATGCCCGAAAATCAAGAATATGATCCATAATATTAACTTGACCATATCACGAAATCACTATGGAATCGAGAGAAATCATAAGAACCATTAATACGACCACCAAACTGCGACACATGTTGCACAACACAGTGACAAGTAGAGTGGATTGCAAGCATCTGACGGAATATTAAAACACATCGGACTACCAAAACCATTAGCCTCAATAAATTATATTCTCAATGTCTTTGAAATTTATGTCGATGAAACTTTTCTACTATCATCACCTCGAATATTAGTTACATGAAGCCAGCTCTAAAAACTAGGATGAAATTACAGAGGTGAAAAAAGTTACCACGATAGAGTGCACTGCAGCAGGAATGCTTTGCCTCATTATCTGCAGAGTTTTCAAACCTCTTTTCCATGCTGGAATGTCCATGCTGCGTTCGGCAGGAGGGATTCCTTAGAAAAAGGGAATATCCCAGCATCAACACCGAACACAAACATATTTTCAGCCATAACTAGATGCAAATAAATTACTGAACTTCTGCTTCAATTTGGTATATTTGTTGAGACTCACAAACAGAGAAATCTATTTTAATATGCTTTCCTAGAAAGAAATATAAGGTGATAACACTATAGAAACGTTATCAAAAGTTTCCATAAAAAGCAAGAAGCCGTAAGCATTACCAACCTGATTTCTTCTGAATCTACGTTAACTATATTGCCGGAAACAAGCTCATACTGATACCGGCACTTTGCACATGATACAAACTGCACCAGAAGCATTTGTTTACACAAAATCAGAAACCATGGTATTTCTTAAAGGACAAAGATAGTGAGTGTCTCACAAGCATTGCGAGCCACAAAAGCCAGCTCAAACTTCAAGTAAAATACCTGAATACCCTGCTGCGGATGAGCTACACCGACCGCAATCATGCAAGCTGGACATCTTACAACCTTGCCAAAAGGAACCTAGCATTAAAAAGGAAGGAAGACAAAACAATACGTAAATACAAGAGGATATACTACAAATTTAATTGAACACAGAAAAATGTTAAGACCAGTTCAAAATGTCATTTGAAAAAACTTGCTCTATACCTCCTCACTGGGAGGAACTCCCACTCGGCAAATATTATGGATGATCTTCAAAGCATCAGAGACCCTCAACGATGCAGCCAAGCCCAGAACTAACGATGTATAGATGTCCACGTCAGGCCGGCACCATCTCCATCTATCAATTAGCTTTTCCTTCTCAATATCGCCTAGTCCATTAAACACGAGACAGTTCCGTGTAAGTGTCTTCAAAACTTCGAGGTTTCTCTTGAAGCTAAAATCACAAAATATCACAGCAGTCCGAAAATTGGCAATTACCGGCGTAGAAGCTAGACCGCATGGCATAGAAAACGGAGAGAGCCAAGTCGGCATTGTTCCGACTGAGCGCCGCGGCGACGATGAGGCGGCAGTCGGAGGACTCAACGACGCCGCCCTTGCGCCGGCTGGCGTGAGCAATGATTTGGATGGCCTCGTCGGCATCCTGAGCAGCGGAGACTCTGGCGAGCAAATCCTCATCGACGAAGGATTGCTGCTGATCCTTGGTTTCCCCTAGAGAAGCGCCGGTCCTGAAGGGACTCGCTCTGAGAGAAGAGCGAAGAATAAAAGACAATATAGCGGTGTTTGGGAGTTGTGAAGCGTCGAGGAGTTTCGTGAATCGTAAAGGAGAGAAGGGGGAGACGAAAGGAGAGGTCAATTTCAGAGCCATTCTCCCGTTGCTTCAACCGATCCGTTCGCTGCTCGGGTTTTAGCTATGGAGGAGCATGGGCGGAGATGAGAAATTAGAGGCTGGCATTCGTTTTTCGTGCATGTTCTATGATCGATCTGATTGGTTAGCCAACACACGTGTTTTAACTTCTATCGGATTGTCTCGGGTCCTTTTTCCTTACCAAATTTACCACTAATGTTTGGACTTAAAAGCAAATCTACCTCTATTGTTTTTCTTTTCCCATTTCCCACTAAAGTCACAGTCAAATACCCTTTTCACAGGCAGGGGCCAGTTTTGGTCTCGAGTTTACTTCGCACCGAGCCCTAGCCTCTCGAGCTTTCACATCTCTCATCCATGCCCTGCCTACAAGAACCAATGTTCTTCATAGCTTTCTCCAATCATCTATGGTAGCGACTGTTGCCGGCAGTAGGATGTACATATGCAGTGTGCATTGGGGCAGTTATCGGGTGTGTTCACAAATAATATCAGAATGTTAGCTGTTAATGTCATGATTAGCATAGCCATTAGATGTACGAAATAAGATTAGTTGTTAGCATTTAGAATTTTTAATGTTAGCGTTTAGAAAACTATGAAGTTCCCAGCCTCGCTTTTTAAATGTTTCTTCCACCAGCGCCTATGACCGTAGAAAAAAACAGGAACGAAAAATGACAAAAAATAATGCGTCAAAAACAGGACATTAAAGAATACATTCATCTTCATCTCTCTTTCTACAGTTCTGCTTTTCTACTTCAACATCTTCCGGTTTCCTCTCCTGTTCTGTCTGTTTCTTTATGTTATAGCTAACTCACGTCATATCCTCTTTCCTCGATAGGAGCCTTGGCCAGACCCTCCGGCAACAGCCAAAGGGCAGTGATGGCACCAATAATAGCGATGGCCAAAGCGTGTTCAAAGTGGCAAAGGCTTAGGATAACGGTGGGAGCTCGTTGGTGGCAGCAGGAATGTCCGGGTGGCATTGACCGAGAGAGTGAGGAGATGGAGCAATGGAGGCTGGCGGTATCCTGTCAAATAGCAGGTTGGAGTTCGTCGGCCATGAATGATTTTGAAAAACTTTTTGTGAGCAATTTCCATGGGCAAATTCGACAACGTTCATGTCCAACGCTACAATCACTACTTGAACGCTGGGGTAGGAAGCTCCGAAGCTGTCTGCCTTTAGAGTCCCGCAAATTAATGAGGCGACAGTTCGGCATTCCCGAAATTCATCACCCAGAATGCAACTTCTTTCAGCGTTAAGTAGACATTTTGGTGGAAAAAGCGGTTCCCAAACAGACACATGACTTACCACATGGATCAAGGTGAAACAGTAACAAAAGAAAACAACTTCGCAAAATTCAGTTATATTTACATTACCTCCTGAAGATTTGGCAGCACTGGTAAAACTATCCAAAATTTTGTAGCGCCTGATGCATGAAATACCACACCGCAGAGGAGAACCAGGAGAGATTACAGATCATCTCAACCTATGCTTTGATAAGAACTGATCATCGACCACAAACGCATGCAGCACCGGCCCTTTGCTAGCATGATCTCAAAAATCGTTGTAGGTAAAAGAGTAACTGCAACTAGCAAGTCGCTAAATTTCGTAAAAAGAGGTTCTGTACATCGAGCAATCCCAATCGAAGCAAATTACAACTCAGCATCTGGAACGAGGTGCTAAAGAAGCACACCATGCAACATAACTTGATTATGAGATCACAGTGCATTCGTCAGACAAGCATACGCATCACCAAGGATGACCAGATAATAGCAACAATTGTCTCCATAGACCCATGAACTAATTGTTGAACCTACCCCTTCCCCATGGCCGTCTCTGCCACCCACCATCCCGTTGTGCAGTGTTTCTGGGACGAAATGATGCTCTCATCCGTTCTTCCTTCATATTTGCAAACAAAGAATCGAGTGTTTGTGTCCTCTGCTTGGGCAACATGCTTGCCTGTTGCTCCTGTTGCTGGTGGTGCTGCTGCTGGTGCTGCGGCTGGAAAAGGATTGCTCTAGCCATTAGCATCACAGTATAGATGTAATACGAGCATCCCACCAGAAAATTCAGGCAATATGAACTCAAAAGAGTCGCAGTAGTTATCACTTTAGCTACTTTATACACTCCCAATGAATTTTTTTGACAGGAATGAATTACCTTGGCAGCAAACATTCCATTTGTAGCCCTCCTCTGTGCTGCCGAAACATCAAACCTGCAGAATACTTAAATAAGTAAACTGCACAAAAACAATGAAAGAAAATGCAAGTCCATGCTGAGAGGAGGGTTTGCTAACCATCTTTCACCAACAAAAACTTTTGAGACACAAAAAAACTTACCATCAAAGCCTTACTATAGATTTCCAACAAATAGAAAGAGAAAGATTTCTCCGTGAAGTATTCTACGTCTCTACACCCTTTCTTTTATTACATAAGTTTGAGATTCTAAGCCTCACAATGATTTGCAAACTGAAACAATGAAGAGAAAATGCTTGAGCATAGCAGAAGAACAGCGGGCGGCCACAAATGTGAATCTCTGGAAACAAGCAGGGCCCTGTTTGCACCTTCTAATCCCATCTCATGACAGTGGTTAACAGTTGACATCAGTTGTAGGTTTATCACAAATGCTGCAATCTATATGTCCAATCATAACTAGGACATTAGATTGGCTCAAAACTTTCAGACCATTTTCCTTTGCTCTTTCCGACTTTGTGTTATGATGGGAAGCAAATTCCCAATACTCCCATCAAAACACTAAGCTTCCAGCCACAACAACAAATATATTCCAGACCTCAGATTACCCGTGCCAAACCAAAACAGACTCACAGATAATGCTCAAGGTCGCCAATGGACAAGGACTGACAAAATACTAGAGCAAAGAAAGTAGCTGCCTCCTGAAGCAGTAACAATAGCCATGCATGTGGCTAGTATGGCCATATCCAGCCTGAAGTGTCTGGACTAGTTTCCGGATAAAATGTAATCAAAGTCATGGGACAGTCTCAAGAACCCAAAGGAAAAAGCTGATTTCTTGCCATGTGCAAATGAGAGACAGAGCAATGCAGCATATTTCCAGATCTTGGAAGTGCACGACCAAGAAAGGACAGCAGCAATGAGTACCATACTCTAAACCCCCATTAGACACGTTTCCTAGGGAAAAAATTCCATATCTTCCAAACACCGTTGTGCTTTCAGCTAATAGTTTACTATGTGCCAACCCTGCACATTAAGATATAACCATCGAACAAAGTTCAAGGTTTTATTTGTCCATTCAAATCCACTGTCAAAAAAGAACCCCTCTGTAGTAATGCTTCACATCTAACCAATATACCAGAGTTTTGAACTCCAGGATCACCATACTCACAACCAAGTTCAAAAACCACTGCACAAACTAGCCAACGATCACTACAAAATTCAACGATGCAGGACATTTTCACCAACAGCCTGAATATCTATGAACAGCAGACACTTCAATCTCTTCAAAGCTCATCCAACCTCCATAATAAAGCAAGTCAAATATGTGGAAGTTCCATAACAAGAACCAACTCTGAATAAAGTAGCCAGAAGGACAGTCTATAAACAACGATCAGTATTGTACGAAATCCATCATTTACCTACACAAGCACCGTCAACCATAAAAAGATAGTTACTGAAGACCATCAAACCAATCATTTAAAACTAGCAGCAGCAATCACACAATGACTAGATAAATCAATCATGAGTTACTTCAACAAGGAAAAGAAGTGCTGATGTTAAGAACTCTTTACTGCCAAAAGAGTTAAGATCACAATTGTTCGCTCTTAATAATAATGCCGTGCAATGAGCAAGGTCACAAAATCACACCTTGTTTTGTTCATATTAGCAACTCTGCCACCATTAAAAGCCCTAACACGAAGAGGAGCAAATGCAGCCTTCCTTGCAGCATCAGCTGCCAGAGGGAATTGATTTCCTTGGAAATTTGTCCTCCTCTGAGCTAGAGCTCCCTGCTTAACAGTTCAACGACAAAAATTAAATGTACTGTTGACCGGCAAACAGCAAGCTGCGCTGATTCTTCCAGCTAAAATACAGCCAATGAGTAACCGATATTGATAGTAACAATGACAAACCTGCCTAACAAAAGACCTCGAGTTCATATACTGCTGCACTTTCAAAGCCTTTGCTCTCACAGAATCACTGCGCCCAGATTTCTGTCCTTTGTTCTGAAGACGAATGAAAAGCAGGGGTTATAAAAACAGCACGCAATAAGATATTGAAAGAATTACTTAATGAAAATAAGAGTTCTTACCGGAGCTCTTTGCTGCTTCTTGGGTTTGTTTGAATTGTTTTTGGACATTTTAATAATGTCATCTAAAGTCATACAAAAGAGGGGCAAGAAGAAAGCCTGGAAGTTAGAAAAAAAATTTCCCAAGAAATCTATCTTGCGTATTAGAATTGAAAGAAAAAAGAAGAATCCTTTCGGGCAGAACTGCTCGAACAATCACCTAATGCCATATCCATCTTCTTTTCTGTAAGAGCAATCGCTTCAGTCGTAAGAGGTTTGGCAGCCATCTGAAAGTATAAAACATGTTCAGTACACACACATGTCAATAAGAGCACTAAAACTACTCATTCACAGAGAAATCATTCCACTTCAAAATCAATCACGCCCAAGTTAAGATGAGAAGAATCTAAATCAACAGACCATATCAAACAAGCATATAATCGTAATTGAACGAGCATAGAATGTTCAGCACATAAATATTCAGAAAAAAAAAACACCTAGGATTCTTGGGAACAAGCAACAAAAGAACATAAAAACTTGTGCGATGGAAAACAAGAGAATCCATGCCATTACCTCACGGATTCAAAAGCAGATGATGACAGACGAACAGAGGAATTCGAAGAGAAATCGAACGCAAATCGCGAAGAAAAGCCTAGGGTTAGGGTTTCGATGTTACTTTCGAATACCCAAAGAAGCTTGAACGAAACTCGGTGCCAATCAAACAGAAGAATTGCTTACTTAAGGACCTTGACCGTCGTATTTTATCAGGTCGGCGGATTTCAAAAGACAATCAATTGGGTTTTAACAAGAAAAGGAGTCCGCTGCCAGCGAATTTATCTTCGCGAACAAGTAGACGTATTCACACTCACGGTTGGGATGCAAATTGGTCGGTTTATTCTGGGCAGAGTTATTTACAAAATCTTCCGGTAATTTAAAAGTTAGACCCAGATTATCCTAGTAACTCTTAATGGGTAGGATTTTTTTGTTGAAACTCTTCCTGCGTTATGACAGGTAAGATTGGATATTATATTGACAATACCTGTATAAATGATTAACATAATATAAAAAAATTAAAAACATTAAACCACAATTATTTACCAAAAACAACATAGCTACGCTTAAAACTAAAATAAACAACGCAAAAAATATGATATCTAAATATATCTAGGAAGTTTTTCAAATAAAAGCTAAAAAGAACATTAACACATTAAAAAAAACATTATCATGTTAGAAAAAAAATAAAGTAACAAATATGAAACACAACAAATCAATGAAAATAAATTGATAATATGTACTTAAATTGCTCGATCTACATCGTTCGAACATCATACTTTTACCGGTTTAATGAGACAAATGATGCAACAAAACACAATTTTTAGGAAATGTTAAGACTAAGGACAAAAAGCTACACAAGATGGTAGAAATAAAACATATAATCAAGTGTGATTCAAATTATAGAATTCATCTTCCATGCATAAATTAGGTAATATTCAAAGCATAAATCAGCATAGCATGACCAAGTGTCATCTCAACTATATAAAATCTTAAATTTCACCCATGAAACACTTTTGCACATTAGAAAAGACAAATCTCTGCTTCCTATAAATAATTCCAATGTATATCTATATAACTAAGGAAAAGTACCAAAAAACTTATTGTAGTTAGAGGTTTTGACCGATTTGATCACTATAGTTTTGAGTGGTTCCAATTGCATCACTAAAGTTATAGTTTACGTCTAAATTAGTTACTAATGTTATAGTTTGATACCAAATATGGCACTAGCTGTTAAAAATCAAACGGTAAATGTGGAAAGTTGTTAGGTTTGAAATCTTGGGATACTAAGGTAACTTTTAACAAGCTTTAGGAACTTTATGTAATTTACCATTTTCACTTATTTTATGTGCAAATCACTATATTAGTTACTGCTAAATCTGCCACTGGTGATAGATGTGATGTTAAAGGAGGTAGTATTGGACATAACTATTTACAAACAAAAAAAATTATGATACCAGGAAGTAGATAATCAGAAACAAATTGATATTTGATGAATAAGTTTTATTTAATCAAGGTTCGGGTTATTTGTAGTATTAGAATGTGATAACTTATTTAAATATCAGTTATGGAGGGACTAGTGGTAGAGCCAGTGAAGGATAGAGATTGTCATACAAAAAAATGAAAATGATAAATTATATATAATTCCTGAAGTTTGTTAAAAGTTACATAATACTCCAACATTTCAAAACCAACAACTTCTCACGTTTTCTATTAGATTTTTAACAGCTGGTGACATATTTGGTACCAAACTGTAGCATTAATGATCAATTTTGGTTCAAACAATGACTTTAGTAATGTAATTGGAATCACTTAAAACTATAATGACCAAATCAGTTCAGACCCATAACTACGATGACTTTTTTTGTACTTGCCAAGATCTTACCTTTGCCACCAACCTTTATTGATCTAGCAATTGTTGTCCCTTGCCATTTTCCCAAATTCTCGACAGTTACTTACGAAAGCCAGATCATCTTTTTCATGCATCCTCAAAAGTTGTCCAGTGCTCTCATTATTGCCGGTTGTGAGAAGCGGGACCAAATCTGTAGTTGCCCTTGAATCTCACCTCCAATTCAACCAACTGGAGCCCTTTTTACCATAGGATTGAAGAAAACCTACCCTAAATAACTGCCACTGCTTCCATTAAGAGTCAAAAATCAAAAGAGGAAAACAAGATTCAATCACGACTCAATTGCGACCTATTAACCTGATTCGTGACCAATCACCAATGGGTGAAAGAGAAAATTAAATGCTCGTTAGCAAAGGTGAAAAAGGCAAATAATAAAAGGAATATGAGGCGACAGGCAGTGAAGGGCGGTGACTGAGGAAGGATAAAAATTGTGGCAGATTTGAAGATGATAGTTAAAGTGTTAGATAGAAAAATTTTAATGTTTATAAGTTAAATGAAAAGTTTTCAAGGGTTAAAACTAATTTTTCCTCATTTTTTTCATCAAACTTAATGTCTACCAACAATGAAAGGGCCTAAATGGAATACTTTTACTATGATAGAGATTTTTTATGTATCAATTTGAGATTAGGGTAAAAAATGGTACAACAATAAAAATTAGTTGTCTCCTATGCAAATTAACTCGTTTAAAACTCAACAATATTTGAGTTTATTAAACATAAAACAATCGTTTAAAATTCTTATACCACTCAACATTGAGAAGTTTGATGCTTTCAAAAGTTTCATATAACATTTGTGTTTTCGTTATAACCATGTCAAACAAGGCTACTTGTTTGGATTATTAATAATACATTACAAGTTTTCTACACAGTTATTTTCAGTCTAAATTTGTATGCTTAGGTAATAAGAAGCCCAAAAATACCTTTAAAATATATTTTTAAAATCAAATATTTTTATTAGTTTTATTGTCAAAAAGTTCATAAAATTTTAATTATTGTATAGAACAATACTACTAAGTGATTATTAGGCGTATATTATATCAATTTTTAAATAGCATTTGCTTCAAATAATAAAAAATGTATGCATTTTCGTAAATGGGAAACAAGCCAACATAAACATATTTTATTTTTTCAAGATTTTCTTTTGATACTAAAGAATCATATCCTAGAAACTTCAGAATTGAATTATTTATCTTAAGTAACTACGGGAACATTGAACTACACTTAACAATTTGATCTCGAAAGTTGAATACAACTAGATTCAAATATGGCCTGTTAAGTGGCAAAAACATCCTTTACCAAGCAAGATTTTAAGATTTAAGGATGTTATATAGTATTTTAAAACATGGAATTTTATGTATGACCAATAAAATATAAAATTTGAATTTGCAGTATTTAGAAAATGAAACATTACAAACTTTGAAACTCGCACATTCTTCATATATTGTAACAAACTAAGTTACTATTAGTTTTTTTTTTTTTTTTGTAATAAGAATTATACATAAAGAAAAGGAAATAGGAGTACATAAGATAGCACAAACTACATAACAAAACCAACAATGCCACCTTAAAACCAAAGGAAGAAATTGATGAGAGCAAGCCTTTGATTGAAAAGTTATAATGTAGTGATATCAGCAGTTGGTAACATTTTGCAATCATTGAAGTGGAGTTGCTTGCTTACAAACAAGAAAAATTCTCAGAAGTGTCAAAAAGTTCTGAACTTTTTAAGTTCGATAAACTTATTGCTCTCATTGCCTTGTTTGAGACATTTGACTCTTGGTGAAATCCACCCCCGTGAGTAATTCATTTAATGGGAGCAAGTGTTGTCGATTTGTCATAAGTCTGTGAATTATTGAATTCAAACATTTGGATCTCATGCTAACAACTTCTATGGAGTCAATACATTGGTTGTTGGCTGTAGATCCTACAAACTTTCTCCTGGGATACCAATTAGAGCTTGCAAAGAACTTGGAACAAGAGCTCATGGAGAAATTGACAGAAGAGTTATGTACCAATAAGATTGCAGCCTTGGTCTGGAGAAGGTTGCTAAGATAAAGTAGGAGCCCCACCTCTACTACCACCCTTTTTCTTGGTATGGAGATAATCACCTTTGGGCACAGATTTGAGCTTCTTACGCTTTTCTTGTCGACTTCGGGATTGTGCTCAAAATTGAAAATTTGATTGATGAAGATTAAGAGCCACACTGGCTGATTCAAGAGAAGAATGTGGACTAGTTAGTTGAATAGTGAAACAGCACACGTCCTTTGCCGAGAAAGATTTTAAGATTTAAGTATGTTATATATAGTGTTTTAAAGCATGGAATTTTATATATGCCCAATAAAATATGGAATTTTAATTTGCGGCATTCAGAAAAAGAAATATTCCAAACTTCGAAATTTTCACATTGTTCATATATAGTTAAGTTACTACCAATTCAATAGTGAAATAGTTTAGCTAAAAGTTTTGAGCCAAAACTTGACCTGGCAAACAGTCTAATTAAATAATTATACATAATCTGAAACTTTAAAAAAAATTCTTTTTTGACGTATAATTTTAGGAAAAGTCTATAATAAATACCTATACCGTTTGAAAAGATCATGTCACACTTTATCAATTATCATACGAGATTGTTATTTATACTCTTCAATATTCAGATTTATTATGCATAACATTCTGAAAATATGAGACATATTTTAGAAAATTTGAATTTTGTTATTCTCACCACAGATACTTCAAAATTATAGATTTCTTTTTACAGGGGAAGAACGGGCCAGACTCAGTCCACACAATAACTACAGCATCTGTAAGTGTAACCGCCCAGCACAAAATCTGTTTTTAAGTACAGCAGGGACATGGAAATCACAAGGTGATCCCAAGGCTAACAAAAGAAAATCATTGCTACCCGATGTGTCAGGCATGTGAAAATCAAGAGTCCAACATTGTTAAGACCAGAAAAATGCAACAGGATTCTGCTTTGATCGATCAGCCATTGTAATTGAACATGATTCATTGGCAAAATAAAGAGAAGCTGTGGGAATAACATTATTCGGACCTCTAAAAATATTTCTTTGGTTTACCCATCTACGTTGAAAATGGATTCGTGGTCATAAATAGAAGAACCTTTTATTCTGAAACTTATGATTCTACCTCACCCTGTATGAGGGGCACCGATTTCCCGAATGATTAACTAAACCAAACTAAAATCGTCAGTTTTCTCCGTAGATCCACTTCTCTGCATTGCTTGTGTAACTAACCAGTTCTTCTGGCTTGAACCACAACTTGATTTCGTCCTTTGCAGTCTCAGGGCCATCACTTCCGTGAATTATGTTTCTGAAGCATTGGACAACAGTTGACATGGACACATTCACTCATTAAGGCACACTTCAGTTGATCACAAATTTGAAGGGAAAAAGGAATAGCTCCAAGGTATGTACCTTCCAACAACAACAGCTAGATCACCTCTGATTGTTCCAGGTTCTGATTTCTTTGGATCCGTAGCTCCGATAAGTTTCCTTCCATATGGTATCACTCCATCTCCTTCCCAAACCTGCAGAGGACAAAATGAGACATCCCTGAATTTTAATTGTTACATCGGTATGGAAGGTACTCCATTTTTACTTGATTTGATACAGAGAATGATTCATGTCAAAGATTGGCAGTGTGACATCTTGAAGGGTTAAGGAAGGCCTGGCGAGGTTATGAAACAAGATACGGAAGATGAAGGACTACACCAGCTTCACTAAGGAGTAGTTAAGGGAAAACATATGATTTGTTACTTCTGGTTTAACGGTCTCTTTTTTTTTTTTTTTTGGAGGGGGGGGGGGGGGGGGGGGGAGTGGGCGTGTGGTTGGGGTGCGTGTTGTTTGTTGAACAAGATTTGTGCAAATGGTGCACTGAGTAAAAATTTTACGGACTCACGTGAGTAGGAAAAGGAAAAGTAGGCCTTCTTTTGAACACAAATAACAGCATCAGATAAAATAATTAAATACTAAAAGGAGTTGAAATTAAGGGTTAAAAGCCAAAAATTAAAGTTAGGGTCTTAGTTGAATAAGTTTAAGCAGGCAGGTGCAGAGTTAGGATTTTCTTTTAGGGGGGCCGAGCTAGAAATGTTTTCCTAGTGGGGGCCGTGCTAAAACTCAGTTTTTGTAAACACAACTGTAACTACATATATAAGATTTGATTACTCTTATTAAAATAGATAAAACAAATATCATAGTTATATTGTGACTAACAACAATTATTTTGGATTACAAAAGTTCAAAAAATCATACTAATCTAAACTAATTTAAGTATATTTAAATATTTCCTTTTTGCTAAATATATATAAAATAATTCTTTTATATAAATATTAATACATGAATTAGAGTGGACTTAGGGGGAGCCGTGCACCCCTCAGTCCTCCTAAAAGTTCCACCTCTGAGTTTAAGGGTCCATTTGAGTGAAATTATTGAAGAATGATTATTTTTAAATTTAGTAATTATTTACTCAATTTGTATATTAATTGAAACGTTACAATTTAAGAAGCTCAAAAACTACTTTTAAAACAAAGTTTGCTAAAACCAGGTATTTTTTATTAATTCTTTAAGCTGGGTAAGGGAAAAAATTCATGACAATAAATAACATTGTGAAAAACATGATTCAAATGATTATTAGCTAAATAGACTATTGCCTTCAACATGAAGTTAGCTCTAGACAAAAAATAAGCAAAATTAAAAACAAGCCGTAATAAGCAATAACTTTTAGTTTCCGCCCAATGCAACCTAAACTAAGAAAGGCTTATTTGAACTAATTGAGAAATCAAAGACAAAAAGGGGAAAGAAAACCCATTAGAATCCAAGAAGCCTCAACTTGTTTTCTCTCAGTTCAAAGTGTGGTAAGAGAGGGCCAGTGAACTTGAACATTCTTCAATCTTTGGAATCTTTCAAAGTAGAGAGGAAAAAAATATGGAGAATGAAATAAGGAAGAAAAATTTGTTTGCCTAGAGGACCATGTATATACAAACTTGGCACGAGAGAAGTTAAGGTTTAGTGTTAAAGAAACTGCACCCCAGATTCTGCAGGAAGTTCCCCTTACCATAGCAACCACAGGGCCAGAGCCAAGGAATGCACAAAGTCCATTGAAGAATGGTCTTTCCTTGAGATCATGATAATGTTTCTGTGCAAATTCCTTTGAAGGAACCACAATCTTGATGGCAACAAGCTTGAAACCTTTTCGCTCAAACCGTGATATGATTTCTGAAATCTGAAATGTGGAAACTAAAACTCAGCTGTTGATCACCATTTTAAAATAAATAAAAACAAAATAAGAACAAAAATGGAAATTAAAAAACTGAAGGCTAAAAGTATATAGAAAATCTCATACCATATTATATATTTTCGGCATGAAAGCATGAGGGATCAGTGTCCATATGTGTACACATTTGTGTGCATCAATCAGACAGATATATAATAGCATATCAAAACATGTGCACATGAACATGCGATACCTATCTACATTCATATAAATTCATTAATTAAGAAGAGAGCTTGAAAATGGAGGAGAAGAGGGTAGAGAAATTTAACATGTTCACAGCTTCATTCACAAAGGTATGAGCTGTTTCAACCATTACTCATGATAAGTTGTTATTAGTTCAACTGCTGAAAGAGTATGATGCATGCTTGAGATTGCAAGAAGATGCTTCTTACCAACCCTCTTTGCACTCCGTCAGGCTTGATGGCTATAAAAGTCCGCTCCATCTAAACCAAAAGGTTGAACATTTTGTATTACTTACACTGGAGACCCAACAGTTTAAAAATGAAAAAAGAAAAACACAATTGTTGGTATAGATAAGTTCATCAATGATTGAATACCTCTGCAGCATGTGCCTCCTGCTCCCGGAGCATGTAAGCTGCACCAGATAATAAGAATACAGAAGCTTTCTATCAGATATCTGTTTTGATTTATTCAACCAATGTAAAAAGGAAGCGTAGAATGAAAAAAATCTAGGAATCAAGATAGTTTGTGAAGTTCAGCAATGTAGAAATCATATATAAAAGTAATAAAATGAAAGAAAATAAAGCATGTTTCAATCAAAAGATCGTTATTCTTTCATCCCAAATTAAAAAAAAATCATCAACAGTTGTTACATGATACTTCGCACAAGTACCATTAAGGGGCCAATAATATGAATTTTAGACAATCTCGGATCTGTATCTTAAATGATAAAAACGAGGTGAAGAGCCGCAATAGACAAATCAAGTTCTATATCAGGGTAGATATATGGAGATGACAGAAACTTGTACATTGGAAGTTCAAAAACATTGTCAGGTGAAATCAGGGACGAGGTTGCATCCAAACCACCTCCACACAAATTATTTCACCCAATAATTTCTATGCAGTTGAGGTCACTAAAGCCACACTGCAGCAGTTGACCAGGATCCTCTCCTGGTTAAAAAAAAAATTGTATGGATTCTAACCCATTCCCCTCGTCGGATCAGACTTTAATTTTCACGGTCCATCATATCAGCAAATATACGATTTTAATTAACAGGGAATGGAATCCAGAGGAATAAAAAGATCCGGAGAGTTGGTATTTTAATGGAGGTTGGAAAAACGAAAACGCAAAGAAATTATAAAAACAGAGACAGCTAGTTTGCGTTAAGGCTCTTGATGAAACAGTTATACCTGCAGCTGGGAGAGCGAGGATCCCTGAGAGCCATCCTCCGGTGGCACCGGAGGAACTGGTGCGACCACACGCCGAAGCTAAAAGTGGCCCTTTCCCACTAAGCGACACAGCGGCGGCCGGAGCAACAGTCCGTCCTCCTGCAAATAACAGACAACTTAATTACTAAGATTAAAACTAATCTCTGAGGCAAGCTGAAAATCTGATCAAAGTAACAGTTAAATGAAATATGAGAAGTGTGGTAATGACAGATTCGATTACCGGAGAAGGAACGGAAAGGGGAGCCCTTGGAAGCGAAGAGAAGAGACCTAGTTGCTCTGGACGCAGATCTGGCGATTTGAGAGCTCATGCTTGATAGGGTGAAATGAGCTTGAGCTGGTGAGGGCGGTCAGGCGGGAGGCTGCTCTGTGGGAGGTGGTGAGAGCTAAAAATGACCGGGAGTGGGAGCTGAGAGGATGAAAGAGAGCGATGCGATGTAATAGATACGTGATTGGTTTCCGTTTTGCGCACGGTTAGATAGGTCAAAGTCGTACGCAAGGTCCCACGAAACTGTAGGGACGACGCACGAGCTCATCAAAGTGAAGTGCCTAAGTAAGGGAAAATTACTGAAAAGAATCTAGAGTTTCTTTTTCTAGCACTTCATTTTTTTGTGGATTTTTTTGTTCAAAAAATAATTAGCATAGGAGTATACAAATTTTGACTTACGTTTTTTTAGTAGAATATTTAGAATATGATTGAAGTTTGTAAGAAAATAGGGCTTGTACTTTAGGTCATGGTCACATTTGTCATCATTTTTTTTAAATAGTGTTAAATGCATTACCAAAGTTTAAAATTGGGCCCAACTTCATAATTAGACTGTTAGTTTTGATGACGTGTTAGCGGAAGTGCAAGTTAGCGATTGATGACGTGTTAATTGAGACATTTAAACTACTCCATTGGTCCCTAATTTGGCCAACATGCTTCATATTGGCTTCTAATCTTTCATTTGTTTCATTTAGGTATATAACCCTCTCAAAATAGTTACCCCAGATTCGCCACCACCCTTAATCACCCGACCCGATGTTCCCGCTACCCTCAATCACCCAACCGCGTCACTGCTGCCACCTTCAATCGGACTTGCACTCTTAATCAAACTCGCACATTAACCGCCTTGAATCGCTCACAAACCACCTCCAATAGAATATATCTTAAACTCAGAGCCAGGAAAACGCGTCGATGAGCGTCAAACGAGGGAACTAAAGAATTCTCGCCAGAAAATAAGACTTAATCTGTTGGTTACTCTAGGTTGGCATTGGCGACAGAAAATCGGACTGAAGTGGAAAATTTGATAAAATTAGAGGACGAAAAATGTGTTTCCTCCTTTTGCCTTCATGTAATATCATTTCATCATTGATTGTCACGCAATCGTTCTTTAATTGACACATAATCTTCTCCTGGCGGAATATTATAACATTTAACAGAATATTTCCATTGCCAGTTACATCGATAACCTATTTGGCTTCATTTTAAAATATTGATACTTAATTTGGCACCAAATACTGTCTTTAATGATCCATTTAGCACCACTTAAAAGAATGATGACCAAATGTGTCCATAGCCAAAAGTATAATAACTTTTTTTGTACTTTACCAGCCTAAATAATTTAAAACAAAATAGAATTGCAATTTACGTGAATTTATTTATTGTATAATTTCACTTTATTTTCATTTTTGTTAATTTGTATTTAAAATAATACTATTTGACAGCTGATATTTTATTTAATTAATATTCACTTGAATAAAATTTTAAAAGATAATTTAAAACAAACATTATTACAATCAACGCAAATATATTTATTTTGTATTTTACCTTTTATTTTTTAAATATTTTTCTCTAAAATTAATATTATTTGAAATCTAATATTCTATTTAATCAATAATTATTTAAAGAAAATTATTTTAGGAAGTAATAAATTTTCTATATTTTTTTCATACCTAAACAATATAAGCGAAAAATAAATAAAAATACCTAAATTTTCTGAAATTTATTTAAAAAATAATTTAGGATTCTTTTCTATAAAATTTTAATCGGTATATAAGTTGAACAAATAAACACTATATATCAAAATAATTATTAATAACTCATTTTTTTTTAACTCAATGTCCAAACAAACAGTGACAAATGCGTGTATAAATTAGGTTCATCGGCAACTTTTATTAAAAAAAATGTTAATAAGAGATTGAGTCCCTTTTCATTTTTTAATGAATCCTCATAATTTTCATACTATCTATTGGAATAAAAGAATATCTTTCTCTTTTTTTAAGAATGATAAAAAATTAGTCAGTCTCTTCTCTCCATTGGCAATTAGAATAATTGCAACAGGCCTATATTATCTTTTTAACTTTCATTCATTTTTCTACCTATATCTTGAATTTATTTTACCACTATCTTATTTCTAATTTTAATATATAGAAAAATTGTGGATCAAATTGGGCACAATATTAAGTTAAATAAGATAAGTAAGAAAAAATATACTGGTTTAAGGATTAAAATGAAACTTTTATCTCTTACACTCTATACGACATAAATGTTCCACTTATTTTATTTATATTTTATATATTTTTATAATCATTCAACCATTGGGGGAAAAAAGGCTAAATAAGATCATTTTTCAAATTTCCTTTTAAAAAATATATATTTATCATTATATTATAGTATATGTAAATTTATAAGCTTCAGTATTTGATGTTAGGATTTACGAGTTGTATGCATAGACATTTCTTTGCGGAGTCACCTACAAGGCTACAATCATGTTTCTTTTTCTGAGAATTCCCTGACATCGTAGGCGTCCTTGGAGCCAATTACGTTTAATTTTTTTAGTTAATACAAATAATTATATTCTTCCCGTATTTTTTTTTTCTAAATGGTGCATCTGTTTTTTTGACTAGAAGATTCAAAAAGTCATTCAACAGAAATAGTCTCAATTATTTTATACATAGAATATTTGTTTTCTTAATATATATATATATATATACCATTCATAAGAAAGTCGTACTTTGATTATGGTGTTTTTTTTTTTTTGCCAAAATGCACCACTGGGCCTCAAACTTGGAGCACTCGGACGAGTTAGTTCCTCAACTGCAACTCAGTGCACATGAACCCTCCAACTTACAAAAATAGAATGACTTAGTCCAAATGGTAACGAGAAAATGGATGGTATTAATGTTTTCAAAGTTTAAATACACAAACTATCCCTAAGCTTTATTTATTTGTTAAAAATACACAAACTATCCCTAAGCTTTATTTCTTTGTTATTTTTTAACTTAAAACCTAAAAATTTTTCATCTTACTCCAAAACCTTGTTTAAATTGTGTAATAATAATAATAATAATAATAATAATAATAATAATAATAATAATAATTTTAAAGGTTAGTTTAATGGCCTCAATTTATGTTTTTTTATTTTCTTTTTTTTTTCGTTTCACTTTTCATAAGTAAAAATGTAGAACACATAATAACAAACTATTTTTTCACTTTTTTTAATGGCCATGCATTTTTCAGGTTTTGCAATAGAAAAATAATGTTTTCAATAGTAAAAATTTCATGCTTTTTCTATAACCTCCTAAAATAAGTTTTAACTTTCCATGAAAGGTGTTTTAACGTAGCCAATCATCTACAAATTATACAACTATTCTTGAGCTAGAGTACTACCTCCTCATGGCCTCTTTTGTTCCTTTATATCTTCCAAAATCAGTTACTTTTCTCCTTTAATTTCTTTTCAATTAATTTCTTTTTGTTTCATTGTCCTTTAGATTTAATTTTTCTAATGTGACCAATTGAGTGCTCTACTTTCCATCTGCTTTCTTTCCTCAATTATTCTAAAAAAACTTTACCAATATATTTTAATCATGTTTCATTCCCACCTTTTTTTTTATTAATGTTGTTGTCAATCTTCCAATTGTAGTTATATAAAACACTGCAAAGTCATTAGGAGTCTATTCTTTATTTTCTTTTTTCTTTTTGAATGAAGTCTATTCTTTATTATTTTCTATAGTTGCTTTCTCAAGATCCATCATATAGGGCAATTAGTGGTAACTAGTTAGAAGGAGATAGCTTAATTATCTTTGTGTTGATAAGCTAGGAGCCTTGTTCAAGTAGTGATTCGAATCTTCAATTTTAGTTCATACCTCAAGTAGAGCTTGTTTATCTATATTTTTTTGGCAAACTATGGAAAGCATGATTGTCTTGATTGTGTGTTATTCATTTTATTTATGAGAAGTGAAAAAGAAAAAAAAATAAACAAAACATAAAACTGAAACATCACGTTGCATACTCTAATGAGTATTATTATTATTATTATTATTATTATTCACACAAGGTTTGGTATTAAGGTGCAAAATTTTAAGGTTTTAAATTTAAAAATTAGAAAGTGGGAAAGCTTAGGGATCGATTTATGTATTTTTACTTTAAAAATATTAAAGTCATCCGTTTGCCATTAGATTGTGGACTAAGTTGCTCTATTTTTACAATTTTGAGGGATCATCTGCACTAAGCTGCAGCTGAGGGACTAACTCGTCTGAGTGCTCCAAGTTTGAGGGCCAGTGGTGGACTTTGGTCTTTTTTTTTTTTTTCCTATTTCGGTTCTCATTTTGTACTATTGTAAAAACTAGCAGGTGGTAATGGTTTTCGATAGGTATTCCTTGGCAGAAATGGCTTTACCGTTTGAAATTTTGAAGGCGTGGAATTACACTTTTCTTCCTGGTGGAAATGACAACAGTTACTCTCAAAGCTTTTATTCAACGGAAAAGGGTTGAAATGATGAAGGCGAATCATTCGAAGCGAATCTGCCGCAGCTGCTTCATCTTTTGGCACTTGCATCGAAGTTACAACTGCTACGACTACTACATGTTTTTTTTTTTTTAACAGATACATGATTTAATAAGGTTCTTTGTTGTAGCAACAAAGATAAGGATATTGTACTTCTATAGCCTCACTATCTATCTCCAAATTTTTAGGACCTTTTAGCTGCATCATCCTTCTCGAATATCAGTAATAGAAGAAGCTTAAAAAGGACTCGGTTGGATCATATAAGCCCAATAGGTTAGAATTTATTTGAATCAAAATTACATACAAGTTACTGATTTTGAACTCCTAATAATAAAGTTAGACATAAATTAATAAGTTTTAGAATCGATATAACCCGACATTTATAAAAACGACTGTTTGTGATAGTTATAAACTGTCGGGTCAACATTCACTTATATTTTACTTTTGAAAATTTATTTTGTATGATCATTTGGACCAATTCAAAGAGAAGTTAAAATATAAGTGCTACATTAATTAGTGCCAATTAAATACTGTAAAGATAGGGACAAGCGAGATGCGAAATTATAAAATACACATAAGTGTATATGTACATACCAAATGGTGTTAGTGAGAGAGAGAGAGAGAGAGAGAGAGAGAGAGAGAGATCTGTTAGTTTTGGTTGGAAATGGAAAATTCAGTTTTATTGAGGTTTAAAAATTGATTGGATATTAATTTGGTAAATTTACACATTTTAATTTTTTATTTATGGCAACCAGTGAGGAGAGAGGATTTGTTTGTTTGTGCTTAAATTTAGTAAATCTTGACTATTAAGATATGTGATTTGATAGGATAATAAATGCATTTATTTTCATTTTTAAAAAATTTTAATTATGGAACCTTTTGAAATTTGAATCCATTTGCAAAGATAAACTTAACGAAAAAAAATAAAGATAATATGATAAACATGGTAATTATTTAAAATAATTTTATTAATTCATTTTTTTCACAGTCAATTATGGTCAGAGAGTTGCCCACATAGTTTAATACTTTCTTACTTCTAGTTTACTATATATCTCACATAGTTTTATATATTTGACTTTCAGTTTAACATATATCCCACACAGATTAATACAATTCACTTCCGATTAACACATATTTTACATAGTTTAATACATTTCATTTCCAGTTTAATTAGTTCTAATTAACACATATCTCACACAATTTAATACATTTCACTTCCAGTTTAATTAGTTCCAATTAACATATATCTCACACAATTTAATACATTTCACTTCTAGTTTAATTAGTTCCAATTAACATATATCTCACACAGTTTAATATATTTCATTTATAGTTTAATGCATTTTCGCATCTAGTTGTTGCTAATGCCAATGACAATGTCAATTATGGTACTAGTGGTAACGATGAGTTTGGTGGTTTTATTTTTTTCATGACAATGTCATTTTCTCGTATGATGGTTTTGCTACACAGATTAATACACTTGACTTCCAGTTTAATACATTTCACATAGTCTAATACGTAGATCACACAATTTAGTATAATTTATTTTCAGTTTAATACATATCTCACAAAGTTTAATATATTTCACTTTCAGTTTAACACATATCCTATACAGATTAATACAATTCATTTTTAGTTTAGCAAACATACCACACAGTTTCATATATAGACCACACAGTTAATACATTTCATTTCCAGTTTAATACATTTCACATCCAGTTGAACACATGTCCTACATAGATTAATACAATTCAATTCTAGTTTAACACATATCTCACACAGTTTAACACATTTCTTACACAGTTTCATACATTTTTTACACCATTTCTAGTTTCATCCTCGTTCCAATCTTTTGTATTATAGATTTGCTTCCATTTTTTTCCCGTACTCATCTCACCATAATTGGTGAGCTTGTGAGAGGTATCTTACAAAGGTATCCTCACATTTCATTATCATATCTGCACATTATATTCCAAAAAAATTACTTAGTCTTACACAAATAGTGCATAGTACCATTTAAATAAATCTTAATTCATTTCTAGTTTTATACAATATTGAAAATTAAAACTCAAAACTCATACAAAACCAAAAGCATACAAATAAAGCTCAAAAGCATATAAACAAGATCCAGAATCATACAAATAAAACTTAGAATCATACATATATATCTGTGTCTTTTACAAACTAGAATCGAGTGTGTGTGTGTGTGTGTTTTTACATAAATATACATACATACATACATATATACATAGATACATATATATATATATATATATATATATATATTTGTTTTTTACAAAATTAGAAGCATACATATAAAATCTAAAATTCTACATATATATTTTTGTTTTTACAAACTAGAAACCATTGCATATAAACCCCAAAAACATACATACATATTTGTGTTCTTAACAAAATTAGAAGCATACATATAAAGTTCAAAAACATAAATATATATTTGTGTTTTTACAAATCCAGAAACACACATATAAACCTCAGAAGCATACATATATATACATATATTCTTTACAAATCTAGAATATACATATAAGTCCCAAAAAAATACATATATATCCGTGCTCTTTACAAACCCAGAACATACATTTAAGACCCAAAAGCATACATACATACGAATTTATGTTATTTTGTAATATAAAACACAAATCATAAATGTTTTTTTGTGGATCTCAAAAAATGATACACACCTTTTGTTTCTTCGCCGGGATCTACGTTGGAAACACCGTTGTCCACTGTGATCGCTTCTTAAATCTTATCGCTCCTCCTTCACACTTGTTCTAAGTTTGAAAACCTGTTGGTTGTGCCTTCGTCTCCCGTCGGTTGTTGAATCACGTTCTTCCTGTTGGTGTTCTCCTCACCGTCCTCTGTCAACGCCGCCATCCTCCATCTCACCAGTGTCGCCTTAGTCTCACCAGCATTGCCATCCCATGTCGTCCTCTCTCGTACATGATTCAGTGTCACCATCATCCTGATCTATGTCATCGTCTTCCTCCCACAAAGCCCTCGTTGCCGTCATGATCAGCCTTGCCAAATGGACCTTCACTCCCAAGTTCCTTTGTGTGCTTCTGGGCACTGTCAGAACAGAAGAAAACCAAAAGGAAAGAGATTTAGTTTCGATTTAAGGTATGAGAGAGATTTTTTGGATGGGTTTGTATAGAATCGGGGAAATCTCACAAATCTCGCTCCCATTATGTGCCCTTTCATATTCATTCCCGCTAGTAACACCTAACGGTGTTATTAAATGTACAAAACACATAGGTGGATAGCCTCTAATCTCAAGCGAGACATATAGAAATAAAAATAGCAGCTAACTCAAACTGCAATAAAGCTGTTTAATGAGCCCGATTTATTTGAGCACAATATCGGGCTGAGGTGTGGATCAAACTTGACCCAACTAGCATCCCAACAAACTTATCCCTTGACTTGCGTGAAAGTACAACTCACTCAACAGCATTATCCGCCTCTCCTAAGTCCTAACGGACATGATCTATGATTCATTCACTCGGACCTGATGCTCACATTCACACTTTGCGACACCACCATAAACTCCCATTTGCATTGCATTTCTCATTGATGCAGCCCAACCCAATCCACCCTTGTCCTCCCAAAAGAGAAGAGCCAACGCTAGGTTGCTATAGACGTTCGACTATCATATGCTGCGCCACCCCAGTCGATGATAAGGCTATTGAGCGACTCGTAATTACAGGCAAGTCAGGGGATCAGTGGGGTTAGACCTATTTCTCAGCTAGATATTGTGCTTAAGTAAGTTGGGCACATTTAACAACTTTAATGCAATCCAAACCGGCTGGGGATGTTAGGTAGTTGTAGTATTATCTCCATCGCAAGTCATTTGTATCATTTTAATTTTTTAACTTTAAGTTTGACTTAAATTTGTTTATATTACAGCATTTATTTATATTTATTAATATAAATAAATTTAAATCAAACTTAAAGTTTAAAAAAACTGAAATGGTGTCAAAAAACTTGAAATTTTGCATGATCAATCTAAGTTTTCTTGTCCTTGACAAACAAGTTAGTCTTAAAAGATGCCGGTGTTTGTACTCCATAAGCTAAGCAGATAAGTGGAGAATCCAATTCTCATTTGTTTATGGTCACAACTTTGGTGCTTATTGTCATTCTGCAATTCTAATACACAACTCTGGTGCTTATTAGGGCTGAGCATGGTTCGGTTTGGTGCGGGTTAGTAGTGGAACCGCACCAAACCGAAAATCCTTCGGTTCTGCAAAAATGCGAACCAACCCGAGAACCGAGAACCGACCAGAACCAGAACCATGGTTCTGGGTTTTCGGTTCTGGGTCCTCGGGTCTGACAGTTCCACACCAGATTTCTTCCAACTCAACAGATCAACATATACACTTATACAGCAAGAATGAGTAAGACTCTGATACAACAAATCAACATATACAGCAAGAACTTTACAATCTTTCTCATTGCCTCATCTTTTTCATCTATCTCTTGAAGAATTTGGCACTCTACTTAAAACCCTAACCCTTTCTCTGTTTCGAACTTTGAAGAACAACTGAAGAGAGACGAATCACGGAATCGGTAGCTGAGAAATGGAAATGGAGTGACACATCAGACGATGTTGAATTAAAAAATGGTAATACCCAATGTGGACCATTCATTTTTGTTTAAAAGGATATTCAAACCCCTATACTTTCTAAACTTTAATATTTACCCTTACATTCTACATAATATATAATATACATGTAAACTAACGTATAATTAAGCTCGGTTCGGTTCCCCTTCGGTTTGGTTCCACATGGAACCGAAACCAACCCAAAAACCAATGGTTTTTTGACAGATGGAACCAACCCACGAACCATGAACAATTTTTACCCAACCCTACCCACCCCTATTGGGTTGGGTAAACCATGGTTCTACCCGACCCGTGCTCACCCCTAGTGCTTATTCACCAGAAGACAGCACATGGACAATAAACTCAAAAGCCCTGAAAATGACTTGAAATCCCACTAACTGGGTATTAGACAGTGACATGTACAACCAATGAATATGTTAGTGAGGTCAAATTCTAATTTGATCTGTACAGTTTAAAATCAACCTATTTACATCTTGCTGAATATTCTGATGTATCATATTGGTCATCGCACAAACCACTGGGAACCTTTGTGTCCGAACCCAGCTTGCTTTCAGTTTGTAGAGCCGACAACCAAGAATCCACCTGAGCATAAGAAAAGACCATTTCATCCTGAATGGCTCAGAAATGTAATTGCATATATTCGAAACAGAACATTACACATCAATGCATGAGTCAATTTTTCAGCTAAACACACTGTCCAAGATCTTGCAGACTAGCCACAGGTTTCACCGTCAATGTTGTTGCACTTGCACCTTATTCATTTGGATGGAGTTGTCCAATTCATTTTGCAATTTATACCTTTAGAAGTTTTATAGTATGTAACGATAACCCAAGTTAAACACGTTCCACATAGATAGTAGGTTTCAGATTAGTGTACCTGACTTTTAGATGTATGCGAACACTCATAACGAAGCCCTTGTTGAGTTAAGATGTAGAAGCAATATCGTATCTCTTCATCTTCTGTTGTAAATCTAGGAAGTGGACCCACTTCAACAACATCTGCCAGCAGAGTGGAGTCTTGAGGACTCAAATCTGCATAATATAATCTTGTTCATCAGTATGTAATACTTAGAGCTCTTCCCAAGTCTAATGCCTAATTGTCATTGGCTATACATATGAATGGTAGTTGAGCCAAAGGTAAACCTAGTTGCTAACAGAACATTTGTGCCGTCCCGCATTCTTCCACACCGTTTTATTCTACTTTGTTTGTGTTTCTATCATTTTAAACGGCTAATAGAACAAGGAATTGGCAGAATAAGAAACAGAACAAAGAATTGGTTAAAGAGTAAAATAAAAATAAAAATAAAACAGAAAATACCGATACCTGTGGAGTTCAGATAGAAGAATACACAACGGCCGTGGAATACAACAAAGCGAGGGAGCCAGTCATTGACATCAGTATCATCAATAGGAGGTGGCTCGCCTGGTAAAGCTTCCCACCTCTGTATATGGGAGAAATGGCAGTGAATCAGGAATTTGAGAAGTGAGATGGAAAAGGAAAAAACAGTAGCAGTGCAAACATATCTAAAGTAGGATGGATGCAGTAATTACCGTGCGGATGTATAAATAACCAGATAGGCGAGCAGACCGCAGAATCTCATCTATATGTTCCAATCTGTGCAAATAGGAAATGTCAGCATAAAAAAAGAACGAAATAAGATTGACATAAACATAAAACTAGTGAAATGCAAAAGGATTAACAGGTCAAACAAAACGTTAATTGGTTGATAGCAGAGCTACACAAGCAGTGCAAGAGAAATCGCCAGAGCTAACTCTGTATTTAATGCCTGAAAAAGCACAAAACCTCAAGAAGATGCAGTTTGATCTATAGTATATTCACAAAAGGTGGAGAAGCATGGACCAGCCACATGGTATGGGCTCAACACAAGAACTGTTGCCATTTAGTCATATAAAGGCTTCTGCATTTTTTACATAAAAATTCACGCATCAGGAATAGCTTTTTTTACTGTATTCGGAACAGAACCATGTTATGCTTGATCGTGTTCTTGGCATAAACTGAACAAATTAAAGAAGTAAAACAAGCATAAGACACGTCACATTGTTCAACACAAGCACAACCACACCATGTCTCAAATTCAAGAGTCAAATCTCACTGAGCTTTGAAGTGGGCCTCTCTCTCTTCTATATCAGCAAGTTCAGATCGAAGTGATTCCAGTTCTGCAGCAGTCAGAATAACCTGCACAGAAAAGATCATGGCAATAATAAACATACAAAGAGCTAACAGAAATAGCATATGTTCCAAGAACCAGTTCAACAAACCTTTTCCTGACCATCAGCGCTGGAGCCCCACAGCAACCCACGTAAGCTGAACAAATTCAACATGAATGCAGCGCTTCTCAGTTTCCCTTTAGCCCAACTCTGAGACCTACTCTAAACCAGAAAAGAAACACCAAAAAAGAGTAAATAAGATTACTCTTATCTTTCATAAATTCCACCAGATTCAAATGGTAACTTTTATACCTCAAGGGGTTACTACCACTGCTGGGCAGGGGAGATGAACTGCTTTGAGAATTCGCAGTGGGAGTAGACGCTGAGAAATGTTCTGGAATCACTTTTAGTTTCGAAGAAACGTCATCCATGAAGCAAAACACAATTCAACCGAAGGCAAGCCTGTGAACAAGAGAATAAAAAAAACACAAATTATAACCTACACGTCTCTACAAGAACAGATCTTCAAGCGCAGCTGAACAAGTTCTAAAACAGAAATCATTGATTAAACTCATCTAGTCTGAACACCGTACAGATAAAACAGACCGGTTTAGGATAGGACAAGACGACAAGAAGTAACTCAAACATTTAGTTCTTTAGGGACGGAAGAGGCAATTTCAATCTTGCACATTAACCCTAACCCTAAACAGCACATTACATTGATCGCAAGAACAGAAAAAAGAAAAAAAAAAAAAAAAGGACATCAGAAAATTCTCGGTAAGAACAAAGCAGTTGATTTGAGAGAAGGGCATTACGGCAAACACGATCAGCTACTGGAATCAACTCAAAAGCAGGAAGGTTTTAAGCCATTGACAGAAAACAGAGCATTCAATCCAGGAAGAACAAAAACACAACAAGAAGAAGATTATGTGGACTCACCAGATACCCAGAAAAGCTAATTACCGCAATTTCAACACAAAGCGATCCCAATCGTGATAGGGCAAAAAAAAAAAAAAAAAAAGAGAAGTCTAGAGGAAGAGAAGAAGACGAAAGGATCGTGTCGAGGGAAAGTGCGTTGACCCTATGAAGAGGAAGCTATATGCTCTAGGACTGGTTGGTGGGCGGGTAAAGTAAAAGTAGTTTCACTTTGTGTTCGATATGATGATCCAACTCTGTAGCCTCTAGACACGCTACCGGCTGGTTGGTTGCTCTCTCAATAACTAGTTTAACCCCCTCCACCCCCTCTCTTGTCTTCCCGCGCTATTAGTTTGTGCCTGATTTTCTGCTCGGTGTGCTTGGTCGTTGCGGAATTCGGATTTATTTCTGTCCAGCTGCCGCCGCAAAGATTCTGCCGATTCAATATCCTAAACTTTAGTAAGGAAACATAAAACTTTCCGGAGGGAAAGCGAAGAGAGGAAAAGGGCAACAGCATCGGGCTCTTCTTCTTCTTCTCCCCATTTTTTTCCGCTCTCATTATGTGTTACGAATGCAATTGAAAGGGATTGGATAATAAGTTATTTAATAAATAAATTATTTTTAATTTTATTACTTTGTATTTAGTTGCATATTAATTAAAAAAATTTAAAAACTTCAAAAATATGTTTTGAAAAAAATTAAGTCCTTTTTGTTACTTTTTCTTAAGTTGTGTTGACACCCAATTTCGTCCGGCCATTAAAATAATTTTAAAAAAAATTAAATAAAAAATGTATTATTATTATTATTGTTATTATTATTACTAAATTTTTTTAATTAGTTTAAAATATATATATATATATATATATATATATATATATATATTTGTTTTGTTTTGTTTTGTGAAGATTTGATATATGTGTGTATATGTGTATGTTTGAAAGAAAAAAAAGAAAACTCCATAAAAATGATAAAATTTAAAAGTTTGAGGTAAAAATGACAAAATTAAGAAGTTTCAGCCAAAATTGACAAATTCTGAAAGTTCCAGGAGCATTTGGCAGTTTGTCACATAAAATTTTGAGCCTGCCGACGTTTTTGGCTCAAATTGACAGAAAACGACAAAATTGTCAAAATCAGAAGCTTCAGGAACTTATCCAGAGGCTGAGAGACGTAAAGGACTAAAACTGTCATTTTACCAATTTAAGAGATAAGTTTGAAATTTTTTATTAATTTATCCATCAACAGTTCAGCTAAACTTCCTCTATAAATAGCCCCCCAAATTTTGTGCTGAACACAGAGAAAAATAGAAAGAAAAGCTTAGAGCTCCGTTTTTAAAATAGAAAAAATCACAGCCTTAGTCCCTAGCTCTCCTTCCTTTCCTCAGAAAATCTCAAAACTTTTCATTTTGACGATTAAGCCATCTTCTTCCCCCCGTCGCGCGTCCTCTGTTTCCGTTTCTCAGAATTCAGAATTTAAAATCAAGGGTACAACTCTTATTTAATCCTTCATCTTTTCAATTTCTTTCACTTTGGTCACTAACTTTGTATTTTATTCTTGCAGAATTAATTACTAACCCTTTTAATTTTTACTTGTTTGTTTATTATTTGTTTATTACTAACCCCTTTTTTTATTGTTGTTATTAACTTACTAACAACTAACTTTTAATACTATTATTGTTACTAACCTTTTAATTTTTGCATTATTACTAACTTTTATAATTGTTGTTAACAATTAATTAACTTTTATTATTGTTGTTAATTAATTAATTTAATTAACTTGGCTAACTTTTATTATTGTTGTTAATTAATTAATTTAATTAACTTGGCTAGCTTTTTATTATTGTTGTTAATTAATTAATTTAATTAATTTGGCTAACTTTTTATTTATTGTTGTTAATTAATTTAATTAATTTGGCTAAATTTTTATTATTGTTGTTAATTAATTAATTTAATTAACTTGGCTAACTTTTTACTGTTGTTAATTAATTAATTTAATTAACTTGGCTAACTTTTTATTATTGTTGTTAATTAATTAATTTAATTAACTTGACTAACTTTTTATTATTGTTGTTTAACAATTAATTTAATTAACTTTGCTAACATTTATTATTATTTTTAAAGTGGATGGCCAAAAAGCCCCACTTTATTATTATTAATTTTTTTTTCTTTATATAATTTTTTTATTTAATTCACCTTTACCCTTTACTAATTAATAAATAAATGAAAATTAAAAGAAGATTATTTTGTAATTAATTATTAAGGCTAATAAAAATCATTTTTAAAAAAGCCAATTATTTTTATTTTTATATACATGTTTTTAATTCTTTAAAGATAACAAAAAGTTAAAATTAATTTTAATAGTTATTTTTATCCAGTAAAAATAATAAAAAAATAAAAATAAAACCTGTTTAAAAAAAATACATGAAAATTAAGACTTTATATTTTACTTATTTATTTAAAATATAACTTTTAAATCCACTAAAATAATAAATATTTTTCATTAAACAAGAAAACAAAAAGAAAATTAAAACAAGATAAGAAAAAGATAAGAAAGACAAGAAAAAGAAAAGAAAAGAAAGATAGGAAAAAGATAAGAAAGATAAGAAAAAGAAAAGAAAGAAAAGAAAGAAAAGAAAGGAAAGATTAAATCAAAAAGAAAAGAAAAATATAAGAAAGAAAAGAGAGAAAAGAAAAGAAAGAAAATAAAAAATAAAATTTTTTTATCTAAAAATTCTATAACAAAAAGAATTACGAATTAGTAATTAAACTAATAATTAATTCCATAAAAGTAATAATTATATAACTAACAATAAATTAAATTTAATTTCCATATCCGGATGATCCGGCAGGATCTACGGTTTGGAAAATATCAAACTTTTTAAAATAAATAAATTAAATAAAAAGATAAAAAAAATCCATATTTTTACAATATGGATAAAATTGTTTAAAATTTCACCAAATTCCGTGTCCAAATGACTCGGCAGAGTCCATGGTTCGGAATCAAAATCTTCCGTGTCCAAATGACTCGGCAGAGTCCATGGTTCGGAAGTATAAAATTTTATACAAATTAACTTAAAAATCCACATTTCGACTAATTCAGTTAAAATCTCTAAATTAACTGAAAATTATTTAAAAGCAAAGTAAAACAAAATTAAAATCAACTAAGGTGCCAATTTTGGGCGCTATAACAATATTGTTTTAGCGTAACCGTACTCCCGATCCCCGAACTCTCGCAGACCAATTTTAAGGTGACCAATCGACCTAAGAAAAAAACTGATTGGTGGCGACTCCAGAAAACCCGACGTTGCCACAGCTTGGCGACTCCACTGGGGACTCCACATTAGTGAGTCGAGCCTAAAGTTGATTTGTTTTGATTTACTTTGCTTATTATGTGGATTTATATGTTATATTTACTTATTCTAAACATGCATAATGCATTCACAATATGAAGCTCTATACCCGAGCTTCCTTAAATCAAACACGATTCTTTCTAAGCGGAATTGGTGTTGCTGTCCTTGTGAGGCCACGGTCTCCAAGCCTTCACCGGTTTCAAAGTAGCAAAGTAGTGTATTGCCTTCTGAGACGGTTAGTCTCTGCATGGGCCCACGAAAAGCTACGACTCGAATTAATCCATTCCTTACATTAACCCTAGAGGGTAAGGAATCGGGCCGTCACTATGATTTAGTGATGGGATTCGGGAACTATCCCTTGCCTTTTTGATAAGCCACCTTATGCATATAGAACTCCCCACTTAACCATAGAACTGACCATAGAATTTCTACCATTTTTACCAACACCATAAGCATATCCTTGTTATGCTGTGTTGTTACTATACACTTTCCTTCGTATGGTTTTAACTTGTTTATCCATAATACTTTATGAGTTGTTAATTGCTATTTAACTTATTAATAACCTTATCTTTCTTGTGCAATTATTCTTCATGCATCAAAACCACGCATCAAATTATGCTAACTTTTTGGTCTTTATAATGACAACTAAAAGTTTTGAAGTTCCACAATAGTGGATAAGCAAACTCACTCATCGCATGCATGCATTACATTAATCACGTTCATATAAAGTCTGATAAAAACATAATCTCACTTTATATTGCATGCATCCATTACATCAATCACGTGCATACAAAGTCTGATAAAAACATAATCTCACATTGCATGCATGCATTCATTGCATCAATCACATACATGTAGAGTCTAATAAAATAAATCTTACTTTAAAAAGGGGTAAAATTGGACCTCAACACCGATATCCAACTCGGCTCCAAACAAGATTAATGGCAGAACAAGCTGAAGGACGTCTCATGGAGATCGAGTCCAAGATTGAAAATATGGCAGAACAAATGAGACAATTGATGGAAATAATCAAAGGGAAAGCAACTCAAGTTCCCATCAAAGAAGCACAAGATCCCACTTATCCTCCGGGAATCACCCCACAACGAGTCTCAGTCCAAGAAAACCTGTTTCAGGAACCAGGACAGTCTGCTAGTGTTCACCTAAAACAAGACACTGTGTATGAAGAGAAGAAGACACCACCAAAGGAAGAAGGAGAATCTCAAAAACTCGAAACAATAGAGAAGAGACTGCGAGCCATTGAAGGAGGTAATATATTCGGATCTCTCTCAGTGGATGACCTCTGCTTAGTGCCAGACGTCATAATCCCTTCGGACTTTAAAGTACCGGATTTCGTAAAATACGACGGAACGAGTGATCCCATCACTCACATCACACTGTTCCTAAGGAGACTACAACCACTCACAAAAGATGAAAATGTGTGGATTGCACTTTTTCAGGAAAGTCTCACAAAATCAGCATTGCAGTGGTATCTAAGTCAAGGACCAAGAAACATCAAAACTTGGAATGACCTTGCTCAGGCCTTCATCGGCAACTATAAACATATTATGGACTTGGCTCCGGATCGCCAAACTCTCCAAAACATGGAGAAGAAAAAGCCAGAAACTTTCAAGGAATATGCCCAACGGTGGAGGGACTTAGCTGCACAAGTTCAGCCACCCATGACAGAAAAAGAAATGGTCACTTTGTTTGTCCAGACACTGAAATACCCATATTATGACAAACTCATTGGCAATTCGGCAACTAATTTCTTCGATGTTGTCATGTCTGGAGAAAGGATCGAGCATGGGATTAGGACTGGGAAGATTGCTGAGTCCTTTAGTGATCCTATGAAAAGAGGAGGACCATCCAGAACAAAAGATGAAGAAGTACAACAAATAGGACGCGAAAGAGGGATTCCCCTCATAGGTACTGTGGCTACCGGTCCTCGCCTATCCTATTCTGCCAAAAGGCCCAATTATTATCCTACCAATAGGCCCAATGACTATCCTCCCAATATGCCCAATGATTATCCTTCCAATAGGCCTAATGATTATCCTCCCAATAGGCCCAACAATTATCCTCTCAATAGGCCTAATCAGTTACGGCCACCTGTTCCGACTCCTTCAGTACCCACACGAAGACCAAAAGAAGTTTTTGCACCAATTCCCATGACTTACACTGAGTTGTATCCAAAACTCATTGAAAGTCAACTTATCCGTCCAATTCCTACAAATCCATTTGGACCCCCATATCCAACTTGGTATGACCCCAACATAACTTGCCCATATCATGATGGCGTTCCAGGCCATGGCTTGGAAAATTGCACAGCATTGAAACGTATAGTCCAACAATTAATCGAATCAAAGTGGTTGGACTTTTCCGATGAACCGAACGTCACTCACAATCCATTGCCGCCTCATCAAGAAAAACCAGTCAATATGATAGAAGAACACCGGCTGATGAAAAAGTCAGTCAATGATATCATAACCCCTCTTAAGCATGTATATTCATGCCTTGTGAAAGAAGGGATTATCATGGGAAAGCCTTCTTTTGGACATGAAGAAGTTGAAGATGAGGAATGGTGCAACTTTCATGACAGTAAGAGTCATTCTATCCAAGAATGCTCAGAATTCCGTAAGAATCTGCAAAGACTCATAGACTCATCCCAACTTATCATTTTTATGATGATGTGAATGTGATCATTAAAGAACAAGAAGTCAATGCTATACCAATCTCAAAACCTACTCTTAAGCCATCAAGTCCCAAGGCCATTCCTCTACAAATCAAACAAAACCGAGGTCAAGCTGCTAGGCCCGATGTGATTGGTAATTGAAAGTGAAGATTTTGAGCTGGAATTACATTGATTTTGGAAGGGCTCCAAGTCAGATCTGACCTAACAGTCCGCATACATTTTCGAATGACAGGGAATCCTTTGAATAAACTTGTATCTTTGAAAGCTTGCAAAAGTAATCTAATAGTAAAAATCTCCTAGATTTAGTCCAGAATCTAGGGTGTAGTCTTTGTTAGATGGACACCTGGTATTCTTTCTGGTACAACAAAAAGATGTAATGCGTGCATTCTACTACTTTCCATTTTTACACTCTTTGCCATTATACTATCCATTATTGTCATCACACTTTACTTTTTGACAACCGGTAATTCTTTTTGTTCTCCAACAAAAAGATATTATGTGTGCATTCTACCATTTTTTACCAAAAATTTCATTTTTACCTCTATCTCTCAATCTTCGCCATTGCACTAACTATTATTGCCATCATACTTTGCTTTCTAAATGGTACTACTCGTGGGTAAAAATAAAAAGTTAAGGGAGATTTGATAGTAGTGATCTTAAAAGTACTACTAAATCTAGCAAGAATGATTTCATATGTTGCACCCCAACTCTTAAAAAAAAAAAAAAAGAATTCACAGTGGTTATCAATATCCTTGCAAGAAGTCCGGGGTTAGCTTCCAAAGAAGTTAGCTCTCATATTAAATGGCTTCAATGGCTTCCCAATTCTCATAAATGCTCAACACAAGAAAATGTTCTCAGTTCTCTGCAACACAAACTCCCAAAAAGAAAGAGAAATTCATCCATTCCATCAAAAGACGACAAGGGAAAATTCAAATCCAAAATCAAAAGAGACTGAGAACAAATACAAGCAAGTAAAGCCACTTGAGTCATCTCACTTCAAGAGGGCTATAATCTCGGTTCTCTGCAACACAAACTCCAAAAAGAAAAAGAAGTTCATCCCTTCCATCAAAAGACAACAAGGGAAAATTCAAAACCAAAAAGGACTGAGAACAAGCACGAGCAAGCAAGGCCACTTGAGTCATCTCACTTCAAGAGAGTTATCAAGTATGTCATCACCATAGCTCACAAAAAAAAAAAAAAAAGGAAAACAAAAAAAAAACAAAAAAAAAAGGAAAAAGGGCTCAAACTAGAGCAAAAGAAAAAAAAAAGAAAAAAGTGAGCTATGGATTCTAGACTGAAAACCTGCAAAGGCGGTTTAGAACACAAAAGCAACCCTCAAACCAAGCATGCATAAAGATCACAATAGTTGGGGGGCAACAGATGAGGTCTAACTTTCTGGAAAGAGTGGCAAATTGAGGTCATCACTATTGAGTTTTTCACCATAATCAAATTTGCTCACGAGTAGTATTAAAAGACCCTTCTTTCACACCACTCAAACTTAACTTTATTCAGACCTAATATTTACCTCTTAATATCATTCTCATTTAGCTAAAAGACTGCCACAAAAAAAAAAAAAACATTCAAACTTAACTTTCCTCACACCTAACATTTACCTCTCGATATCATCCTCATTCAGTTAAAAGGCTATTATTGTGAATCATGTTTCTACCTTATTGCCTTGCACAGTTTATGTCTTCAAGTTGGAAAGGGAAGAATGGCAGGACATTTTAATTGAAAACAAAGACCGTAAATTACTTTGTCAAGCTTTGCAAATTGATGAAAGTTTTTCTTTAAGGCCAAACCATTATTTATTAATGTATGTAGACTTAAAAGTGAAGAGATAGCTTGAGTCTTTCTTTAATAAGATGTGGTTCTTGTAAGAGAAATTTACGATCAAGTGCCAGCACAAAGGTCTAGAAATGCTCGACCTTCTGTTAAATCAAAGGCGAGATGATACCTTTTATCCACATAAATAACATATTCAGGGGGGCAAAGTAGTCTCTACGAAGCGTAAGAGGAGTACTGCCAACAAAGAAACTCAACAGACAAGGGGGCAAGTCTTATGGATCAAAACTTGAGCTCAAGGAAGAGCAATCATTCGGACTGTAACATGGGGGTAAACAAGTGTCGGCACGGCCAGAAGAAAATGGGCAAAGCAGACATTGAAAGTAAAGCCTTTGATGGTATCAAATCCATGACAATGGATGAGTACCCGAAAGAGATATAAATTATGAGGCGGGCCAACTTTAAAGAAATTGAGGCCAAAATTCAAGAACAAGTCAAAGAAAGGGGATTTTGAAAAGAGTTGGGCTTTTGAGGCAGTGAACAAAAGCTGGAAAGCATAAAGAGATTCAATGATAGTCCAAGAAGGCAATTATAAAGAGGATCCAGTAAAGCAAAGATATGAAGAACTAGATCAATCCAAAAAAAATAAAAAAATAAAAAAATAAATATAAATAAAAATAAAAATAAAAAAAAAAAAGAACCATCAATTACACATGCTTTGCATTCATGCATTTCACATCATGCATGCATGATTTTTACATGATAGGAATCAAATGGGAAACACATCCACCGCACCGTTACAGCAGTATAAGCTGAGATCTCAATAATATCAGCTCTTACCAATCTATCACTGGATACACAGCTAATATGCGGGACCAACCCGCATCAGGAATTCAAGGATAAGGTAGACAATATGTCAAAAGCCTGGCAATTGATTCAATAATCGAGACTACACCTGGAAGGACAGGATTGACATCAGCTAGTAGTATCCAAAATAAGAGATAGCTATAGCCAAGGATAAGGCAGATATCAAAAAGGATAAAGTAGACAATATTGTCAAAAGCTTGGCAATTGATTCAATAATCGAGGCTACACCCGGAAGGACAGGATTGATGCCAGCTTAGCAGCATCCAAGATAAGAGATAGCTGTGGTCAAAGATAAGGCAGACATCAAGAAATATTGTCGTTGAAACTTTGTCAAAAGCGGACAATGGATTCAATAATCGAGGACTGGATCAACGGATAAAAAGAAAATATCTATCAAAATGAAGTAGGATCTACTTTTCCGGTTAAACGGCGGATACGGTACTCCGTGACTCTCAAGTCGGTTCTCTCAGTTGCCCATAATAACTGATTCCTTCACCCCTTCTTTCTTTTACTTCCTCCTAGAAAATGGATCCTACTTTTTCCGCCTTGCGAAAGTATTTCCCTTCTCTCCCAATGAACATCCTCAAAAAGATCTACCAAGTTCGCTGTGAACGATTAAGAGTTCTGATGCACAAAGGAATCCCTGAAGATGTGCGGTGGTTAATCGAAGCCAAGGTTCGTCTAGCAGGTGAAATCCCAGAGGCATTTGTGTCTCACATGCCTGGTATAGGCAAAAGCTCTTATGCCAAAAAGCGAAGAGCGAAAAGGTTACAAGTCTACCATAAATGTGGACGGTGGACTTGTAATACTAAATGTCGTTCTTTAGGGATGATCTCTGATAATCGAGAAGATAAAATACGATTCATTAAGAATGGCCTGAGTAAAGACTCGTTGGATGATATCCAATTGACTCTTGAGACGCATTCTTGTGGATCTGTGCAACGTGAACTACTTGGTTTGTGGAGCATTTTTCATGAAGAACGAAACCGTTACAGTCCCGGGAATCTGACTGTAAATGACCCTGTTTGCCAGCTTGTAAGAAAACTGGATGGGAAGCAAATCCTCGACTCATAGAAGCCGTTAATGCCGTTACTGGACGAAAAACCAGTGGAAGATGTGAGCCACAGTCACAATTACTGTACATACAATTTATCATATTTAAAATTTTCCATTTTTCTTTTAATAATGTATTTGCTCCCGTAAGTGTAATCGACACATTATCCATTTCATCGCTATAAATGCATGTTCTTCCAGTCGGTTATCTAAGTTTCCTTCAATAACTAATTCCTTTCCATCATCTCTCAAATTCTTCTCTCATCAATGGATTCTACTCTTTCAGCACTGCGAAAATACTTTCCTTCCCTTCCAATAAAAGTCCTTAAAAAGATCTACCTTGCTAGATGTGAAAGAATCAGAGTTTTTACACGCAAAGGCATTCCCGATAATGTGCAGTGGATAATTGAAGCTAAGGTCCGTCTGGCGGGTGAAGTTCCAGATGCATTTATGCCCCGCATGCCCGGTTTAGGTAAAAGCCGTTATGCCAAAAGGCGAAGAGCAAAGAGACTAGGCGTGTGTTATAAATGTGGGCGATGGAATTGCAATACTAAATGTCGCTCTTTAGGATACATCTCCACAAATCGTGAAGATAAAAGAAAATTCATTAAGAATGGCCTGCGTAAGGAATCTCTCGAAGATATCCGAGAGACTCTTGAAACGCATTCTTATGGAAAAGTGCAAGGTCAAATTGTCAAATTGTGGAGGACTTACCATAAAGAACGAAACCGTTACAGTCTTGGGAATGTGACTTTAAACGACCCTGTTTGTCAGTTTGTAAGGAAACTGGATAGGAAGCAAGTCCTCGACTCATAGAAGGCATTGAAGCCATTACTAGATATAAATCAGTGGAAGATGAGAGCCACAGTCATGATTGCTGTACATATAAGCTGTCATTTGTCTTTTCTTTTGACAATAATATACTTGCTTCTGTAAGTGTAATTAACGCATTATCCCTTTCATCACTATAAATATGTGTTAGTTATTTTCGTTTCCTACAATCACTAATTTCTTTTTTTGCCTCCTTCATCAATGGAGTCTTCTCTTTCCGCCCTACGAAAGTATTTTCCTTCCTTCCCAATAAATGTTCTTAAAAAGATTTATCAAGCTAGATGTGAACGATTCAGAGTATTTATGCACAAAGGCATTCCTGATAATGTGCGGTGGCTAATTGAAGCTAAGGTTCGTTCAGCTGGTGAAGTTCCCGAAGCGTTCTTTCCCCGTATGCCCGGCTTTGGTAAAAGCGCTTATGCCAAAAAAAGAAGAGCAAAGAGGCTAGGCGTTTGTCATAATTGTGGATGGTGGATTTGCGGCAATAAATGTCGTGCTCCAGGAGTGATCACCAGAAATCGTAATGATAGAATAAGATTCATTAAGAATGGCTTGCGTAAGGAATCTCTAGAAGATATTCGAGAGGTTCTTGAAGCGCATTCTTGCGGAATAGTGCAATTTGAGGTTGTTGGATTATGGATAATTTTCCAAAAAGAACGAGATCGTTACAGTCTTGGGAATCTGACCCTAAACGACCCTGTTTGCCAGTTTGTGAGAAAGCTAGATGAGATGCAAATCACCGATTCATAGAAAGCATTGAAGCCATTACTGGACGCAAAGCCAGTGGAAGACGAGGATCAAAGTCACGATTACTGTACGTGCTAGCTGTCGCTTTTGAAATTTTCCTCCCCTTTTGGTAATAATGTATCCACTCCTGACGTGAACCAAAGTCACAATTACTGTACGTACTAGCTGTCGCTTTTGAAATTTTCCTCCCCTTTCAGCGATAATGTATCCACTCCTGACATGAGCCATAGTTACGATTACTGTACGTGCTAACTGTCGCTTTTGAAATTATCCTCCCAATAATGTACCCACTCCTGACACGGACTACTGTATATAGCTGCCACTTTTGAAATTTTCCTTCACTTCCGGCAATCACGTACCTACTCCTGACATAAGCTACAATCGCGACTACTGTATATTTTAGTTGCTTTTGAAAATTTCCTCCTCTTTTAACGATAGTGTACCCATACCTGACCAGAGTCATACTCGTGACTACTATGAATAGCTGGCAATAATGTATCCATTCTTGAAAAATAAAATTATTGCCTTATCTCTTCATCTCTATAAATATATCCTCTTTTCTCACAAGGGTAAGGATATGAATGGAGAAAACCTCAACTCGTAAATCCCGAACTATTTGTGTATTTTCTGGGGTTTTTCCTGGAAAAGATGAAGAGTATTTAAAAGCAGCCAACCATTTGGGAAGAGTATTAGCTGAGCGAAAAATACATTTAGTTTATGGAGGAGGTAGTGTCGGATTAATGGGAGGTGTAGCATCAGCAGCATCTCTAGGAGGAAGTCAAGTTTTGGGTATTATCCCTGGACCTCTGAAATTTATTTCTGGGGGCACGATTGGAGAAGAATTAGTGGTTAAAAATTTGCAAGAGCGTGTGTTACAAATGCTTTTAAATGCTGATGCTTTTATCGCTCTACCAGGTGGTTTTGGCACATTGGGAGAAGTCTTTCAAATTGCTTCCATGGCCCAACTTAATTTGCATAAAAAACCCATTGGGCTTTTGAATGTTAACAATTTCTTTACAGGTCTGATAGCTTTTATGGATTATGCTATGCAGAAGAATTTCATATCAAGAGTGGCACGGCGAATCATAATATCCGCAACAACTGCTGAAGAATTGCTAGATAAAATACAAGCTTTTGTTCCTGAACCAGATCCAGCAATGATTTAGATAGACTGGACACGACAGTCTTTCCCGACCAGTTCACTCCCATAATGGTCATCTACTCACCCTGTTGAAGTATTGTGGAAGAAAGAAGCGATCTGATCCGTTTTTCTTGTCCTTTAGTTTTAATTATCAGCATTTTCTTTCGTATTTCAGTTTTTATTTTCAGGGAATTTCGTTATCTTATAAGATAGTTTCATCCATGCTGATAGTAAAACCATAGGACAATGCCTTTAGGTTGGAATGGCTGAGTAAAGAGTAATTTTTATTACTCTTGAGACGCATCCTATTAGGTCTACTAGGCATAACATTTTGGGGTAGTTAAGCTTTAACCTTATTTGGATGACATATCTCACAAGGGAATCTATATTTACTGAAGAAAATATTAGATGAACCTTGGATATTGATTCCAAACATCCGTTCCCTTTACATAATTTGTCAGTGTTATTGTCATCATCAAGATTCACTCATCTTATCGAAGTTTAAATTTTTGCACTCACCTATTATGAAAATTCACACTTTCGAAGAAAATTATTCCAATTTCAATTGCTTTTATATAAATTTCGCTCGAGGTCCTAAGGAAAGCTTCTTAGCCTCAAAATCAATTTTCATCATCGGGGTTTTAAGGATGGAACCTTTGCCTCGAAAACAATCAATTTTCATCGGGGTTGTAAGGATGGAACCTTTGCCTCGAAAATAATCAATTTTCATCATCAGGGTTTTAAGGATGGAACCTTTGCCTTGAAAAGAATCAATTTTCATCATCGGGGTTTTAAGGATGGAACCTTTGCCTCGAAAACAATCAATTTTCATCAATTCGGGGTTTTAAGGATGGAACCTTTGCCTCGAAAACAATCACTTTTCATCATCGGGGTTGTAAGGATGGAACCTTTGCCTCGAAAATAATCAATTTTCATCATTAGGGTTTTAAGGATGGAACCTTTGCCTTGAAAAGAATCAATTTTCATCATCAGGGTTTTAAGGATAGAACCTTTGCCTCGAAAAGAATCAATTTTCATCATCGGGGTTTTAAGGATGGAACCTTTGCCTCGAAAACAATCAATTTTCATCATCAGGGTTTTAAGGATAGAACCTTTGCCTCGAAAACAATCAATTTTCATCATCGGGGTTTTAAGGATGGAACCTTTGCCTCGAAAACAATCAATTTTCATCATCGGGGTTTTAAGGATGGAACCTTTGCCTCGAAAACAATCAATTTTCATCACCGGGGTTTTAAGGATGGAACCTTTGCCTCGAAAACAATCAATCAATCCGAGGTTTTAAGGATGGAACCTTTGCCTCGAAAACAACCAATTTTCATCAATTCGAGGTTTTAAGGATGGAACCTTTGCCTCGAGATCAATCAATCAATCCGGGGTTTTAAGGATGGAACCTTTGCCTCGAGATCAATTTTCAATCCGAGGTTTTAAGGATGGAACCTTTGCCTCGAAAACAATCAATTATCAATCCGAGGTTTTAAGGATGGAACCTTTGCCTCGAACTCAATCAATCGTCGAGGTTTGAAGGATGGAACCTTTGCCTCGACATCAATTAATTAATCTGGGGTTTTAAGGATAGAACCTTTGCCTCGAGATCAATCAATCAATCTGAGGTTTTAAGGATGGAACCTTTGCCTCGACATCAATCAATCAATTCGAGGTTTTAAGGACCTTTCCTTAAACCTCAAACAAACAATCAATCATTCAGTCCATCTTACAACGATAGAACCTTTCCTATCGTTAGAGGTTCTAAGGACCTTTCCTGAACCTCAAACAAACAAACAATCAATCATTCAGTCCATCTTACAACGATAGAACCTTTCCTATCGTTAGAGGTTCTAAGGACCTTTCCTTAAACCTCAAACAAACAATCAATCATTCAGTCCATCTTACGACGATAGAACCTTTCCTATCGTTAGAGGTTCTAAGGACCTTTCCTTAAACCTCAAACAAACAATCAATCATTCAGTCCATCTTACAACGATAGAACCTTTCCTATCGTTAGAGGTTCTAAGGACCTTTCCTTAAACCTCAAACAAACAATCAATCATTCAGTCCATCTTACAACGATAGAACCTTTCCTATCGTTAGAGGTTCTAAGGACCTTTCCTTAAACCTAAAAAAAAACAATCAATCATTCAGTCCATCTTACAACGATAGAACCTTTCCTATCGTTAGTGGTTCTAAGGACCTTTCCTTAAACCTCAAACAAACAATCAATCATTCAGTCCATCTTACAACGATAGAACCTTTCCTATCGTTAGAGGTTCTAAGGACCTTTCCTTAAACCTCAAAAAAACAATCAATCATTCAGTCCATCTTACAACGATAGAACCTTTCCTATCGTTAGAGGTTCTAAGGACCTTTCCTTAACCTCAAACAAACAATCAATCATTCAGTCCATCTTACAACGATAGAACCTTTCCTATCGTTAGAGGTTCTAAGGACCTTTCCTTAAACCTCAAACAAACAATCAATCATTCAGTCCATCTTACAACGATAGAACCTTTCCTATCGTTAGAGGTTCTAAGGACCTTTCCTTAAACCTAAAAAAAAAAAAACAATCAATCATTCAGTCCATCTTACAACGATAGAACCTTTCCTATCGTTAGAGGTTCTAAGGACCTTTCCTTAACCTCAAACAAACAATCAATCATTCAGTCCATCTTACAACGATAGAACCTTTCCTATCGTTAGAGGTTCTAAGGACCTTTCCTTAAACCTCAAACAAATAATCAATCATTCAGTCCATCTTACGACGATAGAACCTTTCCTATCGTTAGAGGTTCTAAGGACCTTTCCTTAACCACAAACAAACAATCAATCATTCAGTCCATCTTACAATGATAGAACCTTTCCTATCGTTAGAGGTTCTAAGGACCTTTCCTTAAACCTCAAAAAAACAATCAATCATTCAGTCCATCTTACAACGATAGAACCTTTCCTATCGTTAGAGGTTCTAAGGACCTTTCCTTAAACCTCAAACAAACAATCAATCATTCAGTCCATCTTACAACGATAGAACCTTTCCTATCGTTAGAGGTTCTAAGGACCTTTCCTTAAACGTCAAAAAAACAATCAATCATTCAGTCCATCTTACAACGATAGAACCTTTCCTATCGTTAGAGGTTCTAAGGACCTTTCCTTAACCTCAAACAAACAATCAATCATTCAGTCCATCTTACAACGATAGAACCTTTCCTATCGTTAGAGGTTCTAAGGACCTTTCCTTAAACCTCAAACAAACAATCAATCATTCAGTCCATCTTACAACGATAGAACCTTTCCTATCGTTAGAGGTTCTAAGGACCTTTCCTTAAACCTCAAAAAAACAATCAATCATTCAGTCCATCTTACAACGATAGAACCTTTCCTATCGTTAGAGGTTCTAAGGACCTTTCCTTAAACCTCAAAAAAACAATCAATCATTCAGTCCATCTTACAACGATAGAACCTTTCCTATCGTTAGAGGTTCTAAGGACCTTTCCTTAAACCTCAAACAAACAATCAATCATTCAGTCCATCTTACAACGATAGAACCTTTCCTATCGTTAGAGGTTCTAAGGACCTTTCCTTAAACCTCAGAGTTTAGGCGGCGAGAAGGTTTTCAATGCCTAGCTATGCTGGACGAAATTTGGTAACTAACTTTGCATACATCATGTCCCATGAAGCATGCAAAGGGGGGCAGCTGTTGACACCCAATTTCGTCCGGCCATTAAAATAATTTTAAAAAAAATTAAATAAAAAATGTATTATTATTATTATTGTTATTATTATTACTAAATTTTTTTAATTAGTTTAAAATATATATATATATATATATATATATATATATATATATTTGTTTTGTTTTGTTTTGTGAAGATTTGATATATGTGTGTATATGTGTATGTTTGAAAGAAAAAAAAGAAAACTCCATAAAAATGATAAAATTTAAAAGTTTGAGGTAAAAATGACAAAATTAAGAAGTTTCAGCCAAAATTGACAAATTCTGAAAGTTCCAGGAGCATTTGGCAGTTTGTCACATAAAATTTTGAGCCTGCCGACGTTTTTGGCTCAAATTGACAGAAAACGACAAAATTGTCAAAATCAGAAGCTTCAGGAACTTATCCAGAGGCTGAGAGACGTAAAGGACTAAAACTGTCATTTTACCAATTTAAGAGATAAGTTTGAAATTTTTTATTAATTTATCCATCAACAGTTCAGCTAAACTTCCTCTATAAATAGCCCCCCAAATTTTGTGCTGAACACAGAGAAAAATAGAAAGAAAAGCTTAGAGCTCCGTTTTTAAAATAGAAAAAATCACAGCCTTAGTCCCTAGCTCTCCTTCCTTTCCTCAGAAAATCTCAAAACTTTTCATTTTGACGATTAAGCCATCTTCTTCCCCCCGTCGCGCGTCCTCTGTTTCCGTTTCTCAGAATTCAGAATTTAAAATCAAGGGTACAACTCTTATTTAATCCTTCATCTTTTCAATTTCTTTCACTTTGGTCACTAACTTTGTATTTTATTCTTGCAGAATTAATTACTAACCCTTTTAATTTTTACTTGTTTGTTTATTATTTGTTTATTACTAACCCCTTTTTTTATTGTTGTTATTAACTTACTAACAACTAACTTTTAATACTATTATTGTTACTAACCTTTTAATTTTTGCATTATTACTAACTTTTATAATTGTTGTTAACAATTAATTAACTTTTATTATTGTTGTTAATTAATTAATTTAATTAACTTGGCTAACTTTTATTATTGTTGTTAATTAATTAATTTAATTAACTTGGCTAGCTTTTTATTATTGTTGTTAATTAATTAATTTAATTAATTTGGCTAACTTTTTATTTATTGTTGTTAATTAATTTAATTAATTTGGCTAAATTTTTATTATTGTTGTTAATTAATTAATTTAATTAACTTGGCTAACTTTTTACTGTTGTTAATTAATTAATTTAATTAACTTGGCTAACTTTTTATTATTGTTGTTAATTAATTAATTTAATTAACTTGACTAACTTTTTATTATTGTTGTTTAACAATTAATTTAATTAACTTTGCTAACATTTATTATTATTTTTAAAGTGGATGGCCAAAAAGCCCCACTTTATTATTATTAATTTTTTTTTCTTTATATAATTTTTTTATTTAATTCACCTTTACCCTTTACTAATTAATAAATAAATGAAAATTAAAAGAAGATTATTTTGTAATTAATTATTAAGGCTAATAAAAATCATTTTTAAAAAAGCCAATTATTTTTATTTTTATATACATGTTTTTAATTCTTTAAAGATAACAAAAAGTTAAAATTAATTTTAATAGTTATTTTTATCCAGTAAAAATAATAAAAAAATAAAAATAAAACCTGTTTAAAAAAAATACATGAAAATTAAGACTTTATATTTTACTTATTTATTTAAAATATAACTTTTAAATCCACTAAAATAATAAATATTTTTCATTAAACAAGAAAACAAAAAGAAAATTAAAACAAGATAAGAAAAAGATAAGAAAGACAAGAAAAAGAAAAGAAAAGAAAGATAGGAAAAAGATAAGAAAGATAAGAAAAAGAAAAGAAAGAAAAGAAAGAAAAGAAAGGAAAGATTAAATCAAAAAGAAAAGAAAAATATAAGAAAGAAAAGAGAGAAAAGAAAAGAAAGAAAATAAAAAATAAAATTTTTTTATCTAAAAATTCTATAACAAAAAGAATTACGAATTAGTAATTAAACTAATAATTAATTCCATAAAAGTAATAATTATATAACTAACAATAAATTAAATTTAATTTCCATATCCGGATGATCCGGCAGGATCTACGGTTTGGAAAATATCAAACTTTTTAAAATAAATAAATTAAATAAAAAGATAAAAAAAATCCATATTTTTACAATATGGATAAAATTGTTTAAAATTTCACCAAATTCCGTGTCCAAATGACTCGGCAGAGTCCATGGTTCGGAATCAAAATCTTCCGTGTCCAAATGACTCGGCAGAGTCCATGGTTCGGAAGTATAAAATTTTATACAAATTAACTTAAAAATCCACATTTCGACTAATTCAGTTAAAATCTCTAAATTAACTGAAAATTATTTAAAAGCAAAGTAAAACAAAATTAAAATCAACTAAGGTGCCAATTTTGGGCGCTATAACAATATTGTTTTAGCGTAACCGTACTCCCGATCCCCGAACTCTCGCAGACCAATTTTAAGGTGACCAATCGACCTAAGAAAAAAACTGATTGGTGGCGACTCCAGAAAACCCGACGTTGCCACAAGTTGGATAAGTACAAGAGTTGTTAAAAAATTAATTATTTTTTTAAAATTTTTATATAAAATGTGATTCTTAGGTTGATAAAATGTGAACTTCCACCCGTAGTACTAATTCTAGACAAAAACTCAATAAAATAAAAAGAATTAATTTTTCAATACATTTTTGCATTTCAAGATGACAAAACCTATATTTGTCAATTATTATCTGTCGTATCAACTAAAAATTGAAATTTTTTTCATTAATAAGCAATCTATGATGTTAACTTGAGATAACATTTCACTCCTAATATTTTATTTTGTAAAAAGAAAAATAAGCTCTTACCTGTTTTTGGATTACGCAAAAGAAAACTTTTCATGATAAAATTTTCCCGAGATCATCGCTGGTGGTTAAAATTGTAACTTGACCCGTATCTCGTCTGCGGCCGAAAAAAAAAATCGCATCTCATCTTCAGGAAAGATCGGAGGATAAGAGTATGAAATCCACTGGACTCCACCAGTCCAACTCCAATGAGCAAAGACAACAATCTTATAAGTTGCTGCCGGCCTAAAACGTGGCAAACTGTGCTTGGCTGACGTGGTGCACCGGAGGCACTAAATACTCCCTCCCTGCGATGCGCGACAAAAAGCTGCAAATATCGAGTACAGTAGGCTATCCAACGAAGCAACTCCTTGTGGCCAGAGTTAAAAGAGGCTTTGCTCCTCTTTCACGACACTTCCCTTCCCGAACGCTAAAACATGGCTTCTTCCTTCACCCTACAAACCATTCATCAGTGTCCTCTTCTTCGTTCCCACTTCCTCGGACGAAACGAAGTTTTGCATCACCCGCGAAACAGACATTCACCCGGTGCACATCGCCTTGCACCCATCTGTGCCAAATTTGACCTGTTCGAATTCTTGGGGGGAAGGGGCCTCTGCAATGGAGAAGAAGGCCTGCAAAAGGAGCTCAAGAGAAACATAGAACAAGCATCACCAATCTCTCCCACGGAGCAAGAAGGGGATGGCAGCCAAGCAATCCCAGTTCCGGAGAATGCTTTCGAGAAGGAGCTGATGGGACTCACGGGAGGATTCCCAGGAGGTGAGAAGGGACTCCAAAGGTTCATAGAGGAAAACCCACCTCCCAAAAAACAATCAGTTCCATATCCAGGAAATATAGAAGGGGTTTCAGCTACCCCGAAGCCAAAGGCACCAGAATTGCCACTCCTGATGCCTGGAATGATTGCCATTGTTAAAAACCCCAACAACCCGTTCTACATGTACTGTGGCATTGTGCAGCGGATCACAGATGGGAAGGCAGGAGTTCTTTTCGAAGGGGGAAACTGGGATCGGTTAATTACCTTCCGGCTTGATGAACTACAGCGCAGGGACAAAGGTCCTCCAATGAAAAATCCTAAATCAGCTGTTCTTGAAACAATGCTCAAAAAAGACTCCATGTGATTTATCCAAGTATCTTCTGTTTCATAAATGGATGTTTATAAGCAGTTCCTGAAATTGATGTGTTTAGATCAAATCCATCAAGCAACAATAAGTTCTATTATCTTCTAACAGTAGCAGTTAAAAAATCACTGACAGATAAATTATACAGACAGAAAGGTACTGGAAAACCATTCTAGTGTTTATTCACTATAATTGAGGGAGCGTTATGGTTTTCCTTTTGTACATTTTCTTCTACATATAATATCCTTGAGTTTTGATGTTCGATAACAGACACCAGAAAATTGAAAGGTCCATGTTCTGTGTTTCCTTCTTGAGGCTCGAATGATCAAAAGCAGCCACCCAACTGCCAGAAGATGATAACATAACCATCAGCATAGTGTCTAACAGAGGCAGGAAAACAAAAGCTCAAGTTCTTGTCCTCATAATTCTATTACATCTAATTTGATTTTCTATTTCCATTCACACATAACTATGGTCTAGTCAAATGAAAACTCCATGTGAGAAGACATCAAAATGATGAAGAAAGCCAGGCGGACCAGCATATGAAAAAGCCTGTTTGAAATGGAAATTCTGATTTCAGGATGAAACTAGAAAATTCAACAGCAACAAATGATTCAAGATTGGAACTCAGTCTATTTGCTCATGAAGTCCACACAAAACAACACTGAAGGACAATGTTTTCCTTATCTGAATGATTCTATTTGCAGCAAGGAAAAGCAGGACATGAACTAAGTCTATCCACTATTTGTTCTGGAAGTTGCCAAACACATAAGTTCATGAAAAAAAAATAACCTTCAACAAGGATGTACGTACCATTATAGCCTCAATTTCATCTTTTGATACAGGTGTTCTCTTAGGCTGATCAGAAGCTCTTCCTCCAAGGGTTGCAGGAGCTTCTGAACCAGAGAAGAAAGTTGGATCAGCACCACCAGCTTGAGATGCCACTTGCACATGAGATCCAGAACCTGTTAACTAATGTCTTTAGTAACAAAAGCTCCTCTTACTTTATTATAAAAAACAAGGATAAGCAAACATTCATAGTACAGTAAATATAATCTGATGAATTATATGTGAACTTGGATCATGCACATGCTTCTCATAAGAAATAACAGCTACCTTGAGATACTGATGCCTACAATTAGATGCTGAGAAAAGTGAGAGTTAAAAGTTATGCAACTAAAAGGCAGTTTATTGTGTTATTCCAGATATTTAGGACCTCAGGCAGTGAGTTTGGGTTCAATGAAAGACAAATTGAAGTGATGGTGAGTAAGCAGACCTTAAAGATAGGGTGAAGGAAAGGAAATCCACTCTATATCTAATCAGTGTTTTAATAGAGTGCATTCCATTGTATTGCTCTTTCACAAACTTCTAATTCCTCGCGGGAAAACCTTGGAGGCTGAGGCAAAGTTTAGAGACAGAACCCTACCATTGCACCAAGTTATCATCTTCATATACGACAGGAATAATAAAGAACAAAAAAGGTCCATTGTAGAAGCATTAGTAAACCATATACCAACGACAAAAAGCATTTGTGAACAAACACAATCACAAGTATCATGAGAAGTATCCAGAAAGTACACACCCAACAGATGAACTTCACATACTAAAATAAGAAATGTTCATACTTTGTAAAATGAAAGCTAAAGAATATTCTTACTTGGAGTTTCTCCACAAATTTAAAGAAAAAAAAACATAAAATCAAAAAAGCTTTACCATGGAGCTTGAGTTTTGAATAGATTCAAAGTGCCCTTGCGTCTATGACAGTTAAATCAATCAGGGTTAACTTATGGTGGAAGCAAAAAAATTCCTCATGCACGCAATGAAGGTAAAGATGGAACATGTAATAAAGTGATTTCCATTAAAAATGGCTATATACATTGCAATTCCTACTGAAAATTGAATATTCAAAGGAGGAAAAGAAAACGGTCATGTTCTATCTCAGATAGCCAGCTAAGGCATCGACAAAATCACCGTTACATAGAACAACATTCAGCAAACACTTTCATGATCTAATGCAGTCCTCTTCCTCATCCAGACAAACAACACTTATATGTTCTTTGGACAAAAGAAAAACCATCCGAAAGATCCAATCGATTCTTTCCAATCAGAACCCAGCTCAACATTCGATCCCAAAAGAAATGCAGATTTAACCAAAAGAATGAATCATGGAGCAAATAGACGAACCAGAAGCAGGCGATTTGGAGTGCCTTGGCGGGAATTTGATGCGAGGAATTCTCTTCGCGGCTTGCGCTACAGCTCCGCCCATGTCGTGTTTCGACCAAGACTTGTCGAATTGATCTGTGTTTTCTGTCCCAAACCCCAAAAGCTAAGACCAGAAAATTCGCATAAAATGCGCCTGACTTGAGACCGTCGAAGATGCATCGGTAAAGCTGGGAGCCTGGGACCATCGGAGGCCCATCGGGCCATGATACCTCAAACCGGGCCGACCACAAGACATTCTGCGTAAAATATCCATGCAAGCCCATACGATAAGTTCTTTCAGAGGGAACATAAGCGTGTTTATTTTGTATAAGGCCTAACTACTAAATTAGCCCCCAAACTTGGCAAACTTGATCGAGTTGGTCAAGCTCACATAAAATTGGCCCCTAAACTTTGAAAAGCTATGCAATTTAGTCCATGAGCTACCGTATTAAACAAATGGCATTAGTGGGAGGCTAAGGTGGCTTCCCTGGTTAGTTGAGGTGAAGTTAAGCCTGGGTCTCCAACTTCGACTCGCCGATCCTTTGTCACCGTCACCCTCCACTCTGCCCGTAACCTAGGTCTCTACTCATGGTGTCTGCTTCAAATCCAAGTGGTGAAAAAAGGTTGATCCCATATATTTGGACTTTTTCTTTGTTTAGTGTCGAAGAACAGAGAAGAAAACAAAAAAAATCCCCAAATTAGAAAATCGTGAAAGTAGCTTCTGTTGGAGTTCCATTGGCGACAAACTTGCATTCGCCCAGCAACACTTGCATCATGTCGTCCTGTTTACCTTAAATCGTCGCAGCCTCCAAGCTGTGCTTCCTCTTGCCACCAACTTCCACCGCTGGCAGCTCCTTATTAATCTCCCCTTTTCTTCTAGCCCCAATTTTCGCATTCTTAATTCCATACGATTCTCTCAGCCCGCCCTTCTCTTTACCCAGGTTGGAGCACTTGGCTTCTAGGCTCTTTCTGGCAGTGACGCTAGTGTGGAGCTCTCTTATGAGGAATTCCACGTCATTTTCGTGGGATGCAGTTGGCGGCAGGGAAGTGGAGGTTGGAGTGGCATCTTCGGTGCTTGGTATGGTGAAGGGCAGAGAAGTGAGTTGATTGGATCTTGCTCTTGAGATCGCCGAGGGCGGTAAGAATGCTGGAGAGGAGCTGAAGCAGGCGAGTGTCAAGATCCAGTTGGAGGGGGCGTGTTGTGATTGAAATGTAAGGCAGCAAGGGAAGGACAGTAATTGTAGGAAATCAAAAGGGCAAAAAAATGTAGATGATAATTATCATCTAATATTGGCCAACTTTGATGGATGGATGGATGGGATGTTAAATTAGCTCTAGTAGTCTCTCATCTCGATGAACTTGTGTAGGATATACGTATACTTGGTCTGATTTCGTTCTGAGCTTCACCGACTGGGCTGTTGATTCAACGGTAGCCATTGCTTTTGCTACTGATTCAATGGCTTCGGGCTTTGACTGGCCACCTCCACATCAGCCATCTACGGCCACCTTAGCTCTAGTATCAACGTTGTCTGTTGTCTATAGTAGAAGTTGGACTAACTTACATAGCCTTTCAAAGTTTAGGGACCAAGTTTAAGTGAGTGCTGAGTTTTGGACCAATTTGGTCAAGTTGGCCAAGTTCAGGGGCTAATTTTGTAGTTAGGCCTATTCTAAAACCCTTTTTTTTTTTTTGCTTTTCTAACTTTTTTAAACAAAAAAATTTAAAATTTAAAACTAAAGCATTGTTTAATTCATTTTTAGGTAAACTAAATAAACCACTGGCGTTTTCCTTCCGGCTCAATTATACTACTTTGCTTTTATTTTACCAAATTAAATTGCCAAAGTTTATAAACATCATCAAATCACCCATCATAATCTTACGATTTATGCTAGTTGCACCATTGAACCAATAAATGGATAGAATATGTTATTAACTGTTGGAATATTATGTTATAAACTTAAAATGAAGTTGATATTGGACAAAAGAAAACTAAAATTCTAGGCTCCATATAATTTATTTCAGCATTATCTGTCCTAGGTTTTAAAATTAGCCAAAACTACCACCGTCCTTTGCTAGGATGTGCCATAAACTAGCTCTCCAAGGTGCCATTAGCCTTCTTTAGAAAAGCCCTAGGGCCAACCACCATAATGAAGCCTTAATAGGGCACAGCTGATAATGTCTAGATTTCCTATAAAAGAAGGTTCATTGATATCTTCAACCTTTTGCATTTTGGTGGAGTTTTCCTATGTTTCCAATGATCATATCTGACAGGGTTTCACTTTTCCACCCTTTCTTGGCCTTGAGCGCACCTTGAATAGCAAGATTTTGTTCTCTACTCTCATTGTGTCTCTCTAGATTTGCAACACTTCTTTCATGGACATTCTTTACCAATGAAGTTGCTTAGAAAAGTGGGAGGACTCAAAAGGGGGTTCCGCCTCCTGGTTCTAAATATATCCCAATTTTTGGTAGCCTCTTCTTTCTAATATGTGGCTTAGGTGTTTAGCCCACCAGATCCTAGCCACCATGGCCAAGTCCAAAGCAACGACTCAACTCATGACTTTCAATCTTGACTCCATATCAGTTGTTGTCTTCTTACTTGCAAATTACCCGCAATATCCTCACTTGGCTCGCAAACTGTTAATATTCATTGTGATGTTCACTTAGATTAATTTAGACAAAAATTAGTTAATTAGTATCTAGTGGTATTTTTGGTAATTTTGAATCCCAACATGGTTATATCATGTCTCCAAGTTTGTTAGTGGTTCTTAAATTTTTATTTGGGTCTTAATTAGGCTGTTTCCATTATTTTTATTTTATTTTTTATGTCAAATTTCAGTCATTTGGGTATTTTGGGTTGAAGTTAAGCTTAATTGTATAATTTTCATCTTTATTGATCAATTCACAAGGGTTTGGGCCTTAATTGAGGTTTCTAAGAAGTTTTAGATTTTATTGGACAGGTTTGCTTTCTTTGGGCTAAATTGGAAAATCTCACAAAATATTGAGCTTAATTGAAATTATTTTGTTGATATGGGTTAAAACATAACTTATGGGCAAATTTTGGTCTAAACTTGCAAATAATGGATTTTTCAAGATTGTGTCCTAATTTAAATCAAGATTTCATCATTAAATGTTTTTCATGAAGTTCATGTATGCCCTAACCTATAAATATATCTTAGAATATCCAGCCCTAAGTTATCACTCACCACTGTTTAAAACCTCCAATTTGTGTGGCTACTATTCTAACCCCCACCTCAATCGGGCTTTAACTAGCGACCGCCTAGCCACCGCTCATTTGCTATTCTGTGTTCTTTGGCCCAACTCCAATAGCCACCCAGCCTTACTAATATAGACACAGCACCATTTAAGCCCGTATAAGCTTTCATAACCTTATCATCGTCTAGATCGGAGTAGTCATGAAACCCATCCTCATCCAATATGTTGTCCTTATCACTGCCACTAGCACCTCACCACGATATCTATCACTATCATCGTCTGTTGCCTTATAGTCCTCATCGATGTTTCTCGTAACCTAGCCCTAATGGTCTATTTGGGTTCAAGTAATAAAGGAAGGGAAAGGGAGGGATGAGTCTTTTGCCCCCAATTAAAAGAGGTGAAAAAAGCATACAAATAAGGGAAGTGAGAAGATAATGACTCTACATCCCCTCTATTCCCTTCCATCCAAACTAGGTAGTTATATTAATTTTTCTTCCCCTCCCCTTAATCCAGATATACGCTAAAAGTGTCATTGTCGTTGCCATTGGGAGGAGAAGATTGAAGAGAGGAGAGAGGTCCTGACCGTGCAACCCTTTTTGTCTTGACCCACACCCAAACAAGTAGGACCCCTTTCCTTAGCCAAGCCAAAATTCTGCTGGGCTTAAGAGCCAATTTATTTTAATTTAAGTAAACTTAATTTAGAATAATTTATTTTTATTTTTATATCTTTTTTACCTAAAATTAATTTCACTTGAAGCTAATATTATTTAAATGTAATAATTCATTTGAAAGAAAATTTTCATGATGTAACTAAATTTTTTAATGAGTTTTTCTATTTTTATGCATTAAAAAGAAAAATTCATAAAATTTAATAAGAACATAAAAATTATATTTCTAATGGATTATTATATGCACATAATATTGGATTTAAATTAAATATTTTTTTGGGCAAAAAAGGAATAAAAATAAAAATAAAATATTTTATTTTAAGTTAGTTTAAATTAAAATGAATTGTCATTTAGCTTATTTGGACCGAGAAACCAAACCCAGGTGCGCTTTGGTAAAACCCGGACTTAATCTTTGTAGTTCCTTGTTTTTTTCTTCATTCAAGGTACTGGCTTTTTTATTTTGCTTGTAGATATATCGTTGGAGCTTACAAGTAACATACACCAGTGTTTTCTTCCCTAGTCATTTTCACTTATTTTCACTAAGAATCTCTGTATTTTCTTATATTTAACTATCAATTAAAGTTATTTTATTTTTGTTTTGTTTTACTTTATTTCAGTTTATTTTCTTATTTTCCTTTATTTTGTGTTTTTGCTATGATTTTATTTCTAATTATTTATTTCATTGACACGTAAAATTATTTGTTCCATCAGCGACTTTTATGCAGGTTTAGTATCTGTCAACTAATTCTCTCAGGGTTTTATTAAATTAATTTTATTTTTATTTTCATCAATTTTTATGAAAATTAATCCTGCCTTTATTTTCTTTTCAAAGTCTTGTGTTCAATTTCTTAGGCACTTGAAAGAGCACAACTTGAAAAGTCTATTTCAACCAATATCAAGTAACTTTGAGGCAACACCAACTATCCTCTCGTCAATCTCAACCTCACAATCGAGGCAATTAGATTGCTCTTGTTGCAACCACTTTTTGACCACCTAGGTATGTATCCTTACTGGTCACCTTAGCCTTTCACTCACATGGGAGCAAATTATGTGAGTTTTGATCTTTGACTCACGCCTAGATACAAAAGAAGCTTTGATCTCAATTGACACACAAGCCTCCCCTTTAACACATGGATGCATCGTTTTAGTTTCTAGCATTGATTTTCGCTTATTAATTTAAGCTTGTTTCAGATGAGTTGGGTATCTCACATCTTCTCAACTTATACCCAGTTTCCAATCCCAAAATCTTTAGTTTTACACAAAATTTACATTTTTTTCATTGTTTTGTAGGTGAAAATAACATTGGGTTGCACAATTGAGCTAAATGACACATTTTTTCTTTAATTTTCAAATGCTTGAACTTTTAAGTACTAAGTTTTTAGGGTTGCAAGTCACTAAGAACTAACACATTATACTATTTTGTACTTTTTCTATTAAAAATATATATTTTTATTTTTTCTGTATATTGGAAGTTTTTAATGTGGGCTAATATTAATTATGTGTTTTATTAAAATGGATTAAGATTTAATTGGTCAATTATGAGACGTACGAAGCCCATAAAGGTTATGATCTAATTATTTGGGCTAATAACTCTAATTATGTAATAAAATGTGGGTACATTAGTGTGGGTCATGGAGTCTATGTGGATGTCAATGAGTAGGCCCATAAGACTTCTATATAAAAGAGTGCTAGGTCTCTCCCTTAATCTAATTTTTTGTGATGAGCATACTGGAACTCTGTTCATTGAGAGTGCTCTAGTCTAGAGATAAAGGCTTCGGGCCATTTCGTTTTAACTTAAGCCAACTTAATTCAAAGCACTTATTTTTATTTTTACATATTTTTTACTTGAAACCAATTTTATTTGAAATTCAATATTATTTAGGTGAAATAATCCATTAATTGTAAAATTTTTATAATACTATTAATTTTTTATGAATTTTTCTTTTTAAAACATTAAAAAAGAAAATTTCATAGAAATTTAATAACATGATAAAAATTTTGTTTCAAATGGATTATTACACCTATATAATATTGGCTTTTAAATGAAATTGGTTCTAGGTGAAAAAAATTTAAAACCATTCTAGATTAAGTTGACTTAAGTTAAAACGAATTGCGTGGAAGTCTTTAGTGCGATTGTTTATTGTAACTTCCGCTATGTAACATGATAGATCAAATCAGGTCAGATGTTATTGTTCCTCACATTTAATTTATGTGTTCTATACTTTCATATATGATACTGTTAAGGATTAGAAAAACTAACACCGTAAAGCCAATCATATTTAAAAGTTAATTATTTATTTAGTTAATAGCCATTTGAATAATTTTTTTTCTAGAGACTAGTTAATTTTTACAAAACAAAAAACCACCAATAATTATGTTTTTATCCAAACGGTCCACTATTATTTTTTTTAGCTGAAATATATCACTCTTATTTTTAAATTAGTTAAATTGGCTATTCTTTGTTAAATGCAAGGGTGAATTCAACATTAAATTATTACTTATAATCTGTTACAATAATGAATCACTTCTAGAACACTACATCATTGCCCAGTTCTACCTAAATCCTAACACATATAATGAATAGTAAATTCTTAATTTTTCCTTAATTTCTAACAGAACATACTCATTTCAGTAAAAATATTATCTTGTAGGACTTTTTATACAGAATGTAATTACATCACAGAAAGTGATGAATACTCATAAGTGTATTGTTATTAAGGGTTTAAATCATCATTATACACTTTCAGTATGATTAATTTATATATTTTGAATATTTTTCCACCGGGTTACTATTCACACATTTTTACTATTCAGACACTTTTTTACTATTCACATGTCACTATTCACTGACTTACTGTTCGTACGCATATTTACTGTTCATTAATATTAAAATATATAAATTAAATAATTATTTTTTAGATAAAAATCATCACTTGGCGGCCCTTCACGAGAAAAAATCATATCTAGAGCTATAGGCATCAGAACTGAGTGATTCTAAATTCATCTGAAAGCCAACACATAGAACTTCAACTCTGCTTTATTCCGCAAGCTAGTTTGATCATTTTCATTGCCGAAATCTGATCATAGATGAGACCCTTCGTTATTTCGTGTGCTAAAGAGCAGTTTCGGTAGAAAAATCATAACTTGAGCTATGGATATCCGATTTGAATGATCAAGCTATCGATTCGAAGCTAAAGAGGAGATCTACAACTTCCGTGCTTTAAGGAAGAGCTGATCTGATGTCTACGATGGCCGAAAAATTAAAAGAAGTTGCGGCCTGCCATTGTTGATTTGTATTTACGTACATTTTACCATTTTATTTTTACCATTTCACACACCCCAAAACTCTATAAATAGGCACCTTGGGGGAGGGTGAAGGTTGCCATTTTCTTAGGCCATTTCCATGTTCTTTAGTTTTTCTCCTTTGTTCTTGTTCTAGTTTTCAATACCGAAATTCTGTCCAAGTGTTTTCTCGATCTTCTTGTTCTTGTTCTTCCTTTGATCTTTCAATCTATGTTTATTTCATCTATCTACATGTTGCTTACTTTTATTATGGCTAACTAATCTTTTTTTTGCTAAGGTGAAAGGGTGAAGCTTTTGGTATAGAGCTTATAATTGATTTGAATGGATCACAACGTTAACGGTATTTTCTTCATTAATCTATTTAACTTTCTTCATTGTTAAGTAGGAGTCTTGATTCATCATAGTCAAATTATTGGCACAAAAACTGCTTGATTCCCTCTGTAGAACATGGCTCTGTCGGCTATATTGGAATCTTGAGTTATTGTTGACAAAGGTTGGCATGATAGATACTTGAACCCATTAGTAAGTGTTGGTGTTTTAAGATCAATGAACGTTAATACTAATTAAATTCTCCGATTGGGAACTCCTTTATGTGTGGATCTCAATTGAGTGGTAAGATAGACTAAAATTAATCATAACTGATATACTAAAAGTGGATCTCCTAACCTTAGCTATTTTATTTGAATTTGAGTTTTTAATTCACACTTGTTCACACATTTCACCAAAACTTTCTTTACCAAGATCTTTCTTTTGTAACAAATCTATTATTTGTATTTCTTAATTCACTTCCCTGTGGTTCAACACTCGGACTCCTGAGATTTATTACTTACGACAACTTACACTTGAGTTACAACTGCTAGAGTGCAGCAAATTTTTGGCGCTTTTGCCGAGGAAGTAAAATTAGAGTACAAGTTTAATTTTTTTTTTGTTCTTTTTATTTTATATTATTTTTTTTCTTTATATGGCAGGCTGAGCCTCCTACCTCTTATTTTTGTGTTAATCTTATTTTTCTTTATTTTTATTTATTGTTGAATGGAAAGCTGAGCCTCCTACCTTTTATTTTTGTTCATATTGCTTCCTTTTTATTTATTTTTCTTATTATTATTGTATGCAAGGTTGTGCCTCCTACCTTACTTGTTATTGATATTTTCTTTTTTTTGTTGTTATTTTATTAATATATGAAATCTTGGTCACGTACATCAAGTGGTAAACTGGTAAGAGAATCTTCATCTTCTTCAAATATGGCTGAAGACTTTAATGAACAAGAAGATAATCATTCTCTTCATAATGACCAAGATCGACCTAGAACACTTAGAGAACACATGAACCCCATAAGAAATTGCACTCAATCATGTCTAATATTTCCTGCTGATGCATGTCACTTCAATTTCAAGCCAGATATTATTAAACTTTTACCAACTTTTTATGGCTTTGATTCTAAAAATCCATACTTGCATTTGAGAGAATTTAAAGAAGTCTGTCACACATATAACAATCTAAACTGTAGCATGAACACCACAGGCTTAAGCTTTTTCCTTTTTCTTTAAAAGATAAAGCTAAAAAAGCTAAAACTTCGCTACATAATCTTAGGTCAAGCTCCGTTAATTCATGGGATGAACTGCAAAAATAATTTTAAAATTTTTTTTTTCCTTCCCATAGAATAAATTCTTTCAAAAGGCAAATCACCACTTTCACACAAAAACCAGAATAAACTTTTTATCAATGTTGGGATAGATACAAAGATTTACTTAACACATGCTCACACCATGGTTTTGAAACTTGAAGATTAGTTTCACATTTTTACGAAGGTTTGTCACCTAGGGAAAGAGAAATTGTAGAAATGATGTGCAATGGAACATTTGAAGATAAAGATCCTGACGAGGCAATGAATTTCCTAGACATGCTAGCAGAAAATGCACAGAATTGGGATACCTCTGGTACTTATGAGGCCCCAGGTAAAACTTAATCACTTACATCTATTGGAGGCATATACCATCTTAAGGAAGATAATGACCTTCAAACAAAATTCGCATCTCTAGTTAAAAAGGTTGAAGCATTAGAAATGAAGAAAATTGGTCAATTAAAATATGTTGAAGAAATTGTTTGCCACATTTGTGAGACCAATGACCATCCCACTAGCAATTGCCCAACATTGCCTTCTTTCAAAGATTGTCTCCATGAACAAGTCAATGCATTAAACAACTTCAAAAGACAAATCCAAAATCTATACTCGGAAACTTACAATCATTCAAACTTCAATTGGAAAAGTGACAATCATGCTCAACCATCACAACCACCTTTGCACACCCAGCAAAATTTTCAACAATCTTAAAGGTATGCACCATATGTTTCTCCTCTTACGAAAAATCTTAAAGATACATTGCAGTCATTCATGGAAAAGCAAGAGTCAATCAATGCTCAAACAAGTCAAACCATGATTGATTTGAAAGATACTATTGCAAAATTTGCATCTGCACTCAACATTCAGGAGAAAGGAAAATTTCCTTCTCAACCTCAACCAAATCCCAAAGGTCAAACCATGGATTAAGCGAAGTCAATCATTACGCTTCATAGCGGTAAGGTTGTTGAAAAATCCATTCTTTATCCTTGTGAAGGAGACGATGAGTCAACTTCTAAGAGTAAAGAAGGGGTTCAACCTATACCAAGCAAAGAACAAATTAAATCTCCACCGACACCTCCATTTCCATAGGCATTAACTGTTCCTAAGAAGGTGAACCGAAAACTTGAAATTTTGGATATTTTCAAGCAGGTAAAGATCAATATCCCTTTGTTGGATGTGATTAAACAGGTATCTTCTTATGCCAAATTTTTGAAAGATTTGTGCACTGTTAAAAGAAAACTGAATGTGAAAAGGAAAGCCTTATTGGCCGAACATATAAGTTCTGTTATTCAAAATAACACTGTTTTGAAATACAAAGATCCTAGCTGTCCAACAATCTCATGTTTTATTGGAGAACATAAAATTGAGCAAGCATTACTTGATCTTGGGGCTAGTGTAAACTTACTTCCATATTCAGTTTACCAAAAACTAAATTTGGGTAAGTTAAAACCAACTGAAGTAACTCTTTTGCTTGCTGACAGATCGATAAAAGTGCCTAGAGGAATCATTGAAGATGTGTTAGTCCAAGTTGATAAATTTATATATCCTGTGAATTTTATTGTTTTGGATACACCACTAGTAGAAATCAAGAATTCAATACTTGTTATCTTGGGATGCCCATTTTTAGTAACTTTTAATGCTTTGATTAATTGCAGGAATGGATTGATGAAGTTGTCATTTGGGAATATGACATTGGAGTTAAATATTTTCAATTTGCTTAAACAACGTCTCGAAAAAGAAGATGAAGGTGAAGATGTCTGCATTATTAACGCAACTAAAGAAAACTATATCCAAGAAGAGAGTATCTCTGATCCTTTAGAAAATAGGTTAGTTAATTCATTTGAATCAAATATGCAAGTAGATCAGGATACATTTGACATTTGTGCATTGTGTGATTCTTCACAGGTAGATGAGAATACATGTTGGACACCAAAAATTAAAGAGTTGGAAAAACCTAAAGTTGAAGAGCAAAATAAAATTCACACAATTGAGTTGAAGCTTTTACCCAAACAATTGAAATACCTAATATCAGAGAAAGATGCTAAATTAAGGCTGATACACTGGATCAAATTACTCTAAGAATTCAACATTGTGATCAAGGATAAGACTGGCTCCAAAAATGTTATCGCTGGCTATTTGTCAAGACTAACAACGAATTCAACAATTGAGGCTAAACCCATAAATTATTATTTTCCTGACAAATTTCTATTTTCTGTAACTACAATACCTTGGTTTGCTAATATTATCAATTTTTTGGTGACAGGACGGATGCCAGCTCAATGGAGTATCCAAAATAAGAAGAAATTTCTACATCAGGTGACAAATTTTTATTGGGATAACTCTTATCTTTTCAAATTCTGTCCCAACCAGATATTTACGAAATGCATACCTGAGGATAAGGTAAAAAGTGTCATTGAATTTTCTTATTTTGAAACGTACGAAGGGCATTTTTTATCAAAGAAAACTGCTGTAAAGATTTTTCAGTCTGAATTTTATTGGCCATCTTTGTTTAAAGATGGACATGCATTCTGCAAAGTCTTTGAAAATTGTAAAAAAGTAGGATCCATTTTTTCCCGGTTAAGTGGCGGATACAGTACTCCGTGGCTCTCAAGTTGGTTTTTTCAGTTTCCCATAATAACTGATTTCTTTCCTTTTCCCTTATTTCAATTTCTTCTACAAAAAATGGATTCTACTCTTTCTGTTTGGCGAAAATACTTTCCTTCTCTTTCAATGAATGTTCTTAAAATGATTTACCAAGCTAGATGTGAACGATTAAGAGTTTTGATGCACAAAGGCATTCTTGAAGATGTGCGCTGGTTAATTAAAGCTAAAGTCCGTTTGGCTGGTAAAACCCTAGATACATTTATGTCTTATATGCCTGGCTTAGGCAAAAACGCTTATGCCAAAAAGCGTAAAGCGAAAAGGTTACGAGTCTGTCATAAATGTGGTTGATAGACTTGTGATACTAGATGTCGTTCTATAGGAATGGTGTCCGATAATCGAGAAGATAAAATACAATTCATCAAGAATGGACTGAGTAAGGATTCTTTGGATATTATCCAATTGACTCTTGAGACGCATTCTTGTGGATTAGTGCAACATGAACTTCTTGGTTTATGGAGTATTTTTCATAAAGAACGAGAGCGTTATAGTCTTGGGAATCTGACTTTAAAATACCCTATTTGCCAGTTTGTAAGAAAACTGGATGGAAAGCAAATCCCAACTCTTAAAAGGCGTTGAAGCTGTTACTGGACGTAAAACCAGTGGAAGATGTGAGCCACAGTCATAACCACTGTACATACAAGCTGTCATTTTTGAAAATTTTCTTTTTTTTCTGACAATAATCTACCTACTCCTGTAGGCGTAATATTGCATTATCTTTTCATCTCTGTAAATGCATGTTCCTCTTTTTATTTTTCACAGGGTTAAGGATAGAAATGAAATGAACCTCAACTTGCAAATTCTAAAATATTTGTGTATTTTGTGGATCTTTTCCTGGAAAAGATGAAGAGTTCTTGAGGGTAGCTAACCATTTGGGTAGAGTCCTAGCTGAGCGAAAAATACATTTGGTTTATGGGGGAGGTAGCATCGGATTGATGGGAGGTGTAGCAACAGCAGCATTTGTAGGGGGTAGCCAAGTTTTGGGTATCATCCATGCACCTTTGAAATTAATTTCTGGAGGCACGATTGGAGAAGAATTAGTGGTTAAAAACTTGCAAGAGCGTTTGTTGTAAATGTTCTATAATTCTGATGCCTTTATTGCTCTACCAGAAAGGGTTTGACACATTAAGGGAAAATTTTCAAATTTCTTCCATGACCCAACTTAATTTGCATCAGAAACCTATTGGGCTGTTGAATGTTAACAATTTCTTTGCAGGTTTGTTATCTTTTATGGATCATGCTAAGCAGAAGAAATTTATCTCAGAGACGGCACGACGGATCCTAATATCTGCGTCAACTGCTGAAGAATTGCTAGACAAAATGCAAGATTTCGTTCCTAAACCAGATCTAGCAGTGATTCAGATAGACTGGACATGACAGTTTTTCTCAATCAGTTCCATCTCATAAGTATCCTTTACCCTGCTTGTCATTTTTTATTTTTGTTAATAAGTGAGAATCACTGTGAAAGAGAGCAATCGAACTTCTGAATCTTTTTATCTTGTCTTTTAGTTTTACTATCAGCATTTTCTTCATTCTGCTTTAAGTTATTTTAAGTTTTTCATTTTCAATAACTATTATTTCAGGTAATTTCTTCTTTACTCTTCTTTTCTATGTTTTGACATTGGGGACAATGTCTTAAATTGGTTGGGGGGAGGGATAATTGTCACAATTTTTCTTCTTTTAGGATAGTTTTTCTTATGCTAATATTAAAACTATTGGATAAAGCCCTTAGTTTAGGATGGCTGAGTAAGGAGTAATCTTACTCTTGAGACGCATCCTATTAGGCATGCTAGTCATAACATTTTTGGGCAACTAGGTTTCAACCCTATTTGGATGACATATCTCACAAGTAATCTATATTTTCTAAAGAAAATATTAGATGAAACCTGAATATTGATTCCAAACATCCATTCCTTTGCATAATTTGTCAGTTTTATTGTCATTTTTTATATTTTTTGTGGTAGTGTTGATTATTGATTTTCATTTTTAATTTTATTTTTTTTCATTTTCATGTTCAAGTACATGTTTGCATGATAGTTGCATGTAGGAACATTTAGCATGAATTTAGGTTGTTTGTTTGCATTTAGGAACCCAACTCATGAAAATATCATCATTGGATATATACTTTATAAATTTGAAATGATTGTTAATTTTTAAAAGCAGTTAAAGTATGTTGCTTGTTACCTAAGGAAAATAAATAACCAGTGAGCACTTTTGAACCTTTAGTGTTTATTAGGATGTGTAAATTTTTTTGTTGAAAGTGCTTACTTTGTGTTTTGAGCTAGACCTTACTTGGATGAGTAGTCTTAAGGACCCATGCAACCTCACTTCTTGTATGTAAATTTAAGGAAGAAGATGGCATTTTAGGGTCAATCACTTACCAAGAAGCTAACCTTGTACATTATCCCTTAGTGAGCCCCTTTGAGCCTTATAGCCTTATTCTTTATTTGAATCCTATATGTTTAAACGCTTCCACTTCATTTTGATCCTTTATTGTCCTTGGAACTAGTGATACTTATATGATTATGGGCTTAGATAATTAAAATGAATGTGTTATTTTTTGTAAAATAAAGAATAAGTGTGAAGTGTACTTCAGAATATGTTAGGTTACTTTGTATTTAATTTGTCATAGTGAAACAATTGGAGTGAGTTGAGCTTAAATCATAAAAATTGAGTGTATATCATTGGATAGCTGAGTTTTAAACAAATTTTGATTTATGGTAGAAAAAGGCAAAAGTGAGATCATAAGAAAAATCCATCGCAAAATAAAGTAAAAAATATATATAGATAAAAAAAAAAAAGACTCTTCGTTTTATAATATTTAGCCTCTTTTTCTTTTATGGCAGTCTCACAAAAAAAAAAAGTTGTTCTCATTCCTTTTCAAATAAAATTATATATGCTCATACCCATGTGGAATCCTTACTAAAACAAATATGAAAGACATCTTCTTTTATTTTTTTTCTGATAGATAAACGCATAATCATGGGAGACAGTTAAAAAAAAAAAATAGCTTCAGCCTTAATGTTTGTGCAAATCAAATGATGCCAGCTATTTTGAAACAGAGAGAGGTAAAAAAAAATGAAAAAAAGAAAAAAGAGAGAAAAAAAAATGTTAAATTCAATAAGTTTGAAACTCAACTATACTCCCTCCGTCCCGTAATTTTTGCTCCAATTGTGTTTACACGTAGTTTTAGGTAAAGTAGTGTTTTTTACTGGTTTTCTAATTTTACCCTTTCTACTTTCTGTGTCTGATTTGGTTTGGGCATTTCATTTATCTGAGAGAGGCGGAGGCAAGCGATGGAGGCGGTGGCCGGCGACGATGAAGGAGGGCGAAGACAATAGGTGAGAGGCGTCGGCGAATCCCTCTCCCAATCAATCGTTCGTAGCTTCTCCCCCTCCCAGTCAGTCAACAATCGTTCGCGGCAGCCTCCCCGTCCTTGTTGGCCGTCGTCGATTCACCGTCCCCGTTTGTCATCGTCGATCGATCGTCCGTCCTCTGTCGTCAATTTCCCGGCCTTGCTCCATCCTCGATTCATCATTCTTGTTTGCCGTTGTCAATTGCACCCTCCTTGATTCGCCGCCTTTGTTCGCGTCGTCCTCCCGCAAAGAATCAAAGCTTCGTCATCAATCGATCGTCTATCCTTGGTCGTCAATCGGTCGTCCGTCGTCTGTCGTCCGTCGTCCGTCATCCATCATCGATCGATCGGTTGTCCACCGCTCCTTCTGTAGTAGATCTCATCTCTCGCTTCATCTCCTTTCCGCATCTACTCCTTCTCCCAGCTCGTCCATGGCCGATCGGAATGACGAGGCGTCGATAAGGCGGTTTCCATGGCCGATCGGAGGGAAGTCGTTGGAGGGAAGCCGAAGGGTTAGGTTGTTTAGAGCTCAATTCTATTTTGGGCAATAAGGGCATAATTGTCTTTTGAATGAATAAAGTTTACTAAAAATGGAAATGGTGCAAAGTTTTGGGACATCCCTAAAAGGAAAATGGAGCAAAAATTTTGGGACGAAGGGAGTATTTGTTTTCTAAACTCATGTGTTATTAAAGAATTGTGTTTTGGAGAGTACTTGGAGACTATGGTTGATTTGGGTATTTAGTGTTTTAGGTACCCATAATTATTGTTCATTTTATTACTAGTTCTCTTAAACTCCACTATTAAAAAGCCTTCATCCGATCTCGCTTTCACCAAACCCAGCCTCATTACAACATTGTATAAAGACCATTGGACTTAAATTTACATGCAATCCCCTTTTGGGAATCTAGTGATGGTGAAGTTGGATCCCCTTACAAGCTCCGGATTGAGAAACACAAAGTAAGCTGTTCACAAACCTACCTTAAAATAAGTGCAAATACTTAGAAAGTGATCATCTACCTCTGGTAACAAGGACTTAACTTTTTCTTCTTTTATTAATTACTTGCAAGTTGAGTTTACAAGTGTTATATATTCATAGCATGATCTGTCATGAGTTATTAGATTATGTATTCTATTTATTTTCTTAGGTTACAGTTGCTAGGGACTAGCAAGAACCTGGTTGAGGGGTGTGATGAATACTTATAAGTGTATTGTTATTAAGGGTTTAAATTATCATTATACACTTTGAGTATGATTAATTTCTATATTTTGAGCATTTTTCCACCAGTCACTATTCACACAATTTTACTATTCATACGCATTTTTTACTATTCATTTGTCACTATTCACTGACTTATTGTTCATATGCGTATTTCACTGTTCATACGCGTATTCACTGTACATACGTGGTTTACTGTTCATTAATATTAAAATATATATATTAAATAATTATTTTTTAGGTAAAAATCATTACTTGGCGGCTCTTCACGAGAAAAAAATCATATCTGGAGCTGTAGGCATCAGAACTGAGTGATTTCAAATTCATCTGAAAGTCAACACATAGATCTTCAAATCTACTTTATTTCGCAAGCTAGTTTAATCGTTTTCATTGCCGAAATCTGATTATAGATGAGACACTTCGTTATTTCGTGTGCTAAAGAGCAGTTTCGGTAGAAAAATCATAACTTGAGCTACGGATGTTTGATTTGAATGATCAAATTATTGATTCGAAGCTAAAGAAGAGATCTACAACTTCCATGCTTTGAGGAAGAGCTGATCTGATATCTACAATGGCCGAAAAATTAAAAGAAGTTACGGCCTACCATTGTTGATTTGTATTTACCTACATTTTACCATTTCACCCACCCAAAAACTCTATAAATAGGCACCTTGGGGGAGAGTGAAGGTTGCCATTTTCTTAGGCTTGATTGAAAGGGTGAAGCTTTTGGTTTAGAGGTTATGATTAATTTAAATGGATCACAACGTTAACGGTATTTTCTTCCTTAATCTATTTAACTTCCTTCCTTGTTAAGTAGGAGTCTTGATTCATCATAGTCAAATCACTGACACAAAAGCTACTTGATTCCCTCTGTAGAACATGGCTCTGCCGGCTATATTGGAATCTTGAGTTATTGTCGACAAAGATTGGCATAATGGATACTTGAACCCATTAGCAAGTGTTGGTGTTTTAAGATCAATGAACGTTAATACTAATTAAATTCCCCGATTGGGAACTCCTTTATATGTGGATCTCAATTGAGTGGTAAGATAGACTAAAATTAATCAAAACCGATATACTAAAAGTGGATCCCCTAACCTTAGCTATTTTATTTGAATTTGAGTTTTTAATTCACACTTGTTCACACCTTTTACCAAAACTTTCTTTACCAAAATCTTTCCTTTGTAACAAATTTATAATTTGTATTTCTTAATTCATTTCCCTGTGGTTCGACACTCGGACTCCTGAGATTTATTGCTTACGACAACCTACACTTGGGTTACAACTGCTAGAGTGCAGCAGAAAGATTTTCATGATTTTATAGAAAGCAGCCAATTTGACCCATTTAGAAATATCAAATTATGAATAATAGTATTTGAGCTGAAAAAAAAAATAATGGTGGCAAATTTAAGTTGATTTGCATTATATTTTTATGACTTTTCTCCCAATATGCAACTAAAGAAAAGAAAAATAAATATAAAATACCAAACATTTTCAAAAAATAATATTTTAATTTTTTTTAACTTTTTTAAGTATAATGTTTCAATATGTATGCAATTTAAAAAAAAATTTCTTTATATATCAAAATAATACTAATAACCTATTTTTAAAAATTACCAACATACACATTAAAATTACTGTAAAACAAGCCTATAACTTATACAAGAGTTATTAAAATACAAAAAAGTGAAAAGGAGAGATTTGAACTCAAAATAAATGAATAGAAGGAAGGAGTTCTCTATGTTGCCTATAGAATTAAATATTATGGTATACTACTTATTACAGGTAAGTGGTATGTGGTATAAATGTTTTCACATTTTGTTATTTTATTGTACGGTGTACTACGGTATTTTATGGTATTTCGTATACCACTTAATTTTTATGAACATTTTGTCCAAAAACTGCAATATACCGCAAATACCGCAATGTGCGTACTACAGTATCTTATTTTTTGTGGATGTGTGTGAGAATTTTTTTTTTGTCATTTTACATAAAATATCATAAATGTATAAAAAATTAAAATATAATTAATACATATATCATAAAATAAATATTTACTTTTATTCTTTTGATTACTTTTCTTAGTTAACATAAAAATTTAATGGTTACTTTGAGCCACTTAGGAACTCAATGTGCTATTGGAAAATGTGTTTTTATTATTAAATTATTTTTTCTCTTATATAAACTAGTTTCTTTCTGAGTATTATTTGTTTTGCTCAAAATATAACATTTTTTTTATTTTTTTATTAAAAACATATCTTCTATCATATATATTTTATTTATATTTGAAAAATTGGAATACATATCAAATTTACAAAAAAAATTATTGAATTGATGTCATCTTAAAATAATATTCTAATTTTTTTTGTGAAAACAGTAACAATATGTGGCGTAGTATACCATGTGGTATACCTTAAAAATTTGGGGTTTAATATACTTAACGGTAACAGTATTTAACAACTTGGTGTTACCGTTGAGCTAGTGAGCATAAAACAAGACAAGCTTGTAATTAAGTTAACATTTAATCAGAGCAGTGTTTCAGAATATAAGATGTGGGGATCTTCTCATAATGTTGATTTTATAACCTTGGCTTTATGGATGGTCTTCAACTTTTAGGAATTATGCTAATCAGAATCCGTAGTTCAAAAGTGACGTTATCATATGAACAATATACATACATACATACATACATATATATATGATTTTTTACTTAATAGAGGCGACAAGGTGATGACATGCGGTGCTTTTGACAATTTAGGAAAGAAATCTAACATTTTTTTACACTAATATTCCAACAACACCCATGACCTAATTAGCGGGTTAAAAATGAATTCAAATTTAAAATTTAATCTTAAGAATGAAATATTTGAATTAATATAGTTTTCAATTGAGAATAATGAGTGAATACATTAATGCTTTGACTTAATAAATCACACTAATTTTGCATTTAAATAAGGGAGGTAAAAAATGCACTTATAGGATTTATTCATACTAGAATAAAAAAGGAAGTTAGTATTACCTATTTTTATAAAAATAAAAATAAAAAAGCCCAATTATAGAATAATTCAAGCGGTTCTAATTTTCCTTTCTCATTCAAGCATTATTTATGCGCATGCAGATGCAGGTGAAGTGGGCAAAGATAATTTGCATGGATTTTTCTTCTATCTACTAACGAAGAGTACTTGATCTCCCTTCATAAAGCGCATGATATATAAGCTTGAGTATTTTGAATTATATGGAAGGCTCATTTCTATTGGAGTAACACCCTGTTCTTTCATTTTTCCCATCACCCTATCACCAAAATCATTTCTCTCATCAAGCAATAAGGTATCCTTTACTACATAGAAGTCATCAAGAATTACAAAGACCTCGCACAAATAGATTAAATGCAAATCTGGCTCTGTCTTTCTCTCTCTCTCTTCTCCCCTCTTTTATCTCTTATAAATTTAAGGCGTGTTTAACATAAGATAATAGAAAGTGTTGTCCTTTTTTTTTTTGTAGGATTTTTGTGATGTTATGAGAATGTTTACTCTTCGTTTAAAGGTTAATGTGTGAGAAAGATGCATCATATGCAGAATTTTTTAATGGAGGATTTTCTAAAGAGCATTTTCCAAGGTTCAAATGACTACAAAAGGTTTCCCATCTCATTCATTGGTGATTCTTTTCATTCCTAAATCTTAGATCATAGATTTTTCATGATTGTTCTTAAACAGAATGTTACTTCTAGACTTGTGCCTTTTTGTCCTATGCATAAAAACAAGTTTTTCTTAATTTTAAGTCAATTGTAATTAATTAAATCATATGTTAATCTTAATTAACAATTTTGATTGGATGGTTAAATTATGTAGATGGGATGACGAAATGTTGACTGTTACGCTAAATGAAAGTGTCTCCTATACTGTGGGGATTTTGCATGGGAGGGTCGGATTTTGAGGGATGGGAAAAATATGATGACCAAAATAAGAATATTTTTTAGTATAGTAAGAAAGTTGGCATTAAGATCAAGGAGCATCTACCACATTACACTACCAGGGATTCGATGAGTCTTTTTCACTTCATGGCAGACTTTCCAAGAGAAGAAATTATCGTTTGATGCCAAAATCTTGCTTTCACCTCGACAAAGTATTTTCAATAACAACTATAATATCTTTGTTCTATATGAATATAATGTAAAATATTCAATATTATTTTACATTTTCTAGACCATATATCTTAACATATTTCAGGATTAAATTTTCTTTTCACTTAACATATATGACAAGATGATGACACATGAAAATTTTGATAATTTAGAAAAGAAATAAAATGTTATTTATACCAACGTTCCAATAATACTCAGAACCTAACTCAATGGGTAAAAAATTAATTCAAATTTAATTTTTAAAATTAATAAGGAAATCTTTGAATCATGTAATTTTCAATTATGAATGGTCAATGCATACATCAATGCATTTGACTTAGTATTAGTAAACTAAAATAATTTTTTATTTAAATAGGGGAGGATGAAAAAATGAAACACGTTTATAGCATTAATTAATGTTAGAAAAAAAAAGGAACTCAATATTTCATATAAGAAAAAGTTGAAATAAAAGAAGCCATAATTACAACATATTTCAAGCAACCATAATTTTCTCATCTAATTCAAGCATTATTTTTTTTAAAGGAAATAAATTGAAGATAAAAAATTACCTCTATTACTGGTTTGGGCCATGTTAAAAAAATTAATGAGTTTTTTTGAATAAAAAAGTTTACTTTTTTAGTAGTGACAGAAGAGATAAATTTTCTTAGGTCAATCTATTTCTAGCAAATGTTGTATTTGGCCATACATCAATCATCATAATGACAATTAGTATCAATTGGCATTTAATTAATTCTGAAACCAAATGAATTAATTCATTTTTCAATACTCTAAAAGTTTGAAAATATGTCATTCCAAATATGGCAATTTTTACTTTCCTAGATAGAAGAAATGGAAATTATCAACACTATTTAATTTCAAAAAGCCAACCTCCTAACTATTATGTACATAATTATAAGGTAAAAAAAATATCTAAAATTTTGTAGCAATAGTTTTGAGAAAGAACCTAAATCATCTCAAATCACAAGTAACTATGATCTCGTATTCTCATTTGTTATTTTAGTGTATTTTTAACAAGTTAAAAGATTAATAAATAATACATAAAACAAAAGCAAAGCATTGATAAAATTCCCATAACATAAGTTTAATTTGAGTTGTTAAACTTAGAGAATATATATCGATTTATTCTATATGTCAAGTAAATAATAGTAATTTTTAGAATAAAAATATTAATTAAGGAGGGCATTACGCTTTTAATCGCCACACATTATAAAAATATTTATTTTATATTTCAATTGAGATCGATCATGCATGGAAAAGTGCAATTAAGCTACAAAAGTGAGTTGCTATGGGATTGCAGCTAATTCGCCACATATTATAAAATTAATTAAAAGCACAAAATTGAAAATTAAGGAAATAATGCAATTTTAGGGGAAAATAATATTTCAAAAAATGAAATCAAATTAACATTAATGGCCATTTGAGTCCATAATCAAAGTGATCAATTTATTTTTCCAAACATTAATATTAATTTAATAATTAACAAAATAATTTGACCTACATTTGACCATGAATTCAAAATATTAATATTTAGCCTAATAAATTATGTTTTTATGGAAACTAAAAAGAATGTATTCTAACCACATCATTATTACTACCATTTTTAACATGTATTGACAATTCAAACTAATTTAAAAATTTGATCTTCTAACCATATATATTTACAAAAATATTAGGCAAAAAAATATAACTTCCATGTATAACTAAAACAAAAAATAGTGCCAATGTTTATGTTCTTTGTAGGCTCCTAATTTTTTAGTTTGTATGTATAAGATTTTTCTTTAGTCATCTTCATCTGCTAAGTTTGGATTTAAATTAAAATTTTAATACTTAAATTGTTATTACCCATACTTATATCCATTTTTTTATTTATAGGAAATGATGGATTTTTATTAACTCATTACACTATTTATGAAAACAATTTTATCCATTATTTTCCATGAATGTGGTTTTAAAGTTGACTTCCATCAACTATGTTACATGTATGGTCCCTAAATTCAAGTGAAGATGCATACAAAAATATAATATATGATACAAAACCTAATTAGTTTAGTCTAACTGAGTAACATATTATATTTTCCTTCGTGGATCATAAAATTACCTTCACTTTTGGAATAATATTTCTAGCTATAAAAATTAAATTTATATAGTTTTCTAGAACTCATTTAAATTTAGAATCCCGTAACGATGCCATATATGTAAACTAGTTGATAACTTAAAGCAATGAGCAATAAATTGTGATGGAGTTTTGACTCGGCTATTTAAAATTCAGGTCTAGAAGTTTTGTTTTGTTTTGTTTTTTTACAAAGAGGATTTCCGAATGAGCAATACGATTTTTGCAGGATCAATTATGTAATTACTACTGTATCAGAAACTAAAATGAACGGCAAAGACTAAGTCAAGGGTAAAATTTAGGATGGACTTCTTCTTCCCCGTAACATGCATGTCCATTTCATGACCAAATCAAGGCTTAGCTATCTATTTCAATGGCCACAAACTTTTGTTCTACGAATAGTACAGTAGCTAAAAGGCACACCAAAATTTACAGTCAACACTCCAAAATTTATAAGAAAAAATATAATGTGATGGCCATCAATAATATTGATGGACAATGATGGTAACCAATCCCAATTTATGATCTTAGATCCACAGCTTAAGGGGACAAGTTAGGTTTTCTTTTTGTCATTTCCATTAATGTTTTAAGTTTTGAATTAAGAAAAATTTGAAATACAAGCCCAGTCCGAGTAACCTGATTTTGTTATCGACATTTGATATTGAGATCAGTTATATATTTATATATTATATATTCATAAAAAAAATTGATACTTTATTACATTGAAGTGAAATTTTAATTTTTAGTACTTTTCAAATATACTAATCCCAACTTATTAGGCACTTGTTGATTAGTTATTTATTCTAACAAATGCTATATGATGAAGGAAACACGCTATATAATACTAGGAGTAAAAAAATTTCAAAATGCACCCTTCCATAATTAGCTTTTGGTTTAATTGAATTTTATTACTTATAAATGTAGCAATATTTTGTAAATTGACTTGGTTTTGGTTCGATACAGGACATAATGATCAAAGAGATGACTAAGGAATCTGTGCAGCCCGAGGGTAGAAATTTAGCATTGACGGTCAATTAGTCCACCTTGCTGAATGGCAAAGACCGGGGAGTACGTTTTTCCAATAGTAGCAGTAAAGTACATCATAGGTAGCTTACATCCTTATTAGTTTTCAATCCGGTAATAAGAGTCTTATATTTTTCAATTAGACCACTGCACTATAGGGCTGTAAACGAACCAAACGAACACGAACACGAACAATAAACGAACACATTTTCCTTGTTCGTGTTCGTTCGTTTAGTTTTAGTATGTGTTCGTGTTCGTTTGTGTTCGTTCGTTTATACAAGCTTAAACGAACACAAACAAACATAAACGAACACAAATGAATGAACACGTTCGTGAACATAAATAATAATATGTTATAATAAATATATAATCTAGTGTGTAGGGTGTACGTAGGGTAGGTAATAATAAACATAAATAATAATAGGTTATAATAAATATATAATATACGATATATAAAATATATATAACAATAATTATATAACTAGACACTAATACATAGATACACAAACAAACGAACGAGTAAATGAACGAACATAAACGAACACTAACCAAACATTAACCGAACAGTTCACGAACGTAAATGAACGAACGAGACTTTGTTCGTGTTCGTTCATTTAACTAAACGAACATAAAAATCTGTTCGTGTTCGTTCGTTTAACTACATAAACGAACATAAATGAACTCCCGTCGAACCATTCACGAACGGTTCATCGAACGTTCTGTTCGTTTACACCCTTACTGCACTGAGTGCACTTCAACAATCTCACAGTTGCATCCCTTTTTCATATCTGTCTAACAAGCATGATACTTCCTCTGCCCATGATGAATATTCAGTTGCTTAAACCCTAAACCTAGGATGAGTTAGATATAGTTCTCTTTAAATAATTTATAGAGATTTGGCTTATTATGATTTAAGGAACGCAACAAATTTTGAGATTGTTATATTTATTAACTCAAATTCAAGAAGATTAAGAATTTTAATTTTGTTTTGAATTTGGCTTTAGTTTTTCTAATTTGTTTGAGATATAGTTTTCTTATTTTAATGTGATTTGAGTTTGTGTGTAGCCTATAAAAAGACATATTGTAGTAGGGTTTTTAGTATGAGAAAATAAACAATGTGATAAAGAGATAAAATGTAAGAGTTTCAACAGGGAGGAGAGGTCTGAACGCCAAAAAGGGTTAGGATGAAAAGCCTTTTGTGATTCTCATATCTTAAAATTGTGTAAAGGCAAGATATTGAAGTTATCAGTAGCGTGTAAGGGATTCATAGACCAGCGTGAGTACTATGGACATACCTCTACTGTAATTTTTATATTTTGTTCAAGTGGATTTCTCTTATCCGTAAATGTAAGCTAGTTAAGAGTCAAACTATGTTAAATTTGTATGTACTTGCTTGATTATATTTTTTGTTCCATTGCGTGTAATTGGTGATTGAGGAATTTTTTTCCAATAAGTGATATTAGAGTTTATGGCTTGATCTTGGCATTGTGGACCGTGTGGTGCATTCTTAGCATGTTGGAGCTTGTGGTGTATTCCTAGTATGATGGAATGTATACACTACAAGGTAGAAAAGCATTAGTGACTAAAGAAACAGTCTCAGTCAGTCACATGGTATAGTTGATATACAATTGAATGAATCAGTCGCATAATATACAGTTGCTTGAGCATGTGAGACTAAGCTGTGACTGAAACTAGTAGTTGTTCCTCTTCTAACACACATTAAATAAGCAATTATTGATATCAGTCACAATAAGTGACTGAAGTTAGTCGCTTCATGCGACTGAAAGTCAATCTTTTAGATTTGTTTACATTTTTTTAAATTTCATTTTTGATTTTTTTTTATTTGATTTAAAATATTTCCTATGATTAATATAATATTATTAAATATTTGTTGTTTTAAATAAATAATATTATAATTTTTATAATTTTTATAAATATTAATATAGATAATAATTAATAAGAAGAATAATAATTGAAAAAGAAGTATAATATTAATATAAAATGTCAATTAATAACAATTTGGGTGAATAATAGTTCCTTGAGACTAGTACCACTAAACAAATCGAAAAAGTCCATTCCCAACAGCCTGATCTGATTGGTGATCAATACTTTGATCGGCAGTTGCTGGGACTCATACATGCCACTAACATGTGACTGAAAGTTAATTTTTTATTAAAATTTACCACTAAGATGCAACTGGTGAAAAATAAGTATTTTATTTCGTGTGTGTGGCAACGTCGGGTTTTCGGGAGTCGCCACCAATCAGTTTTCTTAGGTCGATTGGTCACCTTAAAATTGGTCTGCGAGAGTTCGGGGATCGGGAGTACGGTTACGTTAAAACAACTTTGTTAAAACGCCCAAAAATTGGCACCTTAGTTGATTTTAATTTTGTTTTGCTTTGCTTTTAAATAATTCTCAGTTAATTTTCAAAATTAGAAATTTTAACTGGATTAGTCGAAATGTGGATTTTTAAATTAATTAATTTGTATGAAATTTTATACTTCCGAACCATGGACTCTGCCGAGTCATTTGGACACGGAAGATTTTTGATTCCGAACCATGGACTCTGCCGAGTCATTTGGACACGGAATTTGGTGAACTTTTAAATAATTTAATCCATATTGTAAATATGGATTTTTATCTTTTTTTTATTTAATTTATTTAATTAAAAGGGTGATATTTTTTTTAAACCGCAGATCCTGACGGATCATCCGGATATGTAAGTTGATTTAATTTATAGTTAATTATTTAATTCTTATTTTTATGGAATTAATTATTAGTTTAATTACTAATTCGTAATTCTTTTTGTTATAGAATTTTTAGATAAAAAATTTTTAGTTTTTATTTTATTTTCTTTTCTTTTTCTTGTCTTTCTTATCTTTTTCTTATCTTGTTTTAGTTTTCTTTTTGTTTTCTTGTTTAATGAAAAATATTTATTATTTTAGTGGATTTAAAAGTTATATTTTAAATAAATCAGTAAAATATAAAGTCTTAATTTTCATGTATTTTTTTTAAACAGGTTTTATTTTTATTTTTTTATTATTTTTACTGGATAAAAATAACTATTAAAATTAATTTTAACTTTTTGCTATCTTTAAAGAATTAAAAACATGTATGTAAAAATAAAAATAATTGGCTTTTTTTTAAAATAATTTTTATTAGCCTTAATAATTAATTACAAAATAATCTTCTTTTAATTTTCATTTATTTATTAATTAGTAAAGGGTAAAGGTGAATTAAATAAAAAATTATATAAAGAAAAAAAATTAATAATAATAAAGTGGGGCTTTTTGGCCATCCACTTTAAAAATAATAATAAATGTTAGCAAAGTTAATTAAATTAATTGTTAAACAACAATAATAAAAAGTTAGTCAAGTTAATTAAATTAATTAATTAACCACAATAATAAAAGTTAGCCAAGTTAATTAAATTAATTAATTAACAACAGTAAAAAGTTAGCCAAGTTAATTAAATTAATTAATTAACAACAATAATAAAAAGTTAGCCAAATTAATTAAATTAATTAACAACAATAAATAAAAAGTTAGCCAAATTAATTAAATTAATTAACAACAATAAATAAAAAGTTAGCCAAATTAATTAAATTAATTAATTAACAACAATAATAAAAAGCTAGCCAAGTTAATTAAATTAATTAATTAACAACAATAATAAAAGTTAGCCAAGTTAATTAAATTAATTAATTAACAACAATAATAAAAGTTAATTAATTGTTAACAACAATTATAAAAGTTAGTAATAATGCAAAAATTAAAAGGTTAGTAACAATAATAGTATTAAAAGTTAGTTGTTAGTAAGTTAATAACAACAATAAAAAAAGGGGTTAGTAATAAACAAATAATAAACAAACAAGTAAAAATTAAAAGGGTTAGTAATTAATTCTGCAAGAATAAAATACAAAGTTAGTGACCAAAGTGAAAGAAATTGAAAAGATGAAGGATTAAATGAGAGTTGTACCCTTGATTTTAAATTCTGAATTCTGAGAAATGGAAACAGAGGGCGCGCGAGGGGGGGAGAAGATGGCTTAATCGTCAAAATGAAAAGTTTTGAGATTTTCTGAGGAAAGGAAGGAGAGCTAGGGACTAAGGCTGTAATTTTTTCTATTTTAAAAACGGAGCTCTAAGCTTTTCTTTCTATTTTTATCTGTGTTCAGCACAAAATTTGGGGGGCTATTTATAGAGGAAGTTTAGCTGAACTGTTGATGGATAAATTAATAAAAAATTTCAAACTTATCTTTTAAATTGGTAAAATGACAATTTTAGTCCTTTACGTCTCTCAGCCTCTGGATAAGTTCCTGAAGCTTCTGATTTTGACAATTTTGTCGTTTTCTGTCAATTGGAGCCAAAAACGTCGGCAGGCTCAAAATTTTATGTGACAAACTACCAAATGCTCCTGGAACTTTTAGAATTTGTCAATTTTTTCCGAAACTTCTCAATTTTGTCATTTTTACCTCAAACTTTTAATTTTTTGTCATTTTTTTCATGAAATTTTATTTTATTTCAAACATACACATATTCACACATATATCATTTTAAATCAAATTTTCACAAAAAAAAAAAATATATATTTTAAACTAATTAAATTTTTTTTAATAATAATAGTAATATATATTTTTTTTAAATTAATTTTTTTTAATAAAATTTTTTTCAAAATTTTAAAACACCCGGACGAAATTGGGTGTCAACAGCTGCCCCCCTTTGCATGCTTCATGGGACATGATGTATGCAAAGTCGTTACCAAATTTCGTCCGGCTTAGGTAGGCATTGAGAATGTTCTCGCCGCCCAAACAGTAAGGTTTAAGGAAAGGTCCTTAAAACCTCTAACGATAGGAAAGCTCCTATTGTTGTAAGATGGACTGATTGATTGATTATTTGTTTGAGGTTAAGGAAAGGTCCTTAGAACCTCTAACGATAGGAAAGCTCCTATCGTTGTAAGATGGACTGATGGATTGATTGTTTGTTTTAGGTTAAGGAAATGTCCTTAGAACCTCTAACGATAGGAAAGCTCCTATCGTTGTAAGATGGACTGATTGATTGATTATTTGTTTTCGAGGCAAAGGTTCCATCCTTAAAACCTCGGATTGATTGATTGATCTCGAGGCAAAGGTTCCATCCTTAAAACCCCAGATTGATTGATTGATGTCGAGGCAAAGGTTCCATCCTTAAAACCTCGAATTGATTGATTGATGTCGAGGCAAAGGTTCCATCCTTAAAACCTCGGATTGATAATTGATCTCGAGGCAAAGGTTCCATCCTTAAAACCCCGGATTGATTGATTGATCTCGAGGCAAAGGTTCTATCCTTAAAACCTCGGATTGATTGATTGATCTCGAGGCAAAGGTTCCGTCCTTAAAACCCCGGATTGATTGATTGATCTCGAGGCAAAGGTTCTATCCTTAAAACCTCGGATTGATTGATTGATCTCGAGGCAAAGGTTCCATCCTTAAAACCTCGAATTGATTGATTAATGTCGAGGCAAAGGTTCCATCCTTAAAACCTCGGATTGATAATTGATCTCGAGGCAAAGGTTCCATCCTTAAAACCCCGGATTGATTGATTGATCTCGAGGCAAAGGTTCTATCCTTAAAACCTCGGATTGATTGATTGATCTCGAGGCAAAGGTTCCATCCTTAAAACCCCGGATTGATTGATTGATCTCGAGGCAAAGGTTCCATCCTTAAAACCCCGGATTGATTGATTGATGTCGAGGTAAAGGTTCCATCCTTAAAGCCTCGAATTGATTGATTGTTTTCGAGGCAAAGGTTCCATCCTTAAAACCTTGATGATGAAAATTGATTATTTTCGAGGCAAAGGTTCCATCCTTAAAACCCCGATGATGAAAATTGATTGTTTTCGAGGCAAAGGTTCCATCCTTAAAACCCCGATGATGAAAATTGATTATTTTTGAGGCAAAAGTTCCATCCTTAAAACCCCGATGTTGAAAATTGATTGTTTTCGAGGCAAAGGTTCCATCCTTAAAACCCCGATGATGAAAATTGATTATTTTCGAGGCAAATGTTCCATCCTTAAAACCCCGATGATGAAAATTGATTATTTTCGAGGCAAAGGTTCCATCCTTAAAACCCCGATGATGAAAATTGATTGTTTTCGAGGCAAAGGTTCCATCCTTAAAACCCCGATGATGAAAATTGATTATTTTCGAGGCAAAGGTTCCATCCTTAAAACCCCGATGATGAAAATTGATTGTTTTCGAGGCAAAGGTTTCATCCTTAAAACCCCGATGAAAATTGATTGTTTTCGAGGCAAAGGTTCCATCCTTAAAACCCCGATGATGAAAATTGATTATTTTCGAGGCAAAGGTTCCATCCTTAAAACCCCGATGATGAAAATTGATTGTTTTCGAGGCAAAGGTTCCATCCTTAAAACCCCGATGATGAAAATTGATTATTTTCGAGGCAAAGGTTCCATCCTTAAAACCCCGATGATGAAAATTGATTGTTTTCGAGGCAAAGGTTTCATCCTTAAAACCCCGATGAAAATTGATTGTTTTCGAGGCAAAGGTTCCATCCTTAAAACCCCGATGATGAAAATTGATTATTTTCGAGGCAAAGGTTCCATCCTTAAAACCCCGATGATGAAAATTGATTATTTTCGAGGCAAAGGTTCCATCCTTAAAACCCCGATGATGAAAATTGATTATTTTCGAGGCAAAGGTTCCATCCTTAAAACCCCGATGATGAAAATTGATTCTTTTCAAGGCAAAGGTTCCATCCTTAAAACCCTGATGATGAAAATTGATTATTTTCGAGGCAAAGGTTCCATCCTTACAACCCCGATGAAAATTGATTGTTTTCGAGGCAAAGGTTCCATCCTTAAAACCCCGATGATGAAAATTGATTATTTTCGAGGCAAAAGTTCCATCCTTAAAACCCCGATGATCAAAATTGATTGTTTTCGAGGCAAAGGTTCCATCCTTAAAACCCCGATGATGAAAATTGATTCTTTTCAAGGCAAAGGTTCCATCCTTAAAACCCTGATGATGAAAATTGATTATTTTCGAGGCAAAGGTTCCATCCTTACAACCCCGATGATGAAAAGTGATTGTTTTCGAGGTAAAGGTTCCATCCTTAAAACCCCGAATTGATGAAAATTGATTGTTTTCGAGGCAAAGGTTCCATCCTTAAAACCCCGATAATGAAAATTGATTCTTTTCAAGGCAAAGGTTCCATCCTTAAAACCCTGATGATGAAAATTGATTTTGAGGCTAAGAAGCTTTCCTTAGGACCTCGAGCGAAATTTATATAAAAGCAATTGAAATTGGAATAATTTTCTTTGAAAGTGTGAATTTTCATAATAGGTGAGTGCAAAAATTTAAACTTCGATAAGATGAGTGAATCTTGATGATGACAATAACACTGACAAATTATGTAAAGGGAACGGATGTTTGGAATCAATATCCAAGGTTCATCTAATATTTTCTTCAGTAAATATAGATTCCCTTGTGAGATATGTCATCCAAATAAGGTTAAAGCTTAACTACCCCAAAATGTTATGCCTAGTAGACCTAATAGGATGCGTCTCAAGAGTAATAAAAATTACTCTTTACTCAGCCATTCCAACCTAAAGGCATTGTCCTATGGTTTTAATATCAGCATGGATGAAACTATCTTATAAGATAACGAAATTCCCTGAAAATAAAAACTGAAATACGAAAGAAAATGCTGATAATTAAAACTAAAGGACAAGAAAAACGGATCAGATCGCTTCTTTCTTCCACAATACTTCAACAGGGTGAGTAGATGACCATTATGGGAGTGAACTGGTCGGGAAAAACTGTCGTGTCCAGTCTATCTGAATCATTGCTGGATCTGGTTCAGGAACAAAAGCTTGTATTTTATCTAGCAATTCTTCAGCAGTTGTTGCGGATATTATGATTCGCCGTGCCACTCTTGATATGAAATTCTTCTGCATAGCATAATCCATAAAAGCTATCAGACCTGTAAAGAAATTGTTAACATTTAAAAGCCCAATGGGTTTCTTATGCAAATTAAGTTGGGCCATGGAAGCAATTTGAAAGACTTCTCCCAATGTGCCAAAACCACCTGGTAGAGCGATAAAAGCATCAGTATTTAAAAGCATTTGTAACACACGCTCTTGCAAATTTTTAACCACTAATTCTTCTCCAATCGTGCCCCCAGAAATAAATTTCAGAGGTCCAGGGATAATGCCCAGAACTTGACTTCCTCCTAGAGATACTGCTGATGCTACACCTCCCATTAATCCGACACTACCTCCTCCATAAACTAAATGTATTTTTCGCTCAGCTAATACTCTACCCAAATGGTTGGCTGCTTTTAAATACTCTTCATCTTTTACAGGAAAAGCCCCAGAAAATACACAAATACTTCGGGATTTACGAGTTGGGGTTTTCTCCATTCCTATCCTTACCCTTGTGAGAAAAGAGGATATATTTATAGAGATGAAGAGATAAGGCAATAATTTTATTTTCAAGAATGGATACATTATTGCCAGCTATTCACAGTAGTCACGAGTATGACTTTGGTCAGGTATGGGTACATTATCGTTAAAAGAGGAGGAAAATTTTTAAAATAGCTGCTAGCATGTACAGTAGTCACTATTGTAGCTTACGTCAGGAGTAGGTACGTGATTGTTGGAAGAGAAGGAAAATTTTAAAAAGTGGCAGCTATATACAGTAATCATAACTGTATCTCATGTCAGGAGTGGGTACATTATTGGGAGGATAATTTCAAAAGCGACAGCTAGCATGTACAGTAATCGTGACTTTGGTTCACGTCAGGAGTGAATACATTATTACCAAAAGGGGAGGAAAATTTCAAAAGCGACAGCTAGCATGTACAGTAATCGTGACTTTGGTTCACGTCAGGAGTGGATACATTATTACCAAAAGGGGAGGAAAATTTCAAAAGCGACAGCTAGCATGTACAGTAATCGTGACTTTGATCCTCGTCTTCCACTGGCTTCGCGTCCAGTAATGGCTTTAATGCTTTCTATGAATCGGTGATTTGCATCTCATCTAGCTTTCTCACAAACTGGCAAACAGGGTCGTTTAGGGTCAGATTCCCAAGACTGTAACGATCTCGTTCTTTTTGGAAAATTATCCATAATCCAACAACCTCAAATTGCACTATTCCGCAAGAATGTGCTTCAAGAACCTCTCGAATATCTTCTAGAGATTCCTTACGCAAGCCATTCTTAATGAATCTTATTCTATCATTACGATTTCTGGTGATCACTCCTGGAGAACGACATTTATTGCCGCAAATCCACCATCCACAATTATGACAAACGCCTAGCCTTTTTGCTCTTCTTTTTTTGGCATAAGTGCTTTTACCAAAGCCGGGCATACGGGGAAAGAACGCTTCTGGAACTTCACCAGCTGAACGAACCTTAGCTTCAATTAGCCACCGCACATTATCAGGAATGCCTTTGTGCATAAATACTCTGAATCGTTCACATCTAGCTTGATAAATCTTTTTAAGAACATTTATTGGGAAGGAAGGAAAATACTTTCGTAGGGCGGAAAGAGTAGACTCCATTGATGAAGGAGGCAAAGAAAGAAATTAGTGATTGTAGGAAACGAAAATAACTAACACATATTTATAGTGATGAAAGGGATAATGCGTTAATTACACTTACAGAAGCAAGTACATTATTGTCAAAAGAAAAGACAAATGACAGCTTATATGTACAGGAATCATGACCGTGGCTCTCATCTTCCCGTGATTTATGTCCAGTAATGGCTTCAATGCCATCTATAAGTCGGGGATTTGCTTCCCATCCAGTTTTCTTACAAACTGACAAACAGGATCGTTTAAAGTCACATTCCCAAGACTGTAACGGTTTCGTTCTTTATGGTAAGTCCTCCATAAACTGATAATTTCACCTTGCACTTTTCCACAAGAATGCGTTTCAAGAGTCTCTCGGATATCTTCCAGAGATTCCTTACGCAGGCCATTCTTAATGAATTTTCTTTTATCTTCACGATTTATGGAGATGTATCCTAAAGAGCGACATTTAGTAATACAATTCCATCGCCCACATTTATAACACACGCCTAGTCTCTTTGCTCTTCGCCTTTTGGCATAACGGCTTTTACCTAAACCGGGCATGCGGGGCATAAATGCATCTGGAACTTCACCTGCCAAACGGACCTTAGCTTCAATTATCCACTGCACATTATCGGGAATGCCTTTGCGTGTAAAAACTCTGATTCTTTCACATCTAGCAAGGTAGATCTTTTTAAGGACTTTTATTGGAAGGGAAGGAAAGTATTTTCGCAGTGCAGAAAGAGTAGAATCCATTGATGAGAGAAGAATTTGAGAGAAGAGGGAAATGAATCAGTTATTGTAGGAGACTGGAATAACCGACTTTAGAAGTCACGAGGTATCTTATCCGCTGCTTAATCAGAAGGAAGAACACGCATTTATAGTGATGAAAAGGGATAACGTGTCGATTACACTTAGGGGAGCATGTACATCTGTCAAAAGAAAATGCAAACTTTTCCAAATATAACAAACTGTATGTACAGTAATTGTGACTGTGACTCACATCTTCCACTGGTTTTTCGTCCAGTAACGGCATTAACGGCTTCTATGAGTCGAGGATTTGCTTCCCATCCAGTTTTCTTACAAGCTGGCAAACAGGGTCATTTACAGTCAGATTCCCGGGACTGTAACGGTTTCGTTCTTCATGAAAAATGCTCCACAAACCAAGTAGTTCACGTTGCACAGATCCACAAGAATGCGTATCAAGAGTCAATTGGATATCATCCAACGAGTCTTTACTCAGGCCATTCTTAATGAATCGTATTTTATCTTCTCGATTATCAGAGATCATCCCTAAAGAACGACATTTAGTATTACAAGTCCACCGTCCACATTTATGGCAGACTTGTAACCTTTTCGCTCTTCGCTTTTTGGCATAAGAGCTTTTACCTATACCAGGCATGTGAGACACAAATGCCTCTGGGATTTCACCTGCCAGACGAACCTTGGCTTCGATTAACCACCGCACATCTTCAGGGATTCCTTTGTGCATCAGAACTCTTAATCGTTCACAGCGAACTTGGTAGATCTTTTTGAGGATGTTCATTGGGAGAGAAGGGAAATACTTTCGCAAGGCGGAAAAAGTAGGATCCATTTTCTAGGAGGAAGTAAAAGAAAGAAGGGGTGAAGGAATCAGTTATTATGGGCAACTGAGAGAACCGACTTGAGAGTCACGGAGTACCGTATCCGCCGTTTAACCGGAAAAGTAGATCCTACTTCATTTTGATAGATATTTTTTTTTATCCATTGATCCAGTCCTCGATTATTGAATCCATTGTCCGCTTTTGACAAAGTTTCAACGACAATATTTCTTGATGTCTGCCTTATCTTTGACCACAGCTATCTCTTATCTTGGATGCTGCTAAGCTGGCATCAATCCTGTCCTTCCAGGTGTAGCCTCGATTATTGAATCAATTGCCAAGCTTTTGACAATATTGTCTACTTTATATATATATTTTTTTATATCTGCCTTATCCTTGGCTATAGCTATCTCTTATCTTGGATACTACTAACTGGCGTCAATCCTATCCTTCCAGGCGTAGCCTCGATTATTGAATCGGTAGCCAAGCTTTTGACAATATTGTCTACTTTATCCTTGAATTCCTGATGCGGGTTGGTCCCGCATATTAGCTGTGTATCCAGTGATAGATTGGTAAGAGCTGATGACATTGAGATCTAAGCTTATACTGCTGTAACTGTGCTGTGAATGTGATTCCCGTTTGGTCCTTGTTATGTAAAGGCTATGTATGCATGATATGAAATGCATGAATGCAGAGCATGTGGAATTGATGTTTTTTTTTTTTTTATGGATCTAGTTCTTCATGTCTTTGCTTTACTGGATCTTCTTTGTGATTGCCTTCTTGGACTATCATTGAATCTCTTTATGCTTCTCTGGACAATTGTCCCTGTTATGGATTTCATATCATCGAAGGCTTATCTTCCAATGTCTGCTTTGCCCATTTTCTTGTGACCGTGCCGACACTTACTTATCCCCATGTTATAATCTGAATGATTGCTCTTCCTTGAACTCATGTTTTGATCCATAAGACTTGCCCCCTTGTCTATTGAACTTCTTTGTTGGCAGTACTCCTCTTACGCTTCGTAGAGACTATTTTGCTCCCCTGAATATGGTATTTATGGGGATAAAAGGTATTACCTCGCCTTTAACAGAAGGTCGAGCATTTCTAGACCTTTGTGATGGGACTTGATCGTAAATTTCTCTTACAAAAACCACATCTTATTAAAGAAAGACTCAAGTTATCTCCTCACTTTTAAGTCTACATACATTAATGAATAATGGTTTGACCTTAAAGAAAAACTTTCATCAATTTGCAAAGCTTGACAAAGTAATTTACGGTCTTTATTTTCAATTAAAATATCCTGCCATTCTTCCCTTTCCAACTCGAAGACATAAACTGTGCAAGGCAATAAGGTATAAACATGATTCGCAAGGATAGCCTTTTAGCTGAATGAGGATGATATCGAGAGGTAACTGTTAGGCGTGAGGAAAATTAAGTTTGAATATTTTTTTTTTGTAGCAGTCTTTTAGCTGAATGAGAATAATATTAAGAGATAAATATTAGGTCTGAGTAAAGTTAAGTTTGAGTGGTGTGAAAGAATGGTATTTTAATACTACTTGTGAGCAGTATTAAATAAGGTAGAAACATGATTCACAATGATAGTCTTTTAACTGAATGAGGATGTTCGGTTTGAGAAAAGTTAAATTTAAGTGGTGTGAAAGAATGGTCTTTTAATACTACTCGTGAGCAGTATTAAACAAGGTAGAAACATGATTCACAATGATAGTCTTTTAACTGAATGAGGATGTTCGGTTTGAGAAAAGTTAAATTTAAGTGGTGTGGAAGAAGGGTCTTTTAATACTACTCGTGAGCAAATTTGATTATGGTGAAAAACTCAATAGTGATGACCTCAACTTGCCACTCTTTCCAGAAAGTTAGACCTCATCTGTTGCCCCCCAACTATTGTGATCTTTATGCATGCTTGGTTTGAGGGTTGCTTTTGTGTTCTAAACCGCCTTTGCAGGTTTTCAGTCTAGAATCCATAGCTCACTTTTTTTTTTTTTTTTTTCTAGTTTGAGCCCTTTTTCCTCTTTTTTTTTTGTTTCCCTTTTTTTTTTTTGTGAGCTATGGTGATGACATACTTGATAACTCTCTTGAAGTGAGATGACTCAAGTGGCCTTGCTTGCTCGTGTTTGTTCTCAGTTCTTTTTGGTTTTGAATTTTCCCTTGTTGGCTTTGTGATGGAAGGGATGAACTTTTTCCTTTTCGGAGTTTTTGTTACAGAGAACCGAGATCATAGCCTTCTTGAAATGAGATGATTCAAGTGGCCTTACTTGCTTGTGTTTGCTCTCAGTTTCTCTTTTTTTTTGTTTTGAATTTTTCCTTGTTGGCTTTTTGATGGAAGGGATGAACTTTTTCCCTTTTTTTTTTGGAGTTTGTGTTATGGAGAACCGAGATCATAACCTTCTTGAAGTGAGATGACTCAAGTGGCTTTATTTGCTTCTCAGTCTCTCTTTTTTTTTTTTGGATTTTCCCTTTAATGGCTTTTTGATGGAAGGGATGAACTTTTTCTTTTCGGAGTTTGTGTTGCAGAAAACTGAGAACCTTTTTTTTTTGTTTTTTTTTTTTTTGAGCATTTATGAGAATTGGGAGGCCACTGAAGTCATTTAATATGAGAGCTACCTTGTTTGGAAACTAACCCCAAACTTCTTGCAAGGATGTTGATAACCACTGTGAATTCTTTTTTAGGGTTGAGGTGCAACATATGAAATCCTTCTTACTAGATTTGGCAGCACTTTCAAGATCATTACTATCAAATTTTCCTTAACTTTTTATTTTCACCCACGAGTAGTATCATTTAGAAAGCAAAGTATGATAGCAATAATGGATAGTATAATGGAAAGGAGTGAGAGATGGATGTAAAAACAGAATTTTTGGTAAGAAGTGGTAGAATGTGTAGGTGTAATAATTGAATTTTTGGTAAAAATTGGTAGAATGTGTAGAAGTAATAATGGGATTGAAAAGTGGTAGAATGCACACGCAACATCTTTTTGTTAGAGAACAAAAAGAATTACCGGTTGTCGAAAAGTAAAGTGTGATAGCAATAATTGATAGTATAGTGGCAAAGAGTGTAAAAATGGAAAGTAGTAGAATGCACGCATTACATCTTTTTGTTGTACCAGAAAAAGAATAGCAGGTGTCCATTTAACAAAGACTACACCCTAGATTCTGGACTAAATCTAGGAGATTTTTACTATTAAATTACTTTTGCAAGCTTTCAAAGATACAAGTTTATTCAAAGGATTCCCTGTCATTCAAAAGTGTGTGCGGACTATTAGGTCAGATCTGACTTGGAGCCCTTCCAAAATTAATGTAATTCCAGCTCAAAATCTTCACTTTTAATTACCAATCACATCGGGCATAGCAACTTGGACTCGACCAACTGTTGGACCTTGAGTTTCAATATGACAGAATTTTCAGTTACATTTGGGATTTGGGTCACACCAACTTGGAAGAGAAGGTCACTTGGTCTTTGCTACTATTGATATAGATGATAGCAGAATGTCTTCACCAGCAAAGACTGTGATTAACTTTCCTTCAAAAATGAATTTCATTTTTTGGTGTAATGAGGAGGGAATTGCTCCGGCCATATTTTCTATCTTGGACTCTATATCTATGAGACGTCCTTCGGTTTGTTCTGCCATTAGTCTTGTTTGGAGCCGAGTTGGATATCGGTGTTGAGGTCCAATTTTACCTTTTTAAAGTGAGATTCATTTTATTAGATTTTACATGTATATGATTGATGCAATGGATGCTTGCAATACATAATGAGATTATGTTTTTTTATCAAAATTTATATGCATGTGATTGATGTAATGGAATACATGCAATGAGATTATTTTTATCAGATTTTATATGCATGTGATTGATGTAATGGATGCATGCAATAAGATTATTTTTATCAGATTTTATATGCATGTGATTGATGTAATGGATGTATGCAATGAGTGAGCTTGATTATCAACTACTGTGAAACTTCAAGACTTATAGTTATTATTAAAAAGACCAAAAAGTTAGCATAATTTGATGCGTGGTTTTGATGCATGAAGAATAATTGCACAAGAAAGATAAGGTTATTAATAAGTTAAATAGAAATTAACAACTCATAAAGTATTATGGATAAACAAGTTAAAACCATACGAAGAAAAGTGTAGAGTAACAACACAGCATAACGAGGATATGCTTATGGCGTTGGTAAAATGGTAGAAATTCTATGGTCAGTTCTATGGTTAAGTGGGGAATTCTATATGCATAAGGTGGCTTATCAAAAAGGCAAGGGATAGTTCCCGAATCCCGTCACTAAATCATAGTGACGGCCCGATTCCTTACCCTCTAGGGTTAATGTAAGGAATGGATTAATTCGAGTCGTAGCTTTTCGTGGGCCCATGCAGAGACTAACCGTCTCAGAAGGCAATACACTACTTTGCTACTTTGAAACCGGTGAAGGCTTGGAGACCGTGGCCTCACAAGGACAGCAACACCAATTCCGCTTAGAAAGAATCGTGTTTGATTTAAGGAAGCTCGGGTATAGAGCTTCATTTTGTGAATGCATTATGCATGTTTACTTAAGTAAATATAATATATAAAAATCCACATAAAAAGAAGCAAAAACAAAACAAAACAAATCAAGTTTTAGGCTTGACTCACTAACCAGGTCCCCAGTGGAGTCGCCAAGCTGTGGCAACGTCGGGTTTTCGGGAGTCGCCACCAATCAGTTTTCTTAGGTCGATTGGTCACCTTAAAATTGGTCTGCGAGAGTTCGGGGATCGGGAGTACGGTTACGTTAAAACAACTTTGTTAAAACGCCCAAAAATTGGCACCTTAGTTGATTTTAATTTTGTTTTGCTTTGCTTTTAAATAATTCTCAGTTAATTTTCAAAATTAGAAATTTTAACTGGATTAGTCGAAATGTGGATTTTTAAATTAATTAATTTGTATGAAATTTTATACTTCCGAACCATGGACTCTGCCGAGTCATTTGGACACGGAAGATTTTTGATTCCGAACCATGGACTCTGCCGAGTCATTTGGACACGGAATTTGGTGAACTTTTAAATAATTTAATCCATATTGTAAATATGGATTTTTATCTTTTTTTTATTTAATTTATTTAATTAAAAGGGTGATATTTTTTTTAAACCGCAGATCCTGACGGATCATCCGGATATGTAAGTTGATTTAATTTATAGTTAATTATTTAATTCTTATTTTTATGGAATTAATTATTAGTTTAATTACTAATTCGTAATTCTTTTTGTTATAGAATTTTTAGATAAAAAATTTTTAGTTTTTATTTTATTTTCTTTTCTTTTTCTTGTCTTTCTTATCTTTTTCTTATCTTGTTTTAGTTTTCTTTTTGTTTTCTTGTTTAATGAAAAATATTTATTATTTTAGTGGATTTAAAAGTTATATTTTAAATAAATCAGTAAAATATAAAGTCTTAATTTTCATGTATTTTTTTTAAACAGGTTTTATTTTTATTTTTTTATTATTTTTACTGGATAAAAATAACTATTAAAATTAATTTTAACTTTTTGCTATCTTTAAAGAATTAAAAACATGTATGTAAAAATAAAAATAATTGGCTTTTTTTTAAAATAATTTTTATTAGCCTTAATAATTAATTACAAAATAATCTTCTTTTAATTTTCATTTATTTATTAATTAGTAAAGGGTAAAGGTGAATTAAATAAAAAATTATATAAAGAAAAAAAATTAATAATAATAAAGTGGGGCTTTTTGGCCATCCACTTTAAAAATAATAATAAATGTTAGCAAAGTTAATTAAATTAATTGTTAAACAACAATAATAAAAAGTTAGTCAAGTTAATTAAATTAATTAATTAACCACAATAATAAAAGTTAGCCAAGTTAATTAAATTAATTAATTAACAACAGTAAAAAGTTAGCCAAGTTAATTAAATTAATTAATTAACAACAATAATAAAAAGTTAGCCAAATTAATTAAATTAATTAACAACAATAAATAAAAAGTTAGCCAAATTAATTAAATTAATTAACAACAATAAATAAAAAGTTAGCCAAATTAATTAAATTAATTAATTAACAACAATAATAAAAAGCTAGCCAAGTTAATTAAATTAATTAATTAACAACAATAATAAAAGTTAGCCAAGTTAATTAAATTAATTAATTAACAACAATAATAAAAGTTAATTAATTGTTAACAACAATTATAAAAGTTAGTAATAATGCAAAAATTAAAAGGTTAGTAACAATAATAGTATTAAAAGTTAGTTGTTAGTAAGTTAATAACAACAATAAAAAAAGGGGTTAGTAATAAACAAATAATAAACAAACAAGTAAAAATTAAAAGGGTTAGTAATTAATTCTGCAAGAATAAAATACAAAGTTAGTGACCAAAGTGAAAGAAATTGAAAAGATGAAGGATTAAATGAGAGTTGTACCCTTGATTTTAAATTCTGAATTCTGAGAAATGGAAACAGAGGGCGCGCGAGGGGGGGAGAAGATGGCTTAATCGTCAAAATGAAAAGTTTTGAGATTTTCTGAGGAAAGGAAGGAGAGCTAGGGACTAAGGCTGTAATTTTTTCTATTTTAAAAACGGAGCTCTAAGCTTTTCTTTCTATTTTTATCTGTGTTCAGCACAAAATTTGGGGGGCTATTTATAGAGGAAGTTTAGCTGAACTGTTGATGGATAAATTAATAAAAAATTTCAAACTTATCTTTTAAATTGGTAAAATGACAATTTTAGTCCTTTACGTCTCTCAGCCTCTGGATAAGTTCCTGAAGCTTCTGATTTTGACAATTTTGTCGTTTTCTGTCAATTGGAGCCAAAAACGTCGGCAGGCTCAAAATTTTATGTGACAAACTACCAAATGCTCCTGGAACTTTTAGAATTTGTCAATTTTTTCCGAAACTTCTCAATTTTGTCATTTTTACCTCAAACTTTTAATTTTTTGTCATTTTTTTCATGAAATTTTATTTTATTTCAAACATACACATATTCACACATATATCATTTTAAATCAAATTTTCACAAAAAAAAAAAATATATATTTTAAACTAATTAAATTTTTTTTAATAATAATAGTAATATATATTTTTTTTAAATTAATTTTTTTTAATAAAATTTTTTTCAAAATTTTAAAACACCCGGACGAAATTGGGTGTCAACAGTGTGACTGAAAAATAAATATTATTTAAAAGATGCTATTGACATGTGATTGTTTTAAAGCAACTGAATTTTCAATTGCATGTTAGTTGCTGGGACCCATACATGCCACTACCATGTGAATGACACTTTTTGTGACTGAAATCAATTACGTGCTTCAGTCGCTCAAACTAGATTTTCTTTTAGTGATAGTTTGATACTTAACATGGTGAAGTGTTTGGATTATTTGGTGAAGTCCTAGGGAATCGTCATAGGGATATTTGACAGTAGTTGTGTCGTGGTAACGGTGGCTCGATGCAAATATAAAGATTAAAGATTTTGTTAATGTGTGAGTTGATGCTAATGATGTTCAGTTCGTAGTCATTTTCATTCATTGTTGTTCGTATCTTGATGGTGTTTGTCGTTTGTAGTCATGCTTGTGTTGTTCGTAGTTATTTGCATTCATTGCTCTGTTCGTGTTTTTGTGATATTCGTGGTATTCATGTATGTGATCGTGATCGTGTGTTAATGATATTCATGTTCATGGTAAAGAATTTGAGTCAAGGTGGAGATTGTTGGGTTTATTGACTTAAATTCAAGAAGATTAAACATTTTTATTTTGTTTAGGATTTGGTTTTAGTTTTTCTAATTTGTTTGGGATTTAGATTTCCTATTTTGATGTGATTTGAGTTTGTGTGTGACTTATAAAAAGACATGTTGTGGTAGGGTTTTGAGTATAAGAGAAAAATCAATGTGGTGAAAAGATAAAATGTGAGGGTTCAGGAAGAAGGAGAGGTCTGAAGGCCGGAGAGAGCTAGGACAAATTTTTTTTTGTGATTCTCATATCTTATAATTGTACTAAGATAGGGGATCTATAAGTTAACATAAGCACTAAAGACATACTTCTACTGTAATCTTTATATTTTATTCAAATGGATTTCTTTCATATGTGGATGTATGCTAATTAGGAGCTGAATCACGTTAAATTTATGTATGCTTGCTTAATTATGTTTGTTGTTTTACTGTGTGTGATGAGTGATTGTAAGAATTTTTTCCCAACAAAGATGTTGAAGGGATTAGATTAGACAAGTACTGAACTTTCAGTATTAGCCTTTTGTAACGCTTGAACGATGAAGATAAAAGGAGTAATATGATTGTAATATTGTTGAAGTTCAGTCATGTAATTGGAACATATATATAAAACAATAACTTAATCATAAGGTAGCCAAATTTGAGTGACTGCAAAAGAATTAGCCCCAAATTTATCAATAGGGCCCCAAGAATTTTATAACTCAAGTTAATTCTGGCCCTAACCCGCAAGCCACTCTCGAGTCCCTTCTCCATATATATCCGCACCCCCTTTGCCTGCCTCTGCACATAAAAGCGCACTTCACTAAATCTCTCATAAATCACAACTTCCTTTCAATCGCTTCAAAGCAATTTTTCTGAAAAAAGAAAACATGTTGAAATATTTGCGCTCTAGCTTGAACAGAGTGCTTGCAACTGGAGAAAGAGAGAGCAGAGAATGGGAGCCAAAGTTGGTGTACAGAGACGAACTAAGCAAGAAGAGCAGAAAGAAACAAGCTGAGATGAATATTAGTAAGGAGGCTGCAGGAAGAGAGAGCAGAATTAGAGTGAAAGTGACCATGACGAAGCGGCAGGCCGAGCGCTTGCTGGCCAAGTGTAAAGAAGGAGGCGTTCTGGAGTTCAGGGACGTTGCCCGTGAGCTTGTTCAGATGCCGGCGGGTCGGGTCGCCGTCGTTTCGCCTGTTGAAGACGGGTTACAGTTACAGAGCATCCCAGAAGAGTAGTCAGCAAAATTACTACTGTAAACGGAGTGAGCACGGGTAAACGAGATCATAATTTACAGGGCGTCTAGATTTTGTATGGTTTTTATGTTAGCGGACAGGAGGAAAACCATGGCAAGGCATACCACCTAATCATACTGCTGCAGGCTCTAGCGGCAGCTCTCAAATCGTGGAAATCCTTTGGAGTTTGAACAGTTTTAGCGTGATTTGTTAACCCTGTTAGTGATTGGTTTTTGAAAAAAGTTTCTCCAACAGTGTTTTTGGCATTAACGCGTTGAGGCAATGTGGATTTTGTTGAAAGCGCACAAAAATTGACTGTGTAATTTTTACTTTACGGTGTATTACAGTTTGGCTCGTGAACGATAGCGATATTACACTTTACCCTCCTCAATTTGAAAATATATACCTTTTCTCCTACTTTTTAAATGTTATCAGTCAATCATTAATGTGAGTTACCTATATTACAATTACACTCCTGTTTGGGAATTTGCGCTTTCACCCTTTTTTTTTTTCACTATACATTAATTTTTAAAATTTTAATTTAAATTATTTAATGACTGTTTCTTAGGAAATAAACATTTATTAGATTATTTTTTTCAATCTATAGAATATGGTTGTACAAATAAATGAACATGTTCGTGACATTGTCATGAACCAAATGAATTGGAAAAATCAACGTGTTCACAGACACCATTAAACAAATGAATAAGAGCAATATATTAAGAATAAGTGAACTTTAAAAAATTACTCCCTCCGTCCCAGTTTTGTTGAAACATTTCCCTGGGCACGGAGATTAAGATGTATGTAATTTGTGTTAATTTTTTATATAGTAAAAGTGTAAATAATGATTAAAAAAGAAAAGATTCTTTTTTGGGTTCTGTACAGTGAGAAATTGAGTGGATATTTAAAAAAGAGTCTTTATTGGATTTTGTATAAAAGGATTATTTAATTGTTTAAACTTTTCCAAAAGAGGAAACGTTTCAACCTTTTGGGACATCCCAAAAAGGAATATGTTTCAAGTAAACTGAGACCGAGGGAGTAAATAAATGAACAAACAAACATTAACCGAACTATTTGTGAACATAAACAAACGAACAATACTTTATTTATGTACATTTGTTTAACTTAAATGAACATAAAATTTTGTTTGTGTTTGTTTATATAACTAAATGAATGAATTTAAAGGAACTACAGTTAAATCGTTCACAGTTCATCGAACATTCTTTTCATTTACAGTCCTATAAAATGGGAAAGTAACTAAAACAAACTAGAAGTTAGGATGAAAGTGGAACAAGAATTAAAGATTAGGGACAAGGGATACATTTAACGATTGAGGTTGAATAAGAGTATTTGATTTAATTTGTGCTCTAATATTGGAGCCAAGCTAATGAGCACGAAGGGTCCTTGTGTTAGATCTATAAGTTTATGGGTGGTTAGTTAGGTTTTGAGCAAAAGAGACATCGGACTCCTGGGGAGTTTTTGCTTTTTAATTTACAAAAAATACTTATTAAAATGCACATTATACTATATACTAAAAGCCATTTTGTGTTATTGTTCAAATAAACAGTAAAATACAGTTTTTTTTTTTTTCACTTTTACCCATTGGGTTTGGGTTGGGCAACCGTCTGCTATATCACCTAATTTTTTTTATACGATTGTTTTTTTTAGAAGTTTGGTTAGATTTTTTAAAGATAATAATTTTTTGAAAGTATGTCATGTTATTCTCTCACATTCATTTTATTTTGCGTTTCTTTTTTATGAAACATGTTTCCAGTCCCTGTATTATTTCTGTTTCCCATATTAGACTCTAAGTTTGATTAGCTTGACGTTTTGGCCCTAAACTTAGTAACTATTTAATTATAGTGTTTTTATTTGATCTCTTGATTCTTTTTTTATGGTGTGTTATTTTCTAAACTAAAACATTGGTCACTATGATTTATTTATTTTTTAGTGAAATATAGTTTTTTTCTTTAACTTTTCCTAGGTTGATTGTTAAACTATTAATGCATAAAGTTTTTACATTTTCTCTATGGGTCCCTAAACTATATTTATTGATTTTCTTCATCATTATTTTTCTTAATATTGTGGTATTACGTGAACACACACACAGTGTGTGTGTATAGTAATTTTTATTTTAGTTTTGAAATAACTAAAAATAATTTCTAAAAAGGATTTTAAAAAATTGTATATAGAAAATGAAAATAAATAACAAAAAAGAAACAAATGGTTTTTCACATCCAAACACTGCTCTGGTATGTAAGTACTAAAAGACGTTAATTTCTATTAAGAACTTATAAGCTACAAGCACCACAAGTTGAAATCTTGTCACTGCCCTGTTCGAAAGAGAGGGCCAACCCTTGCAACTGGGATCATGACCCAAACAAAAAGAACCCACAAGACAAGAGTAAATCTAAAGAGGAACCAAAATGAAAATTATTGTCCTTCAGATTCCTCAACTATACTCTCTAACGAAGGCCTCCAGCTACAGACTGCACCAAAATCAGCACTCCCCCGATTACCCTCAATTTCCTCCAAAATGTTGCCCAAGCTCTTCTTCTGTCCACTTCTGTTCTTCAACTCGAGCAACAAAAAGTCGAGCTCCTTCTTCGTAAGCACAATCTTCACTTTCATGCTGCCTTGGGTTTTACTTGTTCCATCTTCTTGTTTCTGTTGCTCTTTTCCTTCTCTTGCGTGCTGTACACAATTGCCCATGATATGATGACCAAAACAGAAAACTACAACACAAGGCGAAACCGATATTATCTGATCTGACTGCAAAATTAATGGGGGAAGAAGTGAGCGGTGATTTGTGATTCTGTGAAGGTGGTCAAAAGATTTGGTGCATGTGAACTGAGGACGAAGAAGGGTGGTGTAATTTATAGCCGGAACTTAAGATTAGTTGGTTCTGCGTCTTAATTTAACTACTTAATTAAGTAGCAGTAGTGTCAGACTTTGGACCTGTTTTCGTCACGAGGCTTTGATTTTTTGATCTTTTTGTTCGCTAGCCGACAACCTGCTTTTTATACACTAGTAGTTTCCATCACTATAGCTAATTAAATGATTATGGTAAAACCAAAAGCCTTTTAATGATGCATTCCAGAGATTTTTTCTAACACCAAATTAATCATTTTATGAGTTATAAAATTGAGTTATTTCGCATCAAATTGGTTGAGATCAAATATCATCAACTCGGTAAAACTGATTCAATTGATTATAAAAACTAAAAACTTTTAGCATTCTAAGAATGATCTAATTTGTAAGAAGAAAGATTTATATGTTTAGGCACAACTTATGAACATACCAAAAAATATTTAAGTGCCTGTCTTTAATATCAAATATTTAAGTACATGTTTTCAATATTAACATTTAATCTTAGCCGACTAGTACTTTCCTTCTTCTCCAACCCATTCCCTTCTGCCGTCCCTCCCACCTTTCTTATTTGGATTAGCTGGTTCTCTTTCAATTTTGTTGTTGTTTGACTGGCCTTATCCGATGTTATCTATTGAATTTCATAATGGATACAATTCCTTCAAATCTTTGTGTTTTAGGGTGATTTGTGGCTCTCATAAGGTAGATCTTCAATTGAAAACGAAAAACAATGAATCTAAATTTTCTCTTAGGTTCACTAAAATCTCAGCTCTACTGGGACATCCCTATGTTTGACAATAGATATTGAGGTAATTGAATATAATAAAGTTAGTTTTTATTTTTTTTAGGTTTTATAGGTAATTTTTTTATTGTCATAGATAGTCTTGATCAAGCTTCAAATGCCTGGTTGGTTCTTGCACAACTTAGTTATTATTTGTTTGGTTTAGGCTTTGTTCTATTTATTTGTGAGTTTTGTACTCCAAATTTATTCTGACTTACCTGAAAGGTTCAGCTTGATCCAATTTTCTTCTTTTTATTCCGTGTCATAAGAACAAGTAGTTTTTTTATAGCCAATTTTATATTTTTGTTGTCCCTTAAAATCTTATACCGTCGTTAATTTGTAAGATGCTATTTGACCCACTTTTAATTGGAATGAAGCATCTTTTATAATAATAAAAAAAAAAAATCAACATCCCAAAATAGGGAAAGTTAATAATCTGGTTTTTAATATCAAATATTTAACCATTTCTCTTAAAAATATGTCAAATATTTAACTAATCCATTTGGGCCATAATGTAGTGTTTTCTTGTTAACAACAATATAAATATATAATACCTCAAAAATAATGGCTAGGTGTTTAGACATCCCCCACCAAAGCCAGGGTTCGAACCTCCATAGATGCATTGTGCATCCCTCTATCAATATGCGGCTTGACGCCATCCAGATTTTAAGAAGTAGATAGATTTTCCATCAACTTTGATAACTCGCTAAATACCCTAATATACTTGTACATGTTTCTAAGTAATAAAAAAACAAAAACAAAAGCAAACAAACAAAAATAACAATACAAAATGCGCAATTAATCTAGGAAGATGACAGATACACATACCAGCCACATATCAATATTGTAAAAACCAATTTTTATCTGCAAGACTAGGATTTATATACTATCATACCCACCTACAATTTAGTTTTGAACAACTATGACCCATCAACAAAAGTGACAAGACAAGAATCTCACCCAAAAGTTATAAAGCCGTTTTCCTGACATTATTGAAAATGCAATTGTTTCTGCTTCTCCATATTACCCATGCTGGAATACACACCAATGCCTGCCTCTAGAAAACACACTTCATGAACAATTGCTGGCGGAATTCGTATATTCTAAAGCTGGAGAAATCTTCATCTTCGACAAATTAATGTGCCAGAGGAACGTGCGGTGTTTGGAGATTGTTCTGAATTACTTGATCATATTTTATTTTCTTGCCTTTTGGCAACTGGTCTATAGCACAAAACTGTTAGTATTTGTTTGATAAATTTTGCTTATTCTGATGTTGGCCATAGATTTTTCTGTTGTTGGTAAGGTTGCTTCTAAGGAGGTGCGATTTTTTTTTTTTTTTTTTGTATTCTTGGATGACTGCTATATTGGAATAGAAATCGACGTGTGTATGACATGTTTTTTCTTTTTTTTTTTCCCTTATCTGCCTCGTAAGTGCAATCGTATAACTCATAAGTTAACACATGTATTTAAGGGGTTAAATAGTTGTATTATTTGATTGTTTCTAATGCTTTGGCTTTAGATTTTTATTGATTAGTAAGAAGTGAGAACATATGTGTGTGTCTGTTTGGAAACGAGGACAGGAGCCGACGATAAATAAAATTTACCCATACCGCAGGGTCAAATCAACCATACAAAACGGAGTAATTAAAAAGTCACTCCTATCTTTTGCTTGGTTAATTTAGCCTCTCCCCCAACAACTAGTTTTGACAGGAGAACCGATTTTCGCTTTGGAATGGCGTTGAAGTTGATGGACAAAGGCAGAGCTAAATTAAGAATTTCATCGCGAGGAAGAGGGAGCCCTCTTGGACTCTGGAGTCGTGTTTCTAGCACCGATTCGTTTAATCAAATCTGGTCATCCACGTGGCCCGCAAATTTTCCACTTTTTCTAATCAATGACAATGACGAGGAGCATGCCTCCGCAATTAGAGAAGTTATTTCTCCTGTACTTCCCCTTATCATGAAATCATATATTTGAGTTAATTTATTTTAATTTAACTCAATTTATTTATTTTTATTTTTATAATTTTTTATTTAAAATTAATTTCATTTAAAAGTTAATATTATGTATATATAATAATTCATTTGAAAGTAAACTTTCATTTTATTGTAAAATTTTTATAAATTTTTCTTTTTTAATATCTTAAACTAGAAAAATTTATAAAAATTTACTAAGATTACAAAATTTGTATTTTCAATGGATTATAATACCTATATAATATTGAATTTTAATTAAAATTAGTTCCAAATAAAAAAAAATATAAGTCATTTTGAAGTCAATTGACTTAAGTTAAAATGAACTAGGTAATGTTTACAACAATTTTGAATGCTTAATTTAACATAAAAAAGAAAAGCTTGATTTTAATTAATAGATCGAATTTTTTTTGTCATTTATTTGATTAGAGACATTTTTGAATCAGATGAGAGATATTCTGTACATATCAACATACTTCCATTTGGTTTTGTGCATGAAAAATTTTAACTGATCTTAATTAATTTGATTGGATTTAAATGCATGAAACAGTTTCTATTTGGAACCGCTTTTCTATCCTTAATATCATTAATTTGAAACCTTTTTAACAGTGCTAACTACTAACTATAAGCTTTTTTCGTATATAAGTAGTAAGTATTAATTTTAATAAACTGATTAGTTGATGAGGGTATCATGACGAGGACCTGATGCTGTATAAATGCATTTGTGGCTTGCAATGAAAATTCAACAAATTTATAGAATATTAATTGGCAGCATCGATAATGAACTCTTTATCTGATGTATATAATATATGGCTTCAAATAGAGGCGATATCGCTGTACAGGCTTATAATTAATTAGTCGGGGCAGTGGAGGGTTTAGGTAGGCGAATGACCGGGAAATTTCTGTTTAATGGGACAAAATCAAGTGACTGTAGAGACACATGAATGAGATCTGTAGGCTTTGGTCCAAAGCCAACATTAACCTAACGCTTTGTCCCCATGCGAGCCTCGAGTTTGAAAGAGTCCGACGTTACAAAAGAGAGTCAAGAAATAAAAATGATCATGACGTGAGTTTTTCCTAATATTGATTCTATTACTTTTTCCCAAGCTGGGGCAAAAACGTGTGACCTTTTTGTTCAAATCTTAAGAAATTAGGGCTTGAAAATGACTTTTAGTTTTTTTCCTAATCAAGTAAGGTTGGTTTGGTTCATTCAATAATAAATGATAAATTTTTATGAACTTTTTACTCACCAAACCTAAGAAGATAAAAAAGAACGTTACTTACTTATTTTTTTTTATATTGTACATTTCATCTGTTCTTTTATTATTAGAACGCGAGATTTATACATAGTCCATCCTAGTAATGTAGATACACTTTAGGATGATTTTTTAACGGTAACGAGAAACTTTTCAAGTTTTTTCAGTCAAACGTTGCATTTACATGTAATAAGAGAAAGTTGCCCACCCCCCCCCCCCCCCCCCCCCCCAAAAAAAAGCAGAGAAAGTTGCATTCGAAAAGAATTTCTAATTTCGTTACGAACAATGTTGCCAAATAAATTCTAAAAAAAAATAAAATATATATATATATATTTTTTAATACTCAAATTAAAAACTTGAACGAGCTGAAATGGTCGAGCAGCCCACAACGCAGTGGTCCAATTAATTGGGTCGAGCAGTCGAACCCGTTTTAGGCCGACCCTAGGCAGTTAGGGCTGGCTCGTCGATGGTGAGTTTTTAAACAGGTTAAGAGCTTGACCCAATAACATGGAAATGTTTTTACCTTTTTTTTTCGTAGTCAGAATCAATAACATGAAAACATTTGGGTGGATTTCAAAATCAATGGCGTCATAATGTATAATATAGCAGTTATTCCGTGTATTAAGTGCAGCACGATATACTGTTAGTTTCGCTTTTATTTTCAAAAAATGTTACTATATTTAGAACAATATTTTTTTATGAAATAAATATCATTTTTTATAAGACTGTTACTATGCCCAGAATAATATTTTTTATAAAATAAATAATATTTTATGAAATATTAAATTTATATAAATAAAATATTATTATTTCTATGAAAATAATTTTTATAAAAAAAATAATATTTATAAAATAACAAAATTTTATAAATAAAAAATATTTCTTATTGAATGGAACTACGTTACTTACGGAACAATGTTTTTTATGAAGTGAACAGCGTAGCTCCTCGAGGTTTGTAGAGATGGAGCTATTGTAGTTGTCGTCTCGAAACAACAAGAGTTGGAAAAGATCATTTTGGCTCTTCTCGGTCAACCATCGATCACATCCACAGTTCCCTGGCAATGTTACGGTCAACAAGAGCCATGACTGGGCTGCCTTTTATTGGTTGATCAAAACCACGTGCCTACCAGAAAAGAAGTCGTTTGGTTCTTAACTGTAGAATCCCTAGTTGCATGTTTACTATGACGTCTCTAGCCGAGCACAATCGAGAGGCCCATGCACAAACCTTACCTAAAACAGGCAACATTGGCCCCATCTTGAGGCAGTTTATTTGGTTGGGCTCAGGGTCAGGGATAGGTGGTGTGAGGTAGCATGGTCGGATCGCTTGTTGTGACAAACAGATCAAAGGGTAAGGTTGTGGTCAGTGTGAAGCTCGAAAGAGCATAGAAATGATAATAGAGAGTGAATGGTAAAATTGTAAATAGTAAAAAATTATGAGTGTATATCCTACACCAGGTGTAAGTTATTCTTAGGTTTTATGATGTTACAATAAGTAGTTTCTGCATTGATAAAAAAAAATTATTTTAATTTTTTTTTCTTTAAGTTTCACAATAGCATCATTTAATACATGTTGTGGTTTCCATGCACCCAATGGATTTAAGAAGCTTCATTTGAACCCAGTGGCGGACCTATGTAGGGGCAGAGGTTCCACTGCCCTCCCGAAAATTTAAAAAAAAAATAAATACAAGTATTTAATTGGTTAATTCTAGAGAAATTAGGGACTAGAAATGTATTTTTTCCCCTCAGAATTAATGAAAGAATATGAAGATGGGGGACAGTGAGGTAGGCGCTAAATAAATTAGTAACCAAATGAGTAATTATTCCCTTTAGCCTTAAATATATATTCAAACATGGTCTAAATGCACCATTAGTCCTCCAAATTTTTCAACTTGTACAAGTTGCACCCTAATCTTTGAATTAGTATGACTTAGTCCCAATCTCTAGCTTTGTCTCGCCATGATGCTGTCCCTCTTCCTGGGCTCAGTCGACTCTCCTCCGGGCTCCCCCCCAAAACCAAAAATCCTGGTTTTGCCACTGTTTTAACCTTAGGCTAGGAACTTTTGTACTTATACTTCTTAGGGATGACACAAGAATATTGCTTTGTGTTGAGTAAAACATATATATATATATCCGCGTGTGTGTGTGTGTGTGACAATTAAACAACTCAAATTTAAATTCTTTCTGACTCGTCATTTCTCCTATTGTGTTAGCCGATTCTGGCTTCTGGTCGGTTATCGATCGGTTTTCCGTTTGTCGATGGGATAGTAGTACCAATCTTGTTTTACAGTAGAACAGAAATGATTTGACCTCACTTTTGGAACTAGAAAATCTGGGAATGTGTTGAGATTATCTGAATCGGGGTAATATTTTAGTTTGTTTGTGGAACTAGAAAAAACTTGTCATTGTGGAATGAATTGAGAAGATTGGAATGAGGTATCAAAGATTATTGATGGTTAGTTGGTATTTCTTAGTTTATGTAGCAGGGTTTTAACTAGTGGAATTAGGGTTGGGAGTTCTTTAGATTTTTGAAGTAGGGGTTTTAAAGTGGTGGTGAGGGATTTGGGGTGCTTAGGGGATTTTAGGTTGTTTTCTATAATTTGGTTTATGTTTCCTCTAATTTTTTGCTGGAGCTTCTTGTATTTATGCTTCTATTAATAAATTTTTCGCCGTCTACGCGCACATGTATGTATGTATATGTGGGTGGCCAAAGCAAAGTTCCGTGCAAGAGAGGGTTCCATCTGGCAGCGGTGAACCCATATGGAAGAACCGAGGTAAGTTCTATATGGGACACAGTAATTGGATTCTGGATGAAATGAAGACTCTTGAGAACATATTTGTTCAGAGTAATATCTTTGTCAGCTCTAATGGGTCATATGTTCCTACAGCTTTTCATCGAAGAGATTTGTCGTGATGTCTACAACTCTGACCATGAATATGGAAAATCATATTGCTAATTAGATACTTCAACCGTGTTGGCGCACAAGTCGCTATTGGCAGGCGAGGCGACCAGAATTGACTAATGATTATGAGATGAAAGATTGCAGGAGTCATTCAGATTCTTCTAGCCTCATGTTTGCAGATGACATCTTATACTTGAACTAATGTTTTTGTTACCTATGAATCCGTATTCAAATGAGTTTCTGAATAATTGCTATATATTTGTTAATTTAACCGGTTAATTTCAAGTTTTAGACAATGTTGAAAGTACTTATTGTTGTCGACTACCTTAATGCTAATTACTTTCTTTGGCCTTTGTAACGGGGGTAATAACCAATATTCAGCTGTCTGCTTCTCAGGTACGAGATTATTACATTCATGCGGTTGATCTGGCCGACAGTAGAAAAATTAGATATGATGCAAAAAATAGGTATGCGTCCTGTAATTTGTCAAAACATGACCAGCAACCCATTCTTATATTTTGTGTTAAATGGATCGAGTTGGCAACTAATTACTTTTAAGTGGTCAAATCTTGCTCCATAAATTGCCTATTGGAGCATTACGCAATTGAACAAGAAGCATTTGTGTATTATTTAATGATAATCCGTCCTGCTCCCTCACGCATATCCACTAGACTGCCTGTGTTTTTTATTTCTGCAAATTTTACACGTTAGCAGACGTTTCTATTTTGTTGTTGACATGTCTTCATTATTTTATACAGTTTGTGAGGTGTACAACTTAGGCACAGATATAGAAACTTTAGTTAATTAGTTCTCTAGATGGCCGGTGGATTTGAGAAGGTATAAGCGACGATTATACACTTTGGAATATAATTCTCTATATATGTATACACCTGTACTAGTTGCCAACGGAGGAATCGATTTGGTGATACTTACTTCAGTAGGATCCTGCATTATTAATGTCTCTGTGTATACTCATTGTTGAGTAATTGCATTCACTAAGCTAAAGTGGTGATATTGTCAATATGAAAAACGCGAGACTTGAACAAAAACCTATTCAAACTTCAAACTATAAGTCAGATGTATGATATTTCGGAAACCGAAAACGTCCTAAAGTCCACCGGGCCGCTAACCTGTTCCTTACCTTATCCTCAGTTCTGAAGCCACCAGCAATCTCATTCCCAAATCATCAGTTTATCTAATATATTGAGAAATTAATTCAGATCATTTTCCTTCTATTAACTAATTTCACTCGTAGCTTCCAAGAGCATGGATTTCTTTCTCTTCTTTGATGCTCAATCGAGACCTTTTTATTTATTTATTTACTTTGTTTTCACTGGAATGGCTGACGCGAAGTAATGACAACTAATCTTTTGGATATAGCAGAGTCAAACAATGGCATACTTGTGTTATTAAGCTGATGCATGGCTGGAAATGAGTTACTCAGGGGGTAAGTTTAATGGCACTTTACCCTTTATATCTATATCTATATATTTATAATCTAACATTGCACTTTATAGCAAAAAAATAAGTACAAATACATCAAATCTCTTATATTCTCTCTAAAATTGGAGATATGTACAAATTAGATATTTAATATGTAGAAACTTGATGTACAAAAAAAGTAAGAGAGTTGTATAAATAATGTGTGATATATGTACAAATAAGATCATATATATATTACCAATATATTTAATAGTATGAACAAGTTCAATATCCCATAAAAAACATGTGTGAACGTGTTAAATTTTGTTTTTCACCAAAATTGAAAATATGTACACATTGAATGATAGATACGTATAAAACTTGATATATAAAGCAAGTGACAGATATGTACAAAACATATTACACATATGTACAAATGAAATCAGAGATATGTTATAAATATATTATAGATATGTTACATTTGTTTTTATCTTAATATGAAGATAAGAAGTCTCATATAAATACGATTTGAATATTAGGAGAAAAAACTAGTTTTTTGAATCTTAAGGCAATATTGCAAGCTTTAGACAAACTTGAGATGGTTTACATAGTTTGGCTCAAAAGAGAAGGGGGGAATGGTTTTCGGCTTCGGCAAGATTGCCATTGTTACCTTAACTTCAGACGTCGCCATCACTCTAACCTTGTCGTCCTCAAGTCGTAAATCCTCTCCTAACTTCACTATATTCAAAGGAAGATGAGTCAGTGATTTTTTACATCAATCTTACCACTACCATCGTGACATCACCAATGGTTGTGTGATACCTAAAAATCATGACCCTTACTAATGTGCAACAGTGGCAATGGAGAGGATGACATGATGGTGGTTTGATTGAGAAAAAAAAAAAAAGAGAAATAATAAGAATTAGGTAAAGTAAATTTTATGAATGGTCTCTAACCTTTAGTCATTATTTTCTTTTAGTCTCTAACCTATTGAATATTCTATTTTAGTCCTAAATCCATTAAAAATGTTTCATTTTAGTCTTAAATCTATTCAAAATGTTTCATTTTGGTTACGATTTGATAAAATTTGTTAACTCAAAATATTTTTTTGATAAAATTTTAGATCATAATTTAAACTATCATTTAACTGTTTTACAATAAATTTAATTTGTATAATAATTTTTTTACAATTAATGAAAAATTTAAATTATTTTTTTTCTCTCTATAAATTAAACTTATTTCATTCGGACAGAAAAAACTACTAATTTAAATTATCTATTTATTGTCTAAAAATATTAAACCGTTTAAATTTATTAAAAGACAGTTACCGAATATTTAAATTAGAACTTTAAAAGTTTATGTTAGACAATTATTATGAGTTAATGAATTTCATCTAGTGAGGGACCAAAATGAAATAATTTTAATAGGTTTATGACCAAAATGGAACATTCAATAAGTTAGAGACTAAAAGAAAACAATGACTAAAGGTTATGGACCATTTAATACAATTTACTTGAATTGGGTAATATATAATATTCCTTCTGTCCCAATTTAAATGAAACGTTTGTCTGGGTATGGAGATTAAGGTGTATGTAATTTGTGTTATTTTTATGTAGTAAGATTTTAAATAATAATTAAAAAAGAAAAGATTCTTTTTTTGGGTTTTGTATAGTGAGAGATTGAGTAAAAATTTTTAAAAAAATTCTTTATTAGGTTTTGTGTAATGAGAGTTTAAATGTGGGTAAAAAGGTAAATTAATTGTTTAAAATTTTTTAAAAGAGAAAATATTTTAACCTTTTTAAAACATCCCAAAGAAGAATACGTTTCCTTTTAAATTGGGATGGAATGAGTATTAAACAATGGCTAATTCTTGTGTGCGCCAAGCACATATGTGCGCCTGGCACTAAAAAAAATGTGCATGTACTAATGAAACCCATTTTACACGAAATAACGCTGTCTCACTTTCTTTTTTTTTTTTTTATTTTTCTCCCTTATGAATAGCACTTTTTCAGTTTTTCCTAACACTTATTTTATTCCACAACATAATAAATTGATTTTTACCTCTTTATATACAATTGGCCTTTTCTTTTATTTTTTTTATGAATATCGTGAATGTTTTACTACACAAGTATATTGATATTGAACATGTTTCTCCAGTATTACTTTTTTTGAAATTGTATATAAAAATATAGAGGATTTGTAGGCTTTAAATAATGATAATGATATATATGAATGGAAGATACAAAATTATGAAAAAAAATGATTAAATGGAATTTGATGTGATTTGATTCGGATTAAATGAAGTCTAATATAACCGTGAATAACCAATATATTCAAAAAATAAAAAATTAATTATTTTTTTACCTGAAACTTTAACATTTAGCAAATATTGTTAATACATCTCAAATATATTTTACGATGTTGTGTAGTGAGAATTTAAATAAGGATGGCAAGTTAAATTAAATGCCAAGAGATTACAAAAGAGAAAAACTCTTCAATATCATTTTTGGAACAATTAAAAAAAAAGATTCATTCTTTTAGGTAGGTATGTAGTACATTTTATTAGTATGTTATCTGAGTGATTTTTTTTAAATTATTTATATGGCTGTATAATGTTTGTATAATTAAATAAAGGTTCAATCTTTATTTTCCGTGGATGAAGAAAAAACAATGCCTTATTTAAGAACAAACACTTAAGTAACAAAAAATAAACATGTAAAAGAAAGAACAAACATTTCTTTCTAAAAGAACAAGGATGCCCTTCTAAAAGAACAAATATATCCTTCTAAAAGAACAAACACCAGAAGACAAAAAACAAGAAGTTTACAGAAATATGGTCATGTATAAAAACAAACAGTGTCTTCTATAAAAACAAACAGTGTCTTCTATAAAAATAAACACTTAAGTGACAAAAAATAAACATGTAAAAAAAAAAACAAATATTATCTTCTAAAAGAATAAAAATGACTTTCTAAAAGAACAAACATATCCTTCTAAAATAACAAATACTAGAAGATAAAAGAACAAGAAGTTTACAAAAACAGAGTCATGTATAAGAACAAACAATTCATTCTATAAGAACAAATACTTAAGTAACAAAAAATAAACATGTAAAAGAAAAAACAAACATTTCCTTCTAAAAGAACAAAGATGCCCTTCTAAAAGAACAAAGATGCTCTTCTAAAAGAACAAACACAAGAAGATAAAAACCAAGAAGTTTACAAAAATAGGGCAATGTATAAGAACAAACAGTGTCTTCTATAAGAACAAACACTTAAATGAAAAAAAATATCATGTAAAAAAAAGAAAGACAAACATTGTTTTCTAAAAGAACAAGAATGCCTTTATAAAAGAACAAACATATCCTTCTGAAAGAACAAACACTAAAAGATAAAAGAACAATAATTTACAAAAATAGGGTCATGTATAAGAACAAATAATGAATTCTATAAGAACAAATACTTAAGTAACAAAAAATAAACATGTAAAAGAAAGAACAAACATTTCTTCTAAAAGAACAAGGATGCCCTTCTAAAATAATAATGATGTCCTTATAAAAGAACAAACATATCTTTCTGAAAGAACAAAAACCAAGAAGTTTATAGAAATAATGTCATATATAAGAACAAACAGTGCCTTCTATAAGAATAAATACTTAAGTAACAAAAAATAAAAATGTAAAAAAAAGAACAAATATTGCCTTCTAAAACAACAAAGGTGCCCTTCAAAAAGAACGAACATATCATTTTGAAAGAATAAACACCAGAAAACAAAAGAAAAAGAAGTTTACAGAAACATGGTCATGTATAAGAACAAATACTTAAATAAGAAAAGGTAAATATGTAAAAGAAAGAACAAACATTACCTTCTAAAAGAACAAAAATGCTCTTCTAAAAGAACAAACATATCATTCTGAAAGAACAAACACTAGAAGATAAAAGAACAATAAGTTTACAGAAACAGGGTCATGTATAAGAATAAATAGTGCATTCTATAAAAACAAATACTTAAGTAACAAAAAATAAACATGTAAAAGAAAGAAAAAACATTTCCTTCTAAAAGAACAAAGATATCCTTATAAAAGAATAAACACATCCTTCTAAAAGAACAAACACCAGAAGATAAAAGCACAAGAAGTTTATAGAAATAGAGTCATGTATAAAAACAAACAGTGTCTTCTATCTAAAGAACAAGCATAAATTGATAAAAGAACAAACAATTACTGATAAAGGAATAAATACATAATAATAAAAAAATGAAAAGCTAGTTTATCTAAAGAATAAGTAAGAATTGATAAAAGAACAAATGACTACTAGTAAAAAAATAAATAATTACTAATAAAAGAATAAGGAACTAATTTATCTAAAGAAAAAATATAAATTGATAAAATAAAAATTAACTACTAATAAAAGAACAAACAGTATTTAAAAAGTAAACAAGAATTGATAACAGAACACATAACAAGTAAAAAAAGCAAACAACTACTGATAAAAGAATAAATAACAAATAATAAAAGAATTGGTAGCTAGTTCCTTTAAAGAACAAACAGAAATTGATAAAAAAGCATACAATTATTGATAAAAGAATAAATAACTACTAATAAAAGAATATACAACTATTTTATTTAAAGAACAAGCAGAAATAGATAAAAGAACAAATAACTACTAGTAAAAGAAAAAATAACTACTGATAAAAGAACAAATAACCATTAATAAAAGAGCAAACAACTACTAATAAAAGAATAAATAATAATTAATAAAATAATAATGCTCCACTATTATTTTCTTTAATACCAACTTCTTATTTATTTTTTATCCATTTTTTTGTTTTTTTATTAGTTAAAAAAATTGAAATAAAAATAAATAAATAATATTTTAAAAAATAATATTAAAAATAAATAGTGAAAAAACTAAGAAGAAAAGATAGACAAATTAAAAAGAAAAACCAAAATATAAATTGAAAAATGAGAGGAAAAAATAAAACTAGAAAATGAAAATAAAAAGTGAAACTGGACAAAGAAAATAAAAAATAAAACAAGATAAATAAAATAAAAAGACAAAAAATAAGTAAAAATGAGGAACAAAATAAGCAAAGAAATATTGCAATTGTCGGAGGGGTTGTCAAAGAACCCCGTGCGTCTCACCCTTTCCCCAATAGGATGCACACCGCCAGGCCAAATCCGTATGCTTGTGTGAATCGAAAATTTCTTTTGTGAGGTTTAAAATGATAACTTTTAAATTCTTCAGGAATGACATACAATGTAAGCCCGGCTTAGGTAAGACGACTCTTAAACAATTCCATTAAACAACTAAAACAAGTCACCGTAGTAGACAAGTTGACCGAAGTCTTGACCACGCTAAGTAATTAGCATAGGTGCCCAACCGGCGGTCTGACCGGTCGGGTCGAGCCTGATCAGACAACATTGTCACTGACTGAAAGTGCGGATAACCGGTCCAGAGAGCTGCAGACAACTGGGTTGGTAATGGTCGGCGCCACTTTGCCGTTACGATCCTATAAACTGCAAACAATCCGGATACACTTACGCTGACGCTTCTTGAGTAGTCCTTTAAACTAGAGTACCGAACACACCCGCCGGCCTCTCTCACTCCAACGCTCTCGTCTCCACCTCCCATTTTCTTGTTCAAATCCAATCTCTTCTGCCTCCACTCCACTAACCAATTCCTGCAGGTTCCATTAATACCATCCCCTCGCAAATTCCTTGTTCCATGTATCTCTTCAATCTTCCTTCCTTCTTATCTGGTTATTTGATTTTGTCTCGGAGATTTTCAGAGAAGAAATGTAGGTTGTGCACCATTTCTTTGATCCAGTTCACCCCTTTAATTTTCGCCAGCATTTCTCTGAAATGTTGTGTTCTTTTCCACTATGGTATAATTTTCATTGTGTCCTTGTAATCCATTATACTTGCTTACAGTTACAAATCTAACTAATTCCTGTCCGAATTCCTCTAGATCCCCAAATAATAAGGAATACTACGGTCTGTACTATACTCTGTGGTTTGGTTGTGAGTAGTGGTGATACAATTCCTTTGAGGCAGAGTGGATCTTCTTATAAATTTAAATGGTTTTTTCCTGCTACCTGACCTGTATTGATGTCATCATTTTATGATTGGCCCTCAAATGTTGATAGGCGAACAACATTTGTGACACAGCAACCTTTGGAGACAGGGTTGTCCGCATGGAGAAGGGGAAGTATAATTGTCAAGGATGTTGCTTCTCTTTTCTAAGGCCTAGAGCTTTGATCTTATCCATAATGGAACTTCCGCATTTCTTTTTAATTTTGCATTCTTATTGTTTACTAGTTTAAGGCTTATGCAGATTGGAGGTCGGATGCTTCAACTACTCTAGCATCTAATACACCTTGTTGTCACCATATGGTACTTGGGACGGGGTATATATAGTGCACCTGAAGGCCTTCTTATCTCTACTTGGGTATTGGCGAAATACCAGTCATTGGAAATCCACAAGCTTAAATATGTGGCTGTCGTCGTTGAAAGTGAAGATGCTCACCACACTACAAAAATTATTGAACTTGTGAAATGGCTAGCAGCTATTGGTGTACGACGTGTTTGCCTCTGTGATGCTCAAGGTGAGAATTCCTGGGTAGAGATGAGGGTGTAGGTTAAGTCCCATGAAACTTGCAAACTCCTTTATTTATTTACTTGTTCAGCTTTTTGTTATGCTTTTTCTTTTGTTTGCTCATTTGCTTATTGATTTCTTTTTTTCTTTGAGTTATTAGGGATACTGAAGAGATCAAAGAACTTCATTTTGGCTAACCTAAATGACGCCAAACTGTTTGAGGTCCTTGAAATTTATGGATAAAAATTACTTGGAACAATTATCTTGCTAGATGATGTACTATTGTATCTCATAAGGGATTATGCAAATGAAGAGTGGTTTTTTCATGTAACATGTTCATTTGTTTTTAGCAGTTGGTAAAAAAAATGTTTCTTGTTTCCAGTAGGCAGTAGAAAATGTTTATCTTCCTTATCCAAGGTTGAGTTTGCGCGATCTCATGGTGTTGTTTTCTTTTTCTCTTTTATGAGTTTCTCCATCATTAGTCTACTTCTAGACTAGAGTTTACTCTGGTGGCCTTCATTGTCTCTCCTACTTAAGTTTTTTGCGTTGTTCCATGTGCCTGTTGGCTCTAATCGATTTAATATATAGGGTTTCATATATATCCAGAGTAGATAAGGCGATGTGGGCATAAGCAATGATAGAAGACTTTCTTCTGGTGCCTTGCTTTTGTAGGAAGCCCTTGAAAATGATTTGCTTCTTGACAAACAATATATCACTTTGGAGTTGGTGTCTCTCTCGGATGGCAAGGAAGCAGTTGCGAAGGCAGCCAATGTAGTGTTCATGAAACACTCAAAATCAAGTGCCTCTGGGAAAAGCCAGGAAGATCAGATCTTTACAGAAGCTAGCACGGCAGAGGCTCTGAAACTTGTTAGTGTGTGCTGCCAATCTGCTTTAAGTTATGGCCAACTCTAAATATTTAAAATTTTATATTGAGCTTTTGAGTATGAATTTTATTTTCTCCCAGGTTGCAGAGGACCAGAACCTGATCTTTTACTGGCTCATGGGCCTGCAAGGTGCCACTTAGGCTTCCCTGCATGGAGAATTCGATATACTGAGATAGTGTACGCGTACTGAATCAATATGCCAACATTATTGTTTTGTTGACCATATTATATTCCATGTGAACATTTTATGCAAGTAAGATCAAGGTAGCTACAGTTCTGGAATATCTACTGATCCCGATTCGTGTAGCAGTTTATTTAGGGCCGTAAATTGTCTGATTTCATGGTTTCATTCCTGTTCTTTTTTGTAGTTTAATTAAAATATCTATTTTCCATATGGATAATAGTGCCTAAGAAAAATTGTGTGGTAAATTATATATAAAACTATATTGTTGGACTAACTGAAGCTTCTGTATGGAACTGAGAGTTACCCATTCCCTACGAGGCTCTAGCGTTCAAGTCTTGCTATTTTTGCATTTCAGGCACATGGGACCCTTGACGTGCATGAGATTAATGAAGGCTATCTACTAATTCACAATGGTGCGCCAAAACTATGGCAAGTATTTTTCTTCTCTTTACTCCTGAGAAGCGTTCGTTCTGATGAGAAAAAGGGCAGCTTAAGAGAAATTCCACCCAATGATGGCTTAGAGAAGCGCGCCTGTTGTGCGCCGTTTATCATATAATGTACTAATATTTTTCATCTTCCAACTGGTAAATGAAAGGAAGTCCCTTCCCTAAGCTATGGTTCTGTAAATACATACCTCGACGTCCAGAACAGGCGCGGTTCTCTGGATTTAGAGAAGTGGCTTCCTTTTCCCTGTGTTTCCTGTGTTGTTTGTAATTGTCATTCTTAAGACTTCTCGTTAACTTTGGGCATTCGAAATCAAACACATGTTCTGAACATATCTGGTACTGCTTTATTTGATCGATGGGCATTATCAGATGCTAAACTTAGGAGTCATCTGATTGTTGCATATCAAAACTCCTGGTAACTAGGTCCATAGCTTCATCAATTGCTGTTCCTCGAGATGACCTGGCAGTATATAGATGACAAAGTGGGGCCCCTTCGAGCTCTGCCTAAATATAGACTAGCTAAAACATCTTTCTCCAAAACAAAAGTGAAACAATGAATTGATTAATTCAGGGCAGCCTAACAGATAATAATATACCGTCTTACTGTAGTATCTGCATGCATGGTGATTTACATGCACTGGCTGAAGATAAGGTTACAACAGCAGATCTGAATGAGACAACATTGAATTGGTAAACTCTGCCTTGAACTCTGGGAGCATTTGGGGACACATTATGTGCAAATGCACGTATTAGTACTCTGTTTCCAGTACACCATCAATGAATCCGATCTCCATTGCCTGGCACAAGCACATGAAACGGCCAAAACCACCAGTTACTCTTTTTGTACGTCTCTTACCCTTCTTCTTCCACGTTTGTTTTTATTCTAATGTCACTATTAAGTTCATGGTTCATGGTCAAGCTGAGATATGAAAGTAAATCAATGTTCAGGCAGCAAATGCAAAGTTTTGGAATTAATCAGATTTCTGCAGGAAAATGCCATTTTCATCTCCAACCCCAAGTGTTTCACTTTTTAACTATGCTAGGCTACGCACTATCAATCACTCCCACATAAGCCCATAGTCTCCACAACAATGACCCCATCTTCTTTCCTTTTTGCGCCCCCCCCCCACAACCAAAAAAAAAAAAACCCTTTCACCCTTTGTGCTGTATATATACACAGCATTCATAGTTGCAGTGCTTATACCTTAAGTTTGCCAGGAAACAAGGATCAAGTAAAATTACCTCAGCAGGAGAAAGGTAACAGTCTCGTTCTGTGTATAATTGCACTTTTTTTAGTGGTTGGCCAGTAAAAGCAGCGTACATTTTATCAATTTTCTGTTAAAAAGCATCAGGTAAATAATATATGAATAAAGGGATCAATGTTAGAAGTAAAACACCTAGTGAAGAATCATGACTCATAAAGGGGAAATATTACATGGCGAGATCTAACAACTTCATCTACTTGCCGTCTTACAGCCTCCGCATTACCCTGGACACATGTAGAAAGCATTTTTAAACAACTAATGAATGTATTAACTCACAATTTCTTATTTATTAATTAATGGGCAAACATGTCCGACTATAAATTCATATGTATACAGGAGGAATAAAAGATGAATATATTGTCCATTGTTAAGGTTAAATAAGAAAATGATGACATTTGTTGTTTTAATTCTTCTATATCTAAGCAATAAAAAAAAAATTTCTTTTCTAGAATTAACCATGATATCAGATCATACCCCACAACCACTCATTGGCTGATGTACCATAATACGTGCATTTGGCATTGCATAACGCATTCCCTTTTCCCCACCAGCAAGAAGAATTGCAGCTGTGCTGGCAGCCACTCCAAAACAAACTGTACCAACCTTGGGCTTTATCTGAAATTAAAAATAAAAGAAAACAAATACAATACAATACTTCCATAACATTTCAGCATTTGAGTGAAATGAAAATACCATTGCCTGAATTTTCACTGGGAGAAACGTAAAGTGAAACAACACCCACAGAAAGTTAAGCAACCAAAAGCAACAGTTTCATGTATCAAGTGTTAACTGGACCAAAGAGAAGTATAATTGTTGCTTGATTGATCAAGTAGTCTGCCAGTCATATACAAAAAGTTCTTCCAAAAATTCATACATATAGATAGGCAGGCATGCACCATTATCTTCATATTATTTATTCCAACAGTTACTCTCCACATTGCTTTGTTCATTATTCGCATCTCCATAATAGGTGCAGGAACCCAACAGTGGCTGGGCATGTGTTTTGCAAAACAGGAAAGAAAGAGAAAATCCCAGTAAGCTTCCTCCAAAAGAATCGTCTCTGGTATTCAGTTCAGTTATGTTGGGTTAACATGTATGGCCACGTCAGAAAAGAATTAGCATGAGTTTCTAACATCAGTCTGGAAATTAGAATACAAATTTCGAACAAAAATTCACCATTAGTTTGAGAAATGTTCAAAAGAAATAACAGATTTCAGTGACAAGTCAACCAGTAAATGTCTTTCACCAGAAAAATCAGTTTCTGTGTTGGAGGTTGCAATACTAATGCAATCAAAGAGAGTAAAAACATACCCAAGACATGCAATCATAAATTGCTAAGACAGAATATATGCTTCCGCCAGGACAGTTCATGTACATCAAAATATCTGCATCCTCATCAATCGCTGCAAGAGTTAGAAGCTGTGAGATCACTCTCTGAGCAACCTGGGAATTGACTGGCTGCCCAAGGAAGATTATCCTATTCCTCATTAATATGGTGGAAAGGTCCAAAGCTCCCGCTGGAGTCATTACTGCTGGCATTATAGGTGGATTATCTGTTTTTGCTTCTATTAAACCATTGCTGTTCAACAACAATTCAATGTAAATAGATCTTGAAAAAGCAAAGACCAAGCTTGTTCTAAACTAACATAAAAAATGTCTCTCTCCATATTTTAAACTAGGTAAGGATAGGGAACAATGATAGCCGAACTTCAAGAGTGCCCTGGACAACTACATACTTTTGACCTTTTATGAGAGTTGAACCAACTTGAGCATCAGAGGATTTTCCCCAAACACAGGACTCTGGGGCTCCCTAACACTTGTCATTGCTTGCAGCAGACTCTACCTTAGCTGGAAGGCTCATCCACTCTTGAAGTTAGGCTATCAAACAGAAAGAGCTGGAAAGTCGAAATGGGGGTCAGGGGAGATGGCTCCATGGAACCAACACCAAGCACAAGACTACCGGTTCATGTTCATTCTATAAAAAGTGCTACAAGCAAAGATGTTCACTATCATGTACAAATTTGGAACTAAGAAATGCAATCCTAGCAAGCAAGTAGAACTCAGAAACAGTGGTCTAAGCTTCTGACCTTAAACTGGAATCAGAGACATTCTTGTTGCCTATCTTCAGAGATAACCCAGAGGTTTTGCGAGATAATCCTGGAACAAAAAATGAGCGCAGCTTCCCACTTCAGATACATTACAACGGATTCAAGCTAAATTACCGAATGGGTTGATTGAAGAAATTTCTTATTGAAAATGATAAAAGGGAAACTGAATTCAAAGCAGTTAGTATGGTTTCAAGCAAATATCAAATATTATGCGAATCGACTGCAGCAAGTTGATTCATTCTAGCCAGTAAGGTTTAAACCAGACGAACACCAAATAAACACGACATGATAATCTAGGGGGTAAAGACCCAGAACCTCAAGAGCTGGGATTTTGGCCAGGAGAGTTGAGAGCCAAAGTTAGGATCAATTTCCGATAAATTTGACAGATTGTGGTCTTACCCTTGACTGGAGAATCTCCATATGGAGTCGGCAATATACAAACTATTGACTTCATTGAATTTCTACATCGCGAACAAAGAAGAATGATTAAGAGGCAAACAAAAGAGGAGGAGAATTAAAACAGCGAATAGAAAATGCAGAAGCAACTGATTTACATACCTGTGACTGCGAGAGACCGATGAAGTGGAAGTGGCTCTGTTGAGCAACAAACTCGCGGAAGCTGAGATACCTGATGCTGCCATGCCACTACCACGAGCTACAGTACCAATTTCAGAGCCTTCTGACTGAGGGTTTTATTGGTGTCCTTAGATAGACGAGGTGGGTGGAAGAAATCGACTTCGCAGCTGCGGCCTGCGGTTGCCGTGTCTGGGCCTTCCTCTTCTGATAATGGTAGAGGCCCAATTTCCAATTCCACTTCCCTCTTATTCATGATAAATCCAGTCAATTTTCTCATTGGTTTTTTTCTTGTTTTTCTATGAAAAACGAAAAAAAATAAATAAAAGAGCGTTCAAAGTCGGGAATTAGGAACATCAGTTGCGTTCATACATATCTATCTACACACACACACACACATATACACCTAAATAGTAGGTTGGAATCATTAATTAATTATAGAAGTCTTTAAACTGCATTCTATTATTTGGTATATAAAAGACAAACTTAGATAATATGTTGAAATCATTAATTATGGAGTTTCTTTTATCCTTTTAAAACTTTTTAACTCACTTTTCAATATTAAAATATTATAGGAACTATTTAACTACACTTTGTTATTTAGATTTTTATTACATTGACATCCTCATGAGTCTTTGTTAAGTTATAATTTGGTCCTCATCTTATATTTCTACCTTCTTAAATACAATTCTACTTATTAAAGTACACTAATTAATTTATAGTTAATCATTTACTTATACAATCTATCAATTTAATGATTGAAATAATTAGACTCTTTATAGGATTTTTTTTTTCTAGAGTTATTGTTACCAATTAGAGTATTATGGTAGTAATGTTATTACAATTATTTATTATTTATTTATTATTTTGGTTACTAATATTTATTAAGCAATAATTTTGATCCACTACTTATGCCAAATTTACACATTGAATGTGCAATTCAATTTTTTTAACCAAAAATAATTATATAATAATTAAAGAAAAAAATTAGTATAAATTAGCCTAATTGTATCAATTAGAGGAAGAAACAAAAAACTTTCAAGTCTATATGATGCCAAAATGATTAAGCTTTGAATGTATAACTTTAGCTAATTCTAATCCTATCACAATCATTTCAATTCTTTATTTCTCTCATTTTATTTTTTTAACTGAAAGAAACTTCTCATATTATCTAATATTTTCTATCTGTTTTCATTAATGGTGATGGATTTGTACTTTTTCTATATAATAGTTTCAATTGTTTAATAAAATTGTTTAAAATATGGTTAGATGTAATTAATTGTGTTATTTTTAATTTTACACAAATCTTTTCTCCTTTGTTTAGCTAAAAAAAAATAATCTATTTTCAAAATTTACATTCCCCTTTTCATTCTATTTGCTTACTAATAGTTAATTTAAGTAATTTTATATTAAATACTTATTAGTATAAATTAAAAATATAAAATATTATCTCAACTATATACAATTTATTTCCCCAATAAGTTTGAAGAATTAATTGAAATTTACATTTTCAAGTTTGATGATTATGAATTGATGTTCTATTCTTTATTTGGTTTTAAGGAAAGTTAAGAAAGAAAAATGTTGAAATGGATATGCAACTCAACAAGATAATTTATTTATACTTAGGCAACATAATATACAAAGTTAAACTCATTTTTTAGATTTTAAATAGATCATTATTCTTTAATTTTTACATTCATTTCTTTATAAAAAAAATAAAAATAACTAAATTTTATTAAATATATGAAATATAGATTTATTTTCAATCTCTTACATATTATTATTATTATTATTATTATTATTATTATTATTATTATTATTATTATTATTAGGCAATAAAAAATAAACTCGTACATCATACAGGCAAAAGAACTAGCCTATAAAAAAAGTCTAATCTAAAATTAATTGATGTCATTTAATAATTGATATGGGATTTAATCATTTAATGCTCCACTTACGCATATAAATCAAACACAAATCATAAACATCTTTAACCTTTTAAGCATAAAATAGTATTTCATCTGTTGAATTCCAATAAGCCTTATAATTAAGCACAAGCTCCCTATAAGGTAACTGCATCTGTTGTACAATCTTACAAAATATTTTCAATCTTGCTTCACTTTGGTTGAAAGTAAGAATGCCAAAAGTGGGAATTGTAATTATACTTGTAGAATCAAATCAAATCATTTTTCTTATTTCAATTCATAAAAGATTCTAATATTCACATCAAGATTTTGATAACCTTGTTAAAAAAATGAACATTTTCCCTCACATCCTTAATCATATACTTAATCTCGTTCTTACTATCTTAGGTGATAGAATACATGTACAACATCACATATGAAACAACTTTCCACCCTCAAAACTTTATGTTCACCTAAAAAAGCTCTTTTAAATTAGTAATAGCATTGACACTAGATGAAGAGTTATAAACTGATATAGTGTAAATTTTGTTCTCGATACCCCACTCATTCAAACACTTACACGAAACACTTGAAAAATGTCAACTTCATGATATGGAGGAAGAAAGTGGACAAACTTCACAACCATTTTATAAGCTTTCAATTTGGTTAAAAAAGTGAGCATTGACACTAGATGAAGAGTTATAAACTGATATAGTGTAAATTTTGTTATCGATACCCCACTCATTTAAACACTTACACGAAACACTTGAAAAATGTCAACTTCATGATATGGAGGAAGAAAGTGGACAAACTTCACCACCATTTTATAAGCTTTCAATTTGGTTAAAAAAGTGAGCAGTGACTACCATATAACCTATCTTGTGGCTTTTTTACTTCCATAAGTCTATTGTCAAGCTAATCTTTGAAATTTTGTTGAAAAGCCCTTTTAATCTTTTCTTCTCATACTCATAGACCTTCATACAATCTGACTTGAATATAACCTGACTTATCTTATCCCACTAAGGAATTGCAATTTTTATCATAAAATTGAACCCCATTCTCTTTTACAACCATAAATGCCCAATGAGCAGTTGCTTCTATCATCTTCAAAAGCATCATACTTTCCATTTACTACAATTGGTGCAAAAGTATGAATGTTATCACCAATACCTGTATTATCTGACTAGAAATTCAGAAGCCCTTGTCATTTTATGTAATCAATAACATGTTCAATGATAGGGAATAAAAAAGAGACAATAAGGAGACCAAATATAATATGAAGGGAATAGTTGTAATTGACATAAAAAATCTTTTTTTTCTTAATTCATTAGGTGCTGCGTGAAAAGAATAAAGTTGTACGTATTGGAAAAAGGCAAGGCTGCTTAGTGTATTAACCTAATTAACAATTAGAATTTTATGATTATAGAATTGGATAATGCATTGTTTTCTCCTAGAAGTTTTGATGTTGGATGAATGTTGTCTTTATAGTTGTTGGTTCGCTAGAATTCTTATCTGCAATAACTCTAGATTCCTTTAATCAAAGAGGGAAATGAAAGATACACCTACATCCCCTTAAACAAGGTTTGTAAGTTTAATTTACTCAGGTGGACAAATAATAAAGCCATCTTTAGTTAAGAATACTGTGAAGACATGGCATGCATGTGTTAGTCTACAAGCATGCAATGAACATAACCTTACATGAAACAAGAAGAAAGACTACATTGGATATAGTTATATCAATTCAAAAGTAAATGTATGCCATGCAGATTTTACTCGATCAACAATAAACTTTTGAGTTTATTTCAGTTGGCCTTACAAATAAAAGCAACAATTTACTAGAAATGAAATTGAATTATCTTACAAATGTGAAGCTATCAATTTATACTAAGAGAGTTTTTTCACCATTATACTATATACTAAAAGCTGTTTTCGGCTACTGTTCGAATGAACAGTAAAAAACAGTGTCTTTTTTAGTTTTGCCCTTTGATTTTGGGCTGATTCGCCTGACATTTTTTTTTTACGTAATTGTTTCGTTTAAAAGTTTGATTAGCTTTTCGAAATAAAGTAGCTTTTGAGGGCTTTTCTTAAAATTCTCCCACTTTCATTCTTTTTGGTGAAATGTGTTTCCAATCCTTATAATGTTTCTGTTTCTCATATTAGACCCTGATTTTGATCAGCTTGATGTTTTGGATCCTAAACTTAGTAACTACTTAATTTTAGTGTTTTTGTTTAATCTCTTTGTTCTTTTTTTTTTTTTATGGTGTGTTGTTTTCTAAACTAAAACATTGGTCATCATGCTTTATTTATTTTTTTAGTGAAATGGAGCTTTTTTTCCTTAACTTTTTTTGAGTTAATTGTTAAACTCTTAATGCATAAGGTTTTTACATTTTCTCTTTAGGCCCCCAAACTAATTTTATTGCTTTTCTTAATTATTATTTTTCTTAATATTGTGATATTATGTGACCGCCGCAACATGCAGGCCTTTTGAACCTCATTTATATCTATACATTGTATTATGGCTTCCCTTGTTTGTTTATCAGAAACAATTAAAATGACTTCTGATAATTTATGTTGTATATATTATAAAGGCCTTAAAAATGTTATGGGCACTATTTAGAGATGGGCAACATTTTATGAAAAAATTGTTAAGTTGGGATTGTTGTAGAAATCATTAGTCAAAGGCCTGTGCGCTAAAAGGAATTGATTCTGAATCTACTCTAGGTTAAGAAATACATGAGCATTAGACATGGTTCTTCCTCTCTTCCCACACCTCCTTCCCTTAACCCTTCTCTCTCTATTGTTTTATGGACTTAATTCAGGAATTATAGAAAAGATAGTCCAAAAACAAAAACCATTACATTTTTTATAACTAAAAAATTAATAAACTAGAAGATAAAACAATCTACATATTTTATATATAAAGGAGAAATCTAAACAATAGGTTGAAACCATTAATTATGGAGCTTCTTTGATCCTTTTAAAACATTTTGACTCGTTCTTTAATTTCAAAATATTTTAAGGACCCTTTAACTCTATTATTTGAATTTTTATTGTATTGACATTCTTATGAATCTTTGTTGAGTTATAACTTGGTTCTCATCTTATATTTTTACCCATTTTAAACATAATTCTACCTATTAAAGTACGCTAATGGATTTATTGTTAAGCATTTACTCATATGGCTTATCATTTTAATGATTGATATAATTAGACTCTTTATGAGGTTTTTTTTCTAGAGTTATTGTTATCAATTAGAGCATTATGGTAGTAATACTATTAAAATTACTTCTTATTTATTTAATGTTTGAGTTACTAACATTTATTGAGTAAAAAATTTGATCCGCTAATTATATCAATTTTACACATTGAGTATGCAATTCAATTCTTTAAACTAAAACTAATTGCATAGTAATTAGAAAAAAAATAATTACTATAAATTAGCCTAATATTGTTAGTTAGAGGAATGAGCAAAACACTTTCAAATCTATACGATACAAAAATGGCTGGACTTTAGATATATAACTTCAGCTAATTCTAGTGTCATCCATAATCATTTTAATTATTTATTTCTCTTATTTTATTTTTTTAAACAAAATAAACTTCTCATACTATCTAATATTTATTTCTGGTTGAGCTTGAGATTGAGCTTGATTAGGTCGGGCTTGAAAAAGTTCAAATTGAGCTTGAGTTTGAGTTACCTGAAAAAAATCCGACCCTTTTTCACTCCATTGAGAAACCATTACATAACGTTTTTAACAAGTTGGAGGATCATTTGGAAACAAATTTTAGTTTGGACTCAAAAGTTTAGATTGGTGATAACTCAATGACCAGTTGGAAAAGAAACTTGTTAACGGTGATGCAATAGCAACGTCCATGCCATGAAGCGTTGATGATGATAGCGCAACGCTCTCATAGTCGAAGCCAAGTACATCGAGCTCCTCCCACGTACCTCTTGGCGAAGATTTTGGTTGCTGGTGAGAAATGAAGGTTAAAATCCCCAATGCTGAGGACAAAAAGGACGTGGGAACAAATCTCCTTTGACCTTTCTCTTCCATATACCAAAAAAGTCCTGGGTACAAAAATCCAAATGAACCAAAATAACGTTGATCTCCAGCTGTCAAATTTCTACTGGGCCACCTAGCTGAGTCTGAAAACATGTCTAGTTTGATTTTGACCGGCCAGCTTTAACGGCAACAATAATGCAGCATTTTCCTACTCCCAGCGCCAGAAATGGCCCCCTTAATTTTTCTTACCTTCTACTTTCTCTTCGCGCTTTCTCTCCCCACTCCTGCCACCGCCCAATTCTGCCGCTACTCATGCCGCGGCAGCCTCCTGCGCATCCGTTTCCCCTTCGGCATCAACGGCACCGCCGCCAACGCCCGTTGCAGCTACCCCGGCTTTTCCCTCTCCTGCAATAGCCGCAACCAAACGATCCTCACTCTCCCCAACTCGGGTCAATTCGCAGTCCAACAAATCGACTACGAGACCCAATTGATCCTTCTGAGTGACCCGGATATGTGCCTCCCGAGCCGGTTAATTAAATCGTTCAATCTGTCCGGTTCCCCCTTCCAACCGGCAGAATTAATGGAAGAGTTCGTTTTCTTGAGCTGTCCGAGAAGCGAAGAGGTGCCTCTGGGAGCCAGAACGGTTCGGTGCCTCAGCGTTGGGAACAGGACTGTGTTGGCTGTCCGATTGGTGAATTACTTAGCGTATGAGGCTTTGGCGAGCACGTGTAAGGTGATTAAGACGGTGGAGGTCCCGGCTTTCTGGCCGTTTAGAGAGGATCGGATTCGGCTGACGTGGAATTCGCCGGATTGCCGGGATTGTGAACAACGCGGCGGAAATTGTGTGTTCACTCGTGCTCGGGGCCTATCTTTTGGATGCTCCGGCGTCCCCAGGACCGGTAAGTTTGTGTTGATTATGGAGTTCATTAATTAACTTTGTTTTTGTCTTTTTACTGTCAGAAAATGGAAATCCTAAATAGTTAAAAATATTTTATTGAAAGGACCAATACTTTATTGTCTTGCCCTCCGCTAACACACTATCTACCAGTCAAATAGGAGTACAATTTTTTTTTTTGAACTAAGAATAGGACTACTTGTGTTGATTTTTCTAAGAAACGAGTCAATAGAATTCTCTCTAAAAACATGCGGAGATTGAATTATTTTTTGAGAGTTTGTATTAAGAAGTGCTGGAATGATACAATTTGAATGATATAGATTTTTTCGGAATATACGTCTACCTGACAGTGATTAGAAGCAACGAGGTTAAAAGACCGTGCGTTGCAACGGACACATAACATTACAATATTAAGAAAAATAATAATCAAGAAAAGTAATAAAAATAATTAGGGGTTCAAAGAGAAAATGTAAAAATCTTATGTATTAAGAGTTTAACAATTAATTCAGAAAAAATTAAGAAAAAAAGCTCTATTTCACTAAAAAAAATAAATAAACAAGGATGACCAATGTTTTAGTTTAGAAAACAATACACCATAAAAAAAAAATCAAGAGATCAAACAAAAAACACTTAAATTAAGTAGTAGTTACTAAGTTTAAGGTCCAAAATATCAAGCTGATCAAAATTGTGGTCTAATATGAGAAATGGAAACAATACAGGGACCGGAAATGCATTTCACCAAAAAGAAACGTGAAAAAGAATGAAAGTGGAAGAATTTCAAGAAAGGCCCTTAAAAAGATACTTTATTTCGAAAAGCTAACCAAACTTCTAAACAAAGCAATCGCGTCAAAAAAAAAAAAAAAGTCAGGCGAATCAGTTCAAAATCAAGGGGCAAAACCGGAAAGACACTGGGTTTTACTGTTCAAATGAACAGTAACCCGAGAACGGGTTTTAGTATATAGTATAATATCGTGTAAAATATTAACTCGAATTTGCATCATATATATATATATATATTTGAAAGAACATCGGCAACTTATATTTACTACTGGCCACATTTTTTAATGGATAGATGTTTTTTTGATACAAAGACGGGAAATTTGAACCTTAGACCTTCTAAGTTCTAACAACCATAAATCTTACCTACTAACTTAAGACTTAATTTGTTTTTCAATAGATAAATGTTTATAGTTATTTTTAGGTACAAGTAATATTATTCTTTTGTATCTAAGTATTTGTTTACATCAAATTAAATATTGTAGTTGGGCTGACGTGTGGTTTGGTAGAAGGATGGAGCAAATGTGAAAACAGAAAAGGAATTTATTTAATCAATGCTAACATCTCATAATCAAACTTTGTGAATATATGTTATTATTCCATCGAATTCTTTTGTGTCATAATAAACTCGGTAAGCTTTCAAAGTTGTGCCCATTACGCTATTGTATACCTTAACTGCATTTTTTTATAATAAAATTACGGTCTAAATTTTTTTTTTAATCTGAAAACTCAAAATAATTTACATTGTCTTCCAGTCTAAGTAACTGCTGCAATAAATAGATAAATAAATGCATAAATAAACATTTATTTTAATTTTACAGTTTACTTTGTAAATTGTAAGTTGGAAAGATTTTCCTTTTGTTCCGTAAGTTGTAATAATTTTTTTTTTCGGTTAAGGTATCTAATAGCTTATAAAGACGATAATTCTGAAAGTTTTAAGGGATAAATGGGCACGAAGAAGATTAATGCGCTTCTCGTCATATTTAGGATTTAAACCTTAAAGGAAAGCTGATCTATAAGATAATTAGGAATGACAAAGCTTAGTTACGTCTGATCTGTTACAGGTACTCCTAATTGAATTGATTCAAAGTATTCATAACGATTACTTTACTGATTTTTGTCTTTAGAATTTTGAAATATTATAAATAAGATTTTTTTGAATAAGTCATAGATGAAACCGTGTAATTTATAAATATGTATTACCTCCGTCTCATGTTTTTTATTCCAACTTAACTTAAGTTTGACTTTAATTGATTTATATTCTTATTTGTTAGAAAAGTTCTTAAAAAGTTATATTTAGAAACTGTTAATTTTATTTATCATCTGTATACAAATGTTTCACATTTATATATGAGAATGTTGAAGATAAAAATTGTAGATTAATTGCCATTAACAGTAAATGATGCAGAAAACTTTAGACAAATGAAGTATTGCTTTTTCAAAAAAATTAACAAAAAAACTATCGAACCAAATAGTCAAGTCAAAGAAAAAGATTGTAAATGTCAATTAATTTGTTGTGAAAATGACAATTAAATTGGGACAGGATAGTACATACAATTTTATGATTTATTTTAGTTTTATATGGTGAATCACAATAAAAAAATAAAGCATGTATAAACTCATGTTATAAAATTTAAATTTTGTATGTGGTAATAATAAAAAAATTTAAAAAAAACTTTAATCTAACAATTTTGCGGTACCTCGCAACATTTAGTGCTCAAATTGAAAAAGAAAATAAATAAATAAATAAATAAATAAATAAAATGCATATAAAAACCAAGTGATTAGCATCACATTTAATCGAAGAGTTAGCAGTAGCATCATATTAATATCCGATTCATATCATAATTTTTCCTGGATAGTCAGTTTGACTCGAGTCTGCCTCAACCATCAGTTATTGGCCCCGTTTGGGAATAGCTTTTGTCATCAGCGTTAGAGTTTTGGATAAATTATTTAACGATTGAGATGAAAACGCTGAAGCTAAAAGCTACCATTGGATAGTTTTTTCAAAATTCTAACGCTAATCGTTGACGCTAATGTCAAACAGGGCCATAATCTAACGTACAACGTATTCAAACACAGATGTTTTTGGTCCAAACATGATAATCAAATCCCCATTAATTTTTCTTAGGGTTAGTTACAATTTGCCTCTCAAATTTAGGTGATATTACACTTTAATCCTTTTATTTTAGAAATGTACACTTTGTTCCTCATCTTATATTTTGCTCTCTTAAAAAAATCTGTTTTACATTTACAGAAAGAAAAACTGATAATTTAGAATATCTATTAGTCATAAAGAGAGTATCATACTAAATTAAAATTATTGGGAGATAACTAACTTACAATTTAAATTAAGGTTTTATAAGTTGTTGTTGGATACTGTTAAAAAAAAAAAGACAAAATGTATGTTTTTTAAATAGAAGGGGATTATAATTCACGCTTCCTCTTTTGAAATATTCAAACACGATATGTAAAATTATTTGTGGGATACTGTAGCATTACCTTCTTTAATCATCCTCCATCTTACATTTATATTTATAGTGTTCCCAAATGAAATTTTGCTCCAAACGTCTACCACTATGAAAGTTATATGTAAATAAGATAAGTCGTCTACACCTGACAATTAGATAGTCTTTTGTCGATGTTGCCACGTGGAATTTTAAATCAGGGTTTTATGGATCATCAGACCTTCCTTGATGCTGAAAGGATGGAGACAAATTTTTTTATGCGTTTGTTCGGACCTCAAAGTTGAAGACACCTTTTTGTCCATGTCTTCGTAACACGACGCCAATCTACAATCAGATAGAAGTCTCAACACAATGGGAAACCTTTTTGCACTGCTCTGAACTAAAAATTTTAACGCAACAAGCAGTTTATATTCGAACAAATCTTATGCGTGCGTAATGTTGTTTTAATTACTGTATGTAACATAATTTAGTAGACAAAAATTTTATGACTTGTATCGAACTTAACTTGATGTTTGATTGACGGTCTCATCTCATGGTGGCATCATGTAGGAATGTCAACAGGTGCAAAATACGGTCTAATAATAGGCGTCGGAATCCCAGGACTCCTTTGTCTCGTTGGTCTTTCTTGCTACCTTTGCAGCAGAGCAAGAACCTACAGCGAGCGCCGCCACCGCAGCATTGAGTTCTCGACGTCTATCACACCTCCACCGGTCATTTTTATCACTGGGCTTGATGGTTCCGTCATCGACTCATACCCAAAAACGCTCTTAGGCGAAAGCCGGCGTCTACCGAAGCCTAATGACAATATATGCCCCATTTGCTTATGTGAGTACCAACCCAAGGAGACGCTGAGGACCATACCCGAATGTAACCATTACTTCCATGTTGCTTGCATTGATGAGTGGCTTAGATTGAATGGTTCATGTCCGTTGTGTCGTAACTCGCCTGGAGGGTCAGCTTTAGTGAGCCCTTCCGATACTGGCTCGTCCTCTAGGACCTCTACCTCTTCACACTCTTTGGTTTCATCACCGTAAAGGTACACGTACGTGATAGATTGTAAGAATCATGTATGTATATATACATACATTTGATGATAAAATTTTGGGAATGTATGGGTGTTCATCATTATCATAAGTTAATTAACATATACAATTAGATTGCTCCCAGATTCTAGGAATGAGCTATGAACATCTCCGAATGACAAACACATTAGTTATTCAAATTGTTAGATAAATATCAAAACACATTGTTCAAATTTTTTTTGTACTTAATCTTATTACCAAGTGTGAAACAAGCGATTGCCAACCAAATGTAAAGGAGCATGGCTTCTGGAGCTCAGGGGTGTGTGGCGCATGAGCTTTAGTAGATTCCGGTTGGTCACACCATCGTTTTTCCGTCTCTTGAAGACGGTCTCAATTTTAAGGGCCTAACTTTTTTAGGGAAATCATTGATATCAGATTACATTATTGAAGGAATCAAAGAGCAACAGTAATACCAAGAGGGTGGCTCGACTCAGGGTATTCAATGATCCTCAACCTATAGGCTATAGTACCTCCACCTTCCTCCAGAGGTTAAAGAGTCTCAGCTTCTTTTGCAGTATGAGCAGACTCTCTTGTAGGATGAGCCTTTTTTGTTCCAGTAGTCTTGAAAGGAGTGGATTGCTAATGGGGACAGTGAAACAAGGTATTTCCATATTCCTACACTGACGAAAAGGGTGATCAACAATATCACCCTGTGAGGTTTTTTAAGTCTCTTTTCAATGAGGTGGGTGCTTCCAGCACTTGCTTGCTCCTTTCCATGATGCATCTTGTCCTCTTTGAAGATGATGAACCTGTCACGGAGGAGGAAGTGCATGTCCTGCTTTTTTCTATAAAGGTTACAAAGGCATCAGAGCCAGTTGGGCTCAAACCAATTTTCTTTCAAAAGTTTTTGGAGTTTGTTAGGTCGTATCTTGTGGTTTTTGTTAAGAGGGCTTTTTGAATTGTTACCTTCCTTGTGGAACTTGCTAGTGGTTTGATTATCCCGATTCCTATTGAACACTTGCTAAAAGGTTATTATGAAGGTCCCACTCGATCGGATTTGTCCCCTTCTTGCCCATTTGCTTGGTATCTTTCAGTTAAGCTTTGTCTCTGGGCGTGGTACTCACCTAAGAGGCTATCCATAAAATGAAGAATACCAAAGCAAAGGTTGGCTCAATGATCGCTAAAATAGATCTTTATAAGGCCACAGTTTAATGGCCCTTTGTCTGGCAAGTCTAGTGAGATTTCTAGTTGCCCTGGGAAACCAATGATCTTGTTATGCTCGCTATTTCCGCAGTTCATCTAGCTGTTTAATGGAATTGTGAGAAGTTAAAGCCTTTTCAACTAGAGTAAGGGCTTTGACAGGCAATTTGTGGAGTCAAGCCTCTGTGTAGCAAGTACCTATATCGCTTCTCATTGAATTTTCAGTGAAACTTTATTAAATTTTATAGCTGTTACAAATATAGGATATACACCGAAAAGAAGTGAAAACTAGAACTAAAAAAATCAGACTTATGGTTTTGGTTCCTTTTGATTCTAATTCTTGGATTCGGTTGGATTTTTCTTAACCAAATTTATTTTAGGGTGGTTTGGTTCTGTTTAGAAACACAACTTATGCTCACCCATAATAGTGATCAGTACAAAATTAAGATTGCTACTTTCTTAACAGTAGTTCAATGTCCCAACCATCTCAACCAAATTGAGTGCTTAAAGGAAGCATATAAACCTCGTACCTCAACCACTTGCAATACAATGCTTAATGTCTGTTTGAGTGCTTTTCAGGTAAAAAAAAAAAAAAAAACCTACATTCCTCATTCAACAAAAATTTCCCCTTTCTCTATATTATAAACTATCTTTTACCCTACATACTTGTAAAGATGTTTCTCTATTAAAAAAAAAAATAGTTGTTCAACGATTACTAAAATTGAAAAAATTATTAAGCATTAGTAGCAATATTGCGAACACTTACATCCATAAAACTAGAAATGTTTTTGGTTAAGGTACTCAAGAAGCTCAAGTGGGCTTCATAAGTACACCAACAACCTACACTTAACTGAAACAACTTAACCCATTAGTTTTTGTTTTATGGTGACAAAGTTGAGTTTTCTGCCTAAGTAGCCAACTTAAACGTAGCCTCAATCTCGATTCCAATATCAAATGCGTCATCTGTCATTTGTGTACACCTCTTGTGCAAAGAATCCAATATCTTGTCTAGTAGCACATTGGATATCATACCGTAGCCTTTCGTAGTTGCATTTGTCAAAATTTTGAATTATGACTTGGTATACCTGCTTTTAAATCCGTTCTGTTATTAAGCTATGACTTTTTTTCCTTTATATGAAAAATCCAGTTCATTCAGCTCATGTGTGACAAACAATTATGTAGCAAACTGCCTAAGGTCCATGGTAGGGGTATAATTGACTCCTCCCGTTGAAATTATTCAATGGAAGGAGACAACCTGATATAAGAATATAACTTTGGTCTACATTCTTCGTTTTGCTGGGTTGATAGGCAGAAAGAAAGTTTGATGGGCTAATGGATATATATGAGAAGCTTGATGCACATAAGGGGATTTTAGCCAAAAAGAAAAAGATCGCGAGGTCAAAAGAGGAAATCTGATATTCTGGTTAAAACCCTTTCCTGGACACCGGAACCAGAAGAATTGCGCCCGCTCCCGCTTAGCTCAGCTAAGCTAACCTCTGAGTTCGGACGCTCGTGTTTCGCTTCAGCCAATCTTCTACTTTGGTCTGCTAGGGTTTAGTTTGGGTTTATGTTTTGTTCTGTGTAATAGCCACGTCCATTTCTGACTGGTATATCTGAATCGACGAACTAGAGAGGCGATGGCTTTCATGCGCAGCCTCTCCACTAGAGGCACTTTCTTCGCCAGACGGCACCGGCCGTCTCTAGCCTACATTCTTCATGAAGATGATCGGAAACCTCAACGTCCGGTAGAGTCCCTGCAAAGACCCGCTGAATCTAATAGCGGCACGGCGATTTTCCGGGATCGAATTTGTTCCCCGTTCACGATTTCCCCGAGTGCTGGTGTCGCTTTCTGCCGGTATATGTCCACCACTGCAGGTGATGGACCGGGGAAGATGGAGATCGTGAGCGAAGTTGCTCAAGCTGTTAGTGACGCTGCCGGCCCAGCTATAGGTGCCGTCAGTGAAGTCGCCGTCGCTGCTGCTGACTCTTGGCTCCCCGTTGCCGCTTTGCAGTATGCTATTGATTCCGTCCACTCATTCACCGGCCTTAACTGGTACAATGGACATTCTAGTGTCTCTCCTCTTTTTTTTTTCAAATTTTTTTTTGTTTCCTTTTGCTCTGGTTTTTGTCATTACTATTGTTATTATTGGACATTTTTTTTATTTTATATGTTGGGGCAAGGTGAATTGCTAGTTTATGTTCTGGATGTCATAATTTCAATTGTATAATTGGTTTTTTAAAACGTGGAAAAGAGTTTTTGCAAAAAATCGAATTTCCCCTCTGTTTTCTTTGGAACCACTTTGCATTTTCATACTAGCAGGAGAGATATATACCAAAAGTGTCGAGTGTAAAGAAGGTAATCAGTGTTCTTTTACCGGTTATCTATGGAACTTATATGCTGGGGGAGATCAAATTGTGCTTACTCTGTCCAAAAGGAATGACACTTATCTTATTTCACAAAGTTTGATGTGCTACATCACTTTTTTTTTTTATTGTGGATTTTGATTACTCTCGGCAGCACGTTTGTGTTTCCCCATTAGAAACATGTTAGTCACTTTTTTTTATTGTGGATTTCCATTACTCTCGGTAGCATGTCTGTGTCTCCTCATCAGAAACATGTTAAGTGTCATTTATTTTGGGATGTAAAAGTTTTTGGATGGTATCAATCTGTATGAGACAGAAATGTTCGCATAATTGTAGTGAAACTGATACTAATGATGTTCCAATACAAATGACGTTCCACTTTTCATATTCTGCTGCCTAACTGCGTTTAGTTTTTTTTTTTTCTTCCCCATTCAACCACCAAATTTATGTCTGTCCTTATTGTATGGTGAATGCAGTTCAAATTCTGTAAGTAAGTTACACATTTTATAGACATGTCATTTGTTTTGGGACATCAAATTTTTGAGAAAGTGATGATCATTATGGGACTGAGGGGTATGTTATCTCTTCAAGGTTTATCATCTTCAAACTGCCCCATGTTATCTTTGTAAATTTAAAGTTGACCATGCAATCATGCTTGTAAAATGAGTGCTTACATCTAATCTGCTTCTAACTCTATTTGCTTTTTAATCTTCTTTTCTTTTTGGTTCAGGTGGGCTTCCATAGTTCTTACTACTCTGTTGATTAGAGGGGCAACTCTTCCTCTTCTAATAAATCAACTTAAAGCAACTTCAAAGTTAACTGTATGCCTTCTACTTTTTTTGTGTTTCGTCTTTCTCCTGCCTGTTTGCTGTACTTGCATTTCTCTATATGTATTCATTTTCTTGTCTTTGCCAGGTGGCTATTTTGTTTTATGTTGCAACAAGTTACAACAGAACTGTTATGTTCCTTTCTTTGATTTGGTGTCAGAACTGCGAATGTCTTGGGGGTACAGCAATGATCCAAGACTCCTCGTAGCTTCACATGAAACTAATATTTGTATGGTTCAACTGATTTACCCATAAATATATGCCATGAATTTTTGTTGTCATTTGCTTATATTATCAGTTCTGGTTTGGTATAGACACAATGCTTCAACGTTATAAGAAGTGGTCTTGGTTACTAGGTCAACTAGGTGAGCAGATGGGAGAAAAATTGAAGGAACTCATATAAAAACCTTCTTTCTAAGATCTACTTTGTAAGATCTACTTTGGAAGTTTTTATCTTTTCTATTGGTTGTGTATTTGTATGAATGCTGTCTTGCTTTTTATTCTGTTTCTGCTGGAACATAGGCTATGTTATTAGTAATAGATGTTTCACATTGCAGCTAATGCAACCCAAATTGAGGGAGATTCAAGAGCAAGTTCAAGCTTCGGTATAAATTTCTTGAACTTGGTGACTATTTTGTTTTTTTTGGTTTGCGATCCTATTACTATGAACCCCGAACACCCATAAATACAAGTTTATGCTAATGCAAGTATCTTGCATACCATGAATGATCCAAAACTATCTAGTTCTTATTCAAATATTTCTAATGGGCCAATTTTCTTTAGTTGGGTGATCTTTTTTCTCATTCATATCAAATGCTCTGCATACTTGTTCTTTCTCACATAGCAACAAACTTACCTGTCTGTTCTTATCCAGGGTATGGATCCTGCAGTTACTCTTGAGTATAACAAGAAGATGAAACAGCTTTTTGCTGAGTAAGTAACTTCATCATTTGTGGATGGGAATTGGTAGTCTTGGAATTACAATTTTGGAGCAATTTTTAGTGTCGTTTAGAGGGTGACAGTGTGACAGTGCTAATCTGGTTAACTTTGGATGCATTTGTGTCATTATTTATGGGCTTTTGTTGTAACATTTAACATATGCTGATATGTACATTTTGTTGATGTTTTCAGTTATCAGTTATTTTATACACACACAAATGCATATACGCAGCGTGTGTGGGTATGTCTGTGTATGTGTGTCTATTCCAGCTGTGAGAAAGAGAGCGAGGAAGACAGGGTTGTGAAAGAGGTTAGGTGGAAAAGTCATGAGTAGTAGAAAAGAGAGATGACAGGATAAAGTGAAGAGAACTTGGAAGAAGTAGTATTAGGTTCCATCATCTTAGTGTGGAGGAGGGAAGGAGAAAACACTAAGAGATGCTAGAATGATCCCATTGATAGTGTTATTTTTTGAGACTATCAGAGGATTTATTTAATTCAGTATGCTAAAATCCCAAGAGGAATTTAAGGAAAAGGTGTAGAACACTTTGTCTATGTGATACGCTGTTGAATTGTCCCTAATCATGGTACAAAGTGATCAGTACCTAGGTTTTGGTGGGCAGGAGGCTGAATTTTAGATGGTTGGTTACTGCATTTACCTGAAGGTTTTTTGATTCTTTCTAAAGCCTTATTGTTGCTCTGCATTGTAGACATGGTGTGACTCCACTTACTCCATTGAAGGGGCTTTTGATCCAAGGGCCTATTTTTGTCAGCTTTTACCTTGCTGTAAGTCAAAACTTTGCTATGAACAACACTGCAAATGATTGCTAGTGCTTTTTGGTTTGTCTTGAACTTTAAAGATGCATTAGTTCTTAACAGTCATCTCTTATGACAGATAACGAACATGGCCGACAAAATGCCGTCGTTTAAAGATGGCGGAGCATTTTGGTTCACAGATCTCTCCACTCCTGATAGTCTGTACATCTTTCCCATTTTGACAGCACTGACATTTTTGATAACTGTGGAGGTAATCTTTTTAGGTCTTCTCCTGTAAAAGTAATTGTAAAGTCAGCTAAAAACTTTAACTTAGTATTATTGCATAATCCTTTTCTCAGTGTAACATGCAAGAAGGTATGGAGGGAAATACAGCTGCTGGTACCATGAAAAACATTTCCAGAGTCCTTGCTGTTCTAACAGTTCCATTTACCATGAGGTTTCCAAAGGTACTGCCTTGGTTGTTTTATTTAAATTAGGAGAGGAGTATTTGGGGGAAGGGTGAGTAGGGCTTTTAATCAAGAGACTACAAAGATGTTAAATGTTAACGCCCTCCAAACAGCATCGAGTAAACAGAAATTTCTTGATCTATACGGGCATTGAAATTTCATAACTGTATTGTGCTAATCAAGTTGTTGGCTCACTCTCTCTCTCTCTCACGCACACACAAAGACAGATGCGTGTGCGTGGGGAAACTGGAATTCGGGCTTTTAATCAAGAGAATACAAAGATGAGAACACCCTCCAAGACAGTATTGAGTAAACAGGAATTGCTTGGTTGATATGGGCATTGAAATTTTGTAACTGCATTGTACAAAGCAAGTTGTTGGCTCCCTCTCCCTCTCACCTACTCTCAACACACAAAGATACATGTGTGCATCAACGTACTTCAATAGTGTGTTTTGTGAAGTTAGTTTGACACATCTTTCTCTGTTGTCATTCTTGTGACCTCTGCAGGCTATATTTTGTTATTGGATCACATCAAATATATTTTCCCTCACATATGGACTAGGTGCGCTTGCTGTTGTTTAAGTAGATTACCAATTGTGAAGCTTCTTATTGCTTTGAGAATGCAAGGATCTTTTTCCTTATATTGGTTTTTCATGTGCAGTGCTCAAGGTTCCAGGGGTAAAGCAATTCCTAGGTGTGCCTCAATTACCAGCACGACCACCCAATCCTGGCCCTAAGCCTTCCCTTGATCTGTTTTCAGCGCTTAAAAAGATTAAACCGGCATCACCACAGCCAGCTTCATTGCCTGTTGATCCGTCAAAAGTTGCAGACCAAGGAATATCTTCTTCTTCAGTTGTTAGTCAAAGGCTTAGGAGTCTGGAGAAGCAAGTAAAAGGGAGGAAGAAAAACAAGAAGAGATGAGGTAGTTTTTTATCTGAATCGACAAGTGGAGATGAGGCAAATTTGTTATAGCGAGTGTAATAAGCCAAAACCTGTGATTCATATTATTAGACTGATAGAACCGATGCAAGAGGAAAGGAGAATGTTGCAGCTTCAGAGAATTGCAAATTTTGTTAATTATTACACTAAAAATTTTGTAGTTTTCACAGACAAGATAAAGAGGATATGGTATTGTAATTGGACGCAGGAAGTATCTGACAATTATATATGAGAATTGCATTTTTAGCAACTAGTTGATGGGTGAATTATTTTGGCTCAAATGGAAAATATCAGACGAACGTGGGCGATAACAGAAGCGTAGGATGGAGTCCACGAAGGTAGAGGTGATCAGTATTCGGTTGAAACTGAAAAATAGAAAAAATTTTAAAATTTGGTTCGGTTAATTCGGTGATTTGGTTCTTTTTCGGTTGAAACCGAATAACAAAAATTTCGGTTTCGGTTTTAGAATTCGGTTAATTTGGTAACCAAAATAACTGAAATTTTTTATACAAATATTTTTTTTTATTTGTTTCATGAACAATAATGCTACCAAGTAACCTAAATTAGCATGGATTCTTATTTTCTTTATTTCCATGGACAATGAATCTTTTATATTAAATGGAATTTAAAAAGAAAAATAATATATTTATCTCATTTCATCTCTTATAGAATTTAATTACTATTTTTTCGGTTAATTCGGTTTAAATCGAACCGAACCGAAATATTTCGGTTCGGTTTGAATTCGGTTTTATAGACTAATTCGGTTATTTTGGTTTCTTAGTATCCAAAACCGAATAAACCGAATAATTCGATTCGGTTTAAACCGAACAAACCAAATAATCACCCTTACACGAAAGCATTTCCCGATGCTTCAAGCTTTAGCAGTGTAGAATAGAGTCCACAAAAGCATTTCCCAATGCTTCAAGCTTAGCTCCATTCTGGAAAAAAAATGAACTCCCTTGAATTACCTAGTTGCGTGATAACTAGAAATGAGCATGGTTCAGGTTGGTTCAATTTATAGTGGAATCAAATTAACTCAAAATGATCTCAGTTCTAAAATTTGTCTACTCAACTTGAAAACTAAGGATTGAACAAAATCAAAATCATGGTTTTGGGTTTTTCAGTTCTGGTTCTCAGGTTTTTCGATTTGTATCATATACCTATAATAATACTAAAATTCAATAAAATTACATCCATAACTAGTTAATAAAATATTCAACATAATATACAATTAAATCAGCATTTAAATACATGTACTTAAACACATTCAAAAGAGTTTGACATGCTGTTACCAAAATGGTTTAAAAGAGTTGCTTGTGAAGTATCTTTCATCTAAACCAATTTATTTCCTTCTAGTAATTTCAACATTAACATGACATTCAACATGAAAAGCTGAGTTGTTAAGATCATCTTTTTTAGTATCAAAACCTGAAATATGTTAATGTCAAAAAATTTCAGTTTCACATGGCTTATAAATGAAAAAACATGATAATTATGTCATAAAAAGTAGTCTAAAGTAAAGAGATTGAAAACAAAATGACCCAAGAGTAATCGGTCTAGGAAGCAAAGTGATTTAAGTGAATATGGATAAATTTTGTGAATAATCTCACAACTTCAACGTTGTTTCAATTTAGGACATCAGTTTAAGAGTTTAATATAAAAATATAAGATGATCATCATAATTCTGCAAAGAAATACATATATATATGGATATATTAGTAATACTATAACTTTTATTATATAATTATATATATACCTTGGGTTCGGTTTTATTCAGGTTGGTTCTATATGGAATCAGTATTAACCCAAAAACCATTAGTTCTCCTATATGTAAAACAACCTGTAAACTATAGGTCATTTTTATCCAACCCAACCTAACCTAACCTAATGGGGGTGATTAAAGTTGAGTTTCAGGTTTATCCAACTCATCATCACCCCTAGTGATAACTGTACAAGTGAGCAATGTCCTCCCTTGATAATTTTATTTTCATTAGAGTCATAGCTTGTTCATGAATAGGTTAATGTGAGTTCTTCATTCTCAATGCTAAATTTTCTATACTCAATCATTACAAGTATAAGAGTTAGAATGTACTATAGAAAATTAAGAGATGAAGTGCATGCAATGAGAATTTTTTGAAAAACTCCAATTACAAATTAACTATTTCTTGATGTCTGATATTTTGGAGAACAGTGTTGTTTGAATTTGGATTTTTTTTCTGGCATGCCTCATTACATTACCAGTTGAGTTAGGAACGCAAGATAAAAAAAACGAATAGCATTGATATTTATAGTCCCATTGTTATGGTGTTTGCTTTCTACCTAATTAACCTCCATGGTAAAAGTTTATTTCAAGTGTACTGAAGAAGAGGAAGAGAGTTGCTGCCATTATCGTGGATATTGCCACCGAATGGGTATTGCTAAAATTGAAAGATTGGAACATAAAATTGAAAGATTGGAACATATTTGAGTGTGAGAAGCAACGAAATAAACTTGGAGTGTTTGAAGTTGAAAAGGAACATGGAATACGTCCAACCCACGCTTACTTTTCCACATTTATTATCCTATTTTTTAAATTACCCGTACAATGTCAAATATGAGACGGGTAAAATGGTTACTATATTTGAAAATATAAATGCAACGTTAGTGATTAGAGAAATTCTTTTTATGTCGTTCTTTTTTTTTTTTTTTTTTGTGGCTTCAGATTACAGATTACAGATTTTCGGACAAAAATAAATTCATTTTATTTGTTTTTCTATACTAAGAAATATTTACAATAAAGATTATTAGATACTATTTGTGAAGAATGATGAGTAAATTATTTATTTCTTGAAATTTGACGGGTATCAAACCACATTTAACAATTTTTTATTACCTTGCATTTAGAATATAAATACTCATCTCAAAATTGGGTTATGATCTTGGGCAATATTCCCAGTTGCAATCAGAATTGGCCAGCGAAAACTCATTCTTTTTGTTGATTTGACTAGGAAAAATTAATTTTGGTATATCAAAAATATGCCAATCGTTTTTGGAGGATATTAAGCATTTGTTTAGTTGACTATTTCATGAAATCTAGAGGATATCATGTTTCATTTAGCAAATTTTGCTTCTTACATTGAGAAGGTGAAGGCTTATCCCGAATTCGGGTCATGATATTGGGGAATGTCCCCAATTGGCATCGGAGCTGGCCAGCCAAAGACTCATTCTATTTCTTGATTCGATTAGGAAAAAATACTTTTAGTATGCTAGAACATGCTTTTATTTATTTATTTATTTATTTATTATTATTATTATTATTATTATTATTATTATTATTATTATCATGGCTAACAAAATAGGGTAACTACCCCACTTATTTGAGGTGAAAAAAACAAACCGCTCACCAATTTATTTTTAAGGTAAATAGTTTTGTTTTCTTCTTGTGCAAATAACTCATCATGCGTTGTTTTGAAGTTGTTTTTAAGATAATTATTTTAAGTTCTTGACTTATATTTTAATCCTAAATTTGTTTAAATCAATCTAAAAATATAAATCGAATGTTGACCGTATACCAAGGGCTAAAATCTCCTTATCGCGGTCATTATTGGACTACTTTGATGTCAAAACCCGCCTCAATGTAATTTGCTTCTAATTGTATATTGGTCGATTATTTTTAAAACATTAGTCGATTATTTATCGTAAAAAATAAATTAATGGGGGTTTATCTCATGACCTAAAAATGAGCAGTATATTTTTATTCTCCATGAAAATTGTGGTTGCTTCTATGATGAAAGTTGCCTGATCTTAATGATCAGGTGGCATTTTGTCCTACTGGTTGATTCTCAGTGGCATTATTCGGACATCAATTAATTGAGAATCCACTATTAATCATTGATCTACCTTTTATTTAGTCTGATTGTTTGTTTTGGACTTTTTTTAGTTATTTTTCAGTTGTTTCTCTCAAATTTATTCTAATTTATGTAGAAGGTTGGGTTAATTCAATTCTGTTCCTTTATTTTGGTGTCATAGACAGACATAGGCTTTTGTTTGCCAATATATTTTAGGGTCTATATCAATGATTTGTAATATATCATTTATCTCACTTTTAATTAGAGAATTTCCTTTTTATAAAAAATGGTATATTTGCTTATTTTTCCAATTATATGTTACATTTGAAAACAAAGTATGGTTCTAAACAAACAGATTTGAACCAACATTAAAAGAGTTCGTTTATATTAAATAAACGAATACAAATAAAATTTTATATTTGTTTAAGTTAAACGAATGAATACGAAGAATGTGTTGTTCATTTATCTATTTTCATGAACAATTTGGTTAATGTTTGTCTATATGCATTCATTTATTTATTCATTTATTTGTTTATTCATTTGTATCACTCATTTATTTATTTTTCATTAGTTCATTTATTTATAATATTTTACTTTTGTTTGTTCATCCATTTGTTTATTTATGTTTGTTATGTTGTTCACAGACGTATTAATTTATATTGTCTATAAACATGTTTATTTAATGATGTTTATGAATATGTTCATTGGTTCAGTTCATTTAGTACATGATAATGTTATTATTGACAAAGAAACACAAATATATTCATTTATAAAAGAGCAAATCAGAAAATGTTGGTTTATTATTCAAGTTCATTTTCCTGATCACTTAAACTTGTTATTCGTTTCACTCGTTTACGGCGCCCTGTCACATTCAGCTCAGATCCAAAAGTGGCCCTTTGTCCCTGTCTCCTGTCCAAGTCAGAAACTAGCTCCCGTAAAACGTCTCCCCCAAAGCCAAAGGCCCCACAACGACGCAGCAAACAAACAATAGCCGACGTCAAGATCTTCCTTGAAGCCTGAAGCCTGAAGGTAGAATCTTCTCTGCTTCGGTCACCGCAGCCGCCTGTATCATAAAGTACAGAAACTTACTAATCTCTCGTCTGCATTGTCCCGCAGAGATCATCAATGGCGGAGAAGAGATACATCGTCGAGGTAGAATCGGCGAAGGAAGCAAGAGATGGAAGGCCGTCGATAGGTCCTGTCTACCGAAGTTTATTTGCGAAGGACGGTTTTCCCGCTCCCATTCCGGGGATGGAGAGCTGCTGGGACATTTTCCGGTGAGATTTTAGGTTCTCCTTGCGTGTTTGATTCTGGACCGGATTTAGTAAACTACTTTTTCTTACCTAATCGAATGCGTTATTTGGTTCTTCTGATCTGAGTGACTTCGAATTGATATCTCGATCCCGCGCACAGTCTGATCGTTTGAATTGTGAACACTTGGCCAATTCTGTTCGGGCGGTTTGTTGAAGTTAGTGCTTATGCTTTACGTAATCGGTTAAGTTCAGTTTGTCTAGGATTCTACCATAAGCTGACTAAATACCAGAAGATTTTTCTGTTTCAAATTGGTTGTGCTCGAGCTCTGTATCATTTTCTCATCCCATAGAAATGGCATTCTATTTTAGAAGAAACCTATTAAGTTCTTAATTGCTGATCCTGATTAGTATATTTTATGAGCCTTTCCAGCATGTCAGTGGAGAAGTATCCTAAAAACCGTATGCTCGGTCACCGCAAGATAGTGAATGGAAAGGTTCTTATAATTTATACTCCTCTCCTTCCAAAGGTGAATTGGCCATTGGTTTTTGCCTAGTGCGTTCTAATTGTGTGGCTTTTTTCTCAGGCTGGAGAGTATGTTTGGCGAACTTATGAAGAAGTGTATGACATTGTAATCAAACTTGGGAACTCAATTCGCAGCTGTGGAATTGAAGAAGTAAATCTCTACCGTTCCTTTCTCCTAAAAAAAATAAAATAAGAAAAAAATATTATACTCCTTATGAAGTAGAAAACTGTGCTATGTATAGATATATATTTTATGATACTTTGGTTGGACTGTTTCATTAAAAATCATTGAACATTTAACAACCCTTTTTTCACTTGTGTACAGCATGGAAAATGTGGTATTTATGGTGGAAACTGTCCCGAGTGGATCATGAGCATGGAGGTAAGTCTGTCACTAACCTGGGTCTAGAACATGGAATGAGACAAGTTTTATGGTCTTTATGTAATTTGCAGCCGTTCTCAGATGAGCTTTTTCGCTTTGAGCATCTTTATCATCTTAGTTCGGATAATGTTCAGACAGTCCCTGAATTGTGGAGCTCTTATTCCTGAAGTCTATTTAGATATTAGGCTACCATAATATTCAACTGAATCTTTAAATTACTGGTTTTTTTTTTCTTTTTCCTATATAACTAGCCACTTGTGTGAGAGTGACTTTCCTCTCTTGAACTCAATGGCAACTGATATCAAAATAGTCTGGACAAAAGCACACATATGCTACTTTACCCTGAATCGGGTGAACTTTGATTAGGATGAGTTTCTTCAGCACCAGTTTGAAAACAAACTTATGTTCTTTTGTTTCCCTGCAAACACGCTTGTGTTTTTATATGAGCACTGCTTGCATGCATAACAGTCGGCTAATTCAAGATTACTGATGCAGGCTTGCAATGCCCATGGGCTCTACTGCGTTCCTTTATATGATACTTTAGGTATGCGTAGTTTTGCTTGAAACAGATCTAGCTTTTTTTGTTTAATCTAATGGGCTTCACTTCTATAAACAAAGCCATGGTGTATATATGTAACCTCTGGAACACATTGAATAGCAATTAATTATCAAGCTTGCATTAGTTTACTGTTGTCCTCTTTTGGCTATCTCCACATTTAGAGATATGATTGGCATAACTCATGACTGTCTTTTTTATATTGTAGGTGCTGGTGCTGTGGAGTTTATCATATGTCACTCAGAGGTTTCACTTGCTTTTGTGGAAGAAAAGAAGATTCCTGAGGTACCCTTGTTTTGTGTAGTTTCTCATTTTTTTACCCTAAGATCATACTCAGGGTCTCAGTTGTGCCAATTTGAAAATCTTATTCATTGTGTTTGTGTGAATGGGTGATTTGTTTGTAAATATTTAGAACCTCAGATTGGCATTCCTGGATGTTTTTTTATAATAGGTGTTGCCAAATGCCCCCCCCCCCCCCCCCCCAAGGGACCCCCGGACACCTAAATCTCGTTTCCTTGTCTCTCATCTATGGTTTTTTAATCTGTCTTTCAGCTGTTTAAAACATTTCCCAACTCAACACAATACCTGAAAAGTAAGTTGAACCATGAATATAACTAATCTTGTGTGTGTTAAGAGGGAGAGGCTAAACTTGCATTTCTCTGTACAGCAATTGTGAGCTTTGGCAAGGTCACAGCTGAGCAAAAGAATGAAGTCAAAAAGTTTGACTTGGCAATATATTCCTGGGATGAATTTTTGCAATTGGTACGAAATCTTCTTTTGGTTCCCCTCAAAGCATGAAAGTATTGTTAGCCAAGTTTATATTGGAGAAAATGTCATACATCAATGTGGATGGAGTTGAACATGTAGTCATTGGCTGTGGTTGAGAAAGCACCTGAAAAAAGCATGTTCCACTCATTGCATGTGTCTTAAAAAATGAGCTGTCTCAAGTCATCAACATCATTTCTATATAAGTCATCAGTTCCAGGTGATTCAGAATGGGAAAGGCTGCATGTTGAAATATGGAGATTTGTTAATCTAAGGCTTATAGATATTTCTGTATCCTATTTGGATTCTAATGCTATAGGTGCTTAAACAAGGCATTTGTAGTTTTATTAGGAAGCATGCTAGTATGACAACATATTTTAGTTGTAAGTTTAGTAGTTCTTACTCTTTTGCTTTCCTTCTTGCGTTTGATACATTCTCTGCTGCTTCACCATGTAATTGATTTCTCTAACAAAAACTTACAAGAGTGGAACATGGATATGCATCTTGGAAAATTTCAGGATCCAACTGAGTGAAAATGTGGTGAGAAAATTGATTCACTCTAATACCAAGCTAGACCCTGGTATGAAGAATGGGAGTGCAGATTATTGACTTTTAGGAGAGAGCAGCAATCCCTTAACAGTTTTTATCAATCACGATATGCATTTTGACTGACCCCTTCGGACTAGTCCTTTTGTTTCCATATAGTTTCATTTTCATGGTAGAACATTGCAGGATACTTTATCCTTTATGCATTTGTATGGGCAATAACGCCTGCTTCTTATTTTGCCTCCAACATCTTTTCCTTGCAGGGTGAAAACGAACAATTTGAGCTTCCTACAAAAAGAAAAGGTGATATCTGCACAATAATGTACACTAGTGGAACAACTGGTGATCCTAAAGGAGTAATGATCTCAAATGACAGCATTGTTACTCTTTTATGTGGAGTGAAATGCCTTTTAGAGAGTGTAAATGAAGAGGTGATTGATGCCATTGACTTCTAGAAACATAGATAAACTCTTTAGGAATTAATCTAGTGGCAATCTGTTTTAACATATATTACTTTTTTCCTCATTCTCTTGGTTATGTGTTACAGCTGACAATGAAGGATGTATATCTTTCTTATCTTCCTCTTGCTCATCTATTTGACTGGGTTATTGAAGAGTTATGCATTTCACATGGAGCCTCAATTGGATTTTGGCGTGGGGTAAGCAGTGTTGTCAACATCCCTTCACCATAATATTGGGTTAGCAGACTAAGGACTTGCTTACTTGGTTGGTTGACCTTCAGGATGTTAAACTCTTGATTGAAGATATTGGGGAGCTAAAGCCAACTATCTTCTGTGCTGTTCCACGTGTGTTAGATAGAATATATTCTGGTAAACCTTTTCTTCAGTGTATGGTGTTATTATAGAATAATCCTAAATTTTCATTCACTGTCCTGGATGAGTGTTACATTCTCTTACTCTTGTTCAAGGGTGACACTAGAGGCATCTTTAATTTGGATGAAGCCACTTCCTCATGAATTCTCCTTTACAATCTCCATTCTAAGAAATATCCTATGTCCCTGGCTTATTTACATTTTAATGGTGGCTCATCAGCATTATTTTATGAGTATGTCTCCTTAGCACAGCCATAATCTGGCTTTATCAATTATTGATATGATGTCCTTTACCCTCTACCTAATCAGCCATAGCCTTGTGTCTGGTATTAGGGTATACATAAAAACATGCTTTTTTCTAGAAGAGTGACAAAAAAAAAATATATTCCTCAAATGTTGTGTGTACATTTCATGTAGAGAGACTTATTCCAAAGCAAGGTGTTCATAAGTGGAGGAATTGTAAATTCTAATTGGTTAGGTACTAATCAGACTTGAGTTAAGATTCGTCACATGGGCTACTTAATCTACTATATAAATTCTATGGATGAAACTCGAAATAATGTGAACATCTTCAATTTGGCATTCATGTCCCATTGGATCAGATGGATTCTTATTTTTTTTTAATAAATAATACCCATAATTTTGCCAAGATGTATATCATGACCAAGTACAACCCTAACTGTCAATTCATCAGGCTTGACACAGAAGATTTCTTCGGGGAGCTTATTGAAGAAGACGCTATTCAACATCGCATATTCACAGTGAGCTCTATTCTCATTTCTGCTCTTCTTATTTGTCTTCCCTGTCTATTTATGGGAGCGTCTCAGCAACGGCTTCTGGCTTGTCCAGTGTACTGAATGTCATGCATAATCTTGATTTTTGTGCCGTCATCTGGTTTGGTTCCGTCAGTAATATTGCTTCTAATTAAGTAGTATCATGCACTCCGTTTTTTTGTATGGTCATTATTTGCAATAACCAATGAGATATGACAAGCTTATTTGTCATTAGAAATAAAGAAACTCTGCAGGGTTATGCTTGAATTTTGGGCTTGTTGGGCCCATCGCTTCCACATGTACATTGAGTGCTTGAGATGAATTCATTTATAGATTTTTTATGTTCATTACAGTTATATAGTTCCCATTCCTGGTCTTTGATAATATTGTGGATGGCAATTAATTTTGTCACAATTATTGCAGCAAATGGAATAAAATGACCAGGGGCCTCAAACATGAAGAAGCATCTCCAATCTCTGATAAAATAGTATTTAGCAAGGTGATGAGAGTGTTTGGTTATTCTTCTCTTTCAGGCCACATGTTTCCTGCTCAAAAACTAACACTTGGCTCAAAATGTGCTTCGGATTTGAATTATATTTGCGATTCCTCAGGTAAAGGAAGGATTGGGAGGGAGAGTCCGACTTATCCTATCTGGAGCTGCTCCCCTTGCCACTCACGTAGAAGCTTATCTGCGAGTGGTAGCCTGTTGTCACGTCCTTCAGGGATATGGTATGTTGAGAAATTTAAGCTGTAACGCATACTGTGTACCTGTTTAGTATTTAGCTCCTGATGTGCATGCTTTCTGCCCCAAAAGGAATCACCCCGTCCAGTTTTGATTGACTGCAGGCCTGACAGAGAGTTGTGCTGGAACTTTTGTGTCCCTGCCAAATGAACCATCAATGCTTGGCACTGTAGGGCCTCCTGTACCAAATGTGGATATATGCCTGGAATCTGTTCCTGAAATGGGATATGATGCTCTTGCAAGCACACCTTGCGGAGAAATTTGTATCAAGGGAAAAACCTTATTTTCAGGTTATTATAAACGTGAAGACCTTACCAAAGAGGTGATGATCGATGGGTGGTTCCATACAGGTCTGCTAATAGATCGCTAAAAATTGGAGTCTCCTTTTCTCTGTAACTCCTTTGTAAGTTAACCTTGTTTTGTCTTTTTGCACAAGGGGACATTGGTGAGTGGCAACCTGATGGAAGCATGAAAATAATAGACAGAAAGAAGAACATTTTTAAGCTTTCACAAGGCGAATATGTTGCTGTTGAGAACTTGGAGAACATTTATGGTCTGGTTTCTGGAATTGAATCGGTATGCATTTATTTTATGCGTAGATGGTTTGCATGACTTTCTGAATTTGAAGAAGTTTTAAATTTTACTTGAGTGGTCCTCATTAGATGCCTTGTCTCATGGATCGTGAATTCCCTTCTCTCTGACACGAATGATTTGCTCCAGCTGTATAATTTATGTCAGCTTGGCAATCAGCCACAGAGCGCTTCTGAAATCCTGAACTAGCCCCCTGACAGTCTCTTTACCCCCTTGATATATAAGTTACGAATATCTATCTTCACACTTTTGACTCTTGTTTTTTGTGTTTTTCTTTAGATATGGATTTATGGAAACAGCTTTGAGTCCTTCCTTGTCGCTGTTGTCAACCCCAAGCAGCAAGCACTTGAGCAGTGGGCTCAAGAGAATGGTGTGAGTGGTGATTTTGATTCCATCTGTCAAAACCCTAGGGCAAAAGAATACATAGTTGGAGAACTGAGGAAAATTGCTAAAGAGAAAAAGGTAATATATTTTTCTGAGTGGCGGGTGCTATACCTACAAAATACTTGTCAATCCTATATAAAATGATTTACCCTTTCTTGTAGCTGAAAGGTTTTGAATATGTTAAAGCTGTTCACTTGGATCCTGTCCCATTTGACATTGAACGTGACCTAATCACACCAACATACAAAAAGAAGAGACCTCAGTTGCTGAAACATTACCAGGTAACTTCGGTCTTGTTTTCCTTTTACTGGAATGAGTGAGAAGAAATTTGGATGAATAGGAAATGGCATTAGTTCACAGAGTTGTTGATTAAGTGATTAACCTGCAAATTTATTTATTTATTTAAAATAATGATCCTAGTATTCATAAGCATTTCTTTGATGCCAAAAGAGACAAATCTAGGATGCAATTGTTTTTTTTTTTTAATTCCTCTGCCCATCTATATAAATATAAAAGTTTGACATTTCAATGAAGCCATTACTACTGGAATAGTAAGTATTGAAATATGGATCAAAACAATGCCTTTTATGGAGAAATAGTGGTAATAGGTACATTTGTTTCCCATTTCTTAAAAGCCTTTTTTTCCTTTCTTCATTTTGATTTCTTTTTCATCTAAATTCTATGCTATCTGAAAGTTTATGCTCCATATTCAATTTGAATTAATTAATTAATTGCTTATCAATTGTTTTTTTTCCCATCGTAAAAAGGAAATTTTCATTTTTTACAAAAAAAAAAATTCCAAGTGTTTTCTTGCTCTACTTCAAGTGTTAGTTTCAATTGGTATAGGATTTTCACAAGAAGAAAATTGATTATATATAGAAACAATTACTTTCAAACACATTAACGCACAAGTTACAACAGAGAGTCGTGTTTTTCCTTTGAATAGAGGCAGATGCAAAATGATCGACATTTTCCTCCAAAACAGGTGGGAGAAAACTTCTATTATCTACTCACATGGCACTTGGTCATTAGAATAGCTTAAAAGATAAGTTAAATTTAGTCAGAAAATTACAATAGTAAATAAATAAATTTTCAATTCAAATAATTCAAATTCTGTGATACATGCAAACTAGGGGTTGCCTCCTAGATAGGAAGAAAATATTTTCGGATGCCAATTACCCCTTGCCTGGGAAACCAGGTACAGGATATGCTCCTATTTAAAACATATACTTCATAGAATTTGAACTGTACATGCTAAAAATAGAATCCAAAACATTTTGTCCGATATGTGCTGTCTAGTATTATACTAACATTGATTTGGATTACCTGTATGCAGGATGTTATCAATGATATGTACAAAAGTGCAAGCAAACCCAGCGCCTGAGGATGGATAGCTTCTAATCTACTTCGCGATACTCCCCATTAAGAATAAAAAAAAACTTGGCTATGCTTTTACCAAAAAGTAGTAATTCCCGCCTTGGCCAGAACAAATAATGGCTTTGTCAGGATGGTAATGCATGTTGTGACTTAAATGTCGTTATTTCTGGTAGGAATATGATCACTCTATATGACAAAGAATTTCAGAAACTGCGCACCGAATAGAAGCACAATATTATACCATTACAAAACTAATGAAAGAACTGAACCAAGGTTGAGGCATACGTATACCCAGTGAAAACGCCCAACATGGAACCCTCGTAAGTCCTGGAGCCTCCTGGACATGACACTCCGTATTTCGTATCTTGCAAAACAGTTTCCACAATGCAAGCAGCATTTTTCTAACAATATAATCGACCTACTGATGTTCGTGGAAAGGCCAGCTTTCTACAAACAGAAATTAGAAAGGTTCTTGATTACAAGTCTACAATTACAAGGATATATGTTTACAACAACGGCCTGACGTTATTGCATCTTGGATGATGCTATGCCTTCATGCTCCGTAGGTTTAAATTCAATAGGCAATGAACAGCACTGTAGCCCAAGTAATTCCTCTCTGCTATACTTCATTCTTTGATCTGTTATGTAAAATATATTTCCAGAAAAAGATATATGTAAGTTATAGACCGAGTTAATGCCTGTATAAATTATTAGTACTGTATTTAAGAGGGAAAAAAAAAAAGGTGAGTCTCCACACCTATGAAAGACTGGGACATTGAATCCCTTCCCTGCTTTTTGTCTTTCCTCCGTGAAGATTGTGGCCGAGAGAAGTGATTAGAGCTACTCGGATCTGATTGTAATGTCGGAGCTAGTTCATGCATTACAACAATATGAGGGTGTCTTCTCATGAACAATGAGATCCCATCTTCAGTTAATAGCCAACAGCCCCTCAAATCCAGCATACCAAGTGTTGATGGAGGCATAAACTTTTCAAGTCCACCATCTGTTAGCACAGCTTCACAAACACAGAGTTCTGTCAGCTTGGGCAGAGATGACAGATGTTGCAATGTGACATCTGTTAGAAAAGCACATTTCAGAGTCAAATACTTCATCTCTTTGCAACCCGATAATGAGCATAGACATTCATCGCGCACTTGTGTCTGCTCCAGATTCAACATCTCCAAACAGCTAAGATTTTGCAGCACACCTAAACTGTAAGTTGGTTGCATCTCATCTCTGTCCTGATAAATAAAACCTGGAAGTTGCAAGGACATACAGAAATCGGAACACAGAATTACTGTTTACACTGTACAATAAAATTTTGAACATAAACAGGTAATTATGCTGCAATGAGATTAAGAAGTTCAATGGCTGCACTTATGAAAACCTACCTTTAATATTTGTATTGCTCAAATCAATGACCATGAGCAAAGGCATCTTGCTGATGTATGGAAGAGCCGCGTCATCTACGAATGTTGAAGATAAAGATAAACTTTCAAGATTGGGAAGATGTCCGGCTAGTATCCCCATACCAGTTGAGCTGACTTTTGTCTTGCTGAGGTCTAGACTTCTCAGATTGGCCCCAATACATGCAATATTTTCAAGAGAATCATCTCCAGCATTTGTTGAGCTAAGATTCAAATGTTCCAGCTTCACCATACAAGGTAAAAAACAGAACCTGCAAAGTGAAGTTTTGGATACATCCAAAAATGATAGGACGCTGGTTTCAATGTATGAAAAGTCTTCAGTTTCATTTGTGAATGTAGCTCCAGACAAAACAAGCCTTGACAAGGGAGCTTTTTTACCATTCCCTTCAACCTCAAGGATAGAGTCAATAGTGCAATTGCTCAGGTTTAAGTATTGTAGTGACGGCTGATTTGGCAGCTTGGTAACATTAGTCCAAGCTAGATTAAGGAATGTTAACACTGTGAATCTTCTAAAAACTGTAGCACCTTGGTTAGATATTTTACTTCCCCAAAGATCTAGATGCTGAAGCTTTGTTAATTCCTACAGCAAAAAAAATCACTGCAATAAGTATTTCAGCATTAGCTGGAAAGAACATGAGAGAAATCTTTCAAATCAAAATGATAGCCCCCAGATGGGCCAAACAATCAGAGAAAAATAAAAATAAGCAAGTAATAAATCCAATGTGATATTCATGCAGTATAAACTTGGAATGTGAAAATTGCCTTAAATCCTTGAGCTCCCTATTTGTTGATTCTGCCTTGACAGTTTTGGTGTTTTGTTTCTCTCACCTCTGCTTCTTTGGTTCAGTAAACAACTGTCTTTGTTTTGCCACAGTTACTCTCTTCTAGTGATTATTTTTTTGGCCTGATTACAGCTTTTGTTCTTAATTTTCTTCTCCATTCAAACTCTTGCCCAAAGTTTATGTTTTTTTTTATTTATTTCCTTAGTATTAATCAACTTTCTACATTAGGAGCCTCATAAATAGAGATCTAGAATTCACAGATATGCTGAAGCTATAAAAACCACAGAACATGGTATAAGTGGCTCAATACCCTGTTCCAGACCTACACCTGGTCAAGACATTGGTTCAGTGCTCAATAAGAGGACTTTCAAATGGAAGCAAACAATAGTTCTGTGGTCATCTTTGAAGCCAAGTAATTAAAAGTTGATGGCATGCCAAGCATGGATAAAGGGGCAAGTATATTTCAGAATTGCAGGCAGATTGTCATATTATTGAAAACACTACCTGGAGGGAATTCAATGCCAAATCTGTGACAGGTAAACCGCCCACATCCAATAATGATAAGTTCTTAAGTGAAGAGAGAAGTGAAACTCCATCGGCAGTCAGGCTAGTTTCTGAAAGCCATAGTTTCTCCAAAGTTGAAATAGATAAGAGGTGTCTAATGCCAATATCAGTAACCTTCACGCACCTAGAAAGATTGAGCTCCTTCAAACAAGCCATCCCTACAAGCCGGATAGGTCAACAAATCTATACAAAATAAAACCTGGTAATTTTTTTCTTGACAGACCTCGCCATTCATCTCTAATATGGCAATTTATATAAGTTGAAAGGTGATCAAAATAATTGAGAATCAGACTTTTAATTCATTTCTACTTGTTTGAATCTGAGAGGAAATTCTTTCAAATAGCCACAAACTTCCTAAGGAGACTTAAAATAAAAAGGTACATATATAATATTTGACAATTCAGCATATCAACATAACCTGTACCTGCTATAGACCAGAGCGAAGAATTAGTGATCCTACGACAATCTGCCAGACAAAGGAAACGCAGATAGTGGAATGCTCCTAGATACGCCATCCATTCTGCATCTACAGTGTTCTCACCACTAAAATATATTTCCTCGACACTATATTTGAAAACTCTGCAACAATAAACCCATTCAAACATTTAAATTCCATTATAATTACATATACTAATGCCACATATTCATAATAGTAAACATAAGATCCAATAACAGCATGTTTAACAGTCAAATGCTTCAAACTAGAAACGATAAGACACAGTAAGGCAATTTGTTTAAGAAAAAAGTATTTCTGATCACTCACCTGTCCTGTTTCATTCCTAAATTCAACACAACCAGATACACGACATAAAAATAATATCTATTCGAGCCAAATCACTCAGATTCCACCAAACAGAAGAACAAATATTCAGAGTCTGTAAAACAATAGAATACAGAAGTCAGGATATACTCGAGCAAAGAGAGAAACTACAAATATTTCAAATATAGTCGCTCAAACTTCACGAGAGCCATGATATACATCAAACATAAAACCTAACAATCAGAGTCTGAACCAAAGAACGTACACAATTCAACACTTCGTCAAGCAGAAACAAAATAAGTAGAAATCAAAACATAATCACACGAATTCCAGAGCGCAGTGACTCAAACAAGCTAACTAAGAATCAGAATCAAACAAAATGCTGAGCTAAACAAACACTCGAGCAGAAGGAGAATCACTCACACCAATTCCCCCAGAACAACGAATGAAACAAACAGAAATAGAAAAGAAGAATCGGAGTCGGAATCTCAGGAAACACGAAAATCAAAACGTACTCGAGCAGAGAAGGGAAGAGAAGTCCTCGACGGAGTAGACGGTGAAGGAGAGATCGAGCGAGGTGAGAGGGCAGATGCTCGAGAGTTCGCCTTTGCCGTCGCCATTTCTCGATGCTCCCTTTGCTCTCACACGCTGCCTCCAAGCACATCGTCACCAACAAACTCTCCTTCTCCATTTCCATTTTACGTTTCTCGCCTTGCTTGGATCATGAATAGCTCGTTGCTCGTTTCAGACCCTGGAAAACAAGTCTCGCAGAGATCGGTCAGCCTGGTTCTCCCTCCGCGATTGAAAATACTTGGATCCTGGAAAAACTACAACATAGCAATCAATCTTAGTAAATTGTTTAGTACTTGGACCCGAACTTTTAATTAGACCGTTTGAATCATCCTTTTCCTAGATTATTGATTTGTCGCTTATCAAAAAAAAATTTCTTTTCTTTTCTTTTCTTTTTCTTTTTCTTTTTGTTTGTTTCATTATGCAAGTCCACTGTTTAAAGGATTTTTTTAGAACGTTGCGGAGTATTTAGAAATGATTTTTTCAAATACACTATGAACTTTGAAGTAATTTTAGAATTTTAAATACCGCTTAAATTTTATCATATTTATATCTTACTGCGTAAATTTCACTATTGATCCTAAACCTATAATTCCCATTGAAATTAGTCCCCGACCTCCCATTTGTTGCATGATGGGCCTGTTTTCCCAAGATTACATTCCATTTCTTGAAAGTAAACATTTTATTCATAGCGAAAATAGGAGGGCAGTATTTTAAAAACATTTATTTTTTATTTTCTTCTCTAACAATCTAAAAATAATTTACAGTATAATGGGACTAAATAAACCCATTGAAACTTGCGGCTTAGGTCTGAAAATTTTGCATCTACATCTAAAATCCGAAATCTTAAATGTTATTGTGTTGACTGGTGACACTAATTAGATTAGAATTGTACGAGTCATTTGAGTTTCAATATTTGGTACATGAATGTCGGAATTCTTTCCAAGTACAACTTCATCAAGTTAATAAACGTCTTATGTTGGAACACCATACACATGGATTTGCGTTTGCCGCAATGTTGGCAAGGCTTGAGGACTTCGAATGATAAATTCGAATTCACAACCAAAAAGGAAAATACAGTTGAAGCAAGATAAAGTGATTGAACAAACTGTATTGATAAGGCAAATGTAAAATGCTGCAAAGTTTACAACATTAAACCCAACGAAGAAGGGGAAAAAGAACAACAGCCTGAAAGTACAAAGATGCGGCTAGGAGAAAGAAACTCCTATGCATTCTATTGAGAAGTTGGCTTTTCCCTTTACTTCTCATTTCCTCACTCTTTTCACTTTCCTAGCTAACTAACCATATAACTATAGAAATAAGGAGGAGAAAGAGGATGAGCTCTCCTTTTAAACATCTCTTCACTGCTTTCATCCTCCCTTCTTCTTACCTTATTTTACCAAATTAAAGCACCTATTCGGATGCCAAATCAACAAGCAACGTTAAAAGATCGCGGAAACAAGAACAGAAAAAGAAGACAAAAACCTATCTAGGACTGACTGCATTATGTATAGCTGCACAATTCTTACATCAAGACCGCGGAAATGTGCTTTACTGCTGAACCTTATCTCCCCTCTTCTACTCCAGAGTGTAACTTGAAACAGAGACAGCAGCTGGAGAAGCAGAGTGGATGTACACAAACTCAAGGCTCTTTCCAGCAGGTAAGGAGTTTAGCCATGATGGGAACCCATAAGAGTCTCCGAAGTTTGTAAGACCCCATAAAGGACCATAGAGCTTTGATATCGAAAGCTTGATACCCTTCAGCGTCTTAGATGACTTGTTTGTTACGATAGTGGAGTACCTGTAGTATGTTTTCCCACTGGCAACCCACGATGTAGTCATCTTCTGCTCAACGGCAATCGGGACCCAAGACGACACTGCAAAACAAACTCCTCAAATAAGACTTTCTGCTATTTAGGGCTAACAGAATGAACCAAGAATTGCCGGTAGATAACTATGGACAGAGATGGCTTGGTAACGAAGCAAGGCACCTGGCTTAGGTGTAAATTTTGGTTGGGGTGCTGGAGTTGGCCTCTTTACAACAGGTTTAGGAGCAGGAACCTCTGTAAAGAAATTAGTCCCCAGATTAGTAAAAGTTGTATCCAACAGTTTGGAAAAAATTCCAAAAATATCTAAGGTCGACATATTACCCGGGAGGAGCTGATTGTAACTACCACGGCCACCGCTTAGTCTTGCCAATACACCAAGAAGAGGGGCATTGTTGTAGGTGGCTGGCTCTGTTTGTTCATAGTTTTCCCTCTCATCAGCAAAGTTGTCATAAGCATCAGGGCCGCCAACAAGAGCACCAACAAGGACATTAGGGTCGCTTGCTTTCCTGCTGAACCACGTCGCATAACCTCCACGGCAGCTAACAAATGTAGGATCAACCTTGATGGAGACTATTGATGAGCCACGATGATGGGTTTGGCGTGGATAGTTGTTTCCATAACCAACCATGTAACTTGTAGCCCTAGGATTGTCCCCGAGAATGTAGTCCATCTGAAAGAATCAAAATGCAACATATTAGAATGTTTCAACTTTAAACCAGTACTCTGTCTAGTACACGAACACATTAAAAGAAAAACAACCTGCGACTGAGCGAAACTTAGAAGCTCAGATGTGGCGGCATTGCCAGCAGCACACTGTAGGTTTCTTCCAGCAGAAGCAAGATAATCAGAGTACACGGTGGCCAGGAAGGAGGCGCTTGTGACGAACTGCATGTTGTTCCATCTCTGTCGGAAAATTAGCCCTCCGGGAGTCTTCTGAACATTCTTGGTTCCCTTCCCCAGCAAGGAACACATGAAATATTCGGCCTTGTCCTGGTACCTCTCAAAAACAGGCGAATGACGACCAGCTCTGCCTTGCATGAGGAACTACATAAAAAAATACGAGTAGATTAGGTTCAGTTTTTACACATCCGAATCCTTCAAATTAACTCCTTTGCTTCCTCATTTGTATTCATCCACTTCCTTTCTTGACAAGGAAGTTACCTTGGCCGCGAGGGTCTGAACACCGGCATACTTATCATCCCAACTGAACTCGGTCATGGCCCAGCCGGTTCCACCCAGAGCTTCTGCATTATTGCCAAGGTAGTTCAAGTAGTACTGGTTGTTGGTAGCTTGGTACATCCATGCCGCCGCCCATAGCAACTCATCCTGCAGTACATCATTATCATCATTGTTATCACCATGGTCTACATATCATGTCCCATATAATAACGCTCGAGATCTCAAACTCCCTCCTTTTAAACTTTCAATCAGTAACTAAATTTATGAAAAATAAAATTCATAGACCGGTTGCCTAAACTAATACAATTGCCTCTGTATAGACATATTTCCCACCATTTAACTAAATCATGGGAGAACATTTTTTCAGCTTTTAATATTTCAAGAAATTTTAGCAATAAATCATTCTGTACATAAATTTTTTAAATATAACACGCAAAGAGAATTAGTTTCAGATGAGCTTACATAGTAGCCACTGACGGATTGGTAGTACTTCTGCGCAACTCTGATGCTACTGTCGTATTTGCCTCTGTATTTGTCCGCAAAATCGAATAGCTGAAACAAAGCAACAAAAAGAAGAGGACTTGTTAAAATATGATTTTTCAACGGTTGATGGACCATGTGAAATCAACCAGTTTTTGGACTTTCTTATGGGCCCAAACGCCATGTCTGAGCAGTTATTTGGGTCGGCACGTGCCGATAACCTTCCTGTGGATCCCTCAACCTGCCGACAGATGGACGGTCCAGATCTCGGTGTACGATCAACCTAGATCTGTACTAGATGACGAACTGATTTGTAGATTCTTAACTTGTCAAGAGTGTTACACTGTTACTAACTTGGAATAAAATATAGTACTCCACAGATCAAATAGTCTTAGTTATTTTTGTATTTTTTGCAAAGAAAAATATTTAAAGTACCTAATATACTTAACACTTTTTGCGTCTAATACTCTAGAGTCCATAAATTTAATGGTCCCCTCATCCGCCCGTCCCAAATCATGCCAAATTACTCAGAGTCATCTACCATAGTTCGCTTCAATAGACCAACCAACTATAGACTTGGAAATTTATAAAGTCAGCTTTACCTGTAATGAGGAAATGGGATTTACCAACCAAGAACAAAATTTAGCTCCAGCTTACAACTTTTTTGTTTTTCATTTGTTATTTCGGAAACGAGCCTTTTCTAACAGAAATTGCATTAAATAACCAATAATCTGATGTTGTCAGTTAATTCTACCCTTAAAAGTGTCTACCTACCAACTCAGTAGCAATAAGACGGCCGGTCATTCCTCACGAAACAAGAAAAAAATGACGGGCGGTCAAGTAGACTAAACGAGTGAGGGTTTCGACACACACCTGGTGGGCGTGACGGAGGAGCAAGGCGGAATAAGCGGGGTTGGAGCGGTGGAAGACAATGGAGGCGGCGGCCAAGGCGGCGGAGCTCTCGCCGGCAAGATCCGAGCCAGGGTTAGAAGGGTCGATCCTGTAGGCGTGGCGGTCGGTGGTCATGTCCTCCGGCCGTTGCCAGCAGTAATGGTCAGTGTTTCCGTCGCCGACCTCGCCGTATAGGACGTACGGCTCCGGATGGGCCTTAATGAGGTAGTCCGTCCCCCACTTGACGGCGTCAATGGCGTGGCCAAGCTCACCGTTGGCAGCCATCTGCTTGCCGTACTCGATTATGCTCCACGACATCATGGTTATTGTGAACGCCATTGGCAGCCCAAACTTGACATTGTCCCCTGCATCATAGTATCCTCCCACAAGATCCACCTATTTGAACCAAAAATGGCAAAAACTTTATAAACTCAAATCTCATCTTCACTTCAGTTCAGAGATTTAAGTGAAACAAAGGGAAGAAAGCAACTTACTCCACTGGCTTTGCCATCGTTCAAGCCAGAGTTAGACCTCCAAGTGACCCTCTGATTGTGGGGCAGGTACCCAGATCTTTGGGCTTCAAAGAAGAGAATGCCTTTGCTTAAGGCCTGCCCATAGTCATGCCCAGCAAAAGAAAATGGGAGGAGACAAAGAAGCACAAAAAGAGGAGCCATTGACGCCATCTCCTGGAGCTCCTAGATCTGTATAATCTGTATATTCCTCACTTTTTCTTCCTCTGTTCAAGTATGTCAAACACAAACAACAAAATGGGTTCTTTCTTCAGTTTCTAAAACGCAACTGGGAGACCCATTTGTGACCCAACAAAAAGAAATACAGAACTTCAAATTATATTGAAAATGAGAGTGTGATTTATCAGTTAAAATTCCTGATAAACACACCAAAGACTGAGTGTTTGGAAAAAGAAGCCAGAGGGAGGGAGGGGAGGGGCCGGGAGGGATCAGTGGTATTGGGAACTATAAGCGGAGCTGAAGCGTCTATATATCGAGTGAGGGAGGAACCCGCTGAGAGGCAGAGAGCCCACAATTTGGCAGGGATCCATAAATAAAAATACTTTTATTATGACTTTATTTTATTTTAGTTTGGTTTTTTTTTTCCTTTTTTCATGGATCATTATTGTGGGTTTCTTTTTTGGATCGGAGGAGAGGAGACGGTTGAGAAAAAGAACAGAGTCATGTGCGTGTCGCTGGCCCTTAACCGGGGAGGGTCGGTGTGGATTTATTGGAGTGCCTGTGAGAATAAAAGTTAGCCGCAGCAGTCCATACTCCATAGATAAAACCCCATCGGTTAAAAACTTAAAATAGTAACCAATATCGTTTCCTAATGGTGTAAAAAACTCTCAAATCTGTTTTTCCCACAAAGATACTACTGCTCCCTAAAGATGTGCTTGGTCCAATTCTCTTATATTTATGGGCCAATTGATGATTTAAGCCCAAATAAACCGCAAAGAATGAGCAAATAAAATAATTTACCAGATAACTCTGGCCCCAACAAAAATTTATATTTAGCCCTTCCACATTTTTACGTAATTTAGGAGATCATCTGTTGTAATTCGATTGTGAAAATGATAAATGGTGAATGATGGCAAATAGTAAAATACCACTTTCAATCATAAATTTTTTGTAACTTTTCTATTTAAATCTTAAAATTTTGTAAATTTTTATTTGAATTTTAAAACTTGTAAAATATGCAAACAATTACTCATAAAGTTAACCTCAGAACATGTGACTAACCGGTTAGGATTAACTGTTTACTCATTTTACAAGTTTTAGAACTCAAATAAAAATTTACAAAGTTTTAAAATTTAAATAGAAATTTTCAAAGTTTCAGGATTTAAATAATAAAGCTGCAAAAGATTTAGAACTAAAAGCTGTCTTTCCCATAAACATAATAGAGTCAAAAAAGATTAATATTGGTCTGTTTGAATTAAGGAACGAGGAAGGGTGTGAGAGAATAATTACTATGACTATTATTTAGATAACAAGAGATAGAAGGGGGAGAGTTCTCGCTCCGTCCTTCACTTCCCTTATTTATAGATTTTTTCCACCTCTCCAAATTAAAGAAATAACACATCCCTCCCATTTTCTTCCCTTCCATCTCTTTCCCTTCATTTATTAGTTGTATCTAAATAGACCTAAATGGTCTAATCCCAATAAGACTTCAATCTTCTTTCTACACAACTGAAATACCCCAAACTTATGGATTTAACAAAAGAGTTCAGGATGCCCCAACTGCCTTTACACAAATTATCTTGATCCACTCCAAATACCTAGGCATTCATCGGCCATGATTCATCTTCCACCTTCAACTATGTTTTTTTTCCCATGCTTCTCCTCCATCTAAAAGATTTGATTGATCAATCTAAGCAAAATAATAGTGAAGGAAATGGCCACTTTTGAAATGGTGACTAAACCAAATCCAGTAATAATTTTTTTAAGAAAATTGAAAATTGTAACTTTTAATTCAACGTTCACGACCTATTTCTTTCAAGAAGAGGACAATATCTACAAATTTTATTGGTAAATAAGTCTAGCAGCACTTAGAACCAATTCAAAACATTTTACATATGAGTTAATAGTTAGCTTTTAACCACAAAAAAAAAATGTATTTTCTTTGCATTGTAACATAAAAGCCAATTTCCAGCGTCATCCTTCAGTCTCTAACAAATCAAGCCTCAGGGTCTCATTTATTACATCATATGCTTAAGTGCTCATTAATTAGACTAGGGCACCATCAATCATTTTTTTTTAGTGTCGGAAACTCACCAATAAACCCACATGCTCTCTCAACCACTTGTACTATGGTTCTTGGACCATAGTACCAAGGCATATGACAATGTCTAGTCATTTGTGTACAATTGAACTAAGTTGTATATCCTACAAAGTCTAAGAGCTCAAATGGATTAAGTTGAAGGTGAAGGACTACATTGTGTGAGTTAGTCAAGTTTGAGGGTTGCTCATGCATTTAAGCATTTGTAATAGTATATATATATATATATGTATGTATGTATGTATGTAACATTGTAACAAGGTATTTATTTTAGTATTATTTTAGAAATGCATCATTTCACAATATATGGAAATGCATAACCTAAATTTGCTTCTACTCAAATGAACACAACATAAATGAACTTATCGAAGTGTGGAATGGTAGAGAATAAAATTTAAGTGACATGTTTGACAAAATATCTATAAGAGGGAAAGATTACTTTCATTGCTAAATCTTTTGCAACTTTTTTATGTAAGTTCTAAAATTTTATAAATTTTTATTTGAGTCATAAAACTTTCAAAATATATGAGCAATTAGTTTTAAAATTTTCAAAACGTGTAAACAGTTGATCATAAAGTTAACCCTATAATAGCTAATGGCCTATGACTTATTATTTACATGTTTTGCAAGTTTTAGAACTTAAATAAAATTTCTCAAAGTTTTAGAGCTTAAATAAAAAGCAGCAAAGATTTAACTGGAAATAATCTTTATCCTAAATGGTAGTGTTATTATACTATTCATCATTGTTCACTATTTATTTTTTCTATAAACAAATTAAAGATACAACCTCGTAAAATATCACAAAAAAATAAAAGGACTGAGTATTTTAACAAGCGAGTTTGTGTAATCGAGCTTAGAAAGTCCATGTTAATCAACTCTAATTGGGTTGCTCTTTATGGTCGACTTATGATTTGAGTAAAAAGTTCGCTGAAGTACAGAACGTTCACACTTACACCAACGCAAGGGGATAAAGGAAGGGGGAAAAAAACAGTTCTATTAATTTTCTTTTCCTTTTTTTTTTTGGGAGAAAATTAGGAGCACTTTTTAAAAAAAGTCAGATTTTTTAAAGAAAAATACATAAAAATTTAATAATATCATAAAAATTTTATTTTTAATGAATTATTTTACTTACATAATTTTAATTTTCAAATTATATTAGTTTTGGCTGCAAATATATATAAATATATAAATAAATTATTTTATTTTTTGGTAGTTAAAGTAAATTTTTTTTAATTAGATTAACTTAAATTAAAATAAATTAACTCAAGATATAAAATGGCAAAAAATGTTACACGTACACAATTCACATGTTCTGCAAATCGATGGTTGGACATAAATGCGGCACCTTCAAATGCCCAGTAAGATCAAGCCCTCTGGCGAAAACGTTTTAAATGAAGTTAGATGGCAGCAAGCAGGTGAAAGGTTCTCCCAAAGTGAAGCTAAAACCGTGGTGTTTAATACCGTCACCACTAAATATACTATACCCCAAATTTTTAAAGTATACAATATAATTTATAGTGTCACATATTATTATTAGTTTTATAAAAACATAAATATTACTCCATCCGTTCCAGTTTACTTGAAACATATCCATTTTTGGGAAGTCCCAAAAAAGTTGAAATGTTTCTTCTTTTGGAAAAGTTTAAACAATTAAATTATTATTTTATACAAAACCCAATAAATACTCTTTTATTAATCTCCACTCAATCTCTCACTGCAAAAAACCCGAAAAAGAATATTTTCTTTTTTAATCATTATTTAAACTTTTACTACATAAAAAAATAACACAAATTACATACACCTTAATCTCCATGCCCAGACAAATGTTTCAACTAAAATGGGACGGATGGAGTATAATATTATTTTAAGCTAACATAAATTCAATAGTTTTTATCGCACATTTTATATGTATTCTAATTTTTTCATAATAAATTTTCAAATATAAATAAAATAAATATAATAGAAGTTATTTTTTTAATATAAAAAAAACATGAAAAAAATGTTATATATATAGACCAAAATAAATAATATTCAGAAATAAACTAATTTATTGATATAAGAGAACAAAATAATACTTTAATAATAATAATACATTTTCTAATACCACATTAAGTTCCTATGTGACTCAAAGTAACCATTAAATTTTTATGTTAATTAAGAACAGTAACCAAAATGATAAAAGTAAATATTTTATTTTATGATATGTGTATTAATTTTATTTTAATATTTTATTTATTTATGATATTTTGATGTAAAATGACAAAGAAAATATCTCAAACACATTTGCAAAAAATAAAATACCGCAGTACGTAACTTGCGGTATTTGCAGTATACCACAATTTTTCAATATATATATATATATATATATATACACACAAAATGAGCGGTATACAAAATATCACGCAATAAAATGACAAAATGTGAAAATATTTATACTGTATTCCGCTTACCCGCAATAAGCAGTATACCACGATATTTAACTCCATGGCTAAAACTAATCTAGCATAGGATTCTATTTTCTTTTCTGCATTGTCTTCCCTTCTCTTCTTCGTATCTCTTATCAAGTTTGAATACTAATTCAAGTCTAACAAGTTGATTTTGTATCATTATTCTACCTGATTAATCACTATTATCTTTTCTTTTACTGTTTCTTTTTTTTTTTTCTTCTTCTTCATCCCCCTATACAAAACTCTATTATTGTCATTAGCAGGAGCATCGTCTAGTCTATGTATGATAGATTAGGGTAATTTGTTTTTGTGTTAGTGGATAAAGCATGAAAAGCAGTGAGACATAGATGCGTGAAACATTTCAAAATAATGGATCGGGTGATTGTATTCTTTTATTTTTTTCATCCCTTTGAGTCATAATTCATGATTTTTTCTTAGATGGTTTATTAGTCTAAGCAAATGTTGGTGTGCTAGTCGAGTTTATTCTCTCTTTGGACTTTTTCTCTAATTTGTTGTGATAGCTACTATTTTAGATTTATTCTAGATCATATGGAAGATTTGACTTAATCTGATTCTCTTCTTCTCATACAATGTCACAAGGAAAAGTAGTCTTTTCTATGACTAGTATTATCTCTTCATTGTTTTTTAGAGTCTTATGTCATTGATTTAAAAGATATTGTTTTGCTTACCCCACTACAAAAAAAATAAAAAGGTCAAATGCAACTACAAAAGCAATTGCTAAGAATAGGGAATGGAAAGTCAGACCTAATTGGCAACTAAATTCTAATTATATTAAAATCCCGATGTTTTTCAGGTGCAAACTCAAATGAGCAGAAAAATTTTGGCGTAAAAAATGAATCGACGCTTATCGAGCCTGCAATTCGAATACAACTAAAATTATATCACACTTGCATTTCAGTTGCTAAATACGTGCTAATTGCATTTTAGTTGCTTAATGCTATAGCCAAAATGTAACTAAAATTGTGTTATGGTTGCATTTCACTTGTTAAATAATTATCAGTTAGATTTCAAATGTTTAAAGCTGAGACCACTTTTGAACCTTTTCCACCAATCACCAAATGGAGCCTATAACCTAACGATCATGATGTAATATTAAAACCCTCACCTGAGTTGCCAATAAATCTAACAGTCATGAAGTTATCTTAAAGCAATACTTGCTCTTGTCAAGAAAGAAAGTAGAAGCATAAAGCTTTAGCAGCTTTGTCTTTGTGTCAATACATAATCCTCATCAGATGATCTGTTCTTCGAAAGCCGGCTCATATGCATGGAGCCCAATTCCTCATTAGAAACAAAACCACCTAATTTTTTGTTTTCTTGTCGAAATCAAACACAAAATTTTTGGGTTCTGTTGCTCAAGTTTAAGAAATTAAAGCTCATTACACATGATGATGTAGAGGAGACCAAGAAGAAACCGAAAAGAGGATGATGGAGAAGCAAAAAAAAAAAAAAGTTTTTCACAGTGAAATTTAAGGTTGAAGAAGTTCTCATTGTTTCGTTTTTCACCAAAGAAAATAATAGCTTGTCAGAGAAACGAACTAAAGATAATGAATCAACTCTTGGGGAAAATAGATTATTGAAAAAGCTAATGCAGAAGTATTTAAAAAAGGTTAGGCCTCTTTACTTTGGGGTTTTCTGGGCCGTTAAGCTCTACCAAAGCAAAACCATCGATGGGGACAAAGAGGAAACAATTGCTAGACACGAATGAAAAGCAAGGGACTAGTACTCTAGGCAGACTGAGAGCGGTGAAGAAGCATCTAGGTAATCATATATCAACGTTGACAATGGTAGTAGCGACCTTTCTCTTAAGATTGATTTGAAGAAAATGAAGGTCCAGGATGAAAACCACAAGGCCCTCAGTGACAACATGCTGGGGATCACTAGCTTTATTTGACTAAAATTCTTTGTTGGAAATTTAATTTAACTAAAAATTTGTATTGGAATTTTAATTTTAACGTCTAATGCATGTGTATCTGTAATATTAATCAACTGAGATGACATTAGTTATTTAGAACTAACTCAACAATTGAAATGAAATTGCTACTTTATTTTTGTGGGGAATCAATTATAAAATTAGTAACCAAAATCTTTGTGATTGAGTGGAACCATGTTCAAAACTGGCCATTACAATAGTATCTATTTTTTCAGTTGCCTTTTCTAGTTGTATTCTAGTTGTTTGAGTCTAACAACCTATGAAAAACAAAAAAAGCCATAGTTTCCAACTACCGCTTTTGCAATTGCTTTATTTATTTATTTATTATTATTATTATTCATAATCAAAAGACAAGAACAAAGACATTAAGAAAGAGTACTAGAAGCACGTTGGTGGGCACATAATACTTTCCATTGTTGCACCACTATGATCGAGCAACAATAGAAAGAATCCATTATCTCTTTCAGCTGATTGGTAATCCGGATAATATTTCTACTGACAGATAATATGCTGAAAGTGCCTGTAGAACATGTGAATAATATGTAAGGATAGTGATTATTTTCATCTCTTGAGTTACTGTGAATGAAATTGCGTAAAAAACAACATTGAGCTCTGTTGCTAGAACTGATTTACACTAGGGAAAAAGGGTACTATGGCAATATTTTGAAAGGACATTGATTCCTAATCATACTCAAGCAGCAGCACTTGTCACTGATGCACGACGTTAGGCCCCATCAGTCACAAAATTTTCTGAACACGAATACCTAAATTGATTCTCGTTATGTTCCCAAAAATGACAAATGGTGGATAGAGAATCAAAAGAAAAATGTGAGAATATCTAATGGTAGTAATTGGTTTTTAAGTTTTGTAACTAATTATCAACTATATTGTCAGTGGCATATAGCTATTATTTTTGTTGTGCTTTTAACTAAAATGAAATTGCTTTTATTAATAAATAAAAAAAAAACGGTGAAAAGTTGCTATGAGGTATATACATTATACATACGCTAGGTTCTGCTGGAAAACGAATAGTATAACATTAACGCAGATATAATAACTGATGAACCGAATCTTATGGCCAACAAATACTCTTTCGAACATTTATGGCCTGCTAGGCTGGCGGCGTGAATTAAGCTATCATTAGTATGCCAGATTTTTTTTCTGAAAAATATGTATATAAACTCCATCGAGGTGAGCACACACGCCTCGCATTTTCGTTTCTTTTTACCTTAAGAATAATATTAGAAATATGAATATTTTCAAATTGATTTTTTAAAAAGATTAAGTGATAAACTCGTTATTGATGTAAAATTAATTGTGTATATGATCCACTTAATATTAAATTATCCGGTGATTGTTTAACAAATGATTGAATTTATATAATTCATTTCCGAGAATTATTAAATTATTTTATAGGTACTTCTGCTTTTAATTTGAGGGGGGAAAATCTACAAATCAAAAGTCTCAAAAGCTCTAACCTCAGACTTTTGGCTTGACCCTCGTCTCGTTACCACAACCGCGCCAATTATGACACAACTTGTGGCAAACTGGCAATTCGTATGATTCAAAACACATGGTGGGTACATATATGTATATTTTTTATGATGGATAACATGGTTCTGTTACTTCTGTAATAAAGGAGTTGACGTGGTTAGGTGGGTGTATTTTAAATAACTAGTTATATTCCAATTCCACGGACGGATTATTTTTAAAAATTAAAATTAAAATTGATATTACAAAATATAAATACATGAATCAGTGAGTAATAATTGCATTAACAACAGTAATTCATAACGATTCCTGAAGCCAAAAAAAGAAAAAAAAGAATAATTTTTACATTTGTTTCCCTTAACTAATGTAGCAGCATGATGTATACTTCTATGGATTTCTTGTGACTTGTGAGTGAATTTCTCGTGAAAATTTTAGCTTATTTAATCAAATTTACCGTTACCCAAAAATTTTAGATGTATAGTATATTCAACTTGTTATGGCAACACAATTATGATCTGCATCATGTTAACATATCAAATATATTAAAATTTATATTTCCTTGTAAATAAAATTAAAATATATAATACAAAACAAAAAAAATCAATATGATCGGATGACACACATTTATCTTGTCAAAAGCAACTGGAGCTCATATTGACTGAAATTATTTAGAGGCGTGACGCTTAAATTTTTCTTTTACATTTTTGTTCTTTATATCTAATATAAAATTTCATTTATGATTCAAAAACGAACCAAATATCACTGGCTATATGATGACGTTTCACACCTTATGAAAATAAAGGTTGAAGTATCCTTAGGTCCTATTGGTTATAGGATAAACAAAATAAAAAAGCTAATATATGTATCATCTTTTCATTTCACACATTATTTGTATCTTTTCTCTTGTTATTATTATTATTGTTATTATTGTTATTATTATTATTATTATTATTATTATTATTTTGTATTTGCTTTCCAAACTATATTTCTCCATTTGTAAGTAGGAGCAAAAATGAGCCAAGTCAAGTCCATATACCTTAAATTTGTAGCTTGTCTTATTAAAGGTTGGCTCAACTCGAGCTTGAGCTCAAATTTGATGAGCTTAGTAAGGGGACTAAAAACTTGGCTCAAAAAGGTTTGGAGTCGCTTCAATGCATGGCTCAATAAACTCAAAGTTTGGCTTAGATAGTGGAGCTTAATTCAAGCTCTATTGAGGTTTGTTTGCCTCAACAAGGGCTCGAATAGTATTTTAAGAATTAGGATATTACTACCTTTGTCCCATATTCTTTGAAACATTTAATTTTTTTTAATAATTTGACTTGAATTTATTCATATTATTATTTATTAAAAAATCTAAAAATATATTTAGAAACTATAGATTTTTATTTATCATTTATATATAAAAGCTTTTCATTTACATACTAATTAAAATGTTGAAAATAAAAAAATGATAGATTAATTGTTGAAAAGTGAATGTTGCAAAGAATTTAGGGTGGAAGAAATATTTATTTAATTAAATTAATTATATTATTTTAATATTATATTATGCTCATAATACTCAACAAGAGTTTAAACCGAATAGTATGAAGTTTAAACTTGGTTTGTTTGAACCTAAAATGCGGCTTTAGTTTAGGCTTGAGACGTGTTGGACTTAATTCTATAAGGAAAAAAATTGAACTCAGGCTTGCAATATTTGAGAAGCATTAGACTTAGGCTGATTCTTTTGTGCGCCCGGCACACTCGTAAGCCACCTCCCCAAAGTTATTTCTTATGCACAACTTAGTCCCTAAAATTTAACGTTTGTCTTATTTCTTTGATTCAAAGAATGGTCAAATTTCCAAAACTTTTCTCCCACTAGTAATTAAATATTATTGTTAAGAAATTTTCAGAATATCACCCAAGTTGTGTAGCAATTGTAAGACCCGTAGTTGATGTGAAAGGGTAGTAAGATTGTGTAAAACATTGACAAATAAGCTAATAAAGATATTAATACTAATTGATAATTACTAATTGATAAAATTTTTATAAATTTAACTAAGTATGCTTCAAAGAGACAAGAGGAAGAAGAAATTATGGGGAATAGAATAATGAAGAACTCACAAACTATATTAATCAAAGATGTTGAAAAGAAATTAAGAAATTGGAATATTCCCAAAATGGATAAATGGGATGGTTTATAAAAAATGGACTTTTGATTTCAGAATGACAAACACGAAGGAAAAAAAACAAACAATGTTTTCTAAAAGAACAAATATGCCATTCTAAAAAAACAAACATACCATTCTGAAAGAACACACACTAGAAAATAAAAGAACAAGAAGTTTATAGAAACAATGTCATGTATAAGAACAAACAGTGTCTTCTATAAGAACAAACACTAAAGTAACACAAAATAAACATGAAAAAGAAAGAACAATCAATGCCTTCTAAAAGAACAAATATAGCCTTCTAACAGAACAAACACCAGAAGACAAAAAAAAAATAAGAAATTTACAGAAACATGGTCATGTATAAGAACAAATACTTAAGTAACAAAAAATAAACATGTAAAAGAAAGAACAAATAATGTATTTTAAAAGAATAAATATGTCATTCTAAAAAAACAAACATACCCTCCTAAACGAATAAATACCAAAAGACAAAAGAACAAGAAATTTATAGAAACATGGTCATGTATAAGAACAAATAGGGCATTCTATAAGAATAAACACTTAAGTAACAAAAAATAAATATGTAAAATAAATAATAAACAATGCTTTCTAAAAGAACAAACATATCCTTTTGAAGGAACAAACACTAGAAGACAAAAGAACAAGAAGTTTGTAGAAATAGGGTCATGTATAAGAACAAAAATTATCTTCTATAAGAACAAACACTTAAGTAACAAAAAATAAACATGTAAAAGAAAGAACAAACAATATCTTTAAAAGAACAAACATGTAGACAATAAAAAACAAATATTGCCTTCTAAAAGAACAAACAGTCTCGTAAGTATAAATACTAAAACACAAAAGAACAAGTAATTTATGCAATGCCTGAAAATGTAAAAAAACAAACATGTCATTCTAGAAGAGCAAACAAGGCTTCTAAAGGAACAGAAAACAAACACATTATAAAAGAAGACAAACAGTACCTCATCAAAAGAACAAACACTTAAGTAACAAAAAACAAATAATGTCTTCTAAAAGAACAAACATGAAGACAAAAAAGAACAATCAATGCCTTTTAAAAGAATAAATAATGCATTCTAAAAGAACAAACATACCCTTTTAAATGAGCAAGTACGAAGAGATAAAAGAACAAACGATAGAGAATAAACAAATGAAAAAAAGTAGACATATGGCATAAAAGAACAAGAAGAAATAAGAATAATATAATAAATCTAAGTAAAAAAGGTGAAAAAATTATTTTAAGAAAATAAGGAGTAAAACATGAAATAAAACAATAGACAAAACTTGAAATAATACTAAAATAAGAAAAAGAAAAAGGGGAAACTGGAAAAATATGAGAAAATAAAAATAAAGAAAATAAAAATGGAAAAGGTAAATATACAGCAAAACTAAACAAAGAAAAAAATGAAAATAAATAAAGAAAGAAATAGAAGAATAAGAGAAAAACAAGAAAACAAAATTTAAAAAAAAATGAAAAGGGGAATCGCTGGCATTCGATCCATAACCCAGTTTACCCCAAAATTAGAATATTAGTCATGCTACCCAACCAAATAGTTTGCCTTGATGTCGCGAAAGAGGAAAAGTCTATTGCTTTTCATGAGGGCATGATTGCTTACTTTTTTAAGAAATGGGGACAAAATGACAATTATTGTATTTTTCAATGATGGGGCACGATATAGGCCTGATTTACAAAAAAGTTACTCTTAGACGTAAACATGAACCCTTATTTAAGAAATGATAAGTTTAGGATATTTCTCACAATTAGTTGTTTTTTAGTTAACTTTCTCATAAAAATTGAATAGTATTTTAGGAATTAGGATATTATTTACTTTATTAAATTAATTATATTATATTAATATTATATTAGACTCATTAGACTTAATAATAGTTTGAGCCAAACAATATCAAACTCAAACCAGATTTGTTCAAACCTAAAATGCGGCTTAAGTTCTGGCTTGAGACTTGTTAGACTTGATTCTATAATGAAAAAAAATCAAGTTCAAGGTCAAATTATTTGATAAGTGTTAGACTTGAACATGAAACCTTACTTAAAGGATAACAAGTTTAGGATATTTCTCACAATTAGTTGTTTTTTAGTTAATTTCCTCATATTTCTTATTAAGCAAGATGATTTCTCAATTCTTTTTGTGACTTAAATAATCATTGTTTTAATGAAATTTAATTATTATGGAAACAAGCATATTTTATTGATAGGAATTCTCTATAGAAAACCTCCGAATACTAGCCAACTTATACACCCTTAAATAGAATTTATCCCCAAAATCTAGCTTGGGCTTTACTAGTTTCCCACAATTGCATGGATCAACCTGGTTAAATTTAACCTGCACCTTCCAAGACCCATGATCTTTCATTTCCTCCATCTTTAAGAAAGGTCCACCTTCTACCCCATGACCCAGGCTCTGATACCAAACTAATAGGAACCTTAGAAGAAAATCTCTAAATACAAGCTAATTTACACGCCCTTTGGTAGAATACAACCCAAAAAAGTTAGATTATTGAGATGATGGTACCCGATAACATACATGTACCAATATAACCTCTTTTAAGGTCATACTGAATTTTGACTGATACTATCAATCGCTTTTTTCAGTCAATATTCAGTCATAAATATTTGTGACTTGGAAAAATGGGACTATATTTTTTCAATCTAAGGGCAAATGGTTTTAAGCTATATATCAACTAAAATCCAATTGAAATATAGTCGCTATCTTGCATTTATCTTGTAGTGGCTCCACCGGTAGTAGTACCTCATGATTGTGTAGATCTACTTGGCTAAACTCGACTACTCCTTCTCAATTTCGGGACATATAATTTATTGGACAATTTTTTTGGCTTTTCATTATCTCATATTTTTCTTCTTTCTTCTTTTTGGTGTATCAATTTGGGAGAAAAATCATCTTAATTCAAATCTTACACAAAGTCCGTATTGTTGCGGAAAAGGTTTACTAAATTGAACTTACCAGGCAATTTTCATTTTAAATGTTCAAGTTATTTCTGAGCATCCAATAACTTTTTGTTTATTAAGTAATTCTTGTTGCAACATCAAACAAAGTTTTTTTATGGACAACAACAACTAATGTTTGTTTTACAGTTTCACTCATGGGTAAACAAAGAAAAGGCACCAATCAACCGAAAAGAGGAAGAAAATCCAGATAATGCGAACTAAAATGCATGTGCTTAATCCATATTCTACTATATTATTCAAAGCTTTCTTTTTTTTTTTTTTCACATATATTAAGTTGACATCATTTTTTTTTATTTATTTTGGACTCTATTAAATGGAAGCTAAAATGTTCTTGATCCATATTATATTTTTTAAAAACTTTTTTCCCCGTGTATCAAGTTGACATGGATTTTTCATTTGAGTAAGAGAAAGACGTTTCATGGAAGCTAATCAAAGAAAAGGATGACATGGCAACATAAACAAAAAAACTACAATTAAATTAGCATATAAATTAAAAACTACTATCTTTTAGTTATAAAGTTTTGTAGTTTGCAATATTACTTCGGTTAATTATATATCTATTTTGAAACTCTTTATAGTATCTCAATTTCAAAACCGAAAATAATATATATGGGAAACATGGAAGAGAAGAAGAAATTGAGGAACGTAAGCAATATGGTTAGACAAATGTGAGAGTAGAGAAGTTATTTACATTATTTCTTTCCAACAATAAAAATGACGTGTCACAATATAATATGAGTAGTTTGTTGTATTTGGTTAATTACTTATTTTATATGTTCCTACTGCAGTACGTGAATCGATGGGGAATGATCTTTCAAAAAAATTGAGCGAAAAATTAGATGTGTTGGAGAATGGGTCGTAAATTAGTAATAATATAATCTGGGCCATTGAAATCACATATTCAAAAGTATTGATGATTAAAATTATTTCCATATACACATCGAACTTTCCTAATTTCCTTCTTTTTATGGGCGACTATTAAATTGACTTAAGGGTGAGGCACAGCTAGAAGAAAATGCCAAACTACTTTTCCAATGGTTTACATTCCAACATGCACGCGCACATATAAATTAGCCGTATTTAGGGGTAATTTTATGATTAATATTAGGATTTTGTTTAATTCATTGACAATTAAAATCAAATTGCTGAAATTAAAAATAAAAAATTACTTTTAGATAATTTTTAAAAATTCTAACACTTATATTTGATGCTAATATCAAATGTGGCGATCAACATTCTCTTCTTCCTACCTATTAAAAAGTTACTATTTGATAAACTACTCACAAGTGCAAATTAAGTGTCCCCATGTTAATTTCCACAACAAATTTCTGCTCAACAATTTATGGCGATCTTACAATAATGTAATAGTATTAATCATTTCATGCCAATCGTTAAAAGAGAAAAACAAAAAATGGACCTGTGAGCATTAATTGACCCTTCTCGTCTCCACCTCGCGGCCGGAAGAGAAGAAAAATGGTACTCTGGAGGTGTGAATTGGAGTGCGAATACGAGTCTTTCCTTCCGCCTATCACGGGCATTCAATTTTTGAATCGTCTTCCAAATCACGTGCTGCCGGAGCTAATTAATTCATTTTTAAATCTGTCTTATTGTGGTTCCCTCGTTGGCGCGAAATTATTTGAATCAGGTGAGTCACCTTAATCTTTATTTCTTTTTTAGAGAATAACCCCAATCCTTAATTTAAACAGGAAATTCAAAATTATTTGACCATGTTATGCTAATAACCCAAAATGACGTTGTTTCAAATTTATAAATTATTAATTTGTTTAATTGCTTAAAGTTAGTATCTAAAACTTCTTAATGGATCTTTTATGCGTTCCTTGTCGTTTAATTTCACGTTTGTGTGTGCTCTGGGTTTTGTTTTGTTCTTCTTCTTTTTTTTTTTTTTCTTTTGTTTTTTATAGGTGCCAGACTTCTTTATTTTGGATCTAAACCTGAAGCAAGGTTCCCGGCTTCCCGCCACACAGGTGTTAAACTTCAGTTTACTGAAGTTTTGCGGCAGTTAAGCAAACGAGGGTTTAAGTTCTCTAATTCAACAATAATTCAATGCTATAAACTCGAAATCCTAACCCAATACTATAACCTTGACTCTAATTAACCATACACACATATATAGGGTTTAAGGTCTCTAATTCAACAATAACGCAATACTATAAACTCAAAATCCTAACCCAATACTATAACCCTGAATCTAATTAACCATATATATATATATATGACTTTTTTTTTTTATTTTTATATCTTTTTTTTATCTAGAACTAATTTCATTTGAAAACTAATATTAAATAGGAATCCATTTGAAAGTAAATTTTTATGATATTATTAAATCTTTATGAATTTTTCTTTTTTAGGCATTAAAAAGAAAAAAAATTATAATAATTTGATAAGATTATAATAATTATATTTTAAATAGACCTTTCCCCTTCTCTATTTCTCTCACCTGCCCACACCTATCCTCATCCCCATCCCCGATTTCCCCTTTTCCTTATCCTAATTTCTCCCGTCTGATTTTGACTTCCTTCAATTTCACCTATCTTCTTGGCTTTCTGATTTCACCGCCCTCCTTCAATTTCACTAGTCCTCTCGATCCTCCGATTTCGCCTCGTTGACCTTTGCCTTGCCCAACAAACTCGGATGCCGCCACTGCCGCCTACAAATCGGGGAAGATTTTGGGAAAGAGAAGAAGATTGGGTTAATGTACAATTTATGTCTTTAGGATTATATGTCTATGCCAGTTTTATCCTGAGATTTATTATTCTTTCAGTCTTGTGACTTATTGTCATAAAAGAGGATGTCGCATAATAGTTGTGGTGCCATGTAGGCAATTTTTGTCTAAACTAACTCTTGAACTAACGGTAGGAGACAAAATAGGACACTCGAGTTGAGTTAGAAAACTTTAATAGTCATTTTTTGAGTTAAAGAGACAATATTAGAATGACCTTTAAAGTTAGAGGACTAAATTTGGATTTCACCCATAAAAATAAATATAACAAACAACCTTTTTCTATTTTTTAATCTCCCCGTCAAACCAAGAAAAGTAATATTGGTGGGAAACTCGACACATCTACTCAAGCTTGGATTCAAACCCAATTCTAAGGCTCTGATTTCATCCAAAATTGAAAAATGAGTCTTGTATATTAGTCCGAAGACATATAACCCTTACACAACCTTGGATAAACTTCATACGAAAAAATTTGTGTTTTAGAACTTTCCATGAGCTTCCTAGTAACGGAACAGAACGAAAATACAGGATCCATGGTAACTACTTGGAATAAAAACTTATTGCCAAATCGTTTTAGTTTAATAGGTTTAGGTTAACACGTTTTCCCCTTTAACCCACATTTACCAAATGTTACCCTAAACTTATTGCCATCGAAAGAAGGTCAATTTTACGACTTGAACCAGGCAATGAAATAAGACCGGTATTTCCTTGAAGCTGTAATTGTGGAATGGGAGCTTGTCTGTGCTAATGACATGCAAAAAAAATTGGATAATGTTTTCAGGATGAAGGTGAGCTCGAGGCGTTATCCCAGAGTTTCATTGTGCAAGATAAATTCTTCATTCATCAAGTCTAGTTGAAGTGGATTCCTTTACTATTTTGACAATTTTGCCGTTATCAGGCTCTTGCTATGGAGTGTCAAATTTGTTGTAAGAGTTCTATTGGACTACCTATTGTTCTTATTGTTTAGGCTGACATTGATGGAGCTCTTCATCACCTCCATCATTTCAACTTTCACTCATTTATTCAAGATAAAATTATAGGAAAACTTAGATTTTCAGCACTCAAAACTTCATATGATTAGAAGATCGGGCATTGGTGAGGCATTAAAAGCGAATTACAAGACTAAGGGAGGACAAATTCGAGGATAAAATTGGCGAATTTGTGGTAGAGAAAAAACACAGCTCCAGTGAGAGGCTGCATGAGATGAAAGAAAAGGGGGGGGGGGGGGGAGGTAAGAATTTATGAGAGCAAAATAGGGGCAATTATCGAAGCAATTCATGGGGCAATAAAAGTGAAATGAAAAAGCACAAAAACATGTTAACTTGAGTCAAATAATATAAAACAAACTACCTGTAATTGATTGATTGATGTAATCCAGAATCCAAATAGAGGATAAATTAGTTTAAATTTCGAACTTTGGGCAAATATATTTTCACCGTATGAGATGGAAATAATAAGAAAGCAGGGCTGAAATTGCACCCACCATGGAAGTAAAATGGTGAATTACTTTAACAAGCTTATAGGACTGGCGGTGTAACTGTAACCAAGATTCGAAAACCCGACAACCAGACAAACTGCACTCGCCATCATTTATTTCTCCCGCTCAAAACTGTTACCGAAGTGCCACCGTGTCCACCGACAACACCCAGTAAAACAAATAGAGTAATTAGTTAGTAGGACGCTAGAACTCCCATCCTAAGATTCATATTCTGGATGGACGAGTTACATCAAATCCATCACCTCAACAATTATAATCAGACCTTCTTTCTCTAATCAAGTTCGAACCTGAAAGGGCTATACAATTAAATAAAATATGTTAGAATAATTTTTACCACAGTGTGAGTATTAAATAATTGTATTGTATAGGCTGGTAACTCTGGTTTCTGTCTGGTGAGTTTTCAGGTTATAATTGTGGCAATTTCTTCCATGCGCTTGGTATACATATGCGCTGGGCTACACTTAAGTACTAATATAATTTTTTGTCAGCTTCAAACAATTTGTTGTCTCTGGTTAATTGGTAATGCGCATGGGCACGGATCAGGGGCATAGGTTTGAGTTCCAGCCAGCCTCACTTTATGTTTTATTTTTTTATTTTTTCATTTTTTTGTTATTTTTAAGTTTTTCTCATTACTTTTATGTTTTTCACTTTTTTTTCTTCTTTTTTCCCCCGTTTACAGTTTTTTTTCTCACTTGTTGCCCTTTTACTTTATATTTCATTTCATTTTATTTTTTTTGTTTTCCTTTTTCTAATTTTGTTACTTTTTGTTTTTCTCTTTCCAACCTTTTCCAGTTTTTTCCTTAAATTTTCAAATTTTTGAACTAATAAAATTATTTTATTTTTCATTTATCCAACCATTTTATTTTATCAGTATGAGAATTTTTTCTTTTATTTGTTCATATTTTTTTATTTAGATGTACTAGTTGTTTGTTATTTTATAAGTAGTTATTTATATTTTTATTAGTAACAATTTGTCCTTTTATAATCTCCTTTTTTTTTTAGAGACATTAATTTTTTTTCTCGTATTACTGGTTGTTTGTTCTTTTGTTTGTAGGTATTTATTCTTTTATTAGTAATAATTTTTTTTATCAACTGTTGCTTGTTCTTTTGGAAACATATTTTTTTGTTCTTTTGTTACTAGTTATTTGTTGTTTTATTAGTAGCTTTTTGTTTTTTTATCAATAGTTATTTGTTCTTTTGTTAGTTCATGTTTATTTCCTTAAATGAACATAATTTTTATTATTTTATTATTTTCTTTTTAATCTTTTATTAGTATATATTTTTTATTTTATCAGTTAATGTTTCTTTTTTTAGATGAATTCAATGTTTATTCTTTTATCAGTTACTCTTTGTTCTTTTAATAGTATGTGCTTGTTATTTTCTAATTTCATATTTGTTTCTTTTATATGAACTTGATGAACAAACAGCTACTCAAAAAGAACAAACAACTGTTAGTAAATGAACAAATAACTACTGATAAAAGGAGAAATAAGTAGTTTATCTAAAGAACAAATATGAGTTAATAAAAGAGTAAATAATTGCTAGTAACAGAATAAAAAATTATTGACAAAAGACCAAACATATACCAATAAAGGAACAAATAATTACTAATAAAAGAATAAATAACTAATTTATCTAAAGAACAAGCATAAGCTGATAAAACAACAAATGACTACTGATAAAATAACAAATAACTACTGATAAAAGAATAGGCAGCCTGTAAAGAATAATCAAGAATTGATAAAAGAATAAATAGCTGTCAGGAAAATACTCCATCTATCCCATAAATTTTGATATATTTGACTTTTTGTTGTATTTTGACTCAATTTTATTTATATTATTGTTTGTCAAAAAAAATCAAAAAAAATATATTTAGAAACTGCATATCTTGAATTATTATTCATATACAAAGATTTTATATTTATATATTAAAATGTTGAAAATAAAAAATCATGGATTAATTGCCAAAAACAAATGGAGCAAAACTTTTGGGACGGAGGGAGTAACAAACAGCTACGTATAAAAAAATAAATAACTACTAATAAAAGAATAGATAGCTAGTCTTTTTAAAGAATGAACAGGAATTGATAAACAAATAAATAAATAATAATAATAAATAAATAAATACTGATAAAAGAACGTACAACTAGTTTATATAAAGAATAAGGAGGAATAAATAAAAAAATAAAAACTAGTAAAAAAAAAATAATTATTGATAAAAGAACAAACATCTATTAATAAAATAATAAATAGGAACTGAAATAAAAATGAATAAGGTCCCAATTTCTTTAGCGTTAGCTGCCTAATTTCTTTTTTTTTTTTCATGCTTTCTTGTGTTAAATTTCAAAAAATTTTAAGACATATTAGAGGAAAGAACAAACTAAAGCAAATAATGAAATTAGAAAAAAAAATCTAAATGAAAGCGAACAATAAAATTATATTAAAAAATCTAAATCAAAGAAAATAATGAAAATCAAGGTGAAACTAAAATCAAAACGAACAACTAAAATTAGAGCAAGCTAATGAAATAAGAGAATACATAATTAAATGTAAGCAATAGAAAATAAATAGTATAAGAAAAATAAATAGATTTTTTTTTTGTTCTAAGAAGAAACAATTGGGAAAAAAAAGTAATAAAAAAGTGCTCAAGAGGGTTAACGCTAAATGAAAAATAGAATTAAAAAAAGCGGCAAAATTTTTAAAAAAATTGTAAGATTTTTGTGACCAGTAATGTCATTGACTGATTTATAAAAATTTGAGCTAAATTATTAATTTTATATTATAAAAAAGTGACTTATGGTATAAACTAGACTTACGTAAAACTTTCTCTATAATTATTAATTAGACTAAGATAAATATGACAAAAGGAAACGTGGTCAAAAAGAAGGGAACCATGTGGGAGTGCTTTATTCCCAACCGCAATCAACGGTCTCCGCCGAAAAAGAGATAAGCATCTTTACTCTCGTTTATTTCTTTACTAAATACTGAACAAGTTAGTTTGTCTTTTCTTTTCTCGCTCTTTGCAAAAGTAAAAATAAAACAGAGAATCATGCTTAAAAAAACCGGCAATGGGGACACCTAGCAAAAGTCAAAGATGCAGGTCTCCGGAATGACTGGCTAGCGCCGGTTGTGCCAGGGTCACGGCTGCGTTTCCTAGGACCGGGAAGTCATCGGCTGTCGCATGGCCGTGGAAGGCCTAATTAATTTCAGTGAAATCAGAAGTTCCACCATCATCAAATTGTGGTAATTACCATGTTAGCAATTATAAATAATAACTTTACTATTTCTTTTTCTTTTTCTTTTGGCTACCCATAAAGAAGAGTCAATTTAGACATTTTCCCAAATCAAATGTTGGAGGAAGTTTGGTTTGTCGATCGCTCAAACTACAAACCTTAAAATTTGAAGCAATCAAAGAATTTTTAGGATTTAGTCGGCATGTTAAAATTTAGAGTTCTTCGAATAGGGTTTCATTAATTTATATTTTTAATTCTGTTCCCCTCAGTTTTATTGTTGGCGATTGTTGATGACCTACTTTCTTAGGGCAGGGTTATTATTGAGGATAGATTTCAACTTACGAGGATCTTGTTTGTTTTGATCGGCAGCTTTTAAAAATATTTGGTAATACTCTCTTCAACCTATATCCTTTGCACCACTTTTATTTTTATATTGTCCAAAATTTTTTATATAATTTTTTTCATTGTAGTAAGTTTTATTAACCTAATTGACAAATATGCCCATCTTTCCAATTCTCACAAAATTTTTTAACTCGATTCTAACTTTTCAACACCACTAATTGGTTTGTCAGATGGGAGATTGACGAAGCAAGAATAGCAGCATTGAAAACGGCGCCAATCAATAACGGTAGTGAAATGAGGAGGCGATGGTGCGATTGAGAACTCCGATAGTTGAGAATGGTAGCAATTGAGAATGGTGCGATCGTGCATAGCGGTGGATCGAGAATGACGCGATCATCCACGACTGTGGATCGAGGACAGTAATGACAGATCAAGGAAGATGGTGGATCGAGAACAGCATGATCATGGACGACAGTGGCAAATCGAGGACGGCGGACCAAACTTCCATGAATGACATCATTCAAGCTTCACAATGTGGTATATGATGATACTTGACTACTACTCCGATGACGATGAAGGGAAGGACCGGTGTTGGCAATGAAGGGAGTGGCTGAGAAAGAATCAACAAGTTGCGGCATGAAAAACCTAATAGGCAAAAAGAGAAGAGATAAGTAAAAGGGACAAACTTGAAAAAAAAAAAAAAAGGAACAGTAACACGTCCTGGTCTATATGCAAACTCAAATGGTGCAAACATATTGGAACGGAAAAAGTATTTTCATTGTGATGAATGATCCTCATTCTTATGGTATGAATAACATTATCATTTTGACGAACTATCTGGTTGGATTCCTTCAAATTACATACTATAATTTTACTTATTTTGATGCAGTTAATGACACAAATGAGATTTGTCAGATGGTTAACCACTTTGAAAGAGTCTCAATAGTGGGGGTTCATTGATTAGTAGTTGATCACGCATACCAATTAGCTCAGTGGCTCTTAGGGTATCTTGTTCTATGTAATTTGTTCCTTTGTCCTTTTTTTTTTTTATAAATCCTTGTTGCTTATTTACTTCTTGACTACAAAAAAAAAAATTATAAATTACTCTTTTGTTTCATTATTTTTGCTCCATTTTGTTTCACACACAAATCAAGGCAAGCTGAACATATATCGAAGCTCTCAATTTTACTCATGCATTTCATTCATTGCAGCCTCCATCGCACCACCATTTAGCCCAGATCCTGCCACCTTTAGACAACGTTGAAAGCCTAGCCACACCAAATTGGGACCAACCAAAAGGATCCAAAGGATGTTTCATATATTATTTCTAACAGCAATGGGAGTATTTATAGAGAAAAAAAACTATTTTTTGATTTATTACTTATTGTTTGACCAAATAGCTTGTAAAAATCCCTCAAAATATTGGCAATAGTACAAGCAGATTCAGGAGCAACATCAGCCATTAGAATAATATGATGTATGGAAGCCCCGTGTGTTGCGGTGATCATATAATATCACAATATTAAATAAAATAATAATGAAGAAAACAACAAAAATAGTTTAGGGACCAAGAGAGAAAATGTAAACATTTTAAGCATTAAGAGTTTAACAATTGACTTAGGAAAACTAATAAAAAAAAAGTCTTATTTCACTAAAAAAAAAAATAAACCATGGTGACCAATGTTTTAGTTTAAAAAACAATACATCATAAAAAAAACTAAGAGATTAAAAAAAACACTATAATTAAGTAGTTATTAAGTTTAGGGTCCAAAATGTTAAGATAGTCAAATTCAGGGTCTAATATTAGAAACAAAAATAATATAAGGACAGGAAACGTGTTTCACAAAAAAATAAAAGTGAAAGTGGGAGAATAGTGAGACCGGCCCTGAAAAAGATATTTTTATTCAAAAATTTCACCAACCTTCTAAAAGAAGCAACTCAGCCCAACATAAAAAAAAAAAAAAAACAACAGGCAATAGAGGGTGCCACAACCTAGCCTAACAACTGAGCGGCAAAAGTAGAAAGATATTGTAATTTACTATAGATAAAACGATGATTAGAATATAACGAGGTTTTTTTAGGCGCATTTGTAGCCGTTTTTGATAAATTTTAACATTAAAAAAAAGGACAATAATAAATAATTAAAAAATTTTCATTCATAAATGAATGTTAATCAATTAAATTTTGTTTCATTTTAATTTTGGGTTGGGTTTTCTTTATTTTATGTTCTGATCATTAGAATGATTAATTGTGATCAAAATATAACTCTATAAAACACAACACTACATGTGCTTTGAAATGATATGAAATGATAAATATTTTTTGTCATAAAAAAATAATTTACTAAAAAATTTCATCTCTTATTAATTTCAATTTCAATTTTTAATATTGATAATAAATTTATTTACTAAAATTCAATCAAAAGCTTTATAGTTTAATAAATTAATTCAATTCATCGATCCATAATTGTTAAAATTGAAGATAAATATGAAACATAACATTGTATATGTTTTAAAATGATTGATAAAATTTTTCATTAAAAAATAATTCACTAACAAATTTCATCTCCTATTAACTCAAATTCCAATTTTTAATATTCTTTATAAATTGATTTAGAAAAATCCATCTTTAATTTTAGCAATTATGGACCAAATTACTTTATTGAACCATGGAGCTTTTAAAGTAAATAAATCATTCTAAAAATCTTAATCATCAATAAAGAAAAAATATGATCAAAATGCAATACTAAGTTTAATTTATGTTAATTAATCAAAGGTTCAATCATTAACTTAATAAAGATAAAAAGAAAAGAAAAGGGAAAAAATTTACCAATATTTGGTTTTGAATTAAACCATTTCTTTTTTTTTAAACCTTTATTATTGTTAAAAGCTTAACGTCTAAAGTTTTTTATTTATGCCAAATAAATAAACCATGATAACCAAAATTTTTGCTTTAGAAGACAATAAACAAAAAAAAAATTAGAGATAAAGAGAACAAATTATAGTAACTAATGTCTTACCTTAGAAAATAGTGCATAAAACAATAACTAAAAAAAAGCTTGAGGACCAAATGAATTTTTAAATTTTAGCAATTATGGACCAAAATACTTTATTGAACCATGAAGCTTTTAAAGTAAATAACTCACTAAAAAAATCTCAATCATCAATAATGAAAAAATATGACCAAAATACAATATTATGTTTAATTTATGTTAATTAATCAAAAGCTCAATCATTAACTTAATAAAGATAAAAAAGAAAAGGCAAAAAATTGATCGAAAAAGTTTAGAAACTATGATATATTTGGTTTTGAGTTAAACCATTTCCTTTTTTAACCTTTATTAAGTCAATTATTAAAATCTTAATGTCTAAAGTTATTTCTTCATGCTAAAGAAATAAACCATGATTACCAATATTTTACTTTAGAAGACAATAAATAAAAAATAAAAAAATTAGAGATAAAGAGAACAAATTATGCTCGCCAATGTCTTGCTTTAAAAAATAGTACATAAAACAACAAAAAAAAAACCTTGGGGACCAAGAGAGCAAATAGAAGAGATAGATTAATAGTTATAAAATTTAGAGACCAAAATATAACACTGATATAAATTTCAGCCTAAAATGGAAGCATTAAAATGTTAGGGACTGAAACTATATTTTTACTGAAACAACACCTGAAACAGATTGAAAGCAGGAAATTGCAACATAGGTCCTCAGGAACTTTAGTGCCTTGCAAAAGGAAGATCAAACTAAAAAAAAAAAAAGCAAATCATATCCGGAAAAACAAAAAATAAAAAAAAATACAAATGTAAAAAAAAATGATTAAAGGGCAAAACGATAAAGGCACTGTAGTTTATTGTAGTTCGAACAGTAGTAGGCTCACGACTTTTAGAATATAATGTAATTATTAGGAAAAAACATATGGAGAAAAAGTACCTTTGTTTGCCATTTCTAAACATATCCTATTCCCTAGTTGGATATTCCATACAAATCCTATAAGCAAGAAATTCTAGATACAAAATAAATATGTTGGGAAAGGAAGGTTGCCTTGTTTGATTCCTTTAGAGGGGGTAACTTCCTCAAACATCTAACCATTAATAAGGAAAGACATAGTATTAATAGTAATGCAGGACATAATGAGCTAGATTATTTTAAGGGGAAGTTGAAAAAATCTAGAGTCTATATAATGAAATGCCATTCAAGTCTATCATAGGCTTTGTTTAAATCAAGTTTTATAAGTATGCAGGAACTCTTTCACTACTAAAAATGTGGCAGCACTAGGCCACCTGTGGCTGCGTGCTGCCTAAGATCGCTAGGAATTCGAGGAATCCCTGGGTTTTGGTTCGTAATTATTGGTTTCTTTGCTTGTGATAAAAAACTAATGCATGTGACCTAAGCTTACTAACCTAGATACTAGCATTAAATAATACATGAGTAGCTTCAGCGTGGAAATTTAGGAAATTTAAACACAAATTAAAACATTTAAAACAGTGGCGGTACTGTACTTAAAAACAATTGTAAAACTAGCCAAAGCTATAAACACGTTTTCTACAAGCAACAACCCTATGTACATTACTCAACTATATACATGAATCACAAACCAAAACATAAAACTAACCATTGTTGCTAGAGGCATCTAGTACAATCAAGCACTAAAGCATAACCTACTGAAATGACTATACTTGGCTGACCACATAAGCTCTGCCTTTCAGGTGCCCATAGCCTCAACCTTTTTTTTGTGCCCCTAGATCAACCGCTGCTCAAGTTCAATCCAACATAGTTAATATGTAATGTAACCAATAATCCAACTAGATAAATAAAAACTAGCAAGTATAACTTGTACCTGCTCAACTAGCTCAACAACCATTTCGGGTTACTGGTTGAACCACCCAAAGCTGCACATATAAACTAAGGGGTGAGAATCATAGATTCTTAGTGAGGAGTCTTTTGGGGGTACCTGCAAAAGAAAACACTAGAGGACATTGGACAAAAAATGTCACAAATCTACCACAAGCTCATAACGGTTTGAAGCCTAATATATGCACATATAGTCGAGTCCCTTGGGACCCTTTCTCATCCTAGTCCTTTTTTAGCGAGTTCTGGCCTTGAACTCACTTTAGTAAGCCTTAATTTGCCAATTGTGCCAAGTTATCACCTAAGCACGTAATAACCTCTTCTTGAATACTATGTGTAGGAGTAATACAAGTCTACTTGGCAAAGCCAAGTTGGGTGCACTAAGGTCCCACACTAGTGCCTCAAGTCTAGAACCCAACTAGGCCACTAGGTGTTATTAACCTTTCACCCTTCCTATGATAAACCTTGACTAGCATATGGCCAAACTAGTTTGGGCATACTAGGTTCTCGCTCTAACTCCTTGGGCTTAAGACACAAATAGGTAGCTAGGCGTACTAAACTCCACCCTTAGCTATACTAGGCTCTTATTTTAGTCCCTTAGGTCTAAGACCTGACTAAGTGACCAAGTGTTATTAAGCCTTTACCTTCCTTGGTGAAGCTTGAATAACACTAGGCTTGGCATTTGCTACACTTCAATGAGTTGGCCATCACTAGGAATAATGCTTGCTCTAAGTGCTTCTTGTGTTTCCTAGCACATATTAAGGTCACAAATGCACTAAGGAAGCTTAACTACCTTGCTCCTTAAAGATCCCTCAATATGCTCAAGTAATTTAGCTTGAGTGCTAAGTCACCTACCTGCTTAAAGCTTTTAGTGTTCCTCTTGATTCCTTAGGGTAGCTTGAACTTACTTGGGTATTAAGTAACCTCCTAAGCCAAGCCAAGCTCTCACAATATCCAATCTATGCTTCCCATGGGCCCTAGAGCTCACATTGTGCCCAATTGCACTTATGTGCCCCTATTAGCCTCATAGTGCCTTCTTTGGCCCTTAGGTGTTTTCATTAACTTCCTATAGCTCTTATGGATCATAAGATACACTAGGGTTAGTGAAATACCACCCTGAGTCATCTTTCCAAACTATAGCAAGTTATGCCACAAGTTGCCCACACTAACTATGCCATAGTGCACATGCACTTCCCTTAGTTAACTAGGCTACGGGTCTAGTTCACCATGCTCTTTACTTACACTACTTATTTACTCATTGTGAGTGCATTTAAATTTCCCTAGGGATGATTAAAAGCCTTAACTAGGGCACCAAAATACCCTTATGGACACATATGGTTCAATTGTGCACACACCTCATTCTCCTTTCTTCATTTGATCTATTTGTCAATTGTTCTTCACTCCATTTCCATTTTTAATCTTGAACCACACTTAGGAACAAGTCTAGGATGTTTAGGAACCAATTAGGAACCAAAACCACCTTATTGGATAAGTTCCGAAGCAACTGTGGTGCTGTAGCGCAACCTTGGCACTGCGGCGCCATAGTTATGTGGTTTTAGCAAAAATGTGTCTAATGCACTAGCCCCATAGCACCACTTGGGCTGCAGCGCCCAGGCCACAACCTAGGTAAACCATTTCCTTGGCACTGAACAACACCGCAACGCCCAGAGCTCTCCAGGTTTGTCCAATTTCGTGAAATCTATGCACAATTGTTCTAAACTTGACTCTAATCACTTCTAGGCTTGTAATTACTCATCCCCAAGGCCAAATATGATAGAAATACATTAACATAACATGGAAAACAAGGAATCCTTTTACTTTAAACACATCCAAAGCAAAATCAAGCAAATTGAGCACTAAAGCTTCCATTGAGCTCCAATGGTGTTCTTAGCCTAACTCCTCAACAATGGGCACCCAAAACAACTAAATCAAGGCCAATCCAACCTACCCAATCAACGTAGAGTTGAACTTGAGCTAGGGAAGAGATCATCACCTTGGTTTTGAGCTAAAAACTCTTGGAACACCATAAAAACACCAAAAACTCACCAAAGCTAGCTTAAGCTTCAATGATTTTACTCGAGAGCTTTAATTTTCATCAAGAAATGGTGAAAATGAGAGCTTTTGAGCTCCATCCATGGAGGTGCAAGGTGGGCTGCGGGTTTGGAAGGTAAAAGATGGTGAATAGTGTCAATCTCTTATCTCCTAACCCCTTATAAGCACATTAGCCCACCTTCATTCCTCTAGCTTTGCTCTCTTGGTCACTACGCTCCCAAACATCATCTTAGCTACACTTTAGGCGTTTTGAACTTTCCATGGCACTACAAGTAGGTCCATTTAAAGGTTTACTTGGCTTCCAACTTATCCAAACTCACATAGTTTAAATGGGTTACAAAGCTTATGGTCTTGATTTTTCTATGTCAGTTTAACCTTTTAAACCCAAGTCTACCATAACCATAGTTTTACCCTTCACCTAGGGCAAAATGACCAAAATGCCCCTGGTGACCCTTATGTGTGATTGATGCTCTAGGAACCTTTTACACCTTCCCTACTTGCTTGAAATGTATAATAAGGGATTTCTTATGTCATAACCAAGTCTTACTTAACCGTCATAGGTTAGATACTTGGAGGGCCGTAACAAAAAAAGCTTGTTTTTTCAATGGGCAAATTACCAACGACCAGTCTGTTGGTAATTACTAACGCTTTAAATCATTGGTAAACAAATTTAAAATTTTTCAATGGTCAAACGCGTTGATAATTTACCAATGGTCTGGCCGTTGGTAATTTACCCATCGAAAAATACTATTATTAATGTATTATTATTATTATTATTATTATTATTATTATTGTTATAAAGTTTCATAATATATAATATATCATCTATTGTGTGTGTGTGTGTGTGTGTATGTATGTGTGTGTGTGTAAAAGCCCATAAAGCCTAAAAAGCTCATAACTTGAACTTAGCCCATATAAAAACCCTAACTTATCTCTAACCTCCTATTTACCCTACTCTCTCTATCGCATTCCACCATCTCCTCCCACTCGTCTCTCTTTCCTTCCCTTTGCCGTTCTTCATCCATCATCGTTCTCTTTCTGTACTTCCACAGCTGTTTCATGCTTCGTCCCCCGTCCTTCCCCAGCCCTTTGTCCGTCCTCACCCGACGTCTCCTCACCTTGCTGCCTAACCCGACACCTCCTTGCCTCGCCGTCTTTCCCAATGCCTCTTCGCCTCCCCATCTCACCCGATGCGAAGTGTTTCTTCCCCTCTTTATTGATTTCATTTTTTATTGTTAGATTGTAGATTAGGTTTTTATTTTGTGAATTATTGCAGATATGGTTGTTTGAATATATATTAAGTTTTGATTGTAGACTATTTAATTTCATTTTTGATTGTTTGATTATAGATTAGGTTTTGATTTTGTGAATTATTGTAGATCTGGTTGTTTGATCTAGTTGTTTGATTGTAGATTAGGTTTTGATTGTATATTTTTTTAGTTAATTTTTTGTTTGATTTTTTACTTTATTTTAAGTTTTTGAAATTTGGGTGAGTTTTTAATTTTTTATTAATTTCAGTAATTTTTTTTTTTTTGCATTTCCAAGTTTATTTTGATTTTTTTGAAATTTTCATCTAATTTTTAAATTTTTATTAATTTCGGTAAACTTTTATGAATTTTTGAAATATTTAGTTAATTTTGTGAAATGTTTTATTTTTGATTTTTTATGAATTTTTTATTTTTCATACATTAATTTAGTAAAATTTGATGGAAATTTTAATATTAATTATCTTATTTTTATTAAGTTTTTTTTTAATAAATGGTAGTTTCCAATGGCTTCTCGTTGGATGCTTTTTTAATTTTTTTAAAATTTCAAGATAATTACTAACAGTTTGGTGTGTTGGAAATACTTACCAACGGTCAAACACGTTGGTATTTACCTATTTACTAACAGCCTAAACCGTTGGTAAATATAAATAGCTTAAACCGTTGGCAAAAGTCAAAATGTTGGTAAAAAGGCATATAAACTTAAAATGTTGGTAATTTTTATCGACCGTTGGAACGTTGGAAATTACCAACAACTTAGAACTAAGTCATTGGTAAGAAATTTGATAACGAATAGATTACCAACGACTTGTTACCAACTGTCACGCATTGGTAATTTTGAAATTACCAATGCATGACAGTTGGTAACGACCGTTAGTAATTGTTTTTTTTAGTAGTGTTTCCATCTTTGGGTTTAAGAGAGTGAAGAAATTACCAATGCGTGACAGTTGGTAAGGACGATTAGTAATTGTTTTTTTTAGTAATGTTTCCATCTTTGGGTTTAAGAGAGTGAAAGACTTCTTGAACAGTCATAGTATTATTAACAACTTTCTTACTTGGGATAAAGGTAGTCCGCTAGGCAACGATTAACTTAGTAATGTCTCTTCTCAATCTTTTAACCAAAATTTTTGAAATAATTGCACTTCGTGTTACAAATATTAATGGGCCTAAAGTTCTTCATAGACTGAGGGTAATCAACTTTAGGGATGAAAGAACTTAAACACATATTCTACCAAACAAGGATAACTTTAGAAGCAAAAATAGCTAAGCAAATATAGTAGCAATGTCAAAAACTAATGAGTCCTTGACGGTGTCCCAGTAACTTTAGAAAAAGAAATGATGGAGGCCATTAAGGCTAGGAGACTTAAAAGGTTTCATGTCTCACACAACATTAATGATATCATTGAGAGAAAGGATAGAGCCCAATTTGTTGAAGTTTATGGGGTAGGACTTTAGATTGACTCTAACTTTCCAACAAGGGTGCCAGTTAACTGCAATAAAAAATCACTATAAGAAATTTGGGTAGATGTGACTGAAAAAATAGTAGCATTTAATCACACCATGTGATTGAAATGCCACAGGAAAGGTCAGTGGCAAAAATGCTAGTCGCATGAGTCGTGTCACTATTGTGCGCCTGAAACATGCCACTATCATGCGACTGAGTGTGGTAGTGGGATAAAGTGGGTATGATAAATGTATGTGACTGAATTTGTTAGTCGCATCGTGCGACTGAATTTCAATCAGATTGTGCGACTAAAACTTTCAGTCTCATAAGCTGTGGGGTTAGTCAACTATGCAACTAACTTTCAGTTGCACAGCATATACATATATTTTTTTAAAAATAATTAAAATATTTAATTTAATAAAATTGGATTAAAATTATTATAATAATGAAAATATATAATTGCTATATTAAAGTTATAATTATTAAAATTGTTATTTAGTAATATTGAAAAAAATAAAAATATTATTAATATAAATTATCATTTAAATATAATTTAATTCCTTAAAAAGCCCCAAATAAGAATACAACTAAACAAATTGAAAGATTACATTGGTGTCTTGCTCATTATCGTCCTGAGTGTCAATCTGATAGGTTGCATAGTCTTCTAGGTGCTGGTCCCCCTTAATTAGATGGGAAGGCATCATTTCCTAAGGCTCGAATACTCTAGTCCCGAGTTGAGCAGCGTCAGTTTCATTAAACAACATTGACATCATATATGAAAAATAATCTCCTGCCGGATGTTGAAACGACTGAGATGCCGATGCAGGTGTAGAGAATGCCGGGTTAGGATAATAAAAGGTTGTTGTTAGTTGTTAGACCTTCTACCTCCACGAGAAGTTCGCTGGGAGTCAGAACCGGAGGCTGACCGACCACGGTGGGTTGGGTAGCTACTGCATCTCAAAAACTAACAACCATTATCATCATGCTCCATGACTCAAAAGTAACACAAAACATATTTTTGTTACAATATATATATATATATATATATATATATATATATATATATATATATATATATATATATATATATATATATATATCTACTAAATTATCATGTACTAAATTTAACACTAATATTGTAGGGTTTAAATTTAAGTACTAGATTTAGCACGAAAATTAATAATAAAATGAACACCAAAATTAAGTTCTAAATTTAAGTACCAAAATTAACACTAAAATTTAGTTACAAAGTTAAGACGTAAAATTAACACTAAAATTAATAATAGAATTAACACTAAAATTAAGTTCTAAATTTCAGTCCTAAAACTAACAATAGAATTTCTATTAAAATTTATTAATAATACTAAAACTAAATGTAATCCCACAATAAAATTTTAGCATAATTTCATTAATAAAATTTCAACGTAAAATTGACACTAAAATTTCAGCAATATTTGTCCAGCACCCACATTCAACACTAACATTCCATGTA